>OZ024850.1:473617-1073617 GCA_964017145.1 Agrocybe praecox
AAAATAAAATAGGCTAAAAATAGATCTTTTCTAAAAATAGATTTGATCTTATTTGGTCTTGTTTTAGTTGCCATCATTATGTGTTGATGGGCTTTTATGCAAATCTTCAAAGTCCAATGTTCACTTGCCTTATTCAGGTATTTGCCTGTGATATCACTTAAGTCCTGAGTTGTTTGTTGTTTGAGTGTGTTGATAGCTGATCATGCCTTATTTATTACTTGTTTGTATTTGAGGCCATAAAATTGTGGCAATGGACCCTGAATGTATAAATAGAGGCAAGCAAAAAGTCATGCTTTTGGATTTTGATCCAATCAGTAACAACCAGTCACAGCACATGACCAGTCAGCCATATAGGCAGTGAAACAGATCAGTCTGGCAACTGCCAGGCCTGGTAGGTATCATTCTGGATGTATACACTGAGTCTGGCAACTACCAATATTTCATACAAGAATCTGAATGACATGGCTGATATCCACGATCTTAAAAGTAATTCATATCTTGCCATAGGACTAATTAATGTGCATAAAAAGTTGATGGGTGTGTCACATGACACGTCGCAACCGGTCATGACCAAAACTAGTTCAGTTAAAATTTCACAGAGGATATATGTTTTATTGCAACAGAAAGGTATAAATAGCAGGAGGAGGTTGATTACTGCTGCCTATAAATTTAAACTGAACAGAAAAGTAGAATTTTCAAAAGTACAGAGAACATGACACAATATAGTGCCACAGTGAAGTACATAAACTAGGGTTGTCACAAGTGGCCTCGAGTCTCATCTTCATTATATATATGTTCAACCAGTAATTTTATTAATTTGGCCAATAATTATTTATTTTGGTTCATTTTATGACTAGAAGTATCATATACTCTGTTACTATGTGGTTCTTCTACCTGGTCAAAAAGGGTGGGTGTCTATGTCTCCAAAAGTGTGTGTTGGCAATATCCGACATGGCAAATCACAGCCATCCTTTCAATTTAATGTTTTGCTTTGAGTGCTACTACCATGATTGAAAACAGTCCTGCTTCATATAAACCGTACCAGAAATACGATGACGGGTTGACCAAGCAGCAGCGGTATATGCAAAGGTGAGACTTTCATATCTTGTAACCTGTTTTAGAAAAAAACTACATCTCTTTTCAAGGAATAGGGCCAAGGTCAATGCTGCTAGTGCAAAGTGGAAGTGAGAAAATAGAGCTAAAAAGTAAGCTGCAGCAGTCTAAGAGCAATGTGCAATGTGATACTAATTAAATTCAATATGCAGGAAAGAAGAAGCTATGAAAAGTGCATCACTCACACCCCATGCCGCACCAATAGATCACGTCAGTGAACCCGAAGTTACAACTGAAATTCTAAGTCCTAGAACTCGTCACGCAGCACTGGAACTCGACACTTTTTTTTTGAAGGAAAGCCCCGGTCCTGATATCGACCACAGCCCTCAAGACGAAAATAGCCCAGAAAATCTTGAACTTCGTTGTCAGGTGGACAATTTATTCACCAAGTTGCATCTTAATCTTGATGATCGTCTTATCTGATATTATGGCTATTGGGATATGAAGAGAGGGTAGAAACGCCATGTGTGTTTTCCAGGTTCCAAACTGGAGAGGTTTTTCCAGAAGAAATATTCGAAATCAGAGGAGGTCCTACAGGGCTTGGATAGTGTGCTCAAAATTCTGTCGCCTACGTTGCTGGACAGGAACATAATTATGGATCGACTCGTGTGGGTATCGGGACGGCAGGCAGAGATTTCTCAGATCTTATCTTACCCTTACTTTGAACCCAGAGACTCTTAGACAATTAAACATACCAATTAAAAAATTTAACAAGTGCAACATAGGCAAACATAGCAAAGGACGCAAACTATAATGTGGGTTTATATTACCAAGTACTACATACACATAACATAAATTAGGAATTGCTAAGCCACCATGTGAAAGGTGGAGGTACAGTCCATAACAGTGTGAACGATGGCATGCTGAACTTGCTCAATCGAACCGGCATCGAGAGCATCAAAAAAACTTTGACAGCTTCCTTGCGTGAGATATGACCTGAAGCGTGACCACCGGGAATGCAATGAATGTTGGAGGCAATATCTGCCTTGCAAGAGAGTGTAAGGAAATAAGTGAATAAAAAAGAATCAAAGAGACGTATGAGCCATAGAATATGCCAGGCTGGCGACCAACGTCCACACAATAATACTTCTCCAAGTTCGGAACTCGTTCAACGTAGTCCTTGGCTTCTCTAACTGCGTGACCCGTACAAGTATCATTGGAGGTGAGGACAAACGATCCTGAGGATCCTGAGTCAGATCCATTGTGGGATCTGGGCTCTGCAGGAAAGATAATCGTTCAGTAATCCTCTTTGGCGAGAATATTTTTTTAATTTTACCTAATCCATATTCCAGCTCGGATTTGGACTTGGACACTGTGGCTTCAGTACCCGGAGAAAACTCCGTGAGATGTGAAGTTGGGTAACACACTGGTGAAGAAAGAAATGCTACATACCTGAAGCGATGGGGGCAGAGTTTTCCACCTCCAACATGTCTCCCAAATGAGCTATGGCTATGGAAAAAAATTAGGACACGATGGGGGAGAGGCTTGCAATAAATGTACCAGCTTGTACATTGGCTACAATAAGGACCAGATCACAAACACAGCCTATCAGGGATCCCTCATTGTGCCTGACACTTTGGGATAATGGCATGGCACAGTTCGGATGGAGGGGGAAGGGAAAGAATAAAGAGAAGGGAAAGAACCAGAAGGGTTTTTAGTAGGATGGCTAGATTAAAATTCTGACCTAGAGACAAATATTCTGGTTGAGCAAATAGGTGCAGGCTCGGAGGGGGTATTACCAAAGGGGGAAGCATTTAATACACAAACACAGGTTGTTTTATTTTAGCGCTGAATCTGGGCGGCCTAAAGTAAAAAAAGAGTGCAATCTATATTAAAACTGGCGATCACGATGAAAAGACATACATAATTTCAATCACAACAGAACCAATTGACGCAAAAGGATTGAAATTGGGGGTAAATTGTGTGATCAATGGCAATACCTGAGATTTTACAAGGGGGAACTCGGATTGTGGTGCCTGGCAGTCTAAGCCACTCGATGCCCATTTTACAAGACAGACAAAATGAGATTCATATGCCTATTTTGGGATGCCTGACCCCTGGACAACAGACGAGGAGGAAACATGGCTGACAAGCAATTGTGATGCTTACATCGAGGCACGCAAAAGAGGTCATTGTGCTGCCAGAGTGTGGATGACAATGATCCATCAGCAGTGGTTCACTGCCTTCCCAGAATTTCCACGGTGCTTCAGTAACTGGGCTGAGCTTGAAGTAACTACCTTGTCGCCCAAGAACACTGCAATATACCAGGAAGCAATTTGTAAGCAACAAAGGGTGAGATTCAATTTTCATCTGGTCAAAAACAATCTGATGTACCGTTGGTTCAGCAAATCGTAAATTGGTACCAATATCAAGCGAGACATGGTAGCTCTGCACAGCGAACAGGCGTGATCATGCAGCTGTTGAAGTGGTACAATGAGCAAGGAAAGGAAAGGAGGAGGGCAGTCCAGGAAAAGGTCATTTACCTGGAGTTGTACCCGGAGAACGTTGAAGAAGTGTTCACGCTCCAGAAGGGTGAAGATTTGGCGGCTTCTATTGATAAATGCAACATGAAGTTAGCGATTGCCAAAGAATTATACACAAACGCACCCAAGGATATCAAGGAGAGAGTACAGCAGGAGGCCAGAGAACAAAAGGAAAAGATGCAATGAAAATGAAAGAGGTATTGGAGGAGGACAGAACTCCAAAAGAATATCAGGAGTGCATCTTATCTCTCAAGTTCCTTCTTCATGTCGCTTACCTGCGCTGATATTGCCTAGGTGTATTGATGAGGTGGCCAATTTCCTTTGTGTATGCATAGAGTACTTGGCCAAGGCTACGGGATGGACATTTTCTGTGCTCGGTGGTGGGCCATTGCCCTCACAAAACGGCGAACCTTATGTTGAACAGTAAATCATTTAAATGAATTTTATAAATTGAAAGCTCACCTGGTACAACTAGCTTTCATTTTGGTTCAAAAACTGTCAAGGGTGGCACCAATTTCAGCCAGAGCCATCCGAGATTTTATGAAGAGGTTCTAGAGCATTTTATTACATATGTGGAGGGATGTTTTCGTGAGTTTTTTGTAAGCTAAGGCGATGAGAAAAAAAATACTTACTATCCAAATGTCTTGTAGCCCTGCATGTGTATTTATCACAAGCATTGAGGCCAGCAGACGTGGTAGTAAATAGGTTAGGAGAGAAAATAGCAGTATGTGACAGTTGGAAAAAATGCGTGAGCAGGGCAAGTGGCAGCAAGAATACAGATGTCAATAACAATAACATCGCACATCAGCCCTCATTGTCTTCAAGTTCCACGTTTGTGGCAATGGCCACTCAGTCTGGCTCTTCCAGCTCAAATGTCACACCAGCTGCCCCTATCCTTCCACCCTCTCAGACTCAAGGGGCGCCACCATATGGACTCAATCATTACACTAGACGAGGAGTCCCTGCTGACAAACTAAACAGTCAAAATTACGATTGGTCAGATGCAGATCTGACTCAATTTGACCCAAATACTTTCGCGTTCGACTTCGACAACCTTGACCTGGACTTGGGACTTGATGACGAGCAGGTCAACCTTCTAGCTGACAACTCCCTTTTTGTGCTCCGAAACTTGCCTAGTGGGATATCCAGCTTTGACGGCAGTAGTTCTGCTATGAACAGTCAACTAAGAGGCTTTGCAATGGTGCCAACACAATTCAACTTCAACTCAAACTACAACATGCATAACAATAACAATGTCATATCCAATCAGGACCCATACTACAGCTCTCAAAGCTCCATTTCGACTGGGCAGATGCTTCTCAACACAAATCGCACATCCTCCTATATTGGAAACTCCCCATTTCAGCCTCCTACGTCGTCCAATCAGGTTACCCCTGCTACTACGACCGGGCAGACGCTTCCCAACCCGAATCACACATGCTCCTACACCAGAAACCCCCCATTGCAGCCTCCTATGTCATCCAATCAGGTTACCCCTGCTCGCACGCCGCTCAATGGGGTGAAAAACTACACCGTACCAGGAGCAATATCAACTGGCATCGTGAATGGCCATCGGTACGATCCTTTGGCAGCTTCAGCTGCTCCTGCTCTGGCGGGTCACCCGACTTCAACGGTGCCGACTCCAGCTGCGCCAAGTTGAGCAAGGCCAAGTTTAGCACAGCCACTGACTTCAGCTGCGCCAGCTCTTGACACACGACCAGCAGCCCTAGCCCCACCAAAGAAAGTGCCATCAACAAACGTGCAACTGAAAGCCAGAAAACGAAAGACTGCTGAGGAGAGTGAGGGTCAGGATTTGGAGAATAGTCAGCCTAGAAGAAAGATAAAGGCTCCTCTGAGGGCAGATGGGACACAGTTGTTGCCGGATAAGGTGTCAAAGCAAGGATAAAATTTTGAATACTATCAGCAGATTTCATGTATATTTGCTGTATTAAAGTAACTATGTATGCTAACATGAGCAACAACTTGAATTTTGTTAAGTGTGATTTATCAATGAGAATGACAAGGGTACAATATATTTGAAGTCATGATTTACTACCACATTACTTATGCAAAATATGTATGAAGTTCAAAATATATGATGACAAGTCAATATGACATAAGTAGCTTACAAATGAAAATCAGGGGGTGCATTCTGAAAATATACAGACAATGAGCGGCATTGCTGATCGCTGTGTCAGATGATGCCAAGGACATTTTGACACTGTTGCAGGTAGTGCCAGCCCCAAATACATCCTATTTGGTGAGCTGACAAATAAGTACCAGCATAGATGGATCAAAATCCGGCAAAAACACTGCTTTTGGCAGGTTCAGGATCAAAAATCGCTAAATTTGGCTCTGTGGCATCTTATAAGACAACATTTAGCCATCTTATGAAACACATGTTAGTGTTGATGAACATCTGCCTTACAAAATGACAACAACATCCCAAACATTATATTTTGTAAGGGATATACAGTATTGACTGTCTCAATGATGTCTACTCCTCACACCAACCCTAAATCCATCGCCAAAACCACCTCTTGCAAGACCAAGGAACCCCTGCAAAATTCCACTTCTTCAAATGCTCCTGCCAAGCCTATTGATAATTCTACTTTGAACACTCGAACAGAGCCTATTGAAATTTCTCTTGATATTGATTCTCCTTGTATGCCTGCTTCAGGCATTATTTCTACTACTCTAAATTCTGAAACCCCATTGATGCCTTCTGGTACCATCTGTATTCCTTCTACTCCTAGTGATTACCCCGACCTTCCTTCCCTTTGTACCATTGACCACCCTGGAGTTTGCTGCATCTCCAACACTGAGTTCATCTTCTATAACCCTAACAATGGACTCTCCAAATTTGCCAACAACAAAATAACCCCAGCTGGATTTGTTGTGGACTACTGCGCTTATGATCAGTGTATCTGCTTACTTCTGGACCCAACATGTCACATCACAGGATCACCCAGTGGCTACACTTGAGTCACCTCACTATTCAATCATTTTGTGACTGGTCAGTGTCAGTTTGCACTCTGAGATTCTGGTTCAAACAAATATGTATATTATTCATGGGCAAGCTATTACGGCCGACAACTTTTTCATCACCCCCAATAAAAATGTCACCATTCAGCAACCTGTCCAACCTATCACTCCTCCTATGCCTCCTGCCACTAGCCCTAGCATCTCATTGAACCTCAATGCGACCATGGTTGACCAAACCTTGTACCAGAATATGCTGATGATGTCAGCTCGCAACAATGTTCAAGCATCACTGCCTTCTTGCCAATCAGGCCTTTGAGCACCATGAATTCAAGTGTGCTCAACGAGGCACTACTGCTGCACCATACTACACCCAATCTCAGCCTAGGCGCCACCATCCAGCTCGCCATCATCACAAAATTTCCAAATCCGGACCAGCAGCTAATGCTGCTAGTTCCAGCATGGCTTCCTCATCGTTGGCTCACAATGGCGATATTACCATGAATGAAGCTTAATTATCAGCACCATCACTCACACTATCCATTGGCCAACTCAAACGACACTCATTTATTATACCCTATTCTTTTTTCGAGCTGTTATTCTATAGTGAGGGACAAAACTGTTCAAATGTTTTTCAAAGTTGAACTGTTGCACAAATAACTTGTGACTGGGTGGTCCAAATTGGTTGAAATTTTGAAGCAAGGTAGGTCAGGATGCTAGTAACAAGATCCAATTTGTTTCATTACATAATCTTGTTTTATTCCCACAATATTAATATATTACTGGTACATGTACATTCAAACAGTTTTGTCTCTACCCTATTATAATACAGTATTCTAAGTTTGTAGTACCAGTAATATATTAATATTGTGGGAATAAAACAAGATTATGTAATGAAACAAATTGGATCTTGTTCAAATCTTGTTACTAGCATCCTAATCTACCTTGGTTTAAAATTTCAACTAATTTGGACCACCTAGTTCCAAGTTATTTGTGCAACAGTTCAACTTTGAAAAACATTCGAATGGTTTTGTCTCTTACTGTAACACCTGTAGAGCGACTGTAACAGACCAGGTTTTCTATCATATCACACACTCCTTTTTATCTTATCTTATCTTTTACTGCTTTGACTTCTCATTTTATTTTATTCATCCTTTCTTCATTGTCAATACACCTCATGGTGATCTCCTCCCCTTTACCCTATCCATATGGACTCTTACTTTATACAAACTTTATATTACTCATTTACCCTTACTTGTTTACCTTTTATCTCAGACTATTACTCAGTTATCTCCCCCCTCATAGAGTATAAATACACATCTACTTGGTGGTAGATAGCCCAGTGAATTCAGTTTACTTTAACCTGTCTTATTGTTATTCTTGAGTTCCTCTTCTCGTGTGCCAAAACCCCTCTGCCAAAACAATACCTGTCAAGGCACGACACTTTCATCACAACATACTATCAATCTATCTAAGTGCCCGTAAGATAAGATAAAATAAGGTCTTGTGATCAGAATAAAGTCCAGTTTGTTACAATATCATACGGCATACAATACTACATATGTGTATGAAGGGCCTTCTCCAAGGGCTAGCGAGAGACCGTACCCATCGTCGCCATAGCCTGTCGTCGTAGCCATTGTTCACACATCCCATCCGCCGTAGTACATGTACGTCCGTCGGTACAATAACCTCACGTTGTTGTACACTCACTCCACCAGCCGCACGTTGTACGTCCCTCGTTGTACACTGTCGCGTTGTCATAGCCCGTTGTTGTCATGCACGGATGTCGTCGTCGGTACATCGTCGCGTCGTCGTTGTACATTGTCGCATCATGCATGGCCATCGCCGTTGTCTGTCATGCATAGCCGTCGCCGTTGTCGTTGTCACAGCCATTGATGTTGGCCAGCGTCGCACTGGTGCTCAGTGGTGCCAGCCGCGTGCGTGCGACGCGCTGCCGTCGTTGCTGTGAGCTGCGTGTCGTTGTGGGAGGGAAAATGAAATGAGAAAAAGAAAAAGAGAGGAGAAAAGAAGGAAGGAAGGGGGAAGGAAGGAAAAGAAAGATGGGGAGGGAAGGGGGTGAAGAAAAAAAGCGAAAGGACATTATGTCCTTTTGCTGCTCTCTTCACCAACCCCCTCTCATCTCCTCTCTTGAATTCCTCTCTCCTCTTCTAACTCACCCTTCACCCCTGCCTCTGCATCCAGCCTCTGCATCCAGCACACACCCTCTCACCATCCTCCACATCCTCCACACCTCTTCATTCACCACCTTCCTTAGCCACAGCAGCTAACCCAGAGAGGCGCTACATACCATACATACCAAGAGAGATAGAGAGGAGCAGGTAGCAGAGGAGGGCAGCAGCAGAGCAGCAGAGAGCAGACAGAGAGGAAGCAGGGGGTAGTTAGAGAGAAGCAGGGGGAAAGTGACAATGCGACGCGTCCAAATTGGTGACGTGACCGGAAAAGTCGAATGTTCCCACGGGTTCCCTCTGCCAAAAGTGCGAACCAGAGTGTGAATTGAACCCGCCAGAGTGTGAATCGCGCTTGCCAAAAATGTGAGCAGGGAGCCGCGCGTGAACGGTTCACACGGCAAACGCCGGTTCACAGCAGATTTCCTAAGACCCGATGTTCTCGCCAAAAGTGCGTCGTAACCGTAATTAGGATTGAAAGAAAGTCACGTGATGTGATCCGGGACGGATGTGTGACTGTGATGACGACGAAGTATAACAAGTTTTGCTGGAAGACGGAAGGTTCACCCAAACATGTTGACCAGACAAGTCGTCGGGCGACTGCCTGTGGTTCTGCGCTCGCGGAGACCATTGAAACACTCATCTTTACCATTGAGTAACACGCGCCGTCAAACTACTCTTGCTCAGAGTCCTTCTCCCAATGATCTCTTCGCAAATGGCACGAACACCTATTACGCAGACGAAATGTATCGGCTCTGGAAGCAAGATCCCAAGTCTGTTCATCCATCGTGGGATATATATTTCTCTGGCTTGGATAAAGGCATGTCGAGCTCTCAAGCTTTCCAGCTTCCTCCGACCGCTCATTTGCCCCATCCTGCTGATGGTGCTCCGGCATTGCATGTTGGACAAGGAGCTGAACTCGACGTGCATTTGAAGGTGAGCAAATGAAACTCATACATTTCTCATTGCTGACAAAATACAGGTGCAACTTTTGGTCCGTGCATATCAAGTGCGCGGTCACCACGTCGCGGAATTGGATCCTCTAGGCATTCTCGACGCTGACCTGGCTGATGTTAAACCACCCGAGTTGGAACTTAGTCGATACGGATTCACGGAAAGAGATCTCGATAAGGATATTACCCTGGGACCTGGCATTCTTCCTCACTTCGCCACGGAGGAGAACAAAACGATGAAATTGCGGGACATCATCAAACTCTGCAAACGCATTTACTGCAAGTATTCTTTTACCACCATTAATACCAATTTGACTCACACGTATCCAGGTGGCGCTATTGGAATTCAGTATGTTCACATCCCCGACAAAGAGCAATGCGATTGGATTCGCGAACGCGTTGAAACTCCCAAGCCTTGGAACTATACTGTTGACGAGAAACGCATGATCTTAGATCGCCTCATCTGGTCTGAATCCTTCGAAAAATTCATTGCCAGCAAGTATCCCAATGAAAAACGATTTGGTTTGGAGGGCTGCGAAGCTCTTATTCCGGGAATGAAGGCCCTCATTGATCGTTCGGTTGACAACGGCATTAAACACATCACCATCGGAATGCCCCATCGCGGTCGGCTCAACGTCCTAGCCAACGTTATCCGAAAACCAATCGAAGCCATCCTCAACGAGTTTTCTGGAGACGAAAGTGATGACTGGCCTGCTGGTGACGTTAAGTATCATCTTGGTGCTAACTACGTGCGGCCTACCCCATCTGGCAAAAAGGTCTCTCTTTCTTTGGTCGCTAATCCCTCACATCTCGAAGCCGAAGACCCTGTCGTTCTCGGAAAAACTCGCGCAATCCAACACTTCGAGAATGACGAGACAACTCACAACACTGCTATGGGTGTTCTTCTTCATGGAGATGCAGCATTTGCTGGACAAGGGATTGTTTACGAAACTATGGGACTGCACAACCTTCCTTGGTACGGAACTGGAGGCACAATTCATCTCATCGTCAACAATCAAATCGGCTTTACTACTGATCCTCGTTTCTCCCGGTCTACCCCGTATCCTTCCGATATCGCCAAATCCATTGACGCCCCCATTTTCCACGTCAATGGGGACAATGTTGAAGCTGTAAACTTCGTCTGCCAGCTGGCTGCTGATTACAGGGCCAAGTACAAGAAGGATGTCGTCATTGACATCGTCTGCTATAGGCGTCACGGACATAATGAAACCGATCAGCCGAGCTTTACCCAGCCTCGCATGTACGAAGCCATCAAGAAGCAGCCTACGACCCTTACTCAATACACGAAATTCCTTGTCGGTCGTGGTACATTTACCGAGAATGACATCGAGAAACACAAGACATGGGTTTGGGGCATGATGGAGAAGGCAGCGGCAGCGGCAAAGGACTATGTACCTACCAGCAAGGAATGGCTCTCTGCTGCCTGGCAAGGCTTCCCTTCACCCAAGCAACTCGCCGAAAAGACTCTCCCTTCAAGGCCTACTGGAACCGATGTGGACACCCTCAAGCGTATCGGTAAAGTTATCTCATCTTATCCTGCAGGCTTCACCCCCCATCGCAACCTCGCTCGTATCCTTGGTACACGCGGAAAGACTGTCGAGGAGGGCACGAATATCGACTGGTCCACTGCTGAAGCTCTCGCATTTGGTTCCCTCGCATTGGAACGCATCCATGTTCGCGTGTCCGGACAAGATGTCGAGCGTGGTACCTTCTCTCAACGCCACGCCGTCATCCACGACCAGGGCAACGAACAGCAGTATATTCCTTTGAACGACCTTGGTTCCAGCCAGGCTAAATTCGTTGTCTGCAACTCGTCGCTCTCGGAATTCGGCACTCTCGGTTTCGAACTTGGTTACTCTCTTGTTTCTCCCGATTCTCTTACCATGTGGGAGGCTCAGTTCGGTGATTTCGCCAACAATGCACAGTGCATTATCGATCAGTTCATTGCTGCTGGTGAAAGGAAATGGCTTCAGCGTACTGGTCTAGTCGTCTCTCTTCCCCACGGATATGACGGTCAAGGTCCCGAGCACTCCAGCGGCAGAATTGAACGTTTCTTGCAGCTCTGCGACGACCATCCTAACGTGTTCCCCACTCAAGAGAAGATTGACCGCCAACACCAAGATTGCAATATGCAAGTTGTCTACCCCACGTACGTTTCTGTTTTATTATTATTATTATTTATTATGAAATGATTCTTTTGGCACTTACTGACATTATCTTTACAGGACTCCTGCCAACTACGTTTGTATATTTGTTTGAAGATAGGATAGGATAAACTGACCTGGTTTGCTATTAGTTCCACGTCCTCCGTCGCCAAATTCATCGCGATTACCGGAAACCTGTAATTGAAATCCCTCCCTCTCTATATTTTCCCTGCTGAGCTGACACGCTTTCTTGCCTAGCTCATCATCTTCTTCTCCAAGAGTCTCTTGCGTCATCCCAAGGCCCGCTCTAATCTCGACGAGATGGTTGGCGAAACCCAATTCGAGCGTTATATTCCCGAGCCCTGTGGCGCAGATTTAGTTGCACCTGAGGAAATTAAACGTCACATTCTTTGCACTGGTGAGCGATAATTGCGTGGGTCCGTCTTTGTCTCTGTGCGCTGACTCCGTCCATGTAGGTCAAGTCTATTTTGCTCTTCTTCAGGCACGTGAAGAGCGAGGTATCAAAGATGTTGCTATCAGCCGTATCGAGCAACTCTCGCCATTCCCTTACGATATGGTCAGTTGCGTCGGATGTGCACATCGACATTTTGCTAACACGCGCATATAGATTACCCCACATCTTGATCAATACCCCAATGCCAGCTTGTTGTGGTGCCAGGTACGCTGTTGAAAACAATTTTTTCTGAGAAAATTGCATGTTAACTGGTCTGTAGGAGGAGCCTCTGAACAACGGTGCTTGGAGCTACGTCGGCCCTCGTATCTACACCGCTGCCAGTAAGACCCAGCACCACAAAGGAAAGTACCCTTTCTATGCCGGACGTGAACCTACTAGCTCTATTGCCACTGGTAGCAAGGTAAATCTCGGATACTACCGCTTCTCGTTGGATACTTGATCTGACTTTTTTTTGCTTATCCTTAGACACAACACAAGAAGGAGATTGAAGCATTCATTAACGCTGCTTTCGATCTTTCTGATCGCTAAATGTCTTTTATAAAAGGGATACATGTATACAATTAACACGAGTGCCTGCTCGTCTTCACCCTCTCTAACGTAATATTTCTATTTCGTAGTATTTTACATGGTTCAAGGACCATTGGACATTTTAATGAAGACCGCCTTTTGTATTTTGTTTATGGCCGACATTGCACTATTTATGAAATGAACCTAGCCATTCCCGCGAGCAACGAAAACAAGATATATTGCATCGAAATGACAAGAAGTAAACTACAATAATGGCGACGTATGATAATAACTTAAAAGGAGGGAATTGGTTATGTTCGAAGGCGTGCATTACCTCTCTCTGGAACGACAGATTCCGAGAGCGGTTTGTCCTTGAAGTCTAGCAAATCGTATAAAGATGCAATTTGGTCGCCCTGAACATTAAATAACATCAGATAATATGAATGATTAATCGACAAAGAGCAAAACTACCTTCTGCTCTAAAACATCCACAACTTCGCGAAGATGTCGGGCCAAAAGGTTCCTCCTGGGAACGTCCGAAGCAGCGTCCATGTCTTTGTATTGATCAGCCAATTCAACATAAATACTAAAGGGTGGTGTCAGCAATGAAAAGCCATCAAAAATTAAAGGACATTACTATTACCTCTTATAATGAGTAAAGTCGTCTTCAAGTTCACGAATCACACGCGCGACCACTGTTTGAGGGGGCAAACCGTTCGCTCGTCCCACCTTGCGCCAATGAGCGGCATCTTTCGAGAAGGTGACATATTCACGTTCTTTGCCTTTATGATTAGCACCAGTGAAACGCTCAGCTTCAGCTCCTTCTGAACCTTCGTAACCTTCATCTTCTCGAGCGCCGTGTGGGGGAAACGAAGAAGTTGGTCGAGTATTCGTTCTGTCACGTCGCCTATAGCAGACAGCGCACGTTTTGGGATTGTGCTCAGGCGCAGAGAAAAATAGACGCTCGAGATGCTCGCCGCGGATCTGTGGGAAGGGGGTTTCAGGTTCGGCATGTAGGTCTTGTCCCCGCTGGTACTGACGCGTAGCGTGGCTTGGAGTAGGCGCTGATGGGCGAGGGTTTGCTTGCATTGGTGGCTGGGTTCGCGATGAGTATGTGGATTGGTGGGCTTCTCCGTTGTCTTCAGCATCCTCAACACTCGCCCGACGATGTCTTCTGACAGGTGATGGCGAACGCAGGGGATTATCCTCCAGTTCGATAGAAGCATTGGATTGGTTAGAACGGCGCTCTTCCACTTCGGCGGCGATATCCTCTAGCTCTTCTTCTTCAACAAACCGTGGGCCTCCATTTGTAGATTCACCTAGATTCGTGGAGCCAATAGTGGCGAAGTCTGTCCTCATAGTTCTGTCTGCCACTTTGTGGGCAGGCGAGGATTCATTCTGAAGTGACCTAGAATCAAAGGACTCGACATCTTCTTCTTCCTCTTCCTCCTGTTCAGTATCACGTTCAGAATGCTGTTCATCCGCGGACTCTTCCTCCTCTTCCTCCTCGAGGTCTTTGGACATCCCGACATCAGCAACAGAATGCTCAACTTGAACCTCTCGAAATGCTCTTCTCTCTTTCAATCCTTCTTCAACAACGCCGCGCAAGACTTCAACTTCCCCTGCAAGCCTCTGGACTTCTTCTCTGATTTGAAGGATATCGGCGCTCTTTTCCTTCAGTGCTTGAGAGTCTGACTCTCGGAGGTTCCGAAGTTCTGCTAGCAGGCTCTGATGGGAAGCAAGTTCTGTAGTCAGACGCGTCAGGTGCGAACGTAAAGAGTTGATCAGAGCTTCCAGGGCTATAAATCTAAGGTCAATCTAGTGCTGATATTGTTAGGAACGAGAAACATACCTTTCTTTTCATCCACGGCCTCTTTATATCGCGCATGAAGCCGATCATCATCTATCTCTGAAGGACCATCCTTCGCTTTCCCCTTGCCCTTCCTTAGATTGTATGCAAACTGCTGTGTCTCTAGCTCCTCTCTTTCGAACAACTTTGTGCGCTCTCGCGCTACTTCGCGTTTGCATTCATCAAGCTCCATCTCTAATTCGCGGACCCGACGCCGTGAGATACCATTTTCTTCTTCCAAATCACGTAGTTGGCTCTGAACAGCATTCATGGTCTGCAAGAGGCGTGCTGTGAAATGAAATTCGTAAAATCATTGAACAGGATATTATACACAAACAAATGCTCTTCCATACCTTCAGTGTCCCGAGGCTTATTATCACCTTTGTATGGGTAATAATTTGCGCCAGGTTTTGCTGGCGATTCAACCGCGTTTGTCAATCCGGTAACGTCTGGCAAATGAATCCTGCCATTTGTCGCATCCCTGGCAGACCTTCTGCTAGCATGACGAAGTCCAGTACCGGGTGCCATTGATTGGTTAACAGAGTCATGGAATGGGTTTCTTTCCACCGGAGAAGCAGGGCGCATATGCGCTTGATTTCTGGCTGCGTTCAACTGCTCCTTGGTCTCCTCGATTTCCTGGTTGATGCCACGGGCCATCCGCGTGAACCTAGACCCCTCATTTGAAGGAGTTGCTTGGGGTTTGAATTCGGGTTGTACATGTTTCGTGCTGTTTGAGTTCGTCCGTCGGATAGGCCGAGGAGTTGGCACGTTTACGGAGGCGTCAGGCTCTTCAAGAACACGACTTGCACGTGCTAGAGGAGATCCATGGGAGTGAGTGATCGGGGCAGTTCGAGGACGTTTTGGAGAGAAAGAAACATGTCGAAGATGGTCAGTTAGTTTTGGACGAGAGGGGCTTGGTTGCGGCGGACCTCCATCAGAGTCGGAGGCTGAGCCGGAAGACGTCGGAGGGGTTGGGTGAACAGAACGTGAGTTGTTAGTGGGGAAAGCAGGCACACGACCAGAGTCTAGTATCCGGTCCAATTCTGCGGTATTATCAAAGACAAGAGGATCGTGTGTCATTCCCTAGAAAATTATCAATGAATGAACAATAGTGACTTTGTTTTGACACTTACTTGTTGCTTTGAAGGATCGTCAAACATGCTAAGTTTACCATTGACTCCTGCAATGATACGGTCCAAAGGTCTCTCAGGGTCATATTCCGCCCCACTAAGGCTAGGATCTCGTCGACCCGTGCGCCCGCCGCCCAAGCCAGCAGTGATTGTGAGAGCACTCGCATGGTGAGCCGCAGTAGACATTGTCTCCCCCCCATAAGGACTGATTCCATCTTCATCATCCACTGTACGATATGACCATGGATGCAGATTTAGGTGTTCCTCCTCGCCGAAGTGTTCTCTTGCGGAGCGTCTTGTGAAGGAAGGGAGTTCATTTATGGGTTCTGATATATGACGCGGATACTCGAGGGAGCTATTATGATTTTGTTGAGTTCTGCGCCAACGATTTTTATACCCGCCGTCGTTTTCTTCGTCACTGGTTGACGAAAGGTGAAATGAGAGCTCAGTGTTTTGAAGGTTGTGTTCTAGTTGAATTCGGTTGAATTCAAGCTCATCACCCTGGATTCTGACATCCACGGCATTCCCTTTGGTCTGCCTCTTCATAGTGGATTTGTGTATGCCAACACAGCGTGCGCGGTATCGCAAGGATAATATAAAAGAAAAGGAGGAGAGAACTGTGTGGCGGGAAGGACAACCCGATTCGAATGTCGGACGTAAACAAATCCTCAACATCTGACCGCGTCAGTCACGTGACCCGCGTCGCAACGCAAATATTTCCGCGAATTTATATAAATCATAATGCATAAACCCTGATTTAGGGTTTATGTTTTCTGAGCAAATTCTAATTCTGCCTTTTCTTCTTCTAATTTCTTCTAATTCTAAGTCCCACAATGGACGATAGACCCCATAAACCACATCGACCGTCCCAGTCAGGAGGGAAAGCCGAGAAGAAAGACAAAGGAAAGCAAAAACAGCATGGCTTCAACGAAAAAGTGTGTTCGACCAGCTGTGCTTATTGATTAAAAACTTAATGAGTATTGTGCGTAGGCTTTTGCGCCCAAGTCAGGCCGACGAGCAGACAGACAAGGTCGTCGTAATGTAGAAAGAGATCAAACCCGACTTCATGTTCCATTAGTAAACCGTACACCCGATGAGGACCCTCCCCCAGTCATTATTGCTATCGTAGGACCTTCTGGAGTTGGCAAAACTACTTTGCTCAAGTCTCTCGTTCGAAGATACACAAAACAAACTCTCAACGATGCCAAAGGTCCGATTACGGTTGTCAGTGGGAAGAAGCGACGGCTTACATTCATCGAATGCAATAACGACCTAAACAGCATGATAGACATTGGAAAGATTGCCGACTTAGTTTTACTCATGATCGACGGTTCTTTCGGGTTTGAGATGGTAAAGTTCCATTGACTTTCTTTCTGTTAACATATATTTATTTGTTGTAGGAAACTTTCGAATTTCTGAACATCCTCCAATCACACGGGTTTCCCAAAGTTATCGGTATCCTCACCCACTTGGACTTAATAAAAAAGGCCTCCACATTAAAGGACACCAAAAAGGCTTTAAAGAAACGTTTCTGGACAGAAATCTACCAAGGGGCTAAGCTCTTCTACCTGTCAGGCGTTTTAAATGGCCGTTACCCCGACACAGAAATCATGAACCTGTCGCGTTTCGTATCCGTCATGAAATTCCGACCGCTAGTGTTCCGCAACTCGCATCCTTACCTACTCGCCGATCGCATTGAAGATCTCACACCTCGAGAACTAGTGAGAACATCCAAAGGCAAATGTGACCGTACTGTAACTGTCTACGGGTATGTTCGTGGAACGAATTTACGACTAGGAACCAAGGTTCATGTCCCCGGTGTTGGCGATTTGGACATGAGCTCCGTAACGGTTCTTGGAGACCCATGTCCTCTGCCTACAGCAGAATCAGAAAAGAGGCGGAAACTTAGCGAAAAGAAGAAATTGTTGATACATGCCCCCATGAGCGACGTCGGCGGTGTCATGTACGACAAAGACGCGGTGTGGGTTAATGTTCCCGGTAACTTTACCAGAGGAAACAATGATGGTGAGTGTAAATTTTCGTATGGCCATATGATTATATACTGACATCATTTTGAAAGTTTATCAAGGTGAAGGAGAACAAATGGTCATGGACCTGCAAGACGTCGACGCCACGCTTGAGGACAGAGTCGCTCAAAGCAGTATTCGACTTTTCGGCACTTCTTCGCATGTTCTCACAGTTGACTCCTCACAGCAAGCCCAGGAGGACGATGAGGATGAGGATGAGGACGATGACAGTATTGCTTATGATGACGACGAAGGAGATGAAGACGAAGAACAGTGGGAATTGGAAGACGAGGAGAGTGGATCCGAAGAGAATGAGGATGAATACGGCGATGCTGAGGTGCCTTCTACATCCTTAAAGAACACCGGACGCTCGGGAAGGCGGACAGTCACAAGAAGCATACCGTCGTCGAGCAAGAATGAGAAAACGGATATCGAATACGCAGAAAGTGACTCAGACTTGGGAGAAGATGAAACTTCCCAACAGATTGGTAATCGGGTGACATTCGGGAAGGATGATGAAGACCATGATATCGCAAGTGACGAGGATGACGAGGATGGCATGGACGAGGATGATGATGACGAGGAGTCTGTACCTCAGTGGAAAGCAAACTTGGCTGACCGCGCTCATGAACTCGCCTCCTCGAAGGGGAAGAAGAAAAAGGATTGGGTAAAGCTAATTTATTCGAGCTCCCTTTCACCAGAGGAAATCGTATACGGGAAGGAGGAAGAACAAAACGATGTAGAGGATGACGATTTCTTCCAGGTCAAGGCCAAAGTTGTGGAAAATACTGAGGCCTTGGACGCCGGAAAAGAGGAAATCGATCCCGAGTCTCTTAAGAAATGGGAAGACGAAGATATGCTCGAGTCAATACGGCACCTATTCATCACCGGGGGAGATGGACCGCCAGTTGAAGGCGAAGAAACCGAATTTGGAGGCGAGAACGACGAGGAAGAGTACGGCTCGCAAGACGAAGATACACCTTCGAAGCCGACAGATCCCTCCGTATCGCGCGAAGAGGCTCTCGCCGCCAAGAAAGAGCTCCTCAAACGCAAATTTGACGAGCAGTACGACGATCCCGAGTCATCCAAGCTCGATTTCTACGAAGAGAAGAAAGACGAAATGGCTCGCCAACTCGCTCTCAATCGCGCAGAATTCGAAAATGTCAACGCGGAGTCTCGTGCCCTCATTGAAGGTTATCGACCCGGACAGTATGTTCGCATCGAACTTCAAGACGTCCCCTGTGAAATGATCGAAAATTTCGACCCGACTTACCCTATCGTCGTGGGGGGGCTCCTACCTGCAGAAGAGCGCTTCGGGTACGTGCAGGTCCGCATTAAACGCCATAGATGGTACTCTCGAACACTCAAGACCAATGACCCTCTTATCTTTTCGTTGGGTTGGAGACGGTTCCAGTCAATACCCATATACTCGCTGGACGATCATTCCATTCGCATGCGCATGTTGAAATATACCCCAGAACATATGCATTGTTATGCGACCTTCTACGGACCTGTCACTCTGCCAAACACTGGTTTCTGTGCTTTCAACTCGTTATCGGCAGACACGCCCGGCTTCCGCGTCTCTGCTACGGGTGTGGTGCTGGATATCGACCGTTCGGCCAAGATCGTCAAGAAAATCAAGCTGACTGGTTCGCCATACAAAATCTTCAAAAACACTGCGTTCATCAGGGATATGTTCACCACAGCCTTGGAAGTGGCCAAATTTGAAGGTGCCAATATCAGGACAGTTTCGGGTATTAGAGGACAGATAAAAAAGACGCTGCCCAAACCTGATGGAGCTTTCCGAGCTACCTTTGAGGACAAGGTGCTCAAGAGCGGTATGATATTTTATTTTATCTATGATTACACATTCTAATTTTCTGTAGATATCATTTTCCTGAGAGCATGGTATTCTATCCAACCCCGTAAATTCTACAACCCTGTGACTTCCCTCCTGCTGTCGGAAAAGTCCAAATGGACTGGCATGCGTCTGACTGGTCAAGTCCGCCGAGACGAAGGAATCAAAACTCCTCTGAACGTAAACTCTACTTACAAGAAAATCGAGCGAGCACCGCGTCGCTTCAACCCTCTTATCGTCCCCAAGAAATTGCAGGCAGCGCTGCCCTATGCATCAAAGCCTAAGCTGATGAAGCCGCAGAAGAACGAGACGTACATGCAGAAGCGGGCTGTGATCATGGAGCCAGAAGAGAAGAAGGCTTTGGCGATTATGCAACAGATGCGTGCACTACGAAAAGACCAGGTCGCAAGGAGGCGCGAAAAGAAAGAAGAGAAGAAGGCAGAGCGGTTCAAGAAGATGGAAAAGGAAGGCGAGAAGAGGACGGAGAAGGACAAAGAGAGGAAAAAAGAGGTCATGCGTATTGCTGGTCAAAAGAGCAAACGAGAGGCCGAAGTTCAGGATGGTCGTGGAAGGAGCAAAAAGCGGAAAACTGATTGATTAACGGTCCTTTCTTTCTACATGTATCTACTGATTATTGCATGCGCATCCATTCTTCATCGTCAAGTAATTCGGGTCTCGCGGCCTGCCGAACCCCTCCGTGTAGGCCTCTGATGTAAACGTAAGAACATTTGCCAACCAACACAAAGCGCTTGAGCGTAGGAAGCGTATTCATGATCCTTTCAGCCGTCAGCTTGCGTCCAAATGAGTTTCTTAAGCTAATGAGGCTGCTAGTTTTGTAGCGTTTCCCGCCCTTCTCATATTCTATTCTTGGCGGATGGATTACAATTGTCTCGATTTTTGCAAATGGTAGCAGAGGCATAAGGAGCGGAGCATAAGTAGTTTCCTGCACAGCAATGATTAGATAGAATGTGAACAAAATCAAGCCACGTACCCCTTCCGTAGTATAATCCATTATCCTCAAGTATCTGACTTCCGGCATCTGAGTCCCTATGATTGACGCAATAACAGAGGAGTCCAACGGCGACCCCAACCCTAGAACGGCTTCTCGACGCTCAAAGCTCAACCTTTGGACAGAATAACGGTACTTTGTAAGTGAAGCCAAAGTCCTCAATTCTTCTTCTTCCATGCAGTCCGTGAGATCAATGTGCATTCGGACGATATTTTTTGGCCCAACAGACATTGCAAGCCCTTGAACCAGAAAGGCAGGTCCAGCCAAAGTATGGAGGCAAGGGAGATTCAACCCGGCGATTTGATGTGGGTGCGGGTGCACGAAGGTACTTTGCTCGGTGTTCATTATCAAGGTCTCGATGGTGGGCTGGTCTTGGAGAAACTATCCACTCTGGCGACGTAGACATTCTCTAAATGGCACCACATGACTTAACCAACAACTGGATAGAGGTGAACCACTGCCACTATGTAGCACAATAAATATTATTGGGCAAAGTCACATGTTTGCGCTGGTAAAGCCAACTCGTCGCGTCCAAGTCGCGTCTCATACCAATCTCATACTTATGATTTATCCATGCACTATATGCAAGAGCCTGCTCTTTTTCACTGTATCAATGTATATGTACATGATTAATGATATAAATTCGATTTTTTGCAATTGAACAGACTTGTACATGAGTCTTAACCTGTATATATGCACGTTTTCTGTTACTCCTATGAAGGTGACATAAGCAAGGACGCTTTGAAAACTCTGGTATCTGGTGTTTGCTTTCTTTGTTTATTTTGATATACTTCTCATGGCTTCTGTCGAAGAAAATACCATTGGAATCAGCAGTGACGAGGAGAATATACGCCCTCGCAAAAAATATAGGCCAATTATAGTGGATAGTGAGGAGGATCACTCCGACGCAGACATTCCTGTGCCTATACTAGATGACTCGGCTCCGCTTGTGCCTATACAACCTTCTGCGAAGCGAAAAAGACGATCTGCTGGAAAGAATAATGATTTGGAAGTTAATGAGAGCTCCTCAAAGAAACCAAGGCAGCCGAGAAAGCCCAGGCAGTCAAGGGAGGCTACTGCAAGCAAAAATAAAGGGAAGCAAAGGTCTGGTTGCATGTTTTCTTTTTGGGGAAATATGAATTCTTACTTAGATGCAGTGTCAATTCCGTAGCCGAAGAGGAAGATGGAGTATCCTCGGATGGAAATCCTGAGTCGTATGTCGCTGGTCTCTAGTATGATGTTCATGCCGGCTGATGCTAACTATTATGCAGGGGGAAACTTGACCCTGGACCTGCACTGTATTGTATCTCAATTATAAAAGTTATGGATATACTGATTATCCATTAGGAACCGTGCATTCCAAAGTCTGACTACCGACCAAATCAAAGAAATAGGCTTGGCAATTATCAAATCCAAGGATTTACGCGCAAAGATTCACCTTGTAGAAGAAAAAGCAGCTCAAATCAAAGCCCAGACGGCACTTGAAATAGCTGCTCTCGAGAAAGACAAGGCCATTATCGAAACAGAAGCAAAGCTCAAACTTGTTGGACTTGAAGCGCTTGAAAAGCAAAGAGTCATGGACCATGAATTGGAGATGAAGAATTTGGCAACTAGAGTTGAGCTTGATGAACGGAAGCAACAAAGAGAAAGTGTGAGGCTTGAAAAGGAGATGGATCTTGCTCTTATCAAGCTACGTATCCAGGAGAAGGAGTTGGATCTTCGAACAAAGGAAATCGAGTTGCAATTAAAGAAAAACAACTAATTATACAGTTCTTCTAACATATTCTGGTACTTGGGATCGCCAAGAATACTAGTTTCTTCTCCGTATTTGTTATCAACAATAGACGAGGCAATTTCCTCAACTTCATGCTTGATGTCTGCGTAGAACTCCTAGTAAAAATTTATTATTCATTTGGACAGCAAAGAGTTGTTTAAAGACGTACCAGTTCAGATTCTTTAATATGATCAAAAAGGGACATGATATCCTTGCTAATCGACTGCTTGCTTTTTCGATCTTGTCTTTCTCGGGCAAAAAGATACTTGGACACATTTCCATCGGTAGCCTTTTTTAGGCTACGAATCCTCTCGTACTGGACGTTGTGGGTGTCATTGAGTTCTTGAAACACGACTCTATTGGTACACATTTCAGTACAATGTGTTCGGACTTTGTACTCGCTTGACGCACTGTTGATTAGGGTTAATACAAAAGCAAAAGATATTTCTATAACGCTCACTGGAAATCACAGCTGGGACATTTGTATGCCTGCGTTTTGCCTTGTGCGTCAAGAACAACCATTTTAACAATGAGATCCTTCCACTCGGTGTGTTGAGTATGGCTGTAACATAATGTTTAAAGTTATAAAAGTATCGATCAGAAAAGATATTTTGCTTACAAGTGCCTTTCAAAATTCTTACGGTTATGCCAATCTTTTTCTTGGGCTGCAGGGTCATGAACGTAAAGCTTCTGACATTTTGGACAAATTATTTTGCCACCATTGTCCTGTCAACCATTCGTAACCTGAGTGGGATGAGAGAGAAAAAAAGAGAACATACGTCAATCTGCTTTTGAAAGTTGTGCTGTTCCTGAAGAGGCCCTAGCACCATTTCAAAAAATGCAATTCGTACTTCGCTGGCTGTAACATCAAAGTTTTGGATTAAAGGATGAATTGGTTCTTTTTCCATCACTGCTTGAGCTTCATGTGGGTCATGTATCGCATCAGAACCTATCGTATTGACAAGACTGCTGAATATTTGATGGATTTGTTCTTCTTCTGCTGGCAGTTCGGCAACTGCGTCTGTGGAGATATGTTCAGTTTTATCACTGGCAGAGGAATTGCATAAAACATTTCTGTTTTCGACTTCATTCTTCTGAGGACTCATGATAGTCGTTTCTTGAAGGGACGAGCTTGCTGCCGAAATGGAAGGAATAGTTATGCCTGTCTGTGATGGACCAGCAACCGTGTTTGTAGCTTTCGCAGCCAGAAGAGTAGTGTGAATATCAGAAACACTTCCAAAGGGTCTGGAAAGATAAGTTGCAGCGGCTTCAATTTCTTCAAAAGTGCCGTCATTTGCTTGTTTGCGTATTTGCTCGACTTTCTTAGCCTCTCGACGTGTTTCAAACTGGGAAGTATACTTATATGCCTTTTCATATTGACCTGATGCTGCCATGGCGGCTTGTTTCGCCTATAAAAACATTAAGATAATAATATAGACCAAATATAATTAAGAACCTTTTCAAACTCTTTGTCTGGTACAATTATCGAGATTTCGGAGTTGGCTTCAATATATCTCATTGCGGTCATTGTATGAGCATATGGTCTTCCATTTGGCTTTAAATTGGAGTCGAAACAGGCATAGTATGCAAGCCAGGCATCTTCCATCTGCCGAACACTGTTCATAATGTTCTTGTCATTCTAAAACAAGGTTTAACGACATAGTACAAAGAAAAAGAAAGAGAAATAATGTATGAGCAGCTTGTAAACCAGATCATCTTTCCCCAACGTTGTTTTTCCAAGCTGAATGTTTCGTGAAAGAGAGGACTTTTGCTTTTCTTTGATTTCTTCCATCTTGTATGACATACATGCCAGCAACGCCTGGACTGCGCGACTCCTTCTTATTTGCGCCGAGATATTGTCCTACCAAGACACAATCAGCAGGCACATCAATGACCACTGTATCACATACAAGAGCATTTGTGGACTGTCCCTCAGGTGTCTCACCCGGCAGTCGCAGTCCAACAATATTTACACCAGCCACATTTCTGGAATAATAATGAAGAGACGACCCTTTTTCTTCATGTACAAGAACTGCTCGGGCAAGTCCACCGCCAACAAGTTGCTCGAGCTAATTCAGGAAGTAATAAAATATTGAAGAAAACAAAAGAAAACAACGTACATCTGCAGCAGCACCCCGACGGAAGACATATACTCCTCCTTTAGGCAAACCCGCGTTTGTGGCCGATAGATTGTGAGCATTAGATACACCTTGCGCCATCATTGCTTCATAAGGGACTGCAAATTTGCCTCCGTCGACTTTGAGAAATCTAAAACTCAGATTTGTCAATACAGGATTTATACAAAGACGAAAAACTTACAAAGGTTCTTCGCGCATGTCTTCTTTGATTTTAAGCATGGCAGATTCTCCATTTACAAGATCATCGACGGTCTATGTATATCATTAATAATAGCGTGTTGTTTATATGACAAAATAAAACATACCTCAATGCCTTCAAATGCATTCCTTGCAAACAAGAATATAACATACCATAAGGATGGGTCAACAGCAACCTGTGCCCATGATTTTACAGCTCGGAAAACAAAATTTCTGGCCTGCCCTGATACGGTATTGTTCCTTTTTTTGAAATTCTGAATATTGATGTCAGAATCAAAAGCCATCTTTCCTACGCGGAAAATGGTGACGTCCTTAAGCTTGGGGTACTAGAAGAAAGATAAATCCTGATCAACATAGAGAAAAATTAAGTATTTACCAAGCCCTTTTTCAGATATTCCTTTGTTGAAGGCCCTTTACTCCCTGGACGCTGCGCCGAAAAGGCACTGTCAACAATCATGACACATCGCTGAATGGCAATCAAGCGACCAGAATGTTCTGAGGAAGATAAATTGGCCTCGACCATTAGCTTGAGCTCGCCAATGCTATAAAATAACTTTTCATCGGCATGTCGATCAAGGCCTTCTTTGTGGATTACTGAAAAGATATGTTAATTTTCCAAGCACATTTTCAACAAGGAAATGATCTCACTGTGATGTAGCTGATCATTCAGGCGCACCATCAAACCGCCAGGCCCAAGCATTGCTGCACCACAGGCTATGTTGCCGTTATTAGGATCAATGGCATGTTTTGCAATTGCACACATGAAGGAATGAAGGTGGCTTTCAAGCGTTTTAGCCTTGATTTTCTTGGTGCTATCTGGTGCTGCCTTCTTTGGCGTGCATGCATCAACCTAAGAGCAAATGAGAGTCAAGCTAGAGAAGAGAAATATAATTCCTTACCAGGATAGGAAGCATATGCATCGAATGCTTGAGTATAAGTTCCTTGTCCCACATACGCTCTGAAGGAAGATCGGGGTAGGCTACTTGCAGAAGACCTTCCCATCTGAAAATGGCTACCTTGAGACGCTTCTTTACACTTTCGCTTGCATTATTGTCGAGATTATTGGACCACTCATCAACAGTAGCAAAATATTTGTCTAATCCCCCCTCGCCGCTAGCAATTTTGAGAAGATTTTTGTTGAACCTTGCATCTTTGGTGCGTGTGGTCAAATCTACATCTGGAATACTTGCAGAAATACCAGCTTCGGCCGCAATTGAACGGAGAGGAGGAGGTATGTAGCCACTTTTGTTAAGTGCAGACATGCCAGTGGTTGAACCAGTGAAGGAACAAAGAAGGGCATAAAACGCACGTGGGTCACGTGGGGTAAAACATGTCTTACAATTTGAATTCTTGAATATATGCGCGTTTGTATCTAACCAAATGAATCTGTCAAATTTGGTGGAGGCCGTTTCCCACCAGGTTACAAAATTTTTGCCACTCTCCCCAAATTCGACTCCTCGAAAGAAGCAAGAACTAAGAAATTTGGCTGAATGGTCCCAAAGACTTCATGAGCAAACCTCACAATTATTAGACGCTTCGGGATTGAATGATGTAGAGGTGCCGAGTGAGAATGAAGAACCACCTGAGGAGCTTCCCGCAGACACCAAGCCACAGGAACCTGCTCCAAAGGCCAAGAAAAAGAAGGTCACGGTGCCGGATAGTCGATATACTGAGATTCTGGAAAAATGGCAAAGCAACGATGATGCTATTGGGCCCAGGGAATTTATACAATGCCTTCTTCGGAGTGATACACCCAAATTCACCGTCTTCGAAAGAGAGCAAGAAGGCTTTGTTTTTCTTCTGCGAGGGTATTATGCGGCTGATTCTGTGGAAGACCTGGTGTGCATCGTTCATTTAGATTGTGGGCTAAATTAACATATAACAGGTCAAGCTATTTCCGACCATGCCATCCTTCTCACCAGCCTACACCAAAAGCATAGCCAACGAAGTAAATGGTAATGTTATAGACCGCCTCGGTGAACGCGAGAAAATTATGATAGAATGTGAAGACACAAGCGCTCTGGGATGCTTTGTGGTCTCAGTTCTTGAAAGTATCCAGTGCCTCTATTTTGCAGAAGAGTGGGCCAATTTGAGAAAAAAGGAAAAGAGACTGTTCCTCGAGAAAGCTTTCGAGGTTTACGAAGGTGGTGCGTACGATGAAGAGACCAAGACGAGAAGAATGAAGATCTTCAAAAATCGTCACGAGAAAGTTATCACGTCGAGAAACGAACTGGCAAGAATGTTTGACCAGGTGAGTCTGTGCATGGCAGGTGAAATCTTACCCACTTGTTACTAGTTTCACTGTGCGGTTCTCATGAATCCATGCTGGACACCAAAAGCATGCCATTTGAAAGGAATCACTGGCCGAACACACAATTTTTCTGCAACTCTGAACCTCATTGTCGCAAGACCCCTTGACGAAGAATTAGAACGTAATGAGGAAGCATTCAAGCAGGTTATGAAGGTATTGTTGCCTACGCAAGCTTATCAATACATAGAAGACTTTCTACACAAGCATCCCTACATGTAGCGCACAGTCGCAACTCTACGCGAATAAAGTCACATTATCGCACTTGTGCACTAAAATGTAAGGTCCGCCTGCGCCATCCTAGCTGGGCGACTCAGGCTGCTTAAACGTGCTGGCATTGGGTGTTTGTTAGAAAATCAGCGAACTCTATTTGAACTCGATAACATGTGCATAACTTACGTATGTTTCTAATATTTATTCACCAGGACACCGGTGACGCGGACACGTTACGGACGTGGTGGGAAGCACACGCCGGTATCCAGTCTTCTAGAGCCAACTCAGAGCTGTGGGTCTCATGTTTAAAAGCCCGCAGATTCTGCGTAAACGTAACATGCATGTAGCGATCATTCCAGAGGCTTCAGTTCTTCTTGGTCGCCATCCATGGGATCGTAGTTCGCCGGCTTTCCAACAGCAGAGCATCGCGATGGACAACCTCCGCAGCAAGATGAGCTGGGCCACTGAACACGAAAATCCAAGGCAGAACCCGGCAGAACCCAGACGGCAGGACTAGAACCCACGTCACGGTAACAGAAACTGAAGTAGAGTCCTGGTGTCAAAATAAGTGTTGGTGAAAGACTTGAGTTGAAAGGAGTGGTCTTCCAAGACCCATCCGTAAGTTGAATATACAGGCTCATTGGTAGTATCTTCTTCGAGAATATGCAGATCTTCCAAATTCAAAGTGGCTCTAAATGCTTGCACCATTCTCGAAATGTCGTCTACATTGAGGTCCAGTGAGTGGGGTGGCATATAAAGCTTCATTTTCTTGACGCGCAGGGCAAGATAAGGCCGTCGGGCAACAGAGTTGCAAAAGGATTTGATATGACGCGCACCCTTTACGCACACATCGACGTACAAAATTCGCTCCGCCTCGGCATGGAAAGAACGAGAAACAAGGCAGAGGCTATACAAATCTGGCGTTTGAAGACACGGATCCTGGCAGATTATTGCACATAATTCCTGCGGCAACTTTGCAGAGATTCTGCTTATGGCCATGGTCGTTTGATTAATGGCCAATTGGTACTGGCCAATAATAATATAGTCGAGACGGTTGCGAGATGGGTAGGTTCTGAAGTAAAAGATCAGTAAAAAATTCTTGAGGAGGTAGTATGAATTTACCCTAGTCACTAGGACGTTAGCAGTCAGTATTTCAGTGGACAGCAGTGGACAGTGGACAATGTAACAAAGATGTTTTTTGTTTGTATTTTCAATCGCGACACTACAAATAAATACAAGCAACCGTGATCAACTTTTTGTTCTAAACTAACATATTCATGTATATCTCGCACATCCTGGTCCAGGACCATCCTGCCAGTACTAGTCTGAGGCCGGTAGCAGTGACATGATCTACGTCTGTTCTGGGTTAGAGTCCCATATCAATGCTTTCTATTTCTGCTTTATTGAACTGCACTTGCTTTGAAAACCGGACACCTTCTACGGTGTACTTGCTAGCCTCTAGTAAGGCTTGCCTGACCGAATTACTACATTTGACATGCGGAAAACTAAAAGCCCTGGCCAACTTTTTAACTCATCCCCGTTCAAGTGTGGGACATTCCTGTCGGCTGTTTCTGCCTCTGTGGCGCTCTCTTCCACCCATCAGGCTAATATGATAATGTATCACGACGTGTGTAAGAAGAACCATACATCCGTCCGATTTGGCCTCGCAATCTCAGCAGTCTGCACTAGCGTGTTTGATCCAATAGGCTTATCAGTACCCCACTGGGCAACTTGCATTAAACCCGTTATGCAAGCTGTCATTACAGGCTTCCGTGAACCACATAATCACAAAAAACGCAAGCAGTGGAAAAGGAGGTGGTTTACAGAGCTTGCAAACTAGTCGTAAATCAGCAGATCTTACACGTATTTATTTTCACTGGCGAAGACCGCAGCGACCTCGCCCCAAGCTCAACAGATGTTATGCTCACCCGATTCGTGGCTCAGGTGAGGTTGAGGTGAGGCCGCCGATCGTCAGTCGCTTTCACCAATTATATACACACTTAGTCCACTTAGCGTTTAGCTCGAATCCTGTACCTTGTTATAAACCACTACCAACTTCATCGACGACGACAACCATGGAGTTTCACTCGTTGACTGAACAGCTACCCCATATTCCCGACGATGTTACCGTTCCACAATTCATGTTCGACTCTGACCATGAACTGAGGCCAAAGAGAGGATCCGAGGTGCCTTGGCTCATAGAGAATGAGACCGCCAGGAAGTTGTATAAATCAGAGGTCCGTGGAACCATGTAACTCAGTAAATTAACAAGTCTCTGAACTGTGCTTTACAGTTGCGGGAGCGTTCAAATGGATTGGCAAACGCTTTGCATATCAAGTATCTGATAGGTGAGCATGTCATCTCCCTGATAAAACCAGTACTTGTGTTGAACTTGACTCTGATGTAGGAGAGGACGATGTTGGTGAGTGAAAATGGCTGTCCTAAAAGGAACAAGAAATGAAGTCGAATCACCACAGTCCTGCTCTTCAGTCGGAACCATGTTGGCAAGTCAAAATAAAATTTCTCGAAAATAAAAAAAGGTTTATACCAGCGTTATGTATAGACTATCCAGTGGCTATTTGGGCCACTCATAAGCTAGGTGCTGTCATCTCGTGAGCGAATTACCCTGGGAAAAAAGCAAAGTACACTTACAAGCCTGTTTGATTAGGGGGGCGAACCCTGACTTCACAAGTGGGGAGCTTCTATACCAGGTCCAAGAAACGAAGGCTTCTCTCATAATCGTACACCCTGATTCCTTGCCAATAGCTCTTGAAGCTGCGCAGAAAGCAGGGATATCCCCGGAACGTGTTGTGTTGTTCAATACGAAAAACATAACGGAAGAAATATCTAGTCGACTTCACGAAACGGTTGAAAACTTAGTTGAATTTGGTTTGAAACACAAGGTCAGATATGTAGAGAGGCGTTTGAGGCCAGGAGAAGCCAGGACGAAAATAGCCTTCTACAGTTTTTCGTCTGGTACTACGGGTCGACCAAAGGTCTGGCGGCGATTTTTCTGCCTTGTGTGGCATTCTAATCTTTTGTTCCAGGCGGTCGCAATCCCACACTTCGCATTGATTGCCGATGTTATACAAGTCGCTGCTCACAACAAAGTCAATCAGGACTACTGTGCTTGGGAGGATCAACGCTTTCGACCAGGGGATATCGCTATTGGAGGTATTATTCACGAATTTGCTTTCCTTCTTGTGTCAAAACAATTGATTTATGTCTACTCTAGTCCTTCCTCTCTATCGTAGGTTTTCTTCTTTCCATCCGAAATTTGTTTTGAAGTTGTTTACTATGTATGCTATGTGGAGCAGATATCTATGGCCTTGTTATAAATGCAAGTTTTTTTTTTGCGGAACTTCGTATAACTCGCTATGGTTCTGATGGTTCATTAGCTTCATTTTATGTTATTCGTTGGTGTATGTGCATATTGACTCAAATTTCCGGGACCATGATACTTATCTACTATTTTGGTCCTTTGCTGTAGATAACCTTCGTGGTGGTCCCCAAGTTCGATTTTATAGAAATGCTGAAAAGCATCGTGCGTCACCAAATAAACCATCTTTTGTGAGTGTTTAAAAATCGACTTCTGGGTTTTTTACAAAGATAACCAAGCACTTTGATGTCCTTTAGGCTCGTACCTCCTCACATTGTCCTTATCTGCAAAGTAAGCAAGTCCGTTGGGTCCATAGAAAGATTGCATAAACCTCTCATGATCATATTTCTGCAGCATCCTGCGGTAAAGGGCTACAATCTTCGCTCGCATATCCGTCTGATCATGTCTGCCGCTGCGCCCCTTTCTCACGAGCTGAGCCAGCAGCTCTTCGAAATGTTCCCAAATGCTCATATAGGTCAGTTGTACGGTGGGTACTATTCCATGCTGCCTCTGTATACTTTTTCATAAATATGCTAGGAATGACGGAAACATGCACTTCAGGGACTATGTGGTCCATTAAGTCAAAGCGAGGCGTTTCTGGTAGTAAGTTATCTAAATGAACACGCAACTATGACCGCTCTTCTTTACATTCTTTGCTCACTGTCTGCCCTAGGCAGCGGCGTGCTTCTTCCTGGGACGGTTGCGCGTGTTGTGAAAGAAGACGGTTCATTAGCAGGCTTTGATGAATCTGGGGAGTTGGTTATAAAAACGCCGGCTGTTGCTTTGGGATATTCAAATAACGTACAAGCGTATGTTTATTGTCTTATACCTTGTCGCTTGCTATTCTGGTTTATGCCTTTTGGTTATTTATTAGCACTAAAGAGACATTCTGTGATGGGTACAGCTATTATTTTGTTTGGAGGTACAGTTCGAGCTGAGCCATCAAAATTAGTTGGGTGAAAACTGGAGACGAAGTAAAGATATCCAGAGATGGCGAAGTTGTTGTCCTTGACCGATTAAAGGTTTGTGTTTTGATTGATTCACAAGTAAACTAAAGTATTAACGCCTGCTATTTCTCAGGAAATTATGAAGGTATGATATCCTCGTATGTTTTGTCGTTGTGGTAGTTTAATCATTTTCACTCAAGGTCAGAGGATTCCAAGTCGCACCGGCAGAGCTTGAGGGATGCCTCTTGGACCACGCAGATGTTTCGAACGCGTGTGTGGTCGGCGTTCCGGATGATTACAGTGAGTGTTATCGTCGTTGTAACTTCCGTGTAGCTTGACTGCATTTTGGCAAGGTGGGGAAGTGCCTCTTGCTTTCGTGGTGTTATCAGCAGCAGCAGCTGCCCGAGCCGGGAATGATAGAACGACAATCGAGCACATCAAGATATCGATAAAGAAGGCGAGTGGCTTTTAGGTTTACATACGGTCTTTGACTTCCGATGCTGATAGTGTAAATAGCATGTCGCAGCCAATAAAGTGAACTATAAGCATTTGGTTGGTGGTGTAGAGATTGTCTCAGCAATCCCTACTTCTCCCAGTGGGAAGTTGCTGCGTCGAGTTTTGCGAGATAGAGCAAAGGAGATTAGAAAGACGAAGCCTAAACTCTAAAACTTTTCGTTACCGAACTTTCAAGTAGCATATCATATGAGCGTCCGGGACTGTCGTTTCTTGTTCTGCCTCTTTTCAGGCGTTGAGTACTCATTGGTCCCGGCGTATCCACAGAACGAAAATACAAATTGCGACATGGGAGGCCCAAGGCAAACGATCAGAATGCCCTGTGGTTATACCAAACACTGAAAAAAGGAGAGAGTGGGTGGAAGCGAAAAATGCGCTGCCGAGAGCTCACTGAGTGGCAACAGAAAGCAATTAGGGGGAAAAAGAGAAGAGGTGGGGAGAAATTTATTGAGAAGGATTCATACATCAGGAAGCCGTCAAAAAGGGACACCTGCTGAATTGAACGTTGAAAGGCGAAGGAAGCGAGGAAAAGCTCAGAGCTGGATATGTCTTGCACGTCAGACCCGACACATCTAATCTTATCGCGGAATAACTAGTAATATCAAACTTCAAGGGTAGCAGCCATGTTCATACTTTCTTTCAGGTTTACTGATTGTTTAAGTGTGATTACAGCAATAGAAAAGAGACTTTCCCCCAAGGTACACCCCAAGTACACAAGGTATCGAAATTTGAAAACAATGGGGGTTTTGAAACTCCGAAAGGCAAGCAACGCGTCAATAAAGGCACGTGAATTAATTAAACAACGCGCTAAAGCCCGCCCTAAAGTCATCAATTACATACGATAGGTCACTGTAAAGGTCACACTCATTGTATCACAGCCCTACCTTTCTTTTATTACATACTATCACCAATGCCTCTTACTCGCCATTCCTCAGCATCACCGAGGAAACTTCCTCACTCAAGTGATACAGAACTCTATGTGACACCCATCCGAAAGCGCTATCGCAATGCCGACGACGACGAGAGCCCCACTTGTAGCTCGATTTCATCAAGGTCGCCCCGCAAGCGCCGTACGTTAAATTATGTTGTGGCACTGACAAACACTGATATTTATAATTCTAGAACGAAAGGACACCCCCACAAAGCAGGAAACGGAGTTGAACTTGGAGCAAATCCTACGGGATATCGTTGCTGCACCAACAGATACCACAGCCATTCTCGCCTTGAAAACGATACCCAGAGGTGCTTTCTCTTTTGAGAGCTCATTAATACTTGGCTGACGCTGCTACTAGATGAGCGTGCTCTGAGAATATTGGTGAAAAGCCTTGTGTACTCTGCCAAATCGACGGTCATGAAGCGTTATGCAAAGTCGAAGAAAGGCAAAATGTTGGAAACGGAACTGTATTTGGAATGGCTCAAAGAGCTAGATTATGTATCTTCGGCTTTGGACGTGAGTCAAGACCCTTCGGGAATCTTCTTTGAAAGCTAATGGTGTTCTTCAGATTGGCTTGAAAGCCAAGTATCCCGGTACTCGGAAACGCCTCCCAGGTCTCGGCAGGGTGTCATTTACCCTACTGTATAACCTGGTCGACGAGTTCATTGACGAAGTGAACGCCCATCATGACTCTCCCTCACTGTCATCGCACCCATGGTGCTACCCTGCGACTATGACTCTTGTCGAAGAAGCCAGGGATCCCTCGACAGACTCTCGTTCTGAAGAAGCGGTGAAGGAGGCAGAAAAGTATCTGGGGGGCATTGACAGCGTCCTTCATGACACCGTCAGGCGATATAAAGTCGAATGCGGATGGAATAATCCTTCACTCGCTAATAGGATTGGCGCTCTAGAGCATGCGTTGGCAAAAGGTTGTTGCTTGCTCTGTGAACAAACAGGGTACGGGACTCAAGAGAATGACATGGGCGATACCCTAATGGAAGATACCCGGGAAGTGATGAGGCAATGGAAGGCCGAGGTCAGTTTCATTTTGTCATCCAATCTGTTTTGTCCTCCTAATGCCTTTTCTTCAGTACGAGGATTGCGAAGACCAATTAGATTCTGATTAATCATTTATTCAACAAACGTCAAGGACACACCCAAACTTTATTCTAGCAATGTATTATCAGTGTTACAACAGTGTATCATACCCGCGTGTATTTAATATATCCCCCAGCCCGTGCAAACATTCCTTGGTGGTGCTAGCCTAGTTATTCTCTTTGCATGCATGGCTTTTACTTCACCTCAAGAATTCTCTCACGCTATCAAAGTAGCTCATCTTCCATGGCGAGTCCACGCACCTTTGAAACAAAGCTAGAGTATGTTCTGATTTTCTCTTCGCAGATAGGCGCGCGTTCTGTGAGGCTTTGGAGGATTACTGTCCCATTGCAATATGCAAAAGATGCAAATATTTCTTGATGATATGTCATAAATTGACCGTGAGAAATTGGTTGGAGATCGGTTGAAGTATTTCGTTCCCCTTTTGCTGCGCTTCAAGCGCTGAAATAAAGCCTTCGCTGTACCCAAGCCACGTTATAACGTTATGCAGCGCTAAATACACGACGAAACATGCGACTTCAGGCCTCAGGCTCGAGTTATGACACATGTATTGGTAGTTTTGTTGGACTTCAACTCATTAGCTCATTCGCTGACGAATTTTCCTTTCCATATAACAGGCAGAGCCAACAGACTGGATTTAAGTATAACTGCCAGCAGCTGACTCTAAGAATTACGCATGAGGGTCTTCTTATAATTTAACGAAATTCAACAAACGGAATCGCGTCGTAAGTCGATGTGCAGACTGGCCCACTAGTATGGTTGCTTCCATACACTTTCGACAGCTCTTCACTAATCAATTAGGTACGAACTATCCAACTTTAAACTCGAGAATTCAATCAAATGCTTAATACCAAGCGAACCGCGAAGAAAAACCCGGAGCCTAAGCCAGCAATCAAGGAACGCACATACATACATCGATTCTCTACGCCCGGCCAGCCGTAAGGCGGAATGCCGACTAATTTCCTTGCATTAAATAAGTATCCAACATACAGTATCGTTATCAGTTTGTTGCTGAAGCGGCTGACTGATTGATGATGAAAAAACGTCAACTGTGTACCTCTGTGTACACACTCCTCCCTATTACTCCCACTCTTCTCATGCTCTTATGTCATAGGGAGAAGTCCCCCGGGTCCTCAAACGTTTCTCGAATCGGTGGGCGTGGTGATAATACCGCCGGACATGGCCGACAGAGGAGTCGGACGGGGTAAAACGGTAAAATCATACTACGCAGTTTCCCCGTCATCTAATCTTGCCGCGACTATCTGGTTTATGGTGGGCGTAGTGTCGGCACCCGGTAGCCTGAACGCTATGGAAACATCCTCCTTATAAGACATCCTGCGCAGAACAAAAGATATTCAATTAAAACTACACAATTGTTTGGACACATCGTTGCAACAGATTATTGGGGCAACCACGCGATGACTCCGGAGAAGTAAGTACCCGTCTATATTGTTCACCTCCCTTGACTGAAAATATAATCTTAGGACACTATACTTCATGTGCACCGGCAAAGATAAAGTTACAGTTGTCTCCCTCATAACCCATACCTGTCGGTGGACGGCCGAAAGTATGGGTTATGAGGGGTCATGGGGTATGAGGGATATGCTAAAAATAGAAACATAAAAATCGAGAGAAAACAAATCTTTAGCATGCTACAGTTAGTCATAAATGGATGGTTAATGGCCAGAAACTTGTATTTTTATTACAATATGAACCATATATGCTAATAAAAGTGTTGCCGACATCGTCTTGATCCCTTGAATTGAATGTTCTCACGCATGTTGAAGGTGTTTGGGCATCTGGACCAGTACTTTTCTTTCATTTGATCCTATAAACTAGCTTAAAAGGTGTTTCATGACACAATCTCATGTTAGATTCATCCTAAATGTTCCTCATGTAGCATAAATACGGTGGTTTTTAGGGCAAAACCTATGGGTTTTTTTCCAAAAGGGGTATGGGTTATGGGTTATGAGGGGTTTATGGGTTATGGGTCGGTTTTCCCTGCGAACCAACTTGGTGGATCGAAAAAAGTATGGGTTAGAAGGGGTTATGGGTTATGAGGGGTATGGGTTAAGAGGGAGACAACTGTATACTTTAATGACGACGTAAGTATCCTATCTATGTTTGTCTACTCACTCTGGGCCTTTGTGCCTCGGTAATATTTAGCTTTCAGATTCCAACGGGTACCCGTACCCTCCCAGGGCTCCAAAATTATCACCCGTCCTGTATCTATAAAAGAGTAAAATCCTCATATTCTGGCAGTTGTCGGTTGCCTATGGTGAAGGAATGACGATCTACCCGTGCTCCAAGACAATAGCATCCCGCCAACAACATTAAGGGGGATTTAAATTTGTGCGCCCTGTAAAGATGTCGTTCCTCCCTCCAATTGCAAGTGCGTAATGGCAAGATATATTTATACCTAAGGCACCCTTTGCCTCCCATTTATTGCAAGGCAACCAACACATGAAAATACACGATTTTTGTTTACGACCAAGCGTATGAAAATAAAGTACCTGTTTAACCTACTAACAGCGTTTGAAACCCATCGCCGCAGAACAAAAATGATACCCCTTTTTCAGTTAACGAAACAGGAGGATTGTATCGCATCGTATCAGAAGACGGTTGATGAAAGTGGAAGATGGTAGAAAAAGAAACAGGGCACGGATGGAGACGGGGAGATGGTTAGACTATGTAGAAGATACAAGATGATGGGAATGTGAAAACAAGCGATATGGTTGCGTGACGTTGAAAAAGGGGCAGAGAAGAAGGTGAAGAAGATAAACATAGGTTAAAGAGAAAAGCAGATGAAACAGGTAGCTTTATTTATTTCAAAGACAGAAAAGAAAACCAAAGAAAAGATACGAGAAGTAGTGTCTGCAAAAAGAGGAGAGGTAAGGAGCGTGTTTCGAGTGCAATTCTCGAGTTGGAAAACTATGTTTACAGATGAGACAGAAAGAAGAGAGAAAAAAACGATCACGAACAAAGAACTTTTTGATGATGAGAAGAAAAAAAAGAAGTGAGAAGAGAATAGGGGACCTTGGGAATTGCGGATGCCCAGCACGAGCAGATCCCCAGTGAAGCATGCCTTTCACCTTTGTCCGCTTTAACTGTCGCAACTCCCGCTGATCCTACTCGTACAGTCCACTCCCCTGCAGTACTACTTGGGCAAGTCCTAGTCTGTTCCCCCTCATTTAGTTTGGCCGACCCATTCGTTTAATCAAACAAAGTGGACCCCGAATCCAGCCTAGCGCCTTAGAGAAACTGACGGAATATGGGCATCCAGACGTTGATGTTCGATTCCTTAGACATTCAGTTCTTCCTGGTTCGTTCTGCCATAACCCTCTTCCGGCCGTCCCCAGCTTCTTTTCTTCCCTTCTGGAAACAAACATCTTCTAGTATGTAGGGTTCCCGTCACCCTGCGAAATGAAAGACATGTGGGCAATCGGACGTAGTTCGAGTCCAGCAAGGGGGTTCCTGCAGATCGCTGTGCCGGCACTTCCACTAGTCACAATACTCGCAGTGATATATGAGGACAAGCGTCCGAGAAACGTAAAACCAACCGAATTATTGCAACAAAAACCAGTTATGGTGTTCTCGTAAGGCTGACGTAATCCGGGGAAGACGTAACTTTTTATGTTGAGCTGGCAGCGGTTTTTAGGTCAGAGATGTTAACCGCTAAGCATGTCTGCCACGGATCTTTCTTCCGTCCCGTCTACGTAATTGACGAAGAGGGATCAAGCCTTCGAAAGACGACAAGTCGCGTGAGACTGGAGTTAACTTCATGGATTAGGAGACAAGTTGGTTGAAAGAGAAGACCATTTCTGGACTGGGAAAAGACGCTAAAGATAGAACTAGGAAGAGAGTACAACAACAATAAAATGCGGTGCCTGCGAGTGATAAGATATATTAATGAGAATGTCGAGGACGACAGAGGGAAGAGGGACTGACTTGGAAAAGGTCAGACGATCACCTGTCGGGCCTAGGCTGTATGTAAGGTAAAGAAAGAAGAAGAGATAGGTACGACCCTCGGGGGACTCGAAGAAAAGTACCAGTCATCCTAGCACAGGGCCCTGAAACGATATTCCTATTGTAGTTTGTAATTCCGCGAAAGGGGAGGGGAGGCGCGGGCATACAGAAGTCGACCAGAATGATTATGTTCGCCTTGAGTTGAACTCTAATAAGTCAATGATAGGATACACACAACGGCGGGGCGTACACCAGCAGCAAGTATCCCCAGTCGGGTGCACCTTCCAAGGAGTTTTTCCTCTGACTGTCATCGATGCTTTTCTTGTTTGTGCGGAACCGTCCTCGTCGGAATATAGCCCAAACACCCTCTTCGACTCGTTCTTTAGAAACATACTCACATGTGCGAGAATTCCCAACGTGGTCCATTCAGACTCGATCAACAGGTAGAGCCAGTGGCTATAGAAAATCAATGCATGTCCTGTTAATAAGAAAAAATGGTTCCATGGGGTCCAGCACAGCGCGACTTGTCTGATGGATGAGTCGTGTCGTCGTCGGTGAGCGGAAGCTTAGGCTTATGCTCGTCCTTCAAGGGTTCCAGGTAAGCCTGAGTATCGCCGAGTATTATTGAACGCTGTTTGACGGACAGTCCGCCCTCGGAGTCGAAGAAGGGCAGGAAGGGTGTCATTTCCAAGTCACCGCAAACATGCTCGTACGCCGCCCCTAGTAAACAAGAAATCACGGTCGGTTTCAAAGTTCAAAATCGTTCCAATACAGCAGCAAAATGCAAGGCTTCAAGGGCACAACTTTAGTGGTGATTACTGATCAAGAACAATTGATTTTCGATATTGATACTTGATATAGATTCCACGATTTCGTTCCTGCACTATCCAGTTTCCTGTTCCTTGTTGAAAAGACGATTCCCGGTCAAAAATATGGCATCGTGCATGATTTGATTCCGATGTGATGAGAAAGCATCCAAGCAGGAAAATGATCGTTTTACTCGGCCCGTAACGAGTCAACGTTGGCTGGCCAATCAAGAAGAAAACTTGTATGCATGCAGATTGGAACGAGGTGAATCTTGACTCCTGGCATGTATACTGCTGTCCTGTCGACTCGCTAGGAGGAACAATGCTGGAGTTACACCATTCGGCTTTGCGGCGGCCGAAGACTGTGGGCGAATAGAAATATTGATCGACACAAGGATAATGAACTGAGGACGGAGGCATTGAGCGCAATTGGAAAGTGGGTAATCACCAAACATATGATGTAGGTGGTGACTATATTAAGGCCCATACCAAGATATAGAACAGTGGAGCTGCAAGCTTGCTGGGAAGGGTATGTAGGGTGGGATTATTCCGGATCCAGGGTGGCGATGGCAGCGAATATACGAGAGAAAAATGAAGGCCGCAACAAATAGAGAGGGGAATGCTTTGGGAAGGTCCAAGAGGATGACGAGGGATGAGAACCCGTATAAGTGGCAATGTATAACGTATGAGTAAAGTAGGTAGAGGTAGCTAGGAATGCGTCGTATGAATGATACCAAAAAAAAAAAGGACGGAAGAGGGAAACGGGGAAACGGAAAAGTCATCATCAAAAAAGGCAAAGAAAAACCTAAACGAAATGGGAGAACAGAATAAGGTATAAAAATCAAGGGGTTATCGAGGTCAAGTGTCCTGTATGCGGTACGAGCGTGGGAGGGGGTGAGAATGGGGTAGAGCAACTTGACAGACGTAGAGTAGCTGAATAACAGGGAGTGAAGAAGGACAAGCAAAAGAGTCGACATCTAAAGAAGAATCGAGTTTGAAGAGGAGGATGAGTATGGCACTAAATTAATAGTATGACAAGATGCATATAAAGAGAACAACAAAGATGAATGGGTAGTGGACATAAAGTAGGAACAACCAAGTGGAATAATAAAGAAAGGGAGATTTTGAACTTGATCGCCGAGTCTCATCTCTGGTCTTGTTCATGTTGTTCATGCGATTGGGTTTCGACCTTGACTCCTCTCGATGAACTCACACTCCGGATGTCCCTACCTTCCTCCGCTAGTTGGTCCCTCAGTACAGCATCACCGGCATCTTCGTCGTGTTCTTCCAAGTGGTCTTTATCAGGTGATTCAGTTTCTTCCACTGGGTTTGCTGCGAAATCAGGTTTCCGTAACATTTTTCGGAAGGCATCTGCCATTATGGCAGCGTCAGCACCGCTGAAAGGCCCACCGCCATCGCTAATGGTAGAAGCATTATCGTGGGATGTACCAGCTCCACTTACTGCAACACCACCTGCGAAAGCACTTCCACCAAGTGTTGCAGGGGGCAGGAGGGGGGAACCTGCGGAATCATAGCGTTGAATCATATCAGGATTATTGTCGCGAGGCATCATGGGCGAGGATGAGCCCATTGAATTCCGAGAGGATGTTTGTTGTTGTCGGCGGCGAATACGGCGGAGAATAAGGAACGCGAGAATACACGTTGCGGCAATGGCGAGAAACCCGAGAACAACGATGACAGCAATTGCCCAATGAGGGAATGAGCCATTGGAAGATGCATGCTGGACGTTTCCTGAAGTTGTCGGTGAACTGGGATTTATTGTTGAGGATGATGATGATAATGATTGTGTTGAGTGGGCCGCAGCGATGGACGATAACGATGCAGCTTCTGCGGATGTAGAGGCTGCAGCTGCCGCTGACAAGGACGATGCTACCACCGAGTCCAGGCGAGCTGTTTGAACGGCGCTGAATATAGGCTGAGGGACCGCGTTGCTGTCTAGTGTCTTGTCGCTTCGGATGATAATCCAGTAATAAGGGAAGGAGACACTTGTTCCATTGAAATTGAACCCATCATTCCCAAACCATGTATCGTTCACTTGCGCCCTAACCAGTCCTGCCTGGTCCGAAGGGTTTTCAAGTTCGCGAAAATGCAAAAGTTGTTGCTGGGAGTCGGCGCGAAAGAGAAATACATCGACCTTGTTCGTCTGTGTCAGCTCCGGACGCCGTGAATTCCCTTGAAGTTATTTAGCATATATAGCGCAGAAATTGGATAGCCTTTTCTTACAGACGAAAGAGGCATGTTGGTGTTGAGGAATAACGGTGTCCGTCGTTGGAAAACAAGAAAAGACGTTATTCCCAGAGTTGATCTGGCAATTCGTCATTGCCTCGGTGACTTGCTCTTGGTCTGTGATGACTTGCCGTCGTCGTCTGATGGGGAAAGGAGGAGGCGTCGGTGCTGGCCATGGTGAGGACGGGGAGGACATGGCGGGCCAATGACGGGAATGAATCAACCCAGTAATGACCACATTTCTTTCCCTTCACAAATCATCATCAAAGACCCCGGAAACCCTTACGCATGCGGCCTTGCTTTTGCCCCGTGACCCGTCTCCGAAGTTCGAACCGGCTTCAAGTTCAAAATCAACAGCGCTCGTGCAACGCTCGTGAGTCGTAATTTAGTCGTAATTACCTGGTAATTGCTTTACTATAATTAAATAATAACAGCTGCATATTTTTATAAGCTTCAGTAAATTGTCAAACACCGCCGTTGTTCCAGCAGTCTTCAATGACTGTAGGTTAAGTTGTTGAAAGTCGCGAACGGGGATACGACGCCGTGTCATGTTGTTATCCACTCCAAAACCCAAGTAGCCTAAGTTTAAAGATAACAGATATGTTCATGACATAACTCCATAGGCTTTGTGATATCATATTTTACGCCATCTTTAAAAATCAATGGATTAACATTCAAACTATGGACTAAGACGCACGTCAGGCCCTAGCTTAGCCTGGTCTGCACAAGTTAGGGGACCCGCAGATGTATATGAATTATACGGTATTGCTAAGCTTGTGGAGGTGTGAAGCTTGGGTAGAAGGCATAGTATAAAGGTGCGCCATGCTGGTGGTTAACAATGAGAAATCTAGGAAATAGAAAGTTGTAAAATCATAGGGAAAAGGCGCCTGTTTTTTTTTTTTTGAGAGAGAGATAAAAAATATAGTCCTTCTATGATGATTTTAAAAGCTTAAAATGTAGATCGCGTAAAGAAAATCCGCCTCATAAGAATTGTTATATGAGTCCGAAATGATGGTAGTACGCGTTTCCGGGATCGGACATGTTTCTGTAGAAAAATTATAGAAAGTTCTGGTGACGATAAATCTAATGGAGAATGCCATGTAAAGAGGATACCACATACTGTGCTCATGCGTTGGATATGCCTCGATCATGGGATGAGACTCACGAGGAAAGATTTGAATTCATTGCCAAAAAATCTGAAATGACCGAAGGAGCGCCAAAGAAAATATATGTGAATAAATAGAATATTCAGAGTGTTCAAAGTCCCCAGCCTCAACCTCGACGATCTGTTACAACTGCCGTGCCTGCCAACGTACATGCATGTACATGTCTTTATGTGAGAAAAAAATAGGTTCCAACTATCACTTCGGATCTACTACTATCGTCCGGGTACTAGATCATTCATGTACAAAGCATCTGTTCCCACCTGCGCTACCCAGAGATTCCAAGCACGGTCAAGTCTTGCGAAAGAAAAACATCATCAATAAAAGCATCAAAATTTACCCTTCAAGATGAAATACACACAAAGATTCTCCCTCATTCGTAACAGCGGCGTCCACGGCCTCACGCGCCGTTAAACCCGTAGGCTGCTGTCCTCCGTGCGCTAGTCCGCCGAGAAGCACAGCTTGTGCCTGGACGATGGCAGACTGTTTAGCGTAGAAGGAGCGGTAGACGGCATCGCGAATTGAAGCGCCTCTAATAGCCATTCCGTGGCCTAAGAGAAAGCTAATGTTGATGATTTAGTCATTAAGCGTCCCAGACGTAGCATACCTTTCATGAGTACGAGCTGACTGCCGTCCTGGAAGGAGCGGGAAAGCGCGTCTCCTAGGACTTCGTTCCGGATGAGGAGATCGTGTGGCTCGTCCGCCGGCAGGATGCTTGTTGAGAGCGTATTGGTGTCAAAAATCGGAGAACCATCCTTCAGAGCTCCTACTGAGCCCGCCTGGAGGACAGCAATGAGCCCGAGACCTTAATTACCATCGATCATGGTACGTACCGTGCCCATTTGTGCTTTTAGTCCTACACCTGCTGCGCTGAATGGGAGGACCTCGATCGTGTGAGCGTGCACCACGCTCGTTACATTCGGAAAGGCTTTATATATCTGCGCAGCATTGTAAGCACTTTTGAAAATGGATAGCGCAAACAGTCTAACCTGAGAGTGAATAAACCGCTCGAGGAAACTTGACGGGATAGCAGAACCGGTTACGGACGTGTTAAAAGTAAGGTGAAGAGCCGTGGCGTTGTTGATATCGTAGCTGCGCGTGGAATAAGAAAAACATCTTACAGAATGAAAAGATATTTACGTTACAAGAGATTGAGAGGTTGTCAACGCTGGAGCGACAGCGAAAGACCTGTGCAATACGAATAATCAGAGAGCTAAACTGTCGACCATGATACTGACTAACATAATGAATTGACTTGCGTTGTCGGGATTGCGTACTGAGATGTGCCCAAATGCATCGACGACATCTAGAAAGTGAAGGATATCTATGTTTTCGAGAATTTATATATAAAATGGCGTTAGAACAAGAGACTAGGAACGAGTTTACGTACGATTGGCGTCGAGTAGGTCTATTGCAGCGGTTTCGACAACGGCACTCGGATTGCCATTGGCCGCAGCTACAAGAACTGTAGCAAACACAGGAGTCAAGGCCAAGCAGGTCCTCGAAATTGTGTTAAGGAACATCATTCTCCTGTTTTCCCGGAGATTTTAACAGAGGAAATGTGTTCGTGAAGGGCAAACCAAGAGAAAGCAAGAGAGCAAGACTTCGTTGAGGTAGCACAGAAGAGCTCATATACCGTTCATAACTATTGTACCACCCCTGTTCGTACCGCGTTTTGAAATAGATATACAGGAATAGCCACTGAGAAAGTTCTATAACTGTTGGGGGGAAAAAAGGCCTGACAAAAGTCGACTTCTTGTGTGAGTGTAGTTGCCTGCAAAAGTCAAATTTCTGGCAAGGACGAGAGGAGCATGACCTTTCAAAAGACGGTGCTGCAGATATTTATGAATATGAAATTATACACGGTCCGCTAGATTAACATCTGTCTTTGAAGAATTGACACACAAATGTCGAACTAGAGGACGGTGGATGTGGTTGATGAAAAAGGTATGTATGTTTGATCATGCATCATGGACGGTTGTGTCAGCCAAATTGAGATACAAAAGATAAGATTAGATGCAAGTTCTTCAGTAGTTATTTACCAGTTTAGCATAGTAGATTGAAGCTTGGGGCGCTGTAAGAAACGGAGTAAGGGGCAAGAGTCGTGGTCATATGCTCTCCAAATTTTATTTGTATTTTTAGTGCCGGAGCGAAGTCTGCGAAATTCAATTGAGGGAGTAGTTGCGGTGATAGTAACTTATGATAACGGAATACTGTACTTTTACAAGGCATGCGCCTCTCTTTGCTCCGGCACCAAGATACAAATAAAATTTGGAGAGCATATGGTAACTGGAGGAATTAGAGCATAACCGTAGAATAAGATTTATCAAAAGAGGTGCAAAAACAAACATATACATGGCACGAACTTGCGCGTTTGCTCGATAGTATAGCAACGTATTTGACAAACCAAGGTCGGGGCAATTCAAAGCGAAGACGGCGACAATCCCGGTTGAATCCCAGGCGTTTATATGCCAAAAGCAACCCAAAGACTACACGAAAATTCGACAATGAAAAGTTCTAGAGTTTAGGCTTCATCTTTCTAATCTCCTTTGCTCTATCCCGCAAAACTCGACGCAGCAATTTCCCGCTGGGAGAAGTAGGGATTGCCGAGACAATCTCTACACCTCCAACCAAATGCTTATAGTGCACTTTATTGGCCGCGACATGCTATTTACGCCATTAACTAAAAACCACTGTATGTAGAACCAAAAGCCACTCGCCTTCTGTATCGATGTCTTGATGTCTTCGATTTTTGCTCTATTATTGGAGGCTCGGGCAGTAGCAGCAGCTGATAGCACGACGAAAGCAAGAGGTACCTCCCCACCTTGCAAAAATGCGGTCAGATCATTTGAGGTTACAACGACGAACATCATTTACTGTAATCATCCGGAACGCCAACAACACACGCGTTAGAAACATCTGCATGGTCCAGGAGACATCCCTCGAGCTCGGCAGGTGCGACTTGGAATCCTCTAACCTTGAGCAGAGTTGTTTGAGCTCCCACAGCGACAAAAATTATGGAAAAAATCATACTTTCATGATCTCCTACAAAATGAGAGGGAGGTTAACCACCACATCGATTTTTGCGAATAAATGAAAACAAGAACCTTCAATCGATCGAGAACCACAACTTCTCCGTCTCTGGATATCTTGACTCCATCTCCAGTTTTCACCCAGCTGGAATCTTCGCGCTCAATTTAAGCCATACATCAGTATTGCTTATCTCACATACCCGTCGAGGAATGTCTCCTTTGTACTGAGAAACAAACAGTCAGGACGGCGACGCACAGTAGAGATTAAATATCAAAACATACGCTTGTGCGTTATTCGAGTAGCCCAAAGCTACAGATGGTGTTTTTATGATCAACTCGCCAGGTTCATCGAAGCCTGCCAGTGATCCATCCTGCTTTACGACACGCGCGACCGTTCCAGGAAGAAGCAATCCACTGCCTACGATTTTCAGTGAGAAAACTGGGCGCCAGAACACTAATCGCATGCATACCACCAGAAACGCCTCGCTTTGATTGGATAGACCACATTGTCGTTGCCGTGCACGTTTCGGTCATGCCTAAGAAAAGCATATCCCATGAGTATACTTTTAAGAATGGAGCAAGAAATACCAACCATAGGCTTGACCTATATGGGCATTCGGGAACATATCGAAGAGCTGTTGGTTCAGCTCGTAAGAAAGAGGGGCGGCACCAGACATGATTGAACGGATGTGTGAGCGCAGGTCGTAGTCCTTCACGGAAGGGTGCTGCAAGAAGAAAAAAGATGAGTTTTTGTGGCGTTTTCGATGAATACGGGCGAGTCGCTGACCTTGCAGATGAGAACAACTTGAGGTGGCACGAGTCTGAAAATGCTGGGTTGGCTTGACGAGAATACAGAATGATTGATAACACTTACAAAAGGTGGTTTATCCGGTGACGTACGATGCTTTTAAGCATCCCCACAAAGTTGAATTTCGGAACCACAACCAGAGAGATCTACAGGTACTTAAGAATCACACCAAAAAAAAAGATGGCCAATGGAGCACGTACCCCGGCGAATAAAATAAAGTGAAGCTGATGAGCCATTAGAAATAAGTATTGATTTGATGAATTTACTACTTACGTTTATAACCAAACCATAGATATCTTTATTGCAAACATTCAATGTTTAAAGCGTCTTGACTTGTTGAGCACTGACTTACGATAAAGTGGAAGCACTGAGGTGAAAGTGAATTAATGCAACAATGCGAGAGATGGGATGAACATACCTCCAATCGCAACATCCCCTGGTCGAAAGCGTTGATCTTCCCAAGCACAGTAATTCTGGTTAACTTTGTTGTGAGCAGCAATTTGTATGACGTTAGCAATTAATGCGAAGTGTGGGATTGCAACAGCCTATAGCAAGATGTCAGAATGTAACTCAAAGCAACTAATCCTCTCCTAAACCTTTGGTCGACCCGTTGTACCGGACGAGAAACTATAGAATGCCAATTTCGTCCTGGCTTCTCCTGGGTCTAGACGTCTCTCTACGTATCGGGCCTTGTTCCTCAAGCCAAATTCAAGTAAGCTTCCAACCGTTTCGTGTTTTCTATACATTTCTTCTGTTATACTCTTCGTATTGAAGAGGACAACACGTTCCTCAGATAACCCTGCTTTCTGTGCAGCCTCGAGAGCTATCGACAAAGAGTCGGGATGTACGATCAGGATAGAAGCCTTTGTTTCTTGAACCTGGTATAGAAGCTCCCCGCTTGTGAAATCCGGGTTCGCCCCACTAATTAAACAGTCCTGTAAGTGCATGTTTTCTTTTACAGGTAATTCACTCACGAAATGACACCGCCTAGTTTATGAACTGCCCAGATAGCCACGGCATAGTCTGTGCGTACCAGCTTAGTCTTCATCTAATAGCACCAAGCGTTCCACCTACCAACATGATTTCGGTTGAAAAGCAGAGCTGCAATTACTGGACGTCACATCTTACTCCTCCTTGCGTAATCATTTGCACTCACCAACATCGTTCTCCCCTGCATATTGGTGTAGTTTAACGCATACGATTATATGAGAGGCAGGATGAACGCACCTATTCCATACTTGATGTGCAGAGCATTTGCTAATCCATGAGCACGATCACGCAACTGTAAAGAACTGGTAAGAAACTTGTCTGTCTGTAAGCCACACCTCCACAAACCTCTGATTCATAAATTTTCTTTCCCGTCTCATCGTCAACTAGCCAAGGCACCGTGGGTCCTCTCTTTGGCCGCAATTCGTGTTCAGAGTCAAAGATGAACTGTGGAACAGTAACATCATCCGGAATGTGAGGAAGCGGTTCAGACAATGATCGAAACTCCATAGTTTTCAGTAGATGGTGGTTTATAACAGAAATCTTGCCCACGGATCTATGCTTAACCTTGACGCACAGTATCTGAGAAGGTGCATGAATGATCACACGCAGTGGTGTAAGCGTAAACACGCGGGGAAAGCTGGGGAAAAGGAGAATGGAAATATGTACAAACTGCCAAGTTTTGATGGGAATAACTTGACGTTCTCCATTTGGAAGCCAAATCCCTGTCGCTGTCGAGTCGCTGTCGCGCGTATCACTTAAATCTAAAAAAAAGTTTACAAAAGAAAAATATAATAGTACCAGATTTCATGCTAGTACATTTGCAACTCTTAAGATCGTGATGGCAGCTGAAGACTTGAACTTCTTGTCCACCAGGTACGAAATCCCCAAAACTGCCTCGGCCCTCATCCAGCCAATCCCAGATGAATGAACTCAATAAGTAATTTAGCAAAAAATCCCACTACTAGTGGTTATATTACAAATACTGGTTGCTTACGGGATACATACAAATTCTTAAAGCTTAACCATTGACGTGTCGGCGAGAGCTTCCTGGCGTAATAACCTCCTTAATATCTTGCCGCTGGCATTTTTCTTTGGAAATACATGAGCATAAGATACTTAGGAACATAAGAATATGAAGACAGTAACATACCGGAATCTCGTTCACAAATCGTACGCCTCCTTTCAGATGTTTATAGTTAGATTTATGCTCCTGTACATGCTGTTTGATGTCGTGTTAGTCTTCCTGTGCTATCATCGATATGAAAATCACCTTAAGAATACTATCACTGAAGTATCTGGGTGATTTGAGGCTCAAGCTCAAGCTCTCCATCGCAGATACAGTTAAGACAACATACGCCAGTGGTATTTCCCCACTGTAATCGTCTGGAATACCGATGACACATGCCTCAGCTATATCGGGATGGGACAGGAGGCAATCTTCTAATTCTGACGGCGACACTTGAATGCCTTTGACTTTTATGAACTCCTGCCGGCCGGTATGTTAAATCTAAAAAGGCGAGAAAGATACGGGGACTAAACACACCTTGAGGCGATCATACACAAACACTTCCTGATCTGACGAGAGAGAAACCTCATCTCCAGTAAATACCCATCTGGCACGTACTGAGTTTATTTTTCTATATAGTAGTCGCGCCGATCAACCTACCCGTCTACAAATGTCTCCTTTGACCTAAGTAGTGCAGGAAAAAATTAGGATTGTATTTATTGAAGTTATAAATGGGCAACCTTACGCCTTGGGATTGTGGAGATACCCTAACGCCATATTTGGCCCTTTTACTACAAGCTCACCCCTCTCCCCGTATCTAGCTGTCGTGCCGTCGGATTTAATTACTTTGGCCTGTATCCCTGGGAGGAGTTTACCTGCGCCTAAAGCATGGGTAAGCCGAGACATCTGTTGACCAAGTCAAAGGTATAAGCCTTACTTCCAGGTGGGGCTCGTCTTTGAGAACCAGATATCATTGATATCGTGGTTGTCATCTCGGTAAGGCCTGTTCCAATGGGTCATGAACTGATTTTTAGCCGTATAAGAGGAACTCACCATAAGCCTGGCCAATCTGAGCCATTGGACATATGTTACCAATTGTTTCCTGTATTTGGCGAGAAACAGGTGCCGCGCCTATTCGACTTCAGATAAAGATCAAATTATAACAAAAGGAGCAGTCACCTATAAGCACGTATTTTATGTGTCTAAAGTCATAACGTTGAGTTGCTGGGTGCTGCGACGTGAAGAATGTTAGAGTGACAGAAGTGCAGTGGTGAAAGTAAGGGCGCGTACCTTGCACAATGCAATTGCTATAGGTGGCACGATTCTGAAGGCTATCTGAGTTCTCGGAACAGATCTACGCTTAGTCATTGTAGCACTTACATTAAGTGGTTAATTTTGTATCGGAATATGCTCTTCAATAGTGCAGGGAATTCGAATTTCGAAATTACTACAACGGTCATCTAGTATCAATTAACATTGGCGCGTTAATCCAAACATTATTATGTAGACGTACCCCAGCAAACAGTGTTAAGTGAAGCTGTAGGGCATAATTAACCGAGATTCCCGACAAGAGCATAATTGTTGCTTACACCTATAACAAGACCCGCGACGTCTACCCGTCAAAGTTAGATAGGGCGATAAGAGTTGATCCTCTGGGAAAATATAAGCTTACGATAGAAAGGTAGGACTAAATCGCAAGATATCATCAGAAAAAAAATGACAATGTTAATGACAAGACAACTTCGCCACCTCCTAATGCGACGTCACCAGGTCGAAAAGACCGAGGATCGCGATTGCTGTAGGGCTTATGAATCTGATTGTGAACGGCCATTTGAATGATGTTGGCTATTAGGGCACGATGTGGGATTGCTACGGCCTATGTGATTCCAATCAGAAAGGTAGTAAAAATAAGAAAGTGTCCTTGCGCTTGCACTCGCCTTAGGAAGTCCAGTTGTACCGGAAGACCAACATAATAGACCAATTCTTGTGTTGCCTTCTCCAGGACTAAGCTGGTGTTCTTGGAAAGACGTCGCCTCTGTTCGGCTACCGATGTCAATAAGACTGAAAACATCATGAGGACCTCCCAATATCGTTGGTCGAGCCTCGTCGAGCAAAATAATATGGTTTTTTGGCATTCCAAATAAACGAGCAGCGTCCAAAGATACGCTTAGGAGATCCGTATGAACAATCAAGTAAGTTACTCGTGCCATTTTCATTTGGTATGCCAGTTCTTCTGGCTTGGATTGTGGATTCGAGAATCTAAGCCATCATCAGATACACGAGGCGTTTCTCTCAACAAATTAACAAATTAGACGTACGACGCTATAGCTCCAAGCTTGTGGATTGCCCATAATGCAATTGGGTAATCTGCAAGCGCTCAGTCATTGATTCTATGGATAACGCCAAAAAAAGAAGTCATACTCATATGATTGGGACTAAATATCAAGACTAAAAGTCTTGGACGTCAGAGTAGTTCACGACCCTGTGTTGCCAAGGGCTCACTGACCGGTGTCTTGTTCCCCTGAATGCAGAACAGCCTGAGAACACGGTTACCAAGTGCATTGTCGTAAAAACGACACACCTATTTCGTACTGGATGTATAAGCCATTAGCTAAATATTCTGCCTGCAACCTGAGCTGGAAAAAAGCGATATAAGCATGGTAACCTGAATATAAACCTGGGATAGGAGGCATTTACTTACCGAGTCAAAACTGAGAAAATTTCCTGTACTGTCGTCCACTAAACAAGGAGTCTGGCTATTCCTTACGGGTCGCATCTCATGTTGGTAATCCAGCATAAACTGAGATACAGTAAGGTTATCGGGTATATGAGGAAGTATGTCCTCCACGGTATAAAGACCGGCCATTTCGAAAAAGGTAGGAGAAAAGAGGTCCAGTGTTTGCCAAGCGAAGAAGAGGTCTTTTAAAGAGGGAGAAAGCACAATTTGTCGATGTGTTTATTTACCGGCCGGGAGTCAAGGAAGTAAAGAGATAACGCCGAGAGGTATGTAATCCCTACAAGATCTGGATTACCGGATCTGAGTTACGGTATTCATCAACAGCCATCGGCACCTTAGCGAGGTGAAGAAAAAACCAGACCTCTGGCGCATCTATCCGGTTTAGACGGCCAAGAATATAGCTCTAAGGAAAGCGTGGAATTCTTTTTAACACACCTTGTGACACACAGAGATATGTATGATCAATGTCAGCATGTTGCAGTAATATCGGGTGAGGACCGGCTTTTCAAGGGTTTTGCCAGGATGTCATAATCAAGGTCGCAAAGGTAAATTGTGTTCATTGAACAAGGAAGAATCAACCGGTGTCTTGCGGTCACTTATGCAAGTTACCGGGCGGCTATTCCTCAACAGTATGAATGCCGGGACACCGACGATTTCAACTTGAATGGCGCACGCCTCCTCGACATGTATTGCGGGCTTTTCGAAGGCTGAGATAAGGAGGGAGTGAAAGAAGGGTAGACTCGGCTAAGAACCATGACTGTGTGGCTTTCTAGTTCAAATTTGGTATAAGAAACCACGCGCTGGAGATAGTTTGGAAGGGTCACAGGATCATACAGTCAAACTTCCCGCAAAGTCTTGAATACAGCAAGAGAAGAATCAAATGAATTCATAATCGTGATAGCATCGGTTGGTCTAATTGTGTACCATCTTCGGCATTGTGATGTCCCTTTAAACCACCCTTGGTCCCAGCCTCTGTCTCGTCTTTGAATCCAGGAGAAGACCCGCCGAGCCTTCTTCCTTCCTTCCCTGGCACGAGTGTCGGTCGATACTTATACCACCATCTAATTGCAGCCTCCTTCTCTCGGTCTCCTGTTTTCTCTAATAACTCATGGAAAAGTGCATTCACGAGCTCGTCCTTTTTGCTCTGTTCATCAACGTTGCCACTGACATTCACAGGGTAGGCCGAGATTAATGCCCGAGTTTCGTCAAGAGCGCGCAACATAAGTGGCAGTGGTAATGACGAAATGGTTGATATCAACGTCAAGTGCAACCGGTACACTCGATCCGTGCTATTCTCGATATTTGATGTCTTTTCTTTTTCCTCGTCCTTCTGCTTCCCTTTGAGTTTCGAAGTTCTAGGTACCACAGGTGATAACTCGTGGATGGTATCCAGAATTAGCTGGATGCAATACCAAGCCAAGGTATACATATCATCCGGAGCACCATTCGGTGACGTGAATCCACTAACGCTGGCACTGCGCACGAGAGCCGAGTATGCAAGTCGTAATTGGGGTGTGTTTAGTTTTCCATCCACGGAATTCTGCATTATTTTGAGGCGATGATTAGTCGTTGGCATATGAAGAAAGATACACAAAAGTCTTAAAACAAATCCGGCATAGTGGAAGGAAAGAAAAAAATAGAAAGAGAGGTTATGACAATCCGTCGTAATGCGCATTGAATCCCGGATTTCAGATATGAGGCAAATACCGAGAAAAAAGATGAAACTGAGGGGATAAGTGCTCACGTCAATAAGGCACGAAGCATAGAATGGTATCATGCGTTGAATAAAGGTTGCCGAAAGACTGGATTCGTCCTCACTCTGGATGCTTGTTTTTTCATCCTCGGGGCCGACAACTGCCGAATATAATCTGAGAGCCAGTTTCTGCGGTAGGCCCATATGCTTCTGCTTGCTTATGTTTGATGGTGTCTGGGCGCGGTGGGAGGTCCGATTACTGGAAAGATATTGTTGCTGACGTTGGGCGTACGACGCAAAAATAGCTAAAACGACTGAATGGGCAGATTCATACGTCTCGCGATGAGTCGGGTCCGAAAGATGGCTGGAAAGAATGATAACGGTAAGTTAAAGAATAGAGGCGAGAGACCCAGAAAAGAACGGGAAAGCCGACTAGGTTTGCCACATGGCGATTGTGGGTAGAAAGTAATGGAAATTGTAGACATCCACGAAGAAATGGCCATGTAATGCTTTGACGAAAATAATATGTTAAGTTAGTTTTGACTCACGGATAGCAAACACCCCAAACCCAGTCTCTGATGCATTTATCGCTTAGTATAGGAACCAATTGCTCGATACTGGCTAACACGAATGCCTGCTTGGCTTGACGCGGCGAAGTCGCCGCTGGTTATTGTGAAATAAAGTTGGTTCAAGGTTGCATCGATATTAATGATAGCCACATACCACTTTCTGCCCTTTGAGAATTCAACGAAGAGCAAATTTGTTGAACGTACGCCTCTGCTTCGAGTCCAGAGACGCTGGAATGTTTCTCGCTGTCGCCCTGAGCCAATATGTCCAGTGCAAGATAAAATGTCTTCTTGAGGTGTTCAAATCCCTCCGTAGTGGTTGTCACCCCGCCGAATTCCGATATTACAAAGGCCAGGTGGGATAAAATCCGTAAAGTTTGCAAAGCCAGAGAAGAGGGTGTTGTCACCGATAAAGGGGTCGGCGGAACGTAAACAGAAGCTTCGAGGATAGACTCTGCGAGCATGATATTGCAGAACAGGAAGGTCTTCAAAGTTGTCCAAACCGACTTGATAATTTCCTTTGAATCTGGCGCTATACAGAGGTTTGTGAGTAACACAACCAGATAAATGGATAAATGGAAGGGTCAAGTACCAATGTCGAGATCCGTGAAGCTTGCTAGAGGACAAGCTATCCAGTCACGTTCTACTTGCTCAGAGATTTCTTCCAATACGTCCAGGGTCTCCGAAATGGAACGCATCCCATCTTCAAGGCGTGAAGATGAGGGTGAGTCGATCAAAAAGGCCAACACGTTGGCTGTTAATCGTGATATAGACGCAATCGACATAGTCAGAGGCGACGTTAGCATAGATTGAAGAGTCTGCACCAATGGAGAAGTAGGCTGTAATGTCCTTTAGTACAGCACTATGCGTGCATGCATTTTTGCACGCACTGATATATGGACCTGGTGGGTAGAAGAGAGAGTCACCGAGGCAGAAACTGGTGACAAGAATGTTCCGGCCTTGAACGTGGACGATATCGTCGACGTGAGCAATCGAGCAAATATGGACAACGGGAGGGCTTTCAGTCTCTGTTCTGAAACCAGAGGTAACGATTGAGATGCAAGTATTAGCACCAACGAAAGAATATCTAGGGCACTCATAAGAAGCTGAAAAGCAACACAACAAGATTCTTGCCTTGTCCAGCTGGTTGAAACTCTTTCTCCCATTCTTCTACGCCATTTGAAGACGGCGAAGATGCAGCATAGGTGTCTATAACTTCCGCAAGAGCAACAACAGTTTCGTCTTCCACAGCTGATCTCCAGCTTCCAATGTCCAGGTTCCCGTCCTTGTCTCCTACTTTCAAATCCTCCACTCCTAAAACTAGACCTGAACACGCCGCGATCCTCAGCACAGGGTGCCCACCATATACTCCTTTTAACACATCTGTCACCCACTGACCCATTACCCCTTGCATACTCCTTCCCAGAAGTATACTCAGCTTCGAGCGTTCTTTCTCGGCTTTCACCAAAGCACGATACTTGAGATGAGTAGCATGACGAAAAGCTGTCGCAAACGACTGTAATTTTGTGTTTTCAAAAGGCTGAGATAGATAGAACGGTGACGAAACCGCCGTTCCAGCCAACGGTGTCGGAAGTGGGGATAACGCAGCTAAATGGTGCGCTAGAGCCCCTTGAATTGTCGCAATTGGTAATTTGGTTGATGCATTGTGCAGATTTGAAAGTAAAAGGGAATAAGCACGATCTGTCGAGGCCATATATCAACTCTACAGGCTAATTTTGAGTTGCTCAAGTCGAGGTTTGAGTTCAAGAGGCCCTTCCGGTAACCAAATAGCTGCTTATGTCCGCTAATGTGCAAGTAGCCGACCGGAAGCAAACAAGTGACCGAGGATGTAATATAGGCGCCTACAAGTGGCACTTCAGACGTCAGTAAGACCTTCCACAACGGTGAAGGTATACACATAAATATAAATGTATGCTTCATTCACTGAAGGAAGCTCAAAGTCCCACATGTGGTGTTACATGTATACATATAATACAAGTCCATTGTTCCAGTAACTCATGTCTGCATTTCCCCACTGATTCCATGCCAGAAGGTGCAACGGTCACTCAGGGGGCCCAGTTGTTCCATTGCAATACCACTCGGGTTGAGAAGGATACGTGGACTACCCGAGTCATGACTAACAGGCTGAATAAAGTACGAGGTACACTTTTCAAAAAAATCTCGACGACTATTTCACAAATAGGACTTACCTGCCACTCCACTCCATTCTTTGCAACCGGTCTTCCACTAGTTACGAAGGAAGTCCAGTATTCACGCATGGTTTCGAAAAGAGAAAGGTCTGCCGCGTTTGCATTCCCGGGCGGAGAAAAGAAGCCGTCAAGTTCATTAGCGTGGTCTGATCCCAGATGTGGATTGTCGTAACTAAAAGTATTATTGAATTCAGTCGGGTTCAATTTTGCTTGACAGGACAGTCCTAGGATGCACAAATTGATTGAAGAACTCACTGGTACTGATATGCGGGACCAGATCCAAAAGCACTAGCCGCTCCTGTTATCATGGCAGCTGTACAAATGTATCGTGCTTCGCCGTACATTTGTTGACCTTGCAAACTGAAGTTACTAAACTGGGAGATAGGATAAATATTGAGTAGCTGCTGGAAGGTGCCGTTGGTCAAGCTAGCCCATTGTCCGCTGAGGAAATTGTACACTGTGCTTTCTGATGCATTCTTTGAAGATGTGTTCGCGTTCGGATCTGACAGCGATGCAGACCAATTTGCGCCCTCGTTTGTGTTTGATCCATAGAAAACGGGGACTCGGGCAAAGCGACCTGACATGAACGCTTCAACTGGTCGTTCTCCGATAAAATCGCCGTCCAGAATGGGCGCAAAAACATACAACGTTGCCGGTCGCGCAGTTAATAAACTATTGGTGGCGTGTATAAGTGAGACGGTCGTCGCTGAACGGAGACATTGAAGAGAATCTGTGCCGTTCTTTTCACATCCGCTATTTTAGGAAGAGTAGGCATGAGAAAAGCTTAGCCATCTCCGAGAATGAAAAAGACTCACGCAAGAGTTGCGAATTGCTGATAAATTTCTTCGTCGTAGGATTCATTATACGCTGGTACAAAGCTGAGCGACGGGCTGTCGCCCATCGCTGCCCGGAAAAGGTTTTCGTGGTTTCCCCCGTTTGCTATGAGCTAGAAACGACGAATTTCATAAGGCAAAGGGGAATAGTCCAAGTAGATAGGTTCAAATACATGAAACATGGTGGAACCTGCACCAGCTGATTGTCCCCAGATAGTGACACGACTACAATTAACAGAGTTAGTAAAGCTCCATACTGCCCAAAACGAATGATTTTCCAACCTTGGATCGCCTCCAAATTGGCTGATGTATCTTTGCACCCATCGCAATGCAGCTCTCTGCGAAAGATTAATTAGAGTAATACCGATAAGATAGGCAGTTGATAGCAATTTACCTGGTCTAATAGCCCGGCGTTCAATGCCCCGTTTTCCTTAATTTGCGAGCCACCTAAGCGAGAGGTTAAATGTCAATTGCGTGGGTTTAAGGTGCTAACTAGTCTAACCAACTGACCCAGAAAGCCGAATTGACCCAGTCGGTATTCAAAGGACGCAAAGATCATAGGGCTGGAAGAAGACTTCAGAACCAGTTCTGGAGACGCGTCATGTGTGCTTCCTTGTTGAAACCCTCCGCCTGTAAAAGAGAGTTAATTTTGTGCACATAGGAGAACCTCATTTAATTATAAACAAGTACCATGGAACCATACCATAACTGGCAACTTGTCGCCAACATTGGTATTGAGGGGTATGAAGACCTGTCAACCAACACACCAAAATTTCATGAATGCTACAAAAACATCGAAAGAAACAAAATGCACATTTCCATACAGACAATCTTCTGAAGTCCCAGATACAGGACCGGTTTGGTCAGCCTCGATACATGAAACAGCAAACTGCAGTATTTGTTGATTGATAAGAAGTTCAAGAACGAATATATAGGAGAAAACGAAGTACCTTCTTCGCCGAAACCTTTCCCAGATTGCTAGTAGGAGGCACGACAGGAGCCTTCCATCTCAAATTTCCAATAGGAGGATCCGCAAAGCGTACACCTCTGAAAGAGATGATCTTGTTCTTTGTGTCCTCAAGGCCCGTAAAGGTCCCATCTATAAGAGCAATATATGAATAATCAGGGCCCACTAATCAACACACAAGGGGCAATATAGCAAACATCATTGAGGGGCACTTACAGTCGAGCGTCACTGTGGTTCCTACAAGGGATGCTGCTTCTAGTCTCTCGGCTAAAGGAGACGGTACAGCCACAGCAGTTGTAGCAAGGAGGAACAGGGCCCCAGCCAGAAGTTGGACAATCATGGCTCGAACGGCGTCAGGGTTGGAGCTTGCCCCTGTGGCCATTGATTTGGGTTCCCTTATATACCATGTATAAACTTCTCCGAGTGCAGTTCTGACCATTACAGCCGCGAAACATATTCGCCCGGTATATTCTAGTGCAAAACCATGACGTCGACTAGATCATCTCGGCTGACAGGCACCGGCAGACGAGGTTTTTATATTCTCTCATACCATGTGTCGGCTCATTTGAGCGTAGTTGGTGTTCAGAATAGAAACACTAGAGTAGATTTAACTGAAGTGAGAGCGAAAACTAGACGCCGTGCTCACTTCTGAGAACGATCCTTGTGCTTTCATGATTTGGTCGGCCCGCCGCGTGTCGTTTTAAGGCATGTTCAACACCGTGTTTCTCGAAAGAAGCACCAGATTTTGCCACTGTTATTTACGAGAAGTTGCGATAGTCCTGTGATCCACCCCACTCGCCGACCGGAGTTCTGCTATAGTAGAACTAAGAATCAAATGATCATCGTTGGAATTATTAGCAACAGCAAAATGATACAAAAATACACGGTTAAGTGCTCCATCACTGTAACAAGATTGTCGTAGGAACCGAAGCGCCTTATCGCAACCCGCGTTCTTGTCTATTTGCCTCTAAACTTCGAATAACCTCGGTCCGCCTCGCGCTAGCGGCTCTAGTCGACGTTCCTCCTCCGGATGGAAAGCTGTCTTCGTGAAGGTCCTCGTAGAGGGGTAAGTGGCATTCATTATCCTTCATGAACATAAAGCGAACACGGCGCTTCGGCAGTGGCGTTATGACAGAAGACAAGCAAAGCCTTGAAATACAACAATATGAGAAATGTATATCCAGAGAAGATAGAACATACCGCTGTCAGATTATTTGTTGATGATCGGCAGAAGAAGAGTTAGTTCACCAGAAGAGGACCTTAGTAGCTAGGATCGGATTACTCGCTTCCATCTTTTAGGCTCGAGGATCAGAATCGAAAGGATCATAGATAAATGGAAGAAGGTGGTAATGAGTATTACTACAAATGCGCACTCTGCGCTGATGTTTCTAGGTAGGTAAGTAGGATAGATATATAAGAGAACAAAAGTAACAGTGTATCCTGCCTAACCCATGCCCGGATTTGAGACACATTCCTGCTTCAGTCGTAGAGGGATTCCGGCGGGTATAGCGTTTGCTACGGACATCGTGGGGTTGAGCGCCGATTGATGTGTCGGCGGCCGAAGCATCTAGCAACCTGCGCTAAGTTGAAATGCGTAGTTGGAACAGGACCCTGTTAAAAGATTGCTCAAGAGAGTGCAAAAAGACTCTCCATGCAATGGTAAAGGACATGAGATAATACAAGGTCAGTCATGAAGTCCGTGACGAGAGGTGTCTCATGAGGAGTTCGTATCTTCAGAAAATGACATTAGAAATGCATGTGAGGAACGACAAAAGAAAAACACACGTTAGCATCGTCACAGCACTGTTTGGGACAGTACGAATCAAATTAATTGATAAGCCCTTGTATAGGGAAGTCCACCCCTCCTTAACGATCAGCTTTTTTGTGGTATACACAATGCCTCGCTTTGAGTGTTGTTTGATCATGCCATCAGAGGAAAAATCATCGGCTAGAGGTCGTCTCTGGGTTTGGAGACGCGTGCGTACGACTTCGTGGGGGTAAGTTGCAATGGAGGCTGTCATCTTAGATATCGCAGAGCATATAAGGATAGTTTGGCTGGTAATCGGTATATCAGGATCCGTTTCTAAAAATATCGCCAGTGATTAGGCCCGAGTCATTGATCAAATCTGAACAAACTCACGAGCCCAGATTTTGAGTTTTTCATATAGTGGAAATTGGACCGCAACGTGAAGGATACCTAACAAACTGGGTAGAAGCCCACGGTAGAACGCCTTGAGGCCTTCCGTTCGCCAGATCGTCCTTGCAGCATCCCAAGTGTGCTTATATCTAACCTCACCCTTCATTTGAGTCTATACAAATCATTCAAACGTTACTTTTGTTTAACACACTGATCAAGTCATACTAACGCACCATGAACCTGGTCTTGATCACCCAAAGAGGGTTGGTACAAATGGTACTTGCTGCACCGGCTGTCATGGCCGACAAAATGTGAAGAGTCCATGGATGTTCGCGAGCAACTGGTTGGTATCCCTTCACCTGCGCTGCTGGATAAAGACGTTCTTTAGGTTTCGTCGCATACATTCCTGTAGGTACTTCTCCAAATGCTGTCTTAATTCCATCGTAGACTGCGAAGTAGATAGCCCATGTGGGTAGATATCCAAGTATCGTTGGGCCAAGACCGCGATAGAATCCTCGCATTCCGTTATCTACGAAGATATCCTTCACCGTGCCTATTAAATCATCCATAAAACCATAAACCACGATCTTCAAGGGCAAATTAAAAGAGAATACACACCCGTAACACCCAAATATCCAGGTTGTCCCACAACTGCTCTTTGCGCCTGGAGCTTAGTCTTCACCACATCCAGGGGGCATGTCGCGACGCTAGCCACCAGTCCACCGCCCGCACCAGCTACTCATCCAGATCCAGGAGAAGAACAATCCAGCTTATTCAACATGCACCCAGTGGTGAGGTCGTGTGAGTTCTACTCACCAATCATACTATTCGCGGTCCACTTCTTAGCATGTCCGCCGTTCCTATTTTCTGTCGGCCGAGCAGCATTTACTCCCATATCTCTGCCCCAACGCCTCTGCGCGGGGAAACGAGAAAGGGCGTGCTGCTGGCTATTGTCCTTTGGAGTAGAGTCGTTGGTCGCCGTCTAAGTGGATGCCGCGATGCACTGACCTAATTGTGGAGGCCTTCCTTAGTCAAGGCAATTTTGGTATCATTCTCGGAATCCTTTCCGGTTTCAGCCGGCGTCGTGCTTATCTTCGCTCACAAAATTTATAGCGCCTTACATCTGGGCAAAAAAACTGTTCTTTCATTATTACGATAGAAGTAGTGAGATTTGTGCGGCGTTGGGCATATGCAATAATCGTCAAGCTTTCAAGTCTCTTACGGTGAAAGGCGTAGAGCCACCAGCACCAAGCCACACGAAAAAGAATTCCGAACTAAACTCCGAGAGGCGAAAGTTTCACTGTATCCTGCAGGATTTATGTAATTATAACATAAGTCAACACAGATTAGATTGAGTATTTTCATTCGTATGATCTTTTTCAATGAAAACGCAAAAACACATGAGAACCAGCTGTGCACCAACTTCGAGTGACAGCCGTCACAGCGTCTGAATCACGGGCGGCAACGGTCAACCTATGTCTGGATCCAAAGTGGAACAGGTCATGGGGGCCCCGACCGTCTTTCCTGTCGTTCGCACCTATACATCTGTCTTGAGGTTGTCTTAGACAAAGACACCAGCAAGCAGCTCTCTTTTCATAATGAGCATTGTGGCCTTCGCCACTTGTTACACTCACCTGGAGGCTCGCCAATCATCTCTCAACGCATGCACCTACCTCGTGTACTAGAAATGTCGTCCAAGAAATTTTATTCTCTTGTTCATACTCTCCATCGTTGTGGTAAGTTATTTAGTGCCTTTGTCTATCAGATTACTGACCAATGTGACAGGTATGATGCTTTCTGAGCTTTCGTCGCTGCCAATCTTATTCTTCTATGCAGATGGCATTAAATGGACATTGTCGGGCATTCTACTCATGTCTGCTATATATACCTACTCTATCAACCAACTTTCCAATGACCAGGAAGCTGTTGTGAGAGCGGACCGCTTTGCTCATGCCAAAAGACTACAGACCGCACAGCTCGCTCGAATAGAACGTGACGAAAGACAGAAACGAGTATTCGAGTCGAAACCCTTCCGGTTCCTCGATCTTCCACCAGAAATCGGAATTATCGTGCTCTCGCACTGCGCTGACTGGCCCACAACATTCCAATCCCTCGTCCTTGTTTCCGAGCACATTCAACAACTCACATTCTATGCCTGCCTACCGCGAATGCCTATCAGACTCATCAGCCACGAGCAAGTAAATTCGTTCAACCAACTCCTCCATTCCCATCCGGAGCTTACCAAGCTCATCAAACACATGTGGATGACTCCAGTGAAGAGAGAGCTCTTACCCACTGCCATTACGGTTGTGCAGAAGTGCAAGAACCTGCGATCACTGGCCACTAATTATCACATCATACAAGAATCGATCACGCTGCGAGGCACTCGTCTCAGTCACTTGTACTGCAAGGACTTGACCCTCCTCTCCCTGCGGTCCGAAGCGTGGACGACCCTGCTAACCACACCCAATGGTTCTGCATTCTTTCGTCAGCTCACTCATTTACGCCTTATCGGCGATCGGGTCCCGCAGGATTTTCTCCTGCCGAATTTGACCCACTTTAGCTACGGCAACGATGTGTCGGAGTGTAACCCCTGCGTTGGAATTGCCATGCTTGACGACAAGCACGTTTACCCGAAACTGCACACTGTCATACTCACGAAATCAAGGACAAGTGCAGGTGGCCTCCGCATATCCAGAGCTGCTGCAAAAACACGTGTTTTCATTTTCGAGCTCCCACAAAAACGCACAGAGCTCGAAATGTGGTGCGACAACACTAGTCGGGGCGACATGTGGGAGCTTTGCGCCTGAAACTCCCCGTTCGACGGCGTTGGCATCTGTTACAGTCCAATTGACCTGACAAGGTCTTAATCTTAAAGAAATATACTAATCGTGTATTTAATAAGTTAGGGCTTCTGGAACCTATTTATTTCATTTTACAGTTTAGATAGATAAGTACTGTATGTATGTACATCTATATTACATTTAAATTATTTCATGTCACGAGCATAGAAATTCAAAGAAAATTTGTGCCAAAGGAACCTTGACTGTCGCCCTCTTTCTTGTTATTCCGACATAAACCTGAAGTTCTTGGTGCCTTCATTTGAGTCTATGTTTTTTGTAATTGGCATCGCTTCGGGTTTTTTCGTCATAGCACTAGTAAATTCGGATGGAAGATCCTTGACCTGTGCGAATGGAATGTCAAAAATCAGGTTGTACAGCGGGATTGACAACCCATCTTCAACACGTGAGGTGATTAAACGGTCGGCGAATCTTTGGACGACTTACGGATGATTATAGATGACAATATAACAAAGGAAACAATGGGGTGAAGAGACAGTGCCAGGTAGTCTTGTTGAGTAACTGGTGGATTCGTGGGAGGAGGAAGTCGGCTAACAGCCAATGTTGAGATAAAGACGGCGCCTACTCCCATCTTAAAAAATGGTAAATCAGTGGCTACGCCATGTTACAGACGTGTAAAGTGGATGAACTTACCGGACCTAAACTCCACATCTGTTACGAATGTTGCATAACTAAAGAACGGTCGACTTACCAAAATGCCCCGAGAACAGTGCCTGCTTCCAGGATTCGATTTCTGGAATCCATTTATATAACACGAGAAGAGCGGGAATACGTCGCAGTGTCATCACCGCACAACTTAAAAGAACAAGGGCCGTCGGGGTTATACCAAGATCAAATATCTTGAAGCTATTAAAAGGGAGCCAAGCGCCTGTGTAGATGAAGCACGCGCAATTCAAAAGGAAATCGGCAAGGGTCGCAAATAGTTCCACGCCTTCTATGTGGCTATTAAACTTTCCATCCCAAGAAATAGCGCACCCTAGTTCAACAAATCAATTAAATCCTCCCGTCAAACGGCTTCCAAGTTGACCTGACTGACCGGCTGCAAAGGCACCTAAAAGATCATCACTACCTATAGTGTTGAGGACTCCAATCGTGAGCAATGACATCGAGATATACTGAGTCACATAGGACTGCTTGTCGATAAATTTCTTTTGATAACAGAATGCCATGATGCGCGAAAATACGAATCCGAAGACGGCGCCTATTGAAGTGCCAAGAATAACTTGATCTAAAAAAGAATAGTCGTTCATAAAACTGTGGATGACGACACTGTTAAATACGCACAAAGCCATCCTATTAGAATCCAATGTGTAATGGCCATGCCTTTTGTTGTATCCAAAGTCAAATAAAGCGCGAGGGTCAAAAAGGGATAAGCAAGTCCATCATTTGCAGCCGATTCGGCTGAAAGGATGTTACGCAGTTCGACCGGGACGTTCTTTCGAGCAAACGGCCCACCTAAAAAGACTTATAAGCACATTAGAACGGGCTGGGTAATCGATCATTGATGCTCACCAACTATAGCTGCGCAAATAATTGGATCTGTTGGCGTCAAACACGCAGATACCGCCAGACACGAAATGAAGTCTAATTTCGGGAATAATATTCGAATAAAACCTGGGGGTAATCCATTCGTTCAGAAGCTGCGCCTGACTACATTAAACTTTTTACCTGCTACGATGACCCAGCCTATCGCCATGGTGGGTACGACCATAACAAGGAGACTCTTGGCGTGCTTTACCATGTAGGACCTGGGTAACTCGACTCCAATGGCAAAAAGTCCGATTGCTAAAGTGACCCGCATTACTTCAAGAGTGACCGCGTCCGAGTGCCCCCACAATCTAGGTTCAAATATGCCAGCAAAGTGAGGCCCAATAAGAATTCCGACTAGGGTTCCCAAAACAACTTCGTTGATAAACAGCTATGAACAAAAAGGTCAGAACCAAACGCTCGCGCTAATATCATTGTCACACCTTACTGTTTCTTTGGCTACAAGTGAGAACATAGAGAACTTCCAAGGAATGCGAACGAAGATGAGCAACAGGTCATTAATCGACTTAAATTTTTACCAACAACGACTAGAAATGCACCGAAGCATGTATATGACAGGCTGACATTGGTCATCTGTTGGAATCTATTTAATGTGCTATAGTTCAAGGCCGAAGAATTACTTACACTCAGCAGTTGCATAATGTGCTATTGGGGCTTTGTATAACAAGTACTGTATACCAAGCTTTAAATACTAGAAAGCACGCTTATAAATCTTGGCAAACTTTACACTGGTGTCATCCGCAACATGATTGAAGTGGATACTTACGTTCTCTGTAATATCACACATGTTGATGGTGAGGTACACGCTACCGGAAGGAGGCTCATTTAATCTGACGAGACTGTCGTGAGTAACTGTAAAGCAGGACCACAATGGGTCCTGCCCCATGATTTATTAACGATCAAAACAGGTATAGTACTGGTGTGTATAAGTTTTGTCCTTCAGTGACATCAATTTTGAATTCCAAGGAGCCAACACACTCCGTGTGGCAAACGTCAAACAACCTCTGTAGCTAACAGTTATTGGGAAGGGTCCTATCAATGACCTTGGTGAAGACCTTTATCAACGTTCTATGCGAGTCGCACTGCAAAGGTCGAGCATTTTACTCCAAACAATGTGAATGAATGCCACCAATGACTTGCGTAGTTAAACAATTCAAGCCACGATACATGTGCTGAGAATACTATCTTCAACTATTTTTAGAACAGACGCCCAGCCGTGGCAATTAGCGTTGACTGTTGTAGTCTTCTGAATCTGAATTGACATCAGATACACATAGATTTTACAGCTTACATATTTACCCAGAAAACTGCAGAGGAGGGGAGAGAGAGTATTGAAATATTGATACTTGAGCTATTTTTGAGAAGCCAACCGACTCCTGCACCATGGAACGCGTGTAAGTATCCAGGCACTATTATGATTGCTCGACTGTTTTATTTAATGACGCAGGAATGGATCGGATTTAAGATGAATAGGTTCAGTTTGGCTCGTTGACATCGGCAGAATGAAAATGGATGGGCATCAGACGGAGGACTGTTGTTTATCAAAAAGCGGCGACAGCCATCCCAAATAAGTAACCACAGGCGTAGAACATATCAAATATTCTGGATGCATCAACGTCAAATCCTAAATATTCCATAATTATAAAATTATATTCCGATTTCGACTTTGCTCTGAACACGAACACGATAAGAGATGGAATATAGGAGAAGATTGGGTCCGTACTTTATCAAAAGCAACATAGCCTTCTATGTGTTTGGCCATATCAGATATAGTTGTCGGATAATACCTGTGACGGAGGAAGAAAAAGGAGATGAGTGGTTGACCCTCGGGAAGGTGTCCGAGCTGCTCACCAGGCAACATCTTCATACAAGTGGTTATCCACTATGGCGTTGTAATAAGACGCTGTGCTGAACAAGAATCATCATGATGTGCCATTGTATGATAATCGCGATGTCATCACCCTTTCCATGGACACACGTACGTAGTGTCCGACCGAGTCAGTGTTGACTTTCTAACCGAGGTGGGAGGAAAATAGTGGTTGCCTTCAACTACTATGGTGTCATTCGATTCTGCCAGAAGGTGGCCGTTGAGTGTTACGCGTAGCATTGGTGCCTTCTAGTAATGAGTGGTTGAGGGTTTTGTTAGTAGTTGCAGGAATTCTAAAATCGGTGGCGTGTGGATGGCTGTGAGTAAAACTACTGTGGAGCGACAACGGTCCATTATATGTCTCTTGGGAAAAAGTCTTAAACTGGAGGTCCCGCTGAAACAAAATTTCCACGCGAATCGTTTTGATTTGAACATGATGACAGGAACCGAGTCTTCGAGGACTGTGGATATGATTTGAACAAGGAAAGCCTTTCACTGGATGTGTACACGATTTTATCAATCGTCTGATTTTCTCGAAATTAGCTTCGATATGTTTTCAAAAAGTAGAATAAATCTCGCACCGAATTGCCTCACAGGCTACAGCGGAACGATCGATCATAAAAGACATTTCAAAGTCCGTACTCCGGTCCATAGAGAATCTGTCCGCCGAGCACTCCCGCACCAGAGTGCAAACTCCCCTGGGAGTTGTGGCCCAAAATAAATTACTCTAAATCTTTCGTCGACTGATGAAATCACTCTTGTCCTCTCATCCGGCGGCGCGTCTCTCCAAAAGTAGGTGGTGAAAACGATGTGTTTGAGATTTGGTAACTTCTGGAGCGGTGCTAAGTCCCTAATCAACTTAACGAGGGTAATCTGATTCCCCGAGAATGAGTAATGTGTCAAAGAAATAAAGAACCCGGGGTCGAAATCCTCTGATAACGGTTCTTGGAGACGTAGGTGAGTGATTTGTTGACAAAGCCTTTTCCCGCGCCCATCCGGGATGCTGCTGATAAAATTCCAGCAATCTGCATTATCAAATAGGGTCAACTCCCTGAGGTCCTTGTGCGATATGTCATAAACAGACAATAATGGATTTGCCCTGCATATTGAATAGAGAACCACTTTCGAACACGCCAAAGATACCAAGTTCGTACATGACCCTGCTATTTTCATACACGTCGGTGAGGTCCCGTTAATCCAGAGATGCTTGACTAAGCTTTTGTTGTCATCCTTGCCTATAAATTCTAGGAATGATTCGACAGAGCTGGCATTCAGCCGTATTGGGATGCGAGGGAGTTGTTCAAATTTCGTGAGAATATGGATGCGCCTGTTTACCAAGAGAAGAGAATGGTATGTCGTCTGTGAGTCGCATACTAAAGATAGTGTTTGAATAAGGAGCTCGTTTGGTAGAGAAGAGATCCCTGCAGGAAACATAGATGAATGCAAACAAGAGAAGAAAAAATTCGCCGTTTCTTGTTTTAGTGTCCGATACAAATACGCCCGGCCAAATAATAAACAATACTTCCAAAGCATACTTATGCTATGGTCCATTGGTATCATTTTGAACTCCGCCAGCACCCAAGTAACATGTTGTAGGGGTTCTAACTTCTGTCCCGAAATCACTTCAAGGTCAATTCAAGATTTTCCAATACACCTAAGAATTATGCTGTATAGAGGTACATTCGTGCATACACCAACTCTTGGGAATGTTCAAATTCTACGGGACTACTTGATAGGTACTTCGTGAGCTCAAGTCATTGTCAATGTATTCAGTGCTCCAAAACTGACCGATTCTTACAGATTATCAGAAATATATAGTCCTATGACTCTGATCAAGCGCTTAAGATGTCAGTGAGAATGGATATATAAGCTACGCAGGTTCTGTGAGTGCCCAAGAGACAGAAGATCTCCTCACGCAGCGGGCTCAGGAAGGCATTCACCCAATAAACATTCCAGAAGGCAGTTTTGTTCTTCCAACATTCTGTGACTTGCATCTTCATGCACCACAATTTCTGTACCAGGGAACTGGTCTGGATCTTCCCCTAATGAAATGGCTGGACACCTATGCTTTGAAAGCGGAGGCCCGCATTGACGCTGATCCAGAATTAGCGCGTCGAGTATACACGCGTCTTGCTGAACGCTTGAAAGAAAACGGGACTGGAACGACCTTGTTGTTTGGAACAATAAAAGAAGGAACAAAGTTTGTCCATTTAACTTTGGAAAAGTTCATAGGCTCACGGTTTACCCCAGCTTGATTCTAGCAGGATGCATGCAAGCTGCAGGATGTCGTGCTTTCGTTGGGAAGCTATCTATGGATATTGATATTACCCCACCAGGTTCGACGACAACCACATATGTCGAGCCGTCAGCTGCTGTTTCACTGGATGCTGCAAAGTCCTTTATACATCGGTGCTATGGGCTTGTCTCCCATCTGGATCCAGCTGAGCGACTCGTAGAGCCTGTGCTAACCCCCCGCTTCGTGCCGACGTGCACTAACGAACTGCTTGAGGGCTTAGGAAAGTTGTCTGCTTCCGAGAATGTCAGATTGCAGAGTCATATGGCGGAGGCCAAGGATCAAGTCGAATGGGTGCGTGCAGAACGTGGGATGGAAGATATCGACGTATTCGATACAGTAAGGCCATTTATCCAAACTCTACTTATCTGGCCTCAAATATATTCAAAAATAGAACGGTTTGCTCACACAAAGAACAATACAAGCCCACTGCACATTCCTCACCTACCCAGACCTTGACAGAATTTCCACGAAGGGCACGGCTGTGGCCCATTGCCCACTCTCCAATGCTTATTTCTCCGCGAAGCCATTTCCGCTTCGCGAGGCTCTAGATGCAAATGTCCTCGTCGGTCTTGGTACAGACGTCGCTGGCGGGTATAGCTTGGACATGATGAACGCCATGAGACAGGCTGTCGCTGTCTCGCGCATGCGTGGTCTCAATGTATCTATTGACTGGAAGGAGGGGTTATACTTGGCAACCCGAGGGGGGGCTCTTGCGCTCGGCTTGCAAGGCATGTTTTGCGTCGGCGCTCCGTTTGACGCGCAAGAAAGTGAGTGACTCTTTCATTACTACTCTAAAACTTATTATAATATCTACCTCAGTCCGCATCTATGATGGGCAGACTTGCCAAGGTCTTGGACCTCTTGATTATTTTGACTTGAACAATGACATTGGGGAACCGTTAACCCCGACCCTCGAGATGATTGAGAAGTGGTGGTGTATAGGTGACGTTAGGAACCGCCAACAAGTCTGGGTACAAGGGAGGAAGGTATGGTCACGATAAGTAAGGTTCTTGAAAATAGACATTCCGGAACATAGTAATCGCGACATAAACTCCTAACAATCATATATTTCGGGACGTACATATGACTTCAGATTAGAAAGAGGACGTGGCAGCAAATATACGGCTGTGCAGCCGTGCCTGTATGTCGACGCCACGAGAATAGATTGGTGATAATAGGGCGCCGACAAAAGCACCACTATAATTTTACCATCATGTCGGAACGGTGCGTATGTATTAATTATCTATCACAGCCATACTTATCTTACACAAGAATAGATAGTAACCAAGTGCCATAACCACGTCAATACTTTTGTCTCCCATGATTCCGTTCAACTCTATATCCACCAGTTTCTCGATGCCTAACACTCTGCCGCGAAGAATTTGTTTTTCTGCTGATTTCGTTACCCGAGTCCTAACCCAATCCCAACCGAAAAAAACGGATTGACTCTTAAAGGAGCTCTATTTCCGTATGTCAAATTCAATGCTCCTGCTAAACTATATTTGTATGTCGTAACGGCCTAGGCCGAAGAACGGTAGAGATTCTGCCACCATAACCCCGGCGAGCATGTCTATTTTCCCATGATATTATATCCTCTTTTAGAAGTCTACCTTCCTAAAACATAAGAATTTGCGTCTAAAACTCAGGTTCACGATATCTCATTTTACATCATTTCAGGCATATCCGTCCTCAATCCTCACGGTATATGGGTATACCACACCTGCTGAGCTTATAAAAACCAAACCAATTGACATTACAGCGCTAAAAGACCGTACAAAGTCACAAAAAGCAATCCAAGAGAAATCGTCAAATCAACGCCAAATTATACACTATTTTGAATTTATTCGAAAACAATCACGTGGATGAGTCGACTACTTAATTGGACAACGTAGAACTTTTTAGTTAGTAGACCGCCAGTCAACTCGTTACTTTCAACGCATTACCAGTGACCGTATTTGAGCGTCTCATAAGCGGCCTTAGCGCTGGATAATCGAGAGCTTCACTGTGCTGCTCTCCACAATTGTGACCTTTTAAAACCCACCACCTTAATGGCTTCTTGTTTGATTGATACCGTGAATCTGATCCACCGGCAATAGACGACACCATTATGAGAGCCGTTCGAAAGTGGTCTAAAATTCCCAGCGCAGAGCTCAAGCTTACCCAGCATATATCCGGCCATGTTCAAGGATACCAATATGTACGTTGTAATGTTTATGTATCTCGTCTTCATTTCATGTCAAATATACTCAGTTCTATGAAACAGAACTATCAAAATGAAATAGACTTACTTTGGTCTGGGACGATATTTATACCGAACTTAGTCGTATCTGCGAGCTTCCTAGAAGACAGAAGGCCTCTCGCATTTTTCCGATCCCGAGGCGTCGCCGAAGAGTATTACAAAAATGTATTTCCTGTGAAACCGTTGCCCACCAAATGACTATTGCCCGCGATGGCACAAAGATACCTCCCCCATTGATGATTGTCTGCGTTTACGCCGATGGTTCCGCTCATGGTCGAGAATGATAATGTGGTGTCCACTCTACGGGCGAGGTGGGCAATGTGGTCAGGGGGTACCCTCGTGCATGGTTGGCAATCTTCCATCATTCGTTCATTCATATTCAGGGTATCAGTGATGTCAGCCTATTCTTAGAGATGGCCTTTACCCTCGACAAGAGTGGGAGTTTCGACACAAACATGGTTTTACCCAAGTGGCAACTGATCTTTTCCGCAGCGACGTAGGTCATGTATTTGTTCTCAGGACCCCGCCTGGGAGTGAGACTCGCAAATCGGGGATGTTGGGCTGATTACTCAAATTCCTATTGGACTAGCTTCCTCAGATCACCCGGAGGTCCATCTATAATCTGACATTCTTGATCTGTATACTAGTATATGTACGTGCCTTTCCGTATACGAAGGCTCTTTTCTGATCTCCGTCACCTTTGGGTCAACCTCCTGCCAGCTAAGGCCCCCTCCGAATTCCACGCAGTCCAGCCATACCATGGCTCCCTCTGCCTCGACCCTCGACTACGAGCATAATCCATCCCCTAGACCGCACAAGAGAGCGCGCAAATCCAGTATTGTAGGGGGAAAGAGCCCGTCTGAATCGGAAAGCCATCAATTTATCAACAACGCCCCACTGGACCACATTTTCATAGCAGACGGGATAACTTCCAAGAAATCTGGAGGCAAGAAGGTAATGTTTCTTGTGCTTTATCGGCTGTAGGTATACTGAAGAAAAACGCAGGCGCCACTATCGTGCTGTGAATGTCGTCGGTGAGTTTAGTGTTTAAGTAAAAATCTGTTGGCTTGCTGCTGAACGTTCGAAATGTGCCTCCTGCAAAACAGATTAAAATTGAAGGTTAGTCTTGAACCTACCTTATCATCTTTTTTTGACCCTGAAGCCAATCTTTACGAAATCAGTGTGATCGTAGCTTCCCATGCGCATCTTGCAAAGTACGATATGTCTGAGCCCGCCGTTGAAAATTTCTAAACTTCAACATTTATTTCCAGAAACGTGGTTGTGCAGAAATATGTCCCGACGGTACAATTTTTTTTCTTCAATCATAAGTTTATATATAACATTATTACTTTGGTATAGGCGTGCTTGTTTCAGGCAAAGGCACTAGATTCATCCTGGCCAACACAGAACAGCTCCATAGCAAGATTCAGGAAATGAGTGACCGCATTCGCAGCCTCGAGGAAGGCCTTCAGACATTACATGCCGAACATTCGTCTGATCCTGACGAATCTCATCCCCTCATGAGGGCTGATCTGCTAGGGATCAAGAGTACTATGGGATTATACAGCGGCACTCAAGTCAACCCTTCCGACATGCCTCCTAAACATAGTGAAGGCGCCGTTAGTAAACCATCACCAATGGATATGGACCCACCTGTAGTAGAGCGAGGTACGAGCGAAGATACTGTCACAGTTATCTCTGACCATCACTCGCATCCGACGAAGGTGGGCGCTGCTCAGTGTAACATATCTAGACTATCTCCAGGTGCTGACAGATGTCTCCAGGGAATGACAGAGGAGAACTCGGAGGCCTATCTCGCCGCCGAGATTGCTCGCCTGAGCCATAACTTTCCCCTGTCAGATACACTGTCTCCGGAACCGAATATTGCTTTGCGGGAGTTCATCCGCAAGCAGCTTCCTCCACGAGAAGAGGCCGACTACCTTTGGGAACAAGCGCGCCAGAATGCTCTTTGGCAGTACAATCCTCATCCTAGCTCAACGTTTTATCCAAATCTGGCGTATCACTGTTATTATACACCCGTAGCGTCGCTATCCTCTCGAAGGCTTGCATTGTTGCTGATGATATTGGCTGTCGGGTGCCTGGTCGATCTCCCAAACCGTGAACCCGATCATCCCGATGCCGAAAAGTATCATCAACTCGCTCGTGCTAGTTTATGCGAGATCCCGGTTATGGAGGAAACGAATGTGGAAACTATAACGGCTCTATTTTACGAAATCTGGTATCTATTGGTGTTTTCTGATAAGAAAAAGGCTGCTGGGTATGCTTGGGGCTTGATGGGTTTGACCGCAAAGTTGGCGCAAAGCGTACGTATCATCATACCTGGTCCGAGTATCTCGTTAGTTAGTTGCTGACCGAGTCTTCTATAGATCGGTTTACGTATGTGCTATACTAACTTACTCTCATAAACGTTCCTTACGAGTTCTTGTTTTTAGATCGTGGTGGAGGAAAATCGAAAGTCATACCAGAAGAGGTTGAAAAAAGGCGGTCACTGTTCTGGGAATTGCTCTACTTGGATGCCCGCCTGGTACGTTTACTTTCTTCGTTCGCATCATCGCCTTATTGATGGTCGGCTAGTCTCTGTCCCTGGGTAGGCCACCTTCACTTTCTCTCAGTCACATGGATTGTCCGCGCCCTTCCTATGTTCTTGATGAAGGCATTGGAAAACCATCAGAAAGCTTCCATTATTGTAAGTGTTCTGAACAATTTATTGTCGCTTAATGATTCCAATCGTGTGTGTTCTCTTACAGATCAGGAATGGAAACACTCATGCTATCTAACCTGCTTGGCCCCAGTACTAGACGCCATATCAAAGCCGTATCTGGAATATGACACTGTGCTCGACCTCGATAAAAGGATTCGCGACTTTTCTATTCCGAATCCTTTGAGGGACAGGGATGCCAACTCAAGATCAATTGTAATGCAAAGGGCGTCATTGACTAGTGCTCTGGAGGCTGGTTCGTGTCTCCACTTCTCTGATTCTTCTCATTAAACCTCATCTTTTTCGAATGTCAGTTTTACTCCAATTGCATCGTCAATTCTTTACGCGCGCCCTCAGCGGCCCAGAAGAAGCCTTTAATCGAAGGCATAAATATGCTCCTTCGGTTGTGGCTGTTTTCCTCAGCGCCTCAAGGATGATTGCAAGCGTTGAAGAACTCTATAACAGAGAGCCTCTTTTAGCAGCTAGGATTCTTGGTTATTGGTCGAACGCTTTCTCCGCTGCTGTGAGTATATGTTCTTACAGCCTGCGACTTTCATTCCGCACCTCCCGCGACACCCGCATGGTGGCGTGGGTGTGTGAATCACCATCCGAAGGATCCTTTTTTAAGGATTCATTGGAATTAAAGCAACTTTTCTAAACGATTTCATCTTCTATCCAGGTTGCATTGTGTCTATTGGTTTCTCGAGCGCCGTTTACATGCCTCTCACCAGCGGCACTTCAAGAACTAGAACGCGCTCGAAATCTATTCCGCGCGGCGAAAGAAACTTGTCCGCGGGCGATGCAAGTATTGGTGAGTAATAAACAGTATTTTTGTGCATGAGAAATATTCCTGAATGACTTTTTTTAAAGCCTGTGTTGGAGACCATGATTGACAAAGCTCGGTATATCTTCGATAGATGGTCCAACGGTCAGGAATTGCCGACAATTGTTCTTCGCCATACAACAGACTCTGAGAACTATTATGACGATCCTAATAATGGTTATAACCCCCAAGCCCATTTCTCCGTGCAACCCCAGCAACAATCGGATTCGTTCGGTCGCTCACATCGAAGCTTGACTCAATGCATTGTCGAAGTCCATCAGCGTGCCAAAGCGCTTTTCCCTCTTCGAAAGCCTTGCCAATGTTCCGCTAAAGTTTCTCAGAGTTGTCCACCATCACATTCTTGGAGCCCTGTTCCTAATATTCTTACTCAGACATCACCCGTTCTACCGCCTGACCTTCCATTCTCCATGAACAATTCTGGAATGCAAACATCGACAACTAATACCTACTCCCCCAGCATGTCGGCGAACCTTGCCTTGCGGACGAACGGTCGCGGGTTTTCTCCTGCGATGAATGGATCCCAAAACATGATCCATGGGAATCAGAGTTCTAGTAATGGGGAAGGAATTTATTCCAGCACAGTTCTGCCTGGTGATGGACCTGCAATTCCTTCTCCACCGGTCACGTTATCGCCAACCTCAAAAATGGCCGTTGTGGATACTTTGAACTTTGAGCTTGGCGCATTACAATCGAATAGTGACCAAAACCTCAATTGGATGGCCTTTTTCTAGAGGGCTTTGGCACTCATTCTTGGGACCAGGTATCTATTCGTTGAAACACTTCAAGGACACTTTGTAGCTGATACTTCCATCTCAACGCCTTTGAGATTGTACCATTTTGTACTTCCATTCACTGTAATGTATGAACTAAATACTAGGTATTCTAATAATCAATTGAGCTCCGTGATTTACGGACTGCATAATTTATGTTCCATTTGTGGCCAGAATTTCCACGAACGACATGTCAAGTTGAGGAGATGTTGGAACTATATTCAATATTCTCACTACCGATCTCCCTCGAACATTGGAAACTGCAGTTTGAAGTTTTGGACATCCGTTTTCTTCCTCAATCGACTACTTATATCGTAATACCTACCAAATCAGCGGTTGTTCCTTGCGACCGATAAGCCTGGGGAAACTTGGCCAATGCACAACGGACAGAAAATAACACCCCAATTGGACTAGCAATAACCTTCCTCAGTCGTATTCGAGACCATGCACACCCAAAGGACCAAGAACTCTTAATATTTACCCCCCGGAAGTCACGGGTCTATCGGAAGGATGGGTTCTCAACTTTAATCTACATTCCCGTCCAGGGTGCTCTTTACTGCCAACCACTTTGTTCTCGTCATGCTTGGTCAAAATGAGACCCGTCCTGCTAAAAGACCGCGAAATGTGTCGTTTTCTGCAGAGATTGCGGAGGAGAATGAACGAGGAATGGACACAAGGTCTCGAGCAGAAGAAGCTGGGCCTTCAAGGCGTCCTGACGACTCAAAGAATAATCGCAAATTATCTTGCAAAGAATGTCGCAGGTAAGCGTTTGTCTAGGTTTCGATGGTACCCTGCTCAACGTTTGCATATCAGACTAAAACTTAAGGCAAGTTACCTTCGCTGATCAAGATTATAGAACGCTGCTGAATTTTCTATAGTGTGACCGGGTATTCCCCTGCCAGGTAAAAAAAAGTTGAAAAGAGTCATTTATCCGTACATTCCAGCTGATTGTGCTGTAGTCCTGCGTGAAGAGAGGTTGCGGTAGTCTATGTCCTGATGGTACGCCATCTCAGTATTGTTTCCTTACCTTCTCTAGGCTTTAATACGACATAGGTGCTCTTACTTCTGGTCGTGGAAGCAGGTAAGCATTTTGGAAGTTTGCTTGCGTCCACCCTCTGCAAATTGATCTGGGGGTATACACCTCCCTATGAACGATGCTCAGAGTCGGATTGGCCTTTGTGGCCAACCTATGAATCGACTAAAGGCAATTGTTTTCGCAATTCATTGGAGGTCCTCGCAACCCCTGGCCCCTCGATGAGATAGAGGGGGAACACTTCCTGTCGTTTTTGTCTCCTTTAACATTAAGAAGGAACGAATCACTAATCTTGACAATCCGATAGGTTCATTCTCGCTGGAGCTGAGCAACTTCACGAGAAGATTATGCAGCTTGGTGATCGCGTACGAGCACTTGAAGAAGCATTGGAAATATCGCATTCCAAAACTTCCAATCAACCTCATCCTCTGCTTGCGCCAGCCTTATTGAAGATAAAAACATCCCAGGAGCTGTATAGCCAGCCGGGACCTTCGACCACTACGACAGACGAAAATTTGGGCTTATCTGTCAGCTCTTTGACATTAAACACTCAGCCACCGTATGCAGAAGGTTCGCGTCCATCAACAATGGATGTTCTTTCTGCAAAGAATCCAAACGTCCCGCCAGATATCTTGCAGCTAAGTGCGACTTTCCCCTTTCCGTGGGCAGTCGACGTCAGCATTCGGAAACGGATACGAGATGCGCTTCCACCAAAAGAAGAAGCTCGACGAATTTGTGAAGAAGCCAGGAAGAATGCTTTGTGGCAGTATGTTCTCCCATTTGTTGTTATTTCTCGTTTTAACGGCTCCAAGGTTCAATATAGATGCTTCAGAAACTTTTCTCCCAAATTTACTCCACTACTGTTATGAGACGAAGATCGAAGCCCTCAGTCCTCGACGACTTGCCCTTTTATTGATGCACCTATCAATTGGCTCCCTCGTCGATCTTTCCCAGCCTTTGGGTACTCTTCACGGTGAAGCATATCACCATCTTGCTCGTGCAGCCGTCTGCGAGATACCTCTTATGGAAGAGCCTGATTTTGATGTTCTTCATGCTCTGGTAATTTGTAACTTCTGTTGGTTTTTTATCTTTCTGACTCTGCCACCAAGTTTTTCATGATTTGGTACCATCTCATATTCTCCGATAATAAGAAGGCCGTTGGTTACGCATGGAACCTGATGGGTTTCGTTGCAAAGTTAGCTCAAGGAGTACGCACATGTTTTTACTGAAAACGTAAGCCGTTATCTGATTGTATTGTTTGCACCAAAGCTTGGACTACGTAAGAAGAACCTTTCACTTTTGAGATAAATTGCTGATCTTTTGTGTGCAGACAGGGAATCTCCTCGTTTAAAAGTAATACCTGAAGAATACGAGAAGCGTAGGGCAGTATTTTGGGAACTGTTGAATATGGATTGTCGTATGGTGAGCTGCTTTGCAATTTCCGCGGGTTCGTGACTGACCTTCTTACTAGTCTCTATCTCTCGGCCGGCCTCCTTCGATTTGCTTAAACCACGTTGACGTCAAGCCACCGACCTGTGTTGGTCCTGGCCTTTATGTTCCAAAAGAAGAGATTGTGTGTATGTCACTGTTCATCTATTAGCCTAGTTGCAAATGAAGTGACAGGCGGCGATCCTTCCTCCACGCAGATCATGAGTGGAAAAATAAGTTCTTCATAGAATGTTTGACACCTATGTTAGAAGCCATGGTCGCTGCCGACCAACCAAATTATAGCTATATCATCGATTTAGACAAATCAGTACGGGATTATGGTATTCCGTCACTCCTTGACGAACAGCAACCAAATGACGTGAACCCCCGATTCTTGATAATGCAACGTGGGTTAGTGGCAATGAGTCGCGAAGTTGGTATGTCATCGTTGTTTTTTTTTCTTTTCTGGAATAGGACTAATCCGAAGCTCATAGCTCTTCTCCAGCTTCATAGGCGGTATTTCACGGAAGCGATGAATAGACCAGAGACTTTTGATCTTGGTCACCCTTATGCACCATCTGTTATTGCTACATACCACGGGGCATCTAGCTTGATATTCGCGGTTGAAGCCCTTTTCAACCAAGAAGCTGCACTAAGTGCCAGATTCCTCCATTTTTGGTTCAATGCGTTTTCTGCCGTCGTAAGAATAGCGTCTTGTCGCCATAATTAGTACTGACGTCAATGCCTTAGGTGACGCTGGCCTTGCTCATCTCCCGTGCACCGTCATCGCCCTTGGCTAGATATGCTTTTCAAGCTCTGGATAGAGGATACAGGCTATTCAGGTCGGCCGCGAAGACGTTACCATTTAGTGGGAAAGCATTGGTAAGCTTTCTCGTCTACTTTGCTTTCAGTGTCGATTTACGAAGTGGACCTTTGAAGCCTGTCATGCAAAAATTGATGGAAAAGGCGAAACACACCTTGTTACATAGACATACCGATCCTTCCGCCATAAGTTATACACACTATCCTCGAACGCAGCCAGAACTTCCTCTGGCGTTCAGTAAAGCACATCGTCTGATCGTTCAAACAGCCGAGAAGATCGAAACCCAGACACTCAGTGGGAATGAAAACAGTGGCCTCGCTGCGCCACAAACGGGGGAAACTTCGAATTCTTCACCCCAGCAATCGTGGTTACCCGATATCTATCACTTCTCTTCCTTGGGACTCGACGTCGAAGAGAGATATTCCTTTGCTTTAACCCAACCCAATCCCTTCATTCCAATGTCACCTCGAGTGGGCGAGAATGAAAAATTCAATTTTGATCATGGGGAACTTTCTTCCGAGCTGATCGAGGAGACGAGTTACATGGCCTGGTTTTGATGTTATCTTTCCCCCATATGTTTTGGAGGTTTACACAAACAAGTAAACGGTTCTTTTTTCTGTTTATATCTTTATTCCTCGATATGGTTGGCGTATTTTTAGGCGTTCTCTGCTTACTCTTTCAATGTACTTTAATTTTTGGTGGAGAAAGTTTTTGACTTAGCACAGTGGATCGAAAACGTACAATTTTTCAATATTATTGGGAAAACCAAAAAGAAGCCCATCTTTGCAGTGTAAATACATATTACGTTTGAACTTTGAATAGGTCTACCATCGAATTCATTAGGTAAGCAATTTGGTGTTGCGCCCTAATTTACGCACAACGCCAACCTCGAACGTGACATTGTCTTTCTCGCACTCCATCTTCTTGTTCGCAAATTCCCCTTGCTATGGCTCGAATACGGGAGGTGTGGGCCCCAAATCTGGAGGCAGAGATGAGAATCATACGCGATCTCATTGACCAGTTTCCGTATGTCTCAATGGTCGTAACACATCCGATGTTAATTCTCAGTTCCACCAACTAATCTCAATTGATTCGTAGGACACGGAATTTCCGGGCGTAGTTGCTCGTCCAATCGGAAATTTTAAGACGTCGTCGGACTACCACTATCAAACTATGCGGTGTAATGTCGATCTTCTGAAGATTATACAAGTCGGGATCACATTAGCAAATGAGAAAGGGGAGTTTCCGCAAGACTGCTCGACATGGCAGTTCAATTTCCGGTTTAGCCTAGCGTGCGTGTTGTTCAAATTCATTGCCACTCAAATCTAACATGCGAGTTCCTGAGACAGTGAGGATATGTTCACACCAGAATCTGTAGAACAGTTGCAAAAGGCTGGCATAGACTTCCAGAGACACGAGGATATGGGAATTCTACCAAACGACTTCGCTGAACTCATGATTACATCGGGCATGGTTCTATCTTACGACACCAAATGGATATCATTCCATAGGTATGCAAATACGTCTTCTTGATCAACGTTTTGTCCTATATTCGCAGCTTGTCAATGTGACGGGGTATGCGGCCTTCCTGCGCTTACCCGTATAACCCTTTCTGATTGTTACTAATTAACTATCTTTGGGATTTAGTGGATATGATTTTGGATACTTCGTCAAGCTTCTAACTGCCGAGTCTCTACCGACCACAGAAGACGCCTTCTTCGCCCTTCTGAAATTGTGGTTTCCCACTGTTTATGACATCAAATACTTAATGAAGAACGAACTCAAAGGCGGCCTACAAGAAGTCGCGGACCAGCTCAAGGTACATTATCGATGGAAACCTACATTTACCCCACCACTTATACCCTTTATTTTTTGTAGATCGTCCGCGTTGGTGGAAGTCAACAAGCTGGTTCCGATTCCATCCTTACTGCGTCCACGTTCTTTAGGATACGCAAGAATCAATTTTCCGATAAAATTGACGATGCCGAATATTCAGGGAAACTATACGGTCTTGGTCAGACATTCTCTATGTCTAACGGATTAACAGATCCTGCTCGAGGAGGGGCTACAATCGCAGAAAGAGAAGATAGGGGTTCTGCAAGAGACACACATAACCAAACTCCAGGGCCAATGAACAATGGAAATCAACAAACTCAAAATGTTTCCATGTCTCTTGGCCCGATGTCCGCAGGTCTCCCTTCTGCTATGAACCCTGGCGGTTATCCCATGAACAATGGCCCCCAGGCTTACATGCGTACCTTGGTTGGAGGTGGGCGATGATAGTTTATACCTTGGTTGTCCGATTGTTCTGTTTGTTGGAAATTGTATATCTGTGCTGTACTGTTGTTATATTACTCTTAATGAATATTCATTGATGAATGATATCCCAACTCCGCATTATCGAAATCTTTCACAACCCTGCACTGAACCTTCAATTCAAAGTTCATTTGTCTCCTGAATCCTCCATATAGCCACGTGATTCCGAAACTCTAACTTTACAGTTTTACTTTTGTAGGAGGCTGTTGCTTTCGAGAGAAATTTCCCAATGTTTTAATAATTGAATACAACAATTCTACCGACAACCAAACACCGAGCATATTCTTCGGGAAGCATCCGAGCGAAAATTCGGCTCCATCGTATCCCACCTTCACTGGGATTTTCGATTCAATCCCCCTCTCTTGAAGGATAAAGCACCTACGATTATTGTAATAAAACTCAACAACCACTAGGAGTCGGGCCGGGTATGGAGGGGACTCACCGTCAGGGGGAATGAACATACAGTCGACAGTCGCTAAAATGTCTGGAAGAGGCCGGGCCTCCTACTTCTGCGCGACCATTATCCATAGGCAGGCAATACGACCTGGAATCTAGAAGATATCATTTCGATGAAGAATGAACCTAGCAAAGCAAAGAGAAGACCCACCCTTGCAAGGAAACCACTGGCACAGCCTGTGAGTGTACGTGTTCCTCATATATTATCCGATATTCTAAACTGACCTTTATGAGCCACTTACAACACCAGCGACCTGGGTCAGGAAACCCGTTGATCAGTTTTTTTAAACCTTACTCAGAGGCAAAATAGGGTAGATGGATTATTGGAACTGTAAGTGCTCACCATAGACGCATCCGTGATGTTAACTGCACGCATGAAGAACTTCGACCCTCGAACAATGGTAAGTATCTTTGGTACTTGTTACGGAAAAGATGATTGCCATGTTACCTGGTCAACGACGATGATAAAGCATAGGGCTAGGATGTCGAGATTGCGAGACAAATGTGGACCATCCCACCATACTACTAGGAAAGACCAGATACTTGTCTCTGCAGGGCATAAAACCCGAGAAAATACTCCGGATAGGCCTCGAATTATTTACCAACTCGTCTGGACCTGGACATTCTTTGCTGAGCTCCGAGTTCAATGTCGAGAGAGAAAGAAACAAGGCGCCGAGCAGTGAGCACGCGTCAGTAGAAATTGTCGAGTATCAGTGATAGTGTGACCTTGGCACTCCCCCGAGAGGCGTCATTGCAGTGATCCATCGCTGGAGTACTAGGGCCTGTCTGTTCTTCCGTTGAAAGGATAGAGAGTTCATTGTACTCGAAAAAAAAACTGCTTTGACGACGCAAGGAGTGTGTGGTTCACACATCATCTGAGGATAGGGCAAAAGACTTTGGCGGCACGCAGTTCGGCGAATTTGGCTCGGACAGGCACCAATGAATGACTGGGGGTTGGATTAGAACAACAGCAATTCTGGAGAGCTGACCCTGATGGCGAGAAAGTTCTGGCTTGACTCTTCTGTGGTCCTGCGGCTCCAGTTACTAGGAAATTGACGGAGGATGATATAAATTTTCCGTACCTTGTCTGGTGCACAGAAAAGTTCTTCGTCGTTGCTAGCGACACTATTGCTATCGTTCGTCGGTTCGTCGGAAATCCACTGTGTTTCTGGGAAAGAAAGTCACAGCGTCTGGGGCTCAATGCGTTTTGCACGAAGGACATAGAAGGTATGATATGGGAATGAGGCGCTGGAGGGTGGTTGGACTTTGACTTTTGTTGGGTCTACTTATAGCTCAATGACGGATAAAATTTGCGAGTACGAAGCCATACCTTACTGACGTGTGACAACGCTTTCGGTCGAACCCTCCTTTTTTCTTGTAGCATTCAATCCTCTGGTTTATAGAACAACGGAACCAGAACCCAAGATTGCCAAGAAGAGATTCTCCGCGAGGCTGCTATTCGTTCCTTCATCATGGTGTCGATCTATGATATCACGGTCCACAATGCCTTCACCGCATCTAAGCCAACTTTCTGGTCCATCGAGAAGCAAAGGAGGTGTCGCAAATCAAAGCTGGGCAGAAATAAATTTTCAAATCGATGAGTTCTATGGAAAAGAACCCGTTTTGCGTATATCGTTGAAGTTTCTCCTCAGATTTCGCATGCATGTCAACAGCCGGGCCACTTGCTCAGGGTGTTTACAATAGCAGAGGGGCGTATCGCAGATCTTCCTCGACCATTTGAAATTTCCCTTTCTTTGTCGATGACTCCTGAGCAAAATACATTGTGTGGCGATGGATCGGGTTCACGAGGCAAGTTCAAGTTTTCTCGTTCTTCTTTCTCCTTACACTTCAGACGGGAAATTTACTTTCAGTTTTCAAGCGGCGACATTAAAAAAGAACTCTCCTTCGGATAATGAATTCCTATTTCAAAAAAGGTCCCCGCTGAACGCGACAGCTGCAGGTAATTGGTGGTTGGCGAAGGTAAATTGCAAAGGCCATGTTTTTGGGACCCCTACATCTCCAGAACGAGGGAGTTATGGCGACTCCGTTTCAAAGTGATCCATAGTCCGTCATCCTCAGGTCACGAAGAGTTGATTTGTCTTCTGAGGGTTTAATTCAGGGTCCAGTAACAGATATCGCTTATTGGGAATAGTTTTGTTGCGGTGTGTCCCCCCCTTACATGTACAATTAATTTATTGACATTTTCGACCTCAGATAACAAAAACACATGAATAAATTATCCCACAATAAGGCTAAAAACCCTGACTGCCTCTCATCCCACGACGTCAGTTTCAGATTTAACATATATCTTCCAGCAGTACGACGGACGTTGGAACACCCTTTAAACGTACGACTAAATGATCCGAAGTACTTAATTATGAATGACTTATAATTTATTATGCGGTTTCCACAACCGTCGCAACACACCAATCATTGATAGAGAATCAATTGAAAAAACGGTCTAGGCTAAAAATCCCTTATAGAGGTTCAACCTGAGAGATGATCAAATGAGTCGAGACACTTAAAGATTAAATGTTTGGTACTAACGTAATTACTTGGGAAGATACCCTTCCTTCCTTGTGAGTCGTATCCTGGACTCGAATTTATTAGCCTGCACATTTGCCACCGACGAATCGCCGCGCACCTTCACACCAGCCATTCCCAAAGTTTTCACCGCCTGTGGGTCCAGTTGAAAGGGTTAGAATATCATCAGGTTGGATTGTCAACTCATCCGGTCCTTGGGCTGAATAAGGATAAATAGTGCGGACTGTTCTTGATCGTGAGTTGACTGTTCACTTTTCTCCTAACGCTGGGATTCTCACCGCGCTTATCTTGTACGGTTCCAGAGACTTCAGTGTTCATTTCATCGGTCATCATCCTCAAATACGTTGCAGGGACTAGGCCGCTATTTCCTTCCTTGTCGGCCACCTTTATCCAGCCGGATCCATCGTCAGCCTCGACGACGCGAACAGTTTCACCCTCTGAAAAGTAGTCGCGGTCAAAACCGGTATTCAAACAAGAACCAAATCAATTCGTGCACCTTTGACCTGCAGCTCAAATTCTGACGTGGCTTCAAAGTCGAATAACACTTCTGCTTTGATGAGGTCCTCCTCAAACGCTTGTGAAGTTGAAGACAGTTCAATGAAGGACGAGGCAGAAGGAGCGAGCGATGGCGCTAAGTAATGGGATGGGCTTAGATTCTCGGCGAAATCATGGTGATTAGTACCACATTACCTTCAGTACTCCACTGAGACTTAGTGTTACTCTTTTTGGAAAAGATTGAGTTACTACGGGAGTGGTGGGAGACGTCTTCTCCATCCCTAGTTTGGCAGTTCGCCGGAACCTTTGCGAGGGGAAAAAGAATGAGTTAGATACAATCCAAAGCATTAGAAAGAACACCAATGGTCACCTTCATCTCGCACTTTGCGTGGACAGACAGGCCGCATATTCGGCAGGTCTTCCCTTGTCTGCTTAGCCCCCATATTGATGACTGCAGAGGAAGATCCGTTAGGTTCACACCTATGCCGTGGATCGTCGAGATTTACCTTGCAATATCCGCATGGAGTAGGGATGGTAAATGAAGAACTCTTGAAAGAGTGTGGTGTGGAAGCACCCAGGTCATCTGCACTCTATGGCATGTAAAACTGACCACAGGGGCATATTGCAACGTCACTAACCTCCGAGTACACTTAAGACAGTTTTAATCTCCACCTCCAGGATGCATTCTGAGCTGGAATAAAATGTAAGCTGATGATCTACTTCCAAGTGATTCTGTGCGGAGACAATAAGCATAGGATTGATCATGACTGAACAAAGATAATATTACATCAATTAAGTCATCGATAGCTCCAATCGAATGGTCGGGAATGTATGAAGATATTTGCTTGGCCAATAGTTTCGATTCGGAGCCTGGTTGGAGGTGTTATTAATGTCAAATGAGATGGTTGATAACTCGCACGTTTTGATTCGGTCAGAGGTTTCAATTCACTCAATTTCTCTTGGTTACGTCTAAGCTTATTCTGCAAAACGATCTTTGGAACTTCGTCTACACTCATGTCTTCCTGTGAGGGAGTTTAGAGACAAGGGTCGTTCCGAAGAGGGTTTGTAAAGCGACCCACAGTGTCATAATGGTTAGGACAAGGCTCGAATACCCAATTATTTGGAGCAATGAACGGTCTTAGGTTATGGTCGATGAATAGATCCTGGTCTCTGCCAACGTCAACTTGCGCGAGCTTCTCCTTCACCAAGACTATTCTAGACTTCAGGGTGTCCAGGTGTTTCTCCTGCAATGTTTGGCCGTGTAAGAGAATTTTAGCCGCACGTTCCAGGAGGCAGCATTGTAAAGACTCTATAAAAAAAATTGAATTTGAAGACAACAAACGTTTGCGTATAATTCCACTTACGAAACTCCTGCAACAGGCCATCTATTTAGAGTTAACGATCAACATGATTGGAAAAGGACTGACATTCTCTATATTGCGAACGTCTTCCTCATAGAATTTGTCTTTGATATGATTGGCGATAGCTATCGATATAATGTATGAACTAAAATATATTTTTGAACAAACAATATAACCATAGGAGGAATACTATCTACCACATACTTTTTGGAGTTTAACATCTCGTTACGCTGGTGCTCCGCTTGCTTTGCCGCCCGATCAGCATGTCGGTCATCACTGGCACGTCCCTGCGATGCAGAGATCAATATACATCAGCCATAAGATAAACGTGGAGGTTTTGCCTGCTTCTGCCGAAACGATTCAACCTCCATGCATTCTTCATCATACTGCTAGAAGTGAGTGATATAATAATATTTTCTTCCACTGCCGGCCGACCTTCTGTTTGCACTGTGATAGAAGATAAGACGGCGCCACAAGGAAAAAAGTCTTTGAATACCTTTTGACGGTCTGAGTAAACACGATCGCGGTCCGAGAGCAGCTTCTGGAAGAACGACATCTCCTGCAACGAGTTTTAATGGGATTCGTCTAGCATGGAAGAGTCTAACCAGACCTTTTTTTTCCCTTCGTCGTTCCTCATTGCAACAATTCTTAGAACATCGAGTGCTTGCCCAGTCAATTCATCGGCAAATTTTATGTGGTCCTGAGCGGTATCAACCATTGAAGATATAATAGCGCTGTAAGCAACGTCCAGGGTACTGGAAAGTAATGAATATAGTGATCGATATTTTGTGAGTGGATGCTACTCACTTCTGCTTCAATACGATGGGGTCGGTAACCTTGGTGGGTTCTTTCCCCACAATAAAGACAGTCCCACACTTTGCTTTCTTTTCCGAAGCCTTACGAGTCAGGGTCTGCAGTTTGGCGGCATAGTCGCGTTCTAGGGCTACGCGTGCAGCATACAGCTCCTGAATCTATTCCAACTTTCAGAATCGTCTTATTATTCGGTAATTTTCACTTACATCATTGATAACTTCCAGCTGGGAGTCAAATAGCTCTGCTACCCTCTCCACTTGGTCCTAGTAGTCTCCCTTGATTAATTGTCTCAGTACAAGGAAATCGAATAACTTCACTGGCAAAGCGTCGCCGTAACGCTGGTGAGACATTGTTTCGGCCATGCCAAATTGCTAATCTTTTCGTGTTCCCAGGTACTTGTATGTTTTTGGTAGGTAATTCCAAGAAGAAGTAAAGCTGTTGCGATGACACACGGTAGTAATACGTATGAGGAACCTGCGGAGAGCGTGACCTGATAAATGGGGACCTCACGCGATCCATGTTAATCTTATCTTATCACGAACAAGGATATCGCTAGCGATCGCTTTGACTTGACTCACGCAAAAAGGAGAAAGGAATGAAGAAAAGGACAGCAATATATATAAAAGGCGGATCGTAAAAATAAAAAGTGTGAAAATATTGTGGTAGTGTTTCAGAATACAAGCCTTGACAAAAAGGCTGGCCACATACTAATCTAGAAAAGCATTCATGATCATGCCACTTGCTTATCCGAGTCCTGAAGGCCTGATCCCTTGAGCGAATGTTGTGTGTATGATGACACTTAAGTTCTCAAAAATCCTACAAGTCCATCAGAGATTACAAGAACAATTGTAGTGCCAATGAATTTTTAAAATGATCGCCTCACTGCTGTCGTACAAAAACGTTGTCAACGTTTTGATATTGGAAGCTTGATTGGGCGCTTAATGGGCAATCCACATTTTAGTCGAGTTCTCCGTGCGAGGCGACTGGAGTTAGACAGATCTACTCATCATAGCTTCGAATTCGTTTCACACACTTGGATTAACATTTTCCGCGTTGCTCTACCTTTCGGTAAATTGATAATAATAATACCAATATATTATTATTTGAGACCGTAGTCCGTGACGGTATAGCGAACTTGGGTTGAAGTTAGTTAGAAGATAGAACCTATCACACGAGTTAACCGACACATGTTAATGTACTTCAAGCGGAACCGGTGCTAGCGCTCACCGGTCAGAAGTGGTCCGTGGCATACCATAAGTCACAACAGGACCCAGGTATCGCCAGTGTTTATAAATACTACTCGTGCTTATTTGGGCGTCATGAATGGTGTCATAAACGCATCAGGTTATTTTGAAAGGCTTATAGAGACATGTTCTTCAAATAACGAAAAGCTACCGACGAACAGAACGGAAAACAATTTTTAGAAAAAGGAAACTGCCTTATATTTGTACATGATTAGTGAGAAATATGACAAACTGTTTGAAGAAACCCCTTCATACTCCGAGTCTTGAGATTCTCGCACTCTTAGGATTCCTTTTAGTAGGCTTCACAAGTTCAACCCACAGTGTAATTGAACTCGTTGCAAGGATAGGTAGTGCCTGAAAGACTCGAAATGAATGCCTATATTGAGATTTTATGAGTAAAGCTATAGAAGGGTAGGTTCGTGTATCCACTTACAAATTTATCCAAGAAACAGATTTGTGATCCTCCTTTATGTAAATTCTGTAAAGAAAAGCCCCCCAAAACTACTTACAATTCGAAATGAGCGGAGAACTCAGAACTCTAGGCAAATCCGCGAAAATGAAGTAAGGTTGGGTCCCCTTTCTGCGGTTCAGTCGGGATTAAATTTTTCTTTGGGAATGAAGCGGTTGGGAATGAATATGCTGGAAACTCTCCGCCGGCTTCAATTACTTACAGTGGTTGACAGAAGCCACGCGATACACGCAGCTTCGTTTGAACTTTGCGCACCGCGCGGTTTGCACGCTCCACATCACGTGACTCATTGACATCTTCCGGGTTCCCGCGGCCGAAACGGACCGTTACGGACGACCGAAGTTGTTCAAACAATGTCATTTTCCTGTTGATACTTACTTCAGTCCTCTCTGGAAGGATCTTGGGAAAACACGACCTACATCATTTTAAGGAAGAAACTGGAAATGCTGTGCTCCTCGTGGACAGAAAACTTGCACGCTCGCTCACAATTCCGTTGGATTCTGGGATGGGTCTTGCTCTTCTTTTTTTTGAATTTCTGGGTCCATGTCCGTGAATTGCCCTGCGGTCGGTCACCTCTATTTTGAACATAACCGGAGCCATTTTCAGCGACAAAGGAACTTGGAAAAACCTTCTTGAACTTATACTTTGGAAACATAAGGTACCGTAATGTTTAACGACTTCCGAATGGTCGGAAAAACATCCGAGTTGCGTGTTCTCGAATCGGTGAATTTTGGGGGATTAAAATTTTTATGGTAGGCGATGTGGCTGTAATTGCGTCGTGTGGAAGGGGAGGTGCTGGGAGGTGCTGTGTGTATGCGATGCTGCCATTATCCGTAAGCAATTTCGTTCATTTGCTGTTCAAAAGAAAAGTAGCATGGTTACAGTTTTCACCGGTGTTCTGTAAAACTTATGCTACCATCCTGAATTCTCCATTTTCCAGACGCCATGTATTTTCGTTCACAAGAAAATTTATTGGTCCTAATAGCTACTGAAAATCGCCAAGAATCACACAAGGGCCCAATTCCATTTCTAGTCCGGCTTTCTTTGACATGGAAGGACCCGAAAACTCGTGTTCGAGGGTGAAAAAGTGGCCCTTATAACACGCGTCGTTCTCAGGCGTATTCGGGATTAATGGACGGACCTCATCAATTCGTTTTGTACGATCTACAAACGCCGCCCGTATGATTGAGATCCCAACGATGTCCGAGAATCCTTTTCTGGATATATGGGACACATCTCAGAGTTTTGAGCTGGGCACGATGTCTTGCGTAACTCATCAATTCTTTCTAGGTATAAAGGGCCCCATAAAACTCGAAGAAGTATCCGACTATTCTCCCCGTACCATCCTTACTCGTCCCTCCTCTTACTCAGCTTTCTTGTACAATCTACTATCATGTCACGCGTCGCATTCATTTTTTACGCATTCTTCGCTTGTCTGCTCCTGGTTGTCGCATCTCCAGTGCCCGTAAAAAATGGCGAGCTTGTGGACATCGAAAAGCGCATCACACATGTTGGAAGGGTAAGTCATTATACCGTGCTCATTCGATCCCGGACTCATATTTTTCCTCCCCAAAAGGGTACATGGTACTATCCTGGTAAGAGAGTTTCAAAGACGCCTTGCTTTAATCTTGCTCATATATTGTTCTAGGACTGGGCAACTGTGGCGTAGTCAACAACTCAAATGACCCGATCCTGGCAATCGGTAAGGGTCTGTATGACCGGAACAAGGGCGGCAATTGTGGACAGGCACGTTTTTCGTCCTTATTTTCTATTTTTATTCTAGATCACTAACGAGGTTGCTTAGTGGGTCGAGATTGTCAACACGGCAAACGGCAAGAAGGTATACGGCCAAACTCGAGATAGCTGCCAATCCTGCGGTGACAATGACATTGGTATGTTATACACGTTTTGTAGGCTACGGCTTCATAAAGCCAATGCTAATGACTACTGCACAGATCTCTCGCCCGCTCTCTTCAAACAAATATCTTCACTCAGCACCGGCCAGATCAAGGTTTCATGGCACTTCATGAGCCAAGGCTGGAAGCCCTGAAAGATTTTCCTCAATTCATCCCCCTCATCTCTTTCTCTCCTCTTTTGCTATCCCGTTTATGCCGCCGGATCAGGAATCGACAAGCGGCGCACCATATAGATTTTAGATAGACGACACCCATTTTCCGCGGCTAGATATGTGCCAGAGGCACGTTCGACTGGTTCGACCACAAATTGTTTTTTCTATGATATGATTTCAAGGCAATCTTCAATGTGGGCTATCTATGTATTTCTTATCTTTGTTTTTATCGTATTTCTATATTGTTATTTTGTACTTACTTACTACAATCCCAATCGAATTAGAAGTGTACGTGTATATTAACTTTCGAATCCGTTAGAACCCGCCGCGGTATGCTCGAGAATAGATTATTCTACGCTGAACCAACTTTAGAATGCGAAGCCGTGCATGGATAAAAGTCTTGATTCTTTCCTGCAACTCCTTGGTGTATTTACGCCCTGCGCACCATCGCCCAAAAAGTGATTAGACTAATCGCTCTGCCTCTTCTCCTCAGTGAGCAGCTTGCGGTGATAGGCGACAGACGCTGTACTTTGAGCTGCTGCTGCGCAGTAGTTTTGACATGCATGTTTCTTTATTTGCTTTGAGTAGGACACAGAAATAGACAGGGTTCAAGCAACAGACAGAGGAAGGCGCCCTAATTTTCATGCTTTTTTTGGACAGAGCTTGCACTGTCCCACACATGTCTTCTTTCTTTGAAAGATATTGTGGAACCGTATTTGAAGTCTAGGTTTAGGTTCGTGAGATTGGAACTCTCAGTAGAGCGCAAATCATTGTCATTGACATGAGCGATCGATAACTTGCTGATAGCTTAGTTCGCTGAGCAAAAATATAGACGCCAGGGTACTTGCTTTTTGAAAATTTTGGTACAAGACATATAGAGCCCAAGCTATTATCTTTCAATTTCTAGATAACGTGTGAATTCTCAAAGGATCTTTACGGTTTCTAGATATACGTGACACTTCTCATTGCTCACATGTATGTAGCTGATCGAGCCCGCTTTCTTCGTACGTAAGAATTATAGCTTTACGATATCCGAAGAGGATCCTATCGTACCAGAAATATTTGTTGAATCATATCACAGAGAGCACTTACTAGCGTAGAATCCTACTACGCGGCGTCGTTTGCACGTTGCTGACGAGTCCGATAGATGGATCGGAGAACAATGGATAATAATGGCATAGTAAAAGGTGATCCCTGAGTCGTGTTGCACTAACATCTTAAACTTAATCCTTGCATGTTTCTCCCATATCAGTATTTCAAGTAATAGCATTACTAAATATATTTCTGTGGGGATATTACGTCTAAGAGGCAAAGAACTTTTGATGGTGGGAGTTGTATAGATCCAGGAACGTGGCCTAAAGCTTTTGTAAATATCGCTTAAACGTTCAAGCTCAAATTTTGAAGCTTGGGGCTTTCTCGCTCTTTGATTAATATGCCAAGATTACGCGTTAAATGTTCTCTCGTGACTTTTACACCTACCCACGTGTTCTGCGCGCGCGCGTCCTCATCGTCGTCCTTTGGTCGTCCTTTGGTCGTCCTCAAGCACCGCAGAGTATAAGCAAAATCACATACGCCTTTTATTCGGCTACAAGCTTTTTCTCTGAGAAAAGGACTCCCGTAATCACGGAAGAAATATGCAGCCTTGGCCTGTCGTACGGATTATAGGCCTACTATCCCCAAATTCCCCTCCACACCCCTCTAACCTTGGGATCCTGTATGCCCACCGCGTCCTGAACACCAAATTGAGCCCAGACTTCCTTAGAAAGCTCTTTCTCTGGCCTGCTGAGGAACAGAATGAGAGTGTTGAACCGTGGGACACTGGCAAGTGACGTTAAGTATTCGAGTACTTTGGCCTTTTCTGGGTCGTTCTCATTGGGGTTTCCCGAGGGGTGTTGGAGGACTTTGAGAAAGATGTCGAGAATAGAAACGAGCAAAACGGGTTCGAGGGACGTCTTGAATAAGGTGGGGAGTTGGGTTGGAGGAATTGCCTGTTTATTTTTTTGTTTTTGATTAGTTGATAAATTCATGTTTGAAGGAAGCAGACGGAGGGCAAACAAGAACATAACATGCAGAAAGGATAACGGGAAAAAAAGAAAGATACTCACACAGATCAACCCCCACCTGTCCCAAACCACTTCTTCTTTCTCCTTCCCCTTAGAAGAAGAAAGCGCGTTATCCCACATTCTCGAAAACTCGAATAGCGTCTGTGGAGCCACTGTCGGTTTTGCCGGAATTCGCGCTGGTATGGGCGGTGCAGCGGAGGTTGCCTCACCCTGTGCTGATTTAGATGCGGATGTAAGGCTTTCTGCAGATTTATCTTCGTCTTCTGTGGCTTTTTCTTTCTCCTCGTTCTCCTTCACAACAGCATCAAGCTTGCCCTCCGAGCTCGACGGCTTGCCGAAAATCACATTTTCGCCAGTTGCTCTGAATATCCCCCCTCCCACTCGACTGGGTTTCGACGCATCTCGGGCCTGTTTTGCTTTTTGGAACGAATCGTTTGCGTTCGAGGCTGCTTTATCTGCTTGGGCAGTAGTATCAGGTGTGGAAGCAGATGGAGAGGAGGTATATTTCAATCCTGGGGTGGGCTTAGGCTTCGGCCCAGGGTTTTCTATGCCAGTGGTCGTCGCCGAAATTGCACCATCACTATGCATGGTCGAATGAAGAGCCTGAGCAAGTTCAGCTTCAAATTCGTCAGTCACCATCTTCTCGTCGACGCTTGCTGCTTTCTCTTTCTCTTCATCTTTTTCCTTCCTCTTCTTTCCTTCCTCTTCTCTCACGGCCGGAGTTTTGGTAGTCTGATCGTTGTAAGCAACTGTCGACGCGGAAGACACCGTTGATGCCGCAGAGCCAGAGGCTGTTGTCGACGTTGGTCGTAGTGACAATGACCTTGATGACACAGGCTTCATAAACTCTGTCTCGTTGTCTGCGTCAACACGTTTCTGTGTGCCAGAAATTGTGCCGTTGGACTTCGTCTTCCCATTAGTTGTGCCCGAGCCCGATATACCAGTTCCATTAACATTGACCACCGAGGTCATTGTTTCTTGCTCTTGCTCTTTCTCCTTCCCTTTCCCCTTGTTCACTTCACCGTCATCCTGTTCGCCTATGATGCGAATAGGCACGCGCCTTCGCTTGGCTGGAGTTGATCCTTGGCTTGATGATGAAGCTACGGAAGCAGCCGCAGCCGTCGTCGTCGATGTGGATGTTGATGCTATAGGTACTACACCAGGAGAAACAGTAATGGGTGTCTGCAAAACAAAAAAAGGCATGAGATTAATAAACTTGGAAAAAGCGGTTACAGACACAGGAAGAGAAAAGAACATAATGGGCGACCAAGGATATGTAAGTCTCATTCTTATGAGGGAAATTTACCCCTTTACCTAGTTGTCTGTCCAGACGACATAGAACACGTAGACACGGAAAGACAAAAAAAAAGCGAGGAAAAAACCCATACCTTTCCTCTCCTTTCCTTCTCCTTTCTCAATAATTCCCTGACTCCTTCGAGCTCTTGCTTGGTCGATACATTGGCGGGTTCTAGAGCAAGTGCTTCAGCAAAATCTGTAATTTCAAATGATAAATCAGTTTCATTTCTTCTGAAGGAGGTGGAGCGAGGGGAAAAAAATAACTAAAATAGAGAAAGGTAATAATAAAAATTTAGATTGTAAAAATCCAATAAGTGCGTTCCGTTGGCTTCCGTTGGCGTTTCCGGAGAGCTCAACGCAAAACCAAAGTCGATCCTCCTTATGTGGAGTCCTTGCAAGAAGAGCAGAGTACGTGTTGTTTTGATAATTCAAGCGTGGCTCGAAGTTGGGTGCATAGCTTTCGTTCATTCGAGATAATTCCTTCGACAGTGATGCGTATAGGACGGATAATATCTTCGAGTGTTGGATTTTGCCATCCATAGCTTCCATCGTTCCCTTTTCTCTGTCGTTCAAGTGCCGATCCAGGATTACAATTCGGGTCCAGGTTCGCATTCGTAGGCCAACCAGGATAATGGGACCAAGATAAAGATAGAGAATCACGAAGTGCCACAAATGAGTAAGATTTATTCGTCTTTTTGTTCGTTCTCTGCGAAATGATATGATACAGAAAACCAGTCTGTTCGGGCTGGCTTGCGTAGGTAGATAGATAGAGATAGCGATGTGTGTGCCTGTATAGCATCAATTTTCACCGCTCCGTCTTGATATTTTGTGTGTATTTGATTCGGACGCGAGTTTGTATCTGATGTATGGTTGGCCTGAACGACCTAGGCAGATTCGGGTTGAATCGTGCCACTAAGTGGGAAAGGAGTCCAAAACAAGAAATACAAATAATAGAGGGGAGGAAGGAGAGAGAGGGAGAGAGGAGAGAGAGGAGAGAGGAAGAAGAGCTAACACACCTTTCTCTGCATCCTCTAACTTGCCCAACCCCCTTCTCGCCTGCCCTCTACGAAAGAGCGCCTTGATGTTCTTTCCACCCGTAGACAGTCTTAACACAGTGGTACAGTCCCTCTCGGCATCCTGGTATTTATCTAATTTGAGATACGCTGCAGCCCTGTTAAGAGAAAAGGTCAAGTCCGTCGGGTCTGCGAGACATGCTGTGGTGTAGTGGCCTATCGCGGTAGGGAAATCGGAAGATTTAAATGCTCGGTTTCCCTAGGAAAAATTAAGGGTTAATAGGAACGGGAAAGATAAATAACGAAAGGGTACCTTTTCTTTAGCTTCGAGTGCTTTGGCTTTTGCGTCCGCCATTCTTGTGGGCTAGAGCCTGGAGACGAGTACAAATTCTAATTTCGGTTTTAATCCTGGTTCGGTGATTCCAGAATACGCGTTTGTTTGTATGTGATTGGCCATGCCTTACAAGTCGGCATCCATCCGTGCGAACTGCGGCATATGATAGATATTCGCTGGTTTCGCAGTTATGCTATACACAGACACAATAAATCCCTCGGAAAATCCACTACACACTCTCTAGAGATGTTCTGTGAAGATTCGTTACATGGGTCTAAGACATACAATTGATATATTAGATTAGATATAGATAACGGAGGCTTGAGCGCTTATTTTAGTTACCGTCGCCCGTTAGCGTCCGAGTTTCCGATATTGGCCACCCAATGGCCACCATCAAAGTAAGCGAGTAGTCCAACGTATTGCAGGTCCTAGAATAGGGCGACAAGTTTGGAGACACTGACATAAGCGTATACTTCTGACGAGTCTATTAAACCAATCATGACAATCAAGCCACTGGACTTTACTTCAAAACCCCGTATTCATTTCCGCTCGAGTAAGGTTTGATTCACGCTTCTTTTACTGTTTCTTGATCAGGGCAACGCCTGGCTTACTAGGATTTTTCCCCTATCACATCAAGGCAGGTGCGTGTTCGTGAATTTTCTGAGTACATTTACCTAGTCATGGAAATGTGCATTCAAATTTGAACTGATATCGGGCATTCACCATGTCGCACACTTTATGTTTTTAATTTCTCGTTCTCTATACGTCTCTAGATAACCCTCTTCGTCGCGTCGCAACATGCTTTACCGGGTTGTACAATGTTGTAGTGCACCACCTTTTACTCGTATATTTCTCCGTGTCTACTACGTGGTCATGGATGGTATTTCTAGCCATATCACAAATTGATGCAGCGCCGCGGCTTTGCTTGCTTCGTAGTACACACCTCTTGTTCATTTGCCTTGTTCCAGCCAATTTCCCAATACAGAATTCAAACCAACTTAAATGGATCTCCAATTGAATGTCTGGACATTGTGTCTTCATGATAGTCTTCATGATAGTCTTTGTTGTGAGTTTGCCCTCAAAGCGTAAAACCTCTGATCTACAAGGATGTCAGACTGCTAGAGAACACGTTCAAATACGTTTATGACTGACCATTTTAGGTTCAGATGCAACATCTTAGAACAGCAACCAAACATGAAGAGATGGAATTTGTTTTACGGACTGCTGCACGCTTATGTATATCACATTAAATATAGCTGAGAATATTTTCATTCGGGAGTCATGCGCTAGCTGCCTTCTAAATTGTCGGAAAAATCGAAATTAAAATATCGGTGGTTATCATTGATTACTGAACCATGTCATTGGATTATGGTGGCATATTTCGCAAGATATGGTCAGATATGGGACCATAATCCCTGAAATGGTTCAGTAATCACTGATATGCTTATTTCGATGTTTCCGACATAGTAGTCATATGATTATTGACTTTCTTCTGATCTTGTAATGTTTTGTAGTCAGAAAGTTAATTCCAGAATCTGGGCATTTTTTATTCAACAACCGTTTGTGCGTTTTGACGGAGGGTTTGATGTCGGGCGTGATGGTCTCTATCACGGCACTGTCCGAGTCCCCTGAACAATGTGACTGTCTCAAGGCTATCTCCGGTCCCGAATGACTGACGAACTGAACTACGCGAAACATCATGGAACCCTGAGGCCTGAATTATCGCTTCGCTCATATATTATATTCAACGAGTGGAGCCAGCCAGTGAATGAAACTGGCTGCTGGATAACATGAGACTTTTTTCAATAACTCATTACACGGTAATTCACCGGCTCTTCATGTACCTTTCCAGAATTGCTTTACGATCAGGTACGTCCGGCCACTGCGGAACTTCTTGCTTCAAAATAACATTTCGGACGTTTTCTGTCTAGAAAATGCCAAGTAGCTTCTAAATCGAGAGATACCAAAGAGCTACTGTGCTGCACAGGAACACGCATCATGTGCGTTTCAAGTATCGTTAGATAGCTAAAGCTTTAGCCAAAGTTACCACCATATGTGGTCCGCTTCTCGTCTCTCTATAAGTTTCTACAGCCTCTACAGTCTATTATTCGCACCCAGAGACGTCGTTTGATGGAATGTGGGGGATTGTTTGACCGTATGTTGTGTGTCGATGCACTGTCCAGGTGAGTGTCTATCAAGTTGGCGTGCATGACGCATGATCAGCAGATAGGGCTCACTTCTTTATAAACCGTCAGCCCTCCTTCAAAGAACGCAAGCACTGACCACACGCCCCTCATGAACGAAACGATCCAAATCGTTTTCTTCAATCTGAGGCTTTGGCTGTATGTCCTTAGGATCATTATTCTATTTGCTTTCGTGGCCACTATAAGCAACATTTCTATCCATTACACGTACCTCTCTTCCCTTCCAGATACATGGACCGCACTATTTGCTTTCATCATGGTCCACCATATACTCGTGTAAGCACGAAATCCGATAGTATCTGAGATGATTCTCTGACTTGCGCAAACTCAGTACTTGTCGCTTGAGGTTCTTTCCAGCAGTACTTGATTTGCTACTTGCCATAGGAGAAGCCATAGGTAAGCGATATCTCGTTATTGATATAAAATCTTGCACTCATTCTTATCTCAGGTATCGGTTTCTACACTAGACATCGCGATATACTCTTTATCCACCCATGGGCTCCCGAAGTCATCGTCTATCATACCGTTGCTACCTACACACTACTTGCGTGTCTTTCGCTTCTTACCATCTTCAGACTCGCAAATGTTGTCCGGTCTTACGGGAAGATTCTCATCCGCCCTTTGGACATGTTTGAGAGATTGTGGCCTGATACAGAAGATCGTCCTACTATCAGTACCCTTTTTATTGGGCGTACATTCTGGAAAGAGCATTTCACGTAGGTTCTCTTACTGCTCTCAACGGACTCTAATACTTAGATTTCGTTTGACAGGGGTGAATCAAAAATTGTGAGGATTTTGAGGGTACTATTGGGGCTTGGGATTATAGTGCTACTATTTCTCTACGTCATGCTCCACCTAGTGTATGAGCCTATCCGGGAGACCTCCTTGACTCCTGTTCAGGAGTATCGTGCCATTTTCACTCCGGCGGACTACAAAATAGATCCTCCGATATGGAACATCGTAATAGGGCCAGTGAGTACATAATATATACAGCTTTAAATATGCCCTCGTTGATTAGAAACCCCCCCCCCAGATATTCATTGTTGATGTAGCGACACAGCAGGATATAATCAATTCAATAAGCGTTATTCCGCTGGAAAGACCCAGTTCGTTCTCATTTACTTGAAATCTCAACAAGACTTACAAAACGTATTTAGAAGAGGACCCGGGCACTGAGTATGGGTGCGAAACAATTGCACCACCGCCAGAACCATTTTCTGACAGGCTTTTTACTACTCAAATTACCTATCAATGCTATGGAACGACTTTGTCCTCAGACGGGACACTTGTTCCAATAGTACCGGACGGTCTTCTTATTACAGCCAACCATACAGCACTGCCTCAGCCTAATTATGGGGTGCCAGCTTTGAATGTGGTGGTCGGATTATTTAACGAAAGCAGTGTCGGTTTCGACATTGTCCCAAAAAGCGCTTCTTTGAGCATCGTTCAAGGAGTCAACCTCATCGCCGCCATAAGCGCCAACATTAGGGAGGTGTTTGTTAACCCAGGTCTCGCCGCCTTTGGAATGTATCAGGTTTGTACTGTCTTTTCCCTTCTGACTTGGAATTACATTTAAATTTGACCGTTATTCCAGACGACCAAGGCTATATGGATTGGCACTGTTACAAGCATCTACCCTGATCCCTTTCCAAATATCACCCGCGACCCTGCGGTTTCTACTTTACGACTTTACCTCCAAGATCCAGACCCCACCGAATTGACAATTTTTTCTGACCATAGGTACAACTCTGTTTTGGCCGGGTTTTCCGTTCTGGGTGGTCTGTGGACCTCTCTCGGTGGCCTGTTTGCACTCATGTTCGGAGGATCCTTGTTGCACTATTTATTTGGTGAGAGTTTCATGTTATTTCGAACAAACATATATTGTGACCCAGGCTTGATACTTATGTTCTTGAATACATTTTCATGAGCTACTATATACTCACTGTTGATTCTATATAGGTTCGAAGGATATTTCTATTTTTGGGGCGGCTCATACATTCAACCGCGATGATATAAGGAAAGCATTCTTGAAAGAATACCCGGGTATTGCAGGCGAGCAGGACAATCATGGACTTCTCGCATTTATTCGAGACCACATAATCAATCTTGACTTTTTGCACAATGCACTATCCTCACCCGATGTGGAGAAAGAGCCTCAGAAGGGTCGTGTCGTTGAGGCCTGATGCCTTGCCAAGTTTGAGGACTGATAGGTTTCACGTTTCTTTTTGCAATTATTTCCTTGGTGGCTCATTTTAGTCCCTCTATTTCCTGGAAGAACGTGTAATCTATATATTTTATGTTAGCCTACAACCGGTTATCTAATATATCGGACGAAAGGCGCATCAGGACGCATTGCGGCTTATCGGAACTATCCGCCAAGCTTCATTGAAGATTATTATCCAGTACTTGATCTACATAAACGTACAATCAGCTGGCATGTGGTCTGGTACAACCCTCCTCCAAGTCTGCATTCGCACAAGTAGTAGTAGCTTTACTCGATTTACCATACATTTAAACTTCGGTACATGATGGAACGTTCTAAGTTCTTTTTAAATGACACCTGTCAAGTGTGAATAACAGTTATATTTATCATGAAGTTCTTTGTACGGGTACCTGGGTGTCGTTATTAACACAGCAAGCTGCCTGCGTAAGAACAATTTATCACAATTCCAATCAAATAGTTTACTTCCTAAGGGCCCTCTAAATCCTGTCGGCTTGATCTTCGGGTATGAGACCCCTCATTAGTCTGAAGTGATTCGACATTCGCCAACGATCTTTCCAGAATTTCCAGCGATCATCCAGTCCCAAGTTTTTTGAATTCCTTTTTTATTGTCCACTGTGTGGCGCGGCGGATGCCGTATTCGCTTACCTTTTTGGTATTGAGTTCGCACGGTAGTTGACTTCGCTCTGGCGCCGTGTTCTGCCAGCACATGTACTGAATTTTGGGCCTGCACCTTCGAAACACAGGTATGAAGACACATATACCTATATCTGTGGGAAATCAGAATATTTCAAATGCCTTCTAGTGAGTACTACTTTTGCTTTATGAAAGCTTTCTTACACCTCGATATTGAACTTTCCAAGTTTTTCTATCATACATCATAGAAAATGCGCAGACCGTGGCATAATACTAACAAAAGCATATATTTGGGAATCGTTCTTCGTACGTTCAAATAGTCACATTTCAAAGGCAAACTCTTTTTTCCCTTATTATACTCTGCCCAGCCTGCGTGCGTTCAATATGTTTGGATAAGTTCCCTGACGATCCCGCTAGATTTCTTTTTTTTGTTCTCTCCATGTCAGGCAATAACTCATCACACGGTAATTCACCGGCTCTTCGTATACCTTTCTAGAATATCATATGTGGTCCGCTTCTTGTCTTTCTAGTAAGTTTCTACAGCTTCTGCAGACTATTATTCACACGCGGTGGCCTCGTTTGATGGAATTTGGGGGACTGTTTAACGTATGCTGTGCGTCAATGCACTGTCTAGTTGAGCGTCTATCAAGTTGGCATGGATGACGGATGATAAGCAGATAAAACTCACTTCTTTATAAACCGTTGTCTGTACTCCTTCAGAGAACGCAAGCACCAACCACACGCCCCTCATGAACGAAACGATTCGGGTCGTTTTCTTCAATCTGAGGTTTAGGCTGTATGTCCTCAGAATCATCATCCTATCTGCTCTCGTGGCTACTGTGACCAGCATTTCGATCTACTCAACGTATGACCGGGATTACCCAATTAAATGGACGGCGCTACTTGCTTTCATCACGGTCCACCATATACTTGTGTAAGCTTAATCTTCAGTCGCGCTTGAGATGTTTCTGAGTCGCGCGGTACCAGTGCTGGTCGCCCGAGGTTCCTTCTATACATACTCGATCTATTACTTGCCATAGGAGAAGCCATAGGTAAACAATAAATCTCAATCCATGATTATCGACTGAAATTTTGGGTTCATTTTTCCAACTAGCTACCGGCTTCTACGTTACCCAGAGGCGGCAGGACGACGTATACTTCAAGCCATGGGCTCCTGAAGTCGTCATCTATCATGCTGCCTCTATCTACATTCTTCTTGCCTGTCTTTCACTCTTCACCATCTTCAGACTGGCAAATGTTGCCTGGTCACCGGAAAATGTTGTCCGGTCTTACAAGAAGATTCTCGAGCTTATCCGAAGCCCTTTGGATATGTTTGAGAAATTGTGGACTGATGAAGAGGATTGTCCTACTATCAGTACGCTTTTTGTTGGGCGTACATTCTGGAGAGAGCATTTCCCGTAGGTTTTCTTACTGCTCTTAACGGACTCCAATACTTAGATTTCGTTTGACAGGGGCGAATCAAAAATTGTGATGATTTTGAGGGGACTCTTGGGGCTTGGGATGATAGTGCTACTATTTTTCTACGCCATGCTCCACCTGGTGTATGACCCTATCCGGGAGACGTCCTTGACTCCTGTTCATGAGTATCGCACCACTATCCCGCCGATAGACTATCAAATAGATGATCCGATATGGAACATCGTAATAGGGCCAGTGAGTACATAATATATACAGCTTCAAGGATGGCCTCGATTGTTGAAAACCTCATCCAGTATCTTTTTCGGAATGAATCTGAACGGCAGAAAGTAATTGAAACAATAACCGTTACTCCATTACAAGATCCCAGTTCGTTCTCACCCACTTAAAGTTTCGACTAGACTTACAAGCCATATTTAGCGGCTGACTGCGAATTAATTCCTTTACCGCCAGTACAAGCTCGACCAAAAGTACTGCCTCCTATTACCTATCAATGCCATGGACAGCTGTTTGAAAACAAGACATTTGACACAATGCCAGAGGGTATTCTTATTACAGTCAACTATACAACACTTCAGTTTGATACAATAATCCAGGCCCTGAATGTGGTGGTCGGATTATTTAACCAAACCAGTGTCGGTGTCGACACACTAGTTCCCAAAAGCGTTTCTTTGAGCATCGTTCCCGGAGTCAACCTCATCGCCGCCATAAGCCTCAGCATTCGGGAGGTGTTTGTTAACCCAGGTGTCGCCGCCTTTGGAATGTATCAGGTTTGTACTTTCTTTCCCTTCTGACTTGAAATCATATCTGACCGTTATTCCAGACGACCAAACCCATGTGGATTGGCACTGTTACAAGCATCTACCATGACCCCTCTCCTGACATCACCCGCGGCCCTGCGGTTTCTACTTTACTACTTTACCTCCAAGATCCAGACCCCACCGAATTGAGCATTTTGTCTGACCAGAGGGATAACTCTGTTCTGGCCGGATTTTCCGCTCTCGGTGGTCTGTGGACCTCTCTCTGTGGCCTGTTTGTACTCATGTTCGGAGGATCCATGCTACACTATTTATATGGTGAGAATTTCATGTCATTTCGAACAAACATATATTTGTTTGTCGTGATCCAGGTTTGATACTTATGTTCAACCGTAGGCTCGAAAGACATTTCCGTTCTCGGTGCGGCTCACTCGTTCAACCACACGACGTTAAGGGAAGAGTTCCAGAAAAAATATCCGGGTATCGCCAAAGAGGAGAAAGACGGGATTCTTGCTCTTCTTAGCGACCACATTATCGACCTCAACTTTTTGAAGAACTCGTCATCATCATCAAAGGAACCGGACTTGGAGAAAGGTCGCACCGATACAGATTCGTCCAATTCTGAGGCGAAGACTCGAGATATGCAGAGTCACTCCGCTATCGAGAGCCCGGAATTAGACCCCGTAGAGAAGCATTCTCTCCTTGTGAACTCGTAATTTGCGCCTAGTACCTATGAAGCGAATGATACGTCAGACAATATTCTCAGGCCACTTCTGAAACAGCCTTCGGTTTGATCCTCTGTAATTATGTACCCTTACTTGGTCCGTCGAACGAATGTTTTTGGGTTTCTCTTTTGTACATTAGGAATATGCACCTCAATATCATTTTCTCTCTATTTACACGAGCAGATATAAACGGAAGTGCAGACACCCCCTCCTCATTTACAATGACCACAACATCGGATCGAATGCCCCGAAGACCAAGAATATGTAGGTCGGACTCATGATCAATATGCCGCACCCTTTGGGGTTTGACGATCAACACATTCACGTGATCACTGGCGCTTAATTTCTTCAAGCGCCTTGGTATCAATTGGTATCAGTGGGACTTCAAGATCAGGTAAATATTGCGAGACCTTAAAATAAGGACTCGTATTAAAATAACCTGACGAAAAACTGTTCTTATTACCCAGTCACGCGTTAAAACCGGGTACATCGAGTGCCTTTCATAATAATCTAATACGCATAAGTACCATGCCGAACGCTAGGTCTTCATGAGCCCAAACGTTACGGATGAGCAAGCCGCTGCGAGGACCACCTGCTTACACAACGTAGGTCATAAAAATACAATTTTTGGATACTTACACTCGCTCTCTTTTTGACAATTTAAAACAATTGAAAAGGACTTAGTGTATTATAGCCTCCGCTCATATTTTTAGACTCCGCCGGACGAGGTCTCGTCTCCGCCAGCTCCGCTTGGCCCATAACTAACAAGTAAATACACACTTGATCCTACGATATACATATCTTGGGAGGAACGAGTCCCATCAGCGCTGTTCTTCGTAAGAATATATTCACATACACACACACATATATAGATGACTTTTTTTCGCGTATGTATAGCTAGCAAATAGCTAGTATACCTGGGCGTTGACGGTTCTGTCACCTTCTTCCATTCGTTCGTTCCTGTCTGGTTTACCAGTGACTTCAGCCATACCCACCATCACCATCTGTCCAGTTTGGGGTGGGATGCGTAGTGGGGTCTCCGTCGATAAATTCCGTGATGTCGGATGCTGTGTTTGTGACATACGGTGCTATATAGCAGTATCCCAGCGGTACTTCGTTGACCTCCTGGGACAGGAAGTCAATCAATCGAAACGGGTTGGAGTTTGAAAGAGTAGAGGGGGGAAGGCGATGTAGGTCAAAATAGTTAACTATGGACTTGGGACAAAGAATGGGGACGAACGAGAGATTGGGATACGGTACGTACGGAGGCGCTCAACGTGCTCTCGTGTTCGGGCTTGGGTTCAGGTTTGCGTTTCGCGTTTCTACTAGCGGAGGAAATTGAGAAACAGATGAATGAATGAAATATGTACTTGGGACAACGAAGAGAAAACGAGAGAACCTGAACGCGAACGAAAGGGGAGAGCACAAGAAAATAACCCATCCACCAGTAGCGCTCTACTTTTCTCGATTTCATCTCATCCTTTTTTTCGTTCCCTGTTTGTTTCTTATGATGATGATGTTTTGCGACCTACAAGTCAGCCCACAGACAAAGATTGAGGAGAGGAAAGATAAACCCGACTCGAGAGGGCAAAGTGCCATGGCATCTGCACCGGGACAAGGCTAGTGAGTGGTGCCGGTGAACTCGAGTACTAGGCGTAGGTCGCGAATTGAATGCACTTAGTTTTCGTACTGATAGTCTATTTAGGACTGTGAGAGTGGTTGGGAGTTGGCGCGGACGTTAAGTACAAATTGGCGACAGACGAGGGCTGGAGCTCTGGAGATCCGGTAGGACAGGCGTGCCTGGAATTGAGAATTAGAAAAGGTCGCTTTTGTGTCGTCGCCGCGTGACGTCATCTTTCTTTCTTCTCGAGCACTTTCTCTTGCGCTTCAAACGAACGCTGGAGCAGTCCAGAGTGCAGCTGGAAGGCGTAGCTGGGCTCGGAAGCGCGTCGAGCAGCCTCGCACGATGGCGGTAGTGGTCAAAGGATGATGTATTCGGCTATGGACGCGTCGCTGGCATACAGGTAATGGATCTGGTCTAGACTACGGATCGGGCAGTCGGTCAGACTACACTGCCACAACGCGAGCGCGAGTCGATCAATCGAGTTCGAGACCTGCCCTCTCCCTCCTCTTCTTCTTGGGCCCTAGGCGAGCCAGACTTCGTATTTATTTGGCGATGAGTACTTCCGGCGTTCATCAAAAGACGCATCGGCCTGGACGCATTGCAGCGTCTCGGAACTATCCACCAAGCTTCATTAAAGATTATTATCGAGGGAAAACTGCTATCAGTACTTGATTTACATAAACGTACAATCAGCCATGTGGTCCAATGGTACAACGCTCCTCCAACTTTGCATTCACACAACTTATAGTAGTACTCGGTTTACCATACTTGTAAACTTCGGTACATGATAGTACGTTCTAAGTTCTCTTTAAATAACGTTTGTTATATAAAAATAGTGGCCATATCTATCACGAAATCTTCTATGAGAGTACCTGTGTGTCGTTATCAACACAGCAAGCTACCTGTGTAAGAACAATTTGTCACATTTCCAATCAGATACACAGCTTACTAGTACTTGACCTTCTATATCTTGTCAGCTTGATCTTTGGGTATGAGACCCCTCGTTAGTCTGAAGTGATTCGACAACGATCTTTCCTGAATGTCCAGTGATCATCCGGTCACAAATTTACTAGCCTTGAATTCCTTTGTTTTTTTTTTTTCAAGTCCGCTTTGTGGCGCGGCGGTTGCCATATTCGCTTACCCCTTTTCTCACGGTAGCCAGCCTCGGCTCTAACGCTGTTTCCTGCCAGCAACCATGTATTGTACTTCAATTGGCCCTCCACCTCCGAAACACAGGTATGAAAACACATACACTTGTACCTGTTGGAATCAAAACATGCCTTACAGTGAGTACTACTTCTTTGTGAAAGTTTCTTACACCTCGATATTGAATCTTTTTGCCACGCATCGCTTCTTCATTCATGTATCGTAGGAAAACGCGCGGACCGTGGCGTAATATTTGATCCCAGCGGAAGCATATATTTTGGGAAGCATTCTTCGTACGTTCAAACAGTCACACGGTACAGGCTAACTACCTACTCTGCTCAGCTTGGGTGCGTTTGAAAAGATGATGATATGATTGGATAAGTTCCCTGACGATTTCCACCAACTTTCTGACTTTTTCTGTTCCCCCAACTCTAGTAACAATTCATCTTCATAAGACGGTGATTCAATGGCTGTTCAAGTACCTTTCTAGAACTGCTTTACCATCAGGTACGTCCGGTCACCGCGCAACTTCTTGTTTTAACGGAGGCTTCGTGTCTAGAATAGGAGCGTCTAAATCGAGAGCTGCTGTGCGGCGCAGGAATATGCCTCATGTGAGTTTGTATCGTTGGATAGCCAAAGCTTTATCTATTACCACCATATATGGCTCACATCTTTATAAACTGTCAGTTCTCCTTCAGAGAACGCAAGCACCGACCACACGCCCCTCATGAACGAAACGATCCGGATCGTTTTCTTCAATCTGAGGCTTCGGCTGTATATCCTCAGAATCATTGTTCTATCTGCTTTAGTGGCCACTATAGGCAACATTTCTATCCATTACACGTACCTCAGTACCTTTCTAGATGGATGGACCGCACTGTTTGCTTTCATCACGGTCCACCATATACTCGTGTAAGCACTAAATCCGATAGTATCTGAGATAATTCTCAGACTTGCGCAAACTCAGTACTTGTCGCTTGAAGTTCTTTCCAGCAGTACTTGATCTGATACTTGCCATTGGAGAAGTCATAGGTAAGCAATATCTCGCCATTGGTATAGAATCTCGCATTCATTCCTATCTTAGGTATCGGTGTCTACACTAAACATAGCGATATACTCTTTATCTACCCATGGGCTCCCGAAGTCATCGTCTATTATACTGTTGCTACCTACACACTACTCGTGTGTCTTTGTCTTCTCACTATCTTCAGACTTGCCAGTGTTGTTCAGTCATATGGAAAGATCTTACTCAGCTCATTGGACATGTTTGGGGGATTGTCGCCGCATACGGAAGATCAACCCACTATCTCCACTCTTTTTGGAGGACGTACATTTTGGAAAGAACATTTCGAGTAGGCTCTCTTACTCCTGCTAATGGATGTTAATACTGAGATTTTGTTTGACAGGGGCGAAGCGAAAATTGTGAGGATTCTGCGGGGACTCTTGGGGCTTGGGATCATAGTGCTACTATTTTTCTACTCCATGCTTCATCTAGTATATGACCCTATCCGGGAGACGTCCTTGACTCCTGTTCACGAGTATCGCGTCACTATCCCGCCGATAGACTACAAAATAGATCCTATGATATGGAACATCGTAATAGGCCCGGTGAGTACCTAATATATACAGTTTCAAATATGCCCTCGTTTATTGGAAACCCCCCCACAGATTACCATCTTTGATGTAGCGACACAGAAGGATATAATTTTTTCACAGCAGGATATACTCAATTCGCAGCAGGATATAATCAATTCAATAAGCGTTATTCTGCTGGAAAGGCCCGGTTCGTTCTCATTTACTTGAAATCTTAAGATGGCTTCCAAAACGTATCTAGACCCAGACCCAAACACCACTTATGAACCGTGCGACACGATTCAACAGTCGCAAAACACTACCGACGGCTCAATTTTAGCTCTAATCACCTACACATGTTACGGACAGACTTTGACATCAGACGGGTCATTTGCTCGAGTAATTCCAGACGGTGTTCTTATTACAGTCAACTATACAACAATACCTCGGCCTAATTACGGGGTGCAAGCTTTGAATGTGGTGGTCGGATTATTTAACGAAAGCAGTGTCGGTTTCGACATTCTCTCAAAAAGCGCTTCTTTGAACGTCGTTCAAGGAGTCAATCTGATCGCCGCCATAAACCCCAACATTCGGGAGGTGTTTGTTAACCCAGGTGTCGCCGCCTTTGGACTGTATCAGGTTTGTACTGTCTTTTCCCTTCTGACTTGGAATTAAATTTGACCGTTATTCCAGACGACCAAGCCTATATGGATTGGCATGGTTACAAGCATCTACCATGACCCCTCTCCAAATATCACCCGCGACCCTGCGGTTTCTACTTTACGGCTTTACCTCCAGAGCCCAAACCCCATCGAATTGAGAATTTTGTCCGACCAGAGGGAGAACTCTGTTTTGGCCGGATTTTCTGCTCTCGGTGGTCTGTGGACCTCTCTGTGTGGCCTGTTTGCACTCATGTTCGGAGGATCCTTGCTGAACTATTTATATGGTGAGAATCTCGTGTCATTTCGAATAAACATATATTCGTTTGTCGTGACCCAGGCTTGATACTTATGTTTAACTTTAGGCTCGAAAAACATTTCCGTTCTCGGTGCGGCTCACTCGTTCAACCACGCGAGGTTAAGGGAAAAGTTCCAGAAAAAATATCCGGGTATCAAAGAGGAGGACGACGGGATTCTTGCTCTTCTTCGTGACCACATCATCGACCTCAGTTTTTTGAAGGACCCGTCATCATCATCGACGGACCCGGACGTGGAGAAAGGTCACACTGGCACAGATTCGTTCAATCCTGAGGCCAAGACTCGAAAGAGGCGGACTGACGCCACCGAGCACTCAGAATCAGACACGGTAGAGAAGGATTCTCTCCTTGTGGACTCACAATTTGCGCCTAATAGTACCTATGGAGTGAATGATGCGTCATACAAGACTCTCAGGCCACTTCGGAAACAGCCTTCGGTTTGATCTTTTGTATATCTCTCCATCAAATTTCCAACGAATGTCTTTCTCCTTTAAACTTCTCTTTTGTATTTTAGGAATATGCACTCCATATTATTTTCGCTCTATTTACATGAGCAGATATAAGCGGAAGTTCAGACTCATGATCAGGATGCAGCACCTTTCGCGGCGGACAATTTGATGTTTATTCGGGCCGAGAGGGTTCAGGTGTTCATTTTGTCGGCGATGGAGCCAAGGCATGATACATGTGACGTAACTCACCAATGCCGCCGTGCCGACAATGTAACTTATACTAAAGCTAGTATTTCTTCGTTGTAAAGCTTCGGTGCGAGATTTTCAAGTTTCAGAATACCTGAAGTATATCCCTGGACCAATTTATGCTTAAATTAATCGTATATCGCCATGAGACGAGCTCAGAAATAGTAGAAAATTATAAAAGCTATGGAGAGGTACATTGAAAGGCATTTTCAGATATTCAAACATGATATACTACCTAATTTTCTAATGAGAAATATTTCCAATCGTAAAATCTCATTAGCTATCCAGAAACAGAAAATTGGGCTACAATCTTTTGGCGCAAGGACGAAAATGTGACATAAATATTGTAACTCCGAATGAACACATAAATGACCAGCTGTGATGCCATCAAATGCCCACGTGAATGAACTAGCCCGCACGGCACAAATGAACAGTTGAATGTCCGCCGTGTTTGGAGTTTGGACGAATCAACTTGAAATAGCACGGGGTCTAACGGAACGGCCGGCCCCGGCGTCCAGCCGAGCAAATGGTGAGTGATGGGAAAATTGCTTCGCGCTTGTCTGCTCATCACCACCATTGTGCCAGCCAGCATCGTCGTCCGGCGGTCGTATCTTACTCGAATTTCATGTGATCATGTGATCACTGGTGCTTAATTTCTTCGAGCCTCGGCACGGTGGGACTTTAAGATAGGGGATATAACAATACTCACTTTATCCTACGATATATAGAAGACTTACTTCTTTCGCATATTTATAGCTAGCATACCCGGGGTCCTATCAACAATAACAGAGGGGGAAGGGCGATGTAGGTCAAAATAAACAATGGACACTTGGACAAAGAATGGATAATGGATATGGTACGTACGGAAGCAACGTGCTCTCGTGTTTGTGTCCGGGTTCAGGTTTTTGTTTCGCGTTTCTACCAGCGGAGGAAATTGAGACACAAATAAATCAATCAAATATATACTTGGGTCAAAGAAGAGAAAACGAGCAAACCCGAACCCGAACGAATGGGGAAAGCAGAACAAAACGACCTACCCGCAGGTACCGCTCTACTTTTCTCGTCCTCCTTTTCGTTCCCTCTGCTTCTTATGATGATGATGTTTGGCGACCTACAAGTCAGCCCACGACAAAGATTGCGGGGAGGAAAGATAAACTCGACTCGAGAGGGCAGAGTTCCATGGCATCTGCACCGGGACACTAGTGAGTGGTGCCGGTGAGCTCGAGTACTAGGCGTAGGTCGCGAATCGAGTGCACTTAGTTCTCGTATTGGTAGTCTATTTAGGACTGTGAGGGTGGTTGGGAGTTGGCGCGGACGTTAAGTACAAAGTGGCGATCGACGAGGTCTGGAGATCCGGTAGGACAGGTGTGCCTGGAATTGAGAATTAGAAAAGGTCGCTTTTGGGTCGTCGCCGCGTGACGTCATCTTTCTTTCTTCTCGAGCACCGCTTCAAACGAGCGCGAGCGCGAGTAGATTGATCGAGTTCGAGGCCTCCCTCGCCCTCTCGATATCTCCCCCTCCTCTCCTTCTTGGGCCCTACGCAAACCAGCTGAGGAACAAACAAGCCAGCACCTGCAAAAGCTGTCGGTTTGTTTCCGAAGACAAACTCCGTTTTATCCGGTTTCTCCGCTCTCGGTGATCTGTGGACCTCTCTCTTCGGCTTATTCTTGGAGAATACTTGCTGCACTATCTATATGGTGGACTTTTCAACCCTTTTGTTTCATGGGCTACTATATACTCACTGTTGATTCTATATAGGTTCGAAGGATATTTCTATTTTTGGTGCGGCTCATACATTCAACCGCGATGATACTTATAAGGAAAGCATTCTTGAAAAAATACCCGGATATTGCAATTTGCAGATGAGCAGGACAATCATGGGATTCTCGCAGTTATTCGAGACCGCATCATCAATCTTGACTTTTTGCACAATGCACCATCCTCACCCGATGTAGAGAAAGAGCTTCAGAAGGATCGTGTCGTTGAGGCCTGAGGCCTTGAGCTTGGGGACTAACAAGTTTCCCGTTGCTCTTTCCTTGCGCGGCTCATGCTAGTCCCTCTATTTCTTGAAATAACGTGTAATCTATATATTCTATGTTAACAGCTAATTACCGAATATATCGGACTTCGTATCTATTTGGCGATGAGTGTTCATCAAAAGACGCATCAGGACGCATTGCAGCGTCTCGGAACTATCCGCCAAGCTTCATTAAAGATTATTATCGAGGGATAATTACTATCAGTACTTAATCTACATAAACGTACAATCAGCCATATGGTCTGCTACAACCCTCCTCCAACTCTGCATTCACACAAGTAGTAGCCTTACTCGATTCACCATACTTGTGAACGTCGATACATGATGGAACGTTCTAAGTTCTCTTTAAATGATACCTTCTAATAGTTATATTTATCATGAAATGCTATGGGGGAGTACCTGTGTGTCGTTATCAACACAGCAAGCTACCTGTGTAAGAAGAACAATTTATCACAATTTCAATCAGATACCTTCCTGAGGACCCTCGAAATCTTGTCAGCTTGATCCTCGGGTATGAGACCCTCATTAGTCTGAAGTAATTTTGCAACGATCTTTCCAGAATGTCCGGTGGTCATCCAATCCCAACTTTTTTGGAATTCCTTTTTCTTTTCAAGTTTTTCAGTTAACTTTGTGGCGCGGCGGTTGCCGTATTCGCCTACCTTTTTGGCGTTGATTTCGCACGGCCGGTAGCTGACTTGGCTCTGGCGCTGCGTTCTGTCAGCAATTGACCATGTACTGTAGATATTTTGGGTCTGCACCTCTGAAACACAGGTATGAAGACACATATACCTGTATCTGTGGGAAATCAGAATAGTTAACATGCATAGCAGTGAGTACTAATTTTGCTTTATGGAAATTTTTCTTACCCACTCGATATTGAATATTTTCCCACGCATCGCTTCTTCAGCCATAGATCATAGAAAACGCGCGGACTGCGACATGATACCAGCTTGAAAAGCATATATTTTGGGAATCGTTCTTCGTACGTCCAAAAAATTACATTCCAAAGGCCAACTCTTTTTTCCCTTATAATACTCTGCCCAGCCTGCGTGCGTGCAACATGATTCGAGGATAAATTCCCTGACGATTCCACTGTATTTCTAACTTTTTCTGTTCTCCCCGTGTCAGGCAATAACTCATCACACCGTAACTCAGTGGCTATTCAGGTAAACCTGTCTAGAACTGCTTTACGATCAGGCACGTCCGGTGACCGCGTAACTTCGTAGGAACATGCATCATGTGTGTTTGTATCGTTGGATAGCTTTATCCATTACCACACTATATGGTCCGCTTCTCATCTTCTAATATGTTTCTCCATCTTCTGACTGTTTACACAATGCTATGCGTCTACTCACTGTCCCGGTGAGCGTCTATCAAGTTGGCCACATGACGGATGATAAGCAGATAAGGATCACTCTTATAAACTGTCTGTCTTCTTTCAGAGAACGCAAGCACCGACCACACGCCCCTCATGAACGAAACGATTCGGATCGTTTTCTTCAATCTGAGGCTTCGGCTGTATGTCCTCAGGATCGTTATTCTATCTGCTTTAGTGGCCACTATAAGCAACATTTCTATCCATTACACGTACCTCGGTACCTTTCTAGATGGATGGACCGCACTATTTGCTTTCATCACGGTCCACCATATACTCGTGTAAGCACGAAATCCGATAGTATCTGAGATAATTCTCAGACTTGCGCAAACTCAGTACTCGTCCATTGAAGTTCTTTCCAACAGTATTTGATCTGCCACTTGCCATTGGAGAAGCCATAGGTAAGCGATATCTCGCCATTGGTATTGAATCTTGCACTCATTCCTATCTTAGGTATAGGTTTATACACTAAACATAGCGATATACTCTTTATCCACCCATGGGCTCCCGAAGTCATCGTCTATTATACTGTTGCTACCTACACACTACTCGTGTTTCTTTCTCTTCTCACTATCTTCAGACTTGCCAGTGTTGTTCAGTCATATGGAAAGATCTTACTCAGCTCATTGGACATGTTTGGGGGATTGTCGCCGCATACGGAAGATCAACCCACTATCTCCACCCTTTTTGTAGGACGTACCTTTTGGAAAGAGCATTTCAAGTAGGCTCTCTTACTCCTGCTAATATATGTTGATACTGAGATTTTGTTTGACAGGGGCGAAGCAAGAATTGTGAGGATTCTGCGGGGACTCTTGGGGCTTGGGATTATAGTGATACTATTCCTCTACGCCATGCTCCATCTAGTATATGACCCTATTCGAGAGACGTCCTTGACTCCTCTTCAGGAGTATCGCAGCACTATCCTGCCGATAGACTACGATATAGATGATATCCTTTGGAACATTGTGATAGGACCTGTAAGTCTACTACAAACTTTTTAAACTTTAATGATGCCCCGCTCATCAGAAACCTCACCTAGATACACGTCCGGGATAAAGTCATACAGCAAGATATAATTGATTCAATAATGGTTCGTCCGCTGGATACACCAGGTTTGCTGGCCTGTTCCTATTTTTCATTTAAATTACAATGACGCTTACGCCAATATATCTAGTCCAAGCACAAGCACCAGATACCGCGTTTATATGCCACAGATTCTGTCCTACACCGTTAGAAAAGCCCTACGGCTTTTTAATTACCTATCAATGCAACGACACCGGTCCAAATAACCACCCTCTACAGGGTGTTTTGATTACCGTCAACCATACGGCACTCCCTACGCGTAATCACCACGTAGTCCAGGCCTTGAATGTGGTGATCGGATTATTTAACCAGGACACCATCGGTATTGACACTCTCATGGCAAAAAGCACTTCATTAAACGTCGTTCCCGGAGCTAATCTCATCGCCGCTATAAGCACTAACGTTCGAGAAATATTTGTTCAACCTGGTGTGGCTGCTTTCGGGTTGTATCAGGTTTGTCTTTTCTATTCTACTACTTCCCACTTCAAATCAAATGCGACCATTATCGTAGGTAACAATGTCCATGTGGATTGCGAGTATAACAAGCATCTATCCTGATCCCTCTCTTGACATCACCCGCGACCCTGCGGTTTCTACTTTACGACTTTACATCCAAGATCCAGACCCCACCGAATTGAGAATTTCGTCCGACCAGAGGGAGAACTCTGTTTTGGCCGGATTTTCTGCTCTCGGTGGTTTGTGGACCTCACTGTGTGGCCTGTTTGCACTCATGTTCGGGGGATCCTTGCTAAACTATCTATATGGTGAGAATTTCATGTCATTTCGAACAAACGTATATTTGTTTGTCGTGACCCAGGCTTGATACTTATGTTCAATCTTAGGCTCGAAAAATATTTCCGTTCTCGGTGCGGCTCACTCGTTCAACCACACGAGGTTAAGGGAAGCGTTCCAGAGAGACTATCCGGATATCGGCAACTTAGAGGATGACCACGGGATTCTTGCTCTTCTTAGCGACCACATTATCGACCTCAATTTTTTGAAGAACCGGTCATCATCATCGACGGACCCGGACGTGGAGAAAGGTCACACTGGCACAGATTCGTTCAATCCTGAGGTCAAGACTCGAAAGAGGCGGAGTGACACCACCGAGCACTCAGAATCAGACACGGTAGAGAAGGATTCTCTCCTTGTGGACTCGCAATTTGCGCCTACTAGTACTCATGATGAGTCAAACACGGCGATTCTCAGGCCACTTCGGAGACAGCCTTCAGTTTGATCTTTTGTATACCCTTCTTTGGTCCGTCGAATTTCCAACGATTTTCTTTCTCTTTTGTACTTCTCTTTTGTCTTAATGAATGAAATATATACTTGGGTCAAAGAAGAGAAAACGAGCAAACCCGAACGCGAACGAATGGGGAAAGCAGAAGAAAATAACCCACCCGCCGGTAGCGCTCTACTTTTCTCGATTTCATCTCGTCCTTCTTTTCGTTCCCTCTGTTTCTTATGATGATGATGTTCTGCGACTTACGAGTCAGCCTACCGCAAGCCAGAGAGAAATAGTCAGCCCACAAACAAAAATTGCGGGGAGGAAAGATAAACCCGACTCGAGAGGGCAGAGTGCCATGGTATCTGCACCGGGACACTAGTGAGTGGTGCCGGTGAGCTCGAGTACTAGGCGTAGGTCGGCACAGCGGCAAAGTGGATGGAACACATCAGGCGAGTCGAGTGCACTTAGTTCTCGTATTGGTACTATCACGTGTAACGGTGTGCAAAAGTTTCGGGAGTTGCAAAATCGGGTCTACAGACATTACACCAGCCACCCTTGACGTGAAAATTTACATCTAAATAGTTTAGAAGGTAGTCTATATGTATATGTAATTTTTTAAAATTAAAATGTACTTCAATTTCATACAATACGGCCAGAAAGATTGCAAATCTCATTTATTTTTGATAAAAAGCGAATATCAAGGGTAGTATTGCTCTATGTACCCTGAAAGTTCAGAAGAATATTTAAAATGCGTACAAAAGCCTACATGCCAAATTTTACGCTTTAAAATACAGCGGATGAAAAGATATAAGCCTAACAGTTTTCAAGGTGACAATTTGCCATCACGCATGTCCCATTCTAAACTCCGCCTCAAATACGCAGCGACATCAACATATTTTATGCTCCGCTTGAAATGTGGGCAACTGTCAAAATCTTTTTGCCGTGCAACGGCATGGTGACGGACCGTGACAGATTTTGCAACTCCTGGAATGCAGAAATATGTCAGACGCGGAATTTGTCCGAGGCCACTCATTCGTACTTTATGACAATTAAAAGAAGGTATTCATGTAGATGACATGCTGGTTCATGTCTGTGCAAAAAATCATAGTCCGCTCTCAACTACAACCCCCGTAAATTAAAGATTTCCAAAAATTTGCAGAATTTTTTTGCAACTCCTACAACGTGATAGTAGTCTATTTAGGACTGTGAGGGTGGTTGGGAGATGGCGCGGAGGTTACGTACAAAGTGGCGACCGACGAGGGCTGGAGATCTGGTAGGACAGGCGTGCTAGGCTCGTGACCCGGGCCAGCCGCAGAATGAGATATCGCGAAGCGATGGAGAATCTTGATTCTCCGGCTGGTGCAACTGAGTTTAAAATGGGGGTCTAACGCTTATGATCGCCATCTATGGTGCGCCGTTTGCACCATAAATAGCTGCCCCCCCGATAACTCCGCTCCCCCCCCCCCGATAACTCACCAATGTTTGTTTGACCTCTCCCGCGTACCGTAGTCCCTATATAACGATTGTAAATCCTGTAGAATAGTAAATAATGAGTTTTGGAGCAAAAATCCGCATCAGAATCGCCCTATTGGGCGAGCTATTTTAAGAATAAACAAATATGATGAGTAGAGACCACCATTACTTTTCCTGACCTATCCCGTGTACTGTAGTCCATATATAACGATTGTAAAATCTGTAGAATAGTAAATAATAAGTTTTAGAGCAAAAATCGGGATCAGAATCCCCCAATTCGGTGAGCTATTTCAGGAATAGACAAATGTCAACGACTAGAGACCACCATTACTTTTTCTGACCTCTCCCGTGTATTGTAGGCCCAATATGAGTATTGTAAAACCTATAGAATAGTAAATAATGAGTTTTAGAACAAAAATCAGCATCGAAATAGTCCTCCTCAGTGAATTATTTTAAGAACAGTCTGATGACATTTCCCGGGATGGTCTCCTCGCTATAAACTGTCTAAATGAACTCTTTTCGGTGTTATTTATCTATAATCAGGTCCTATCTACATCCCAGGGGAACAAAAAATACTTGTCCGTCCTTTTACATGTTTTTGTGAGCAAAAACACTCTATTTCATGTCGTTTTTAACTGATATTTGGATTCTATATGCCCCTACTCTCTTTTTACACACATTATACTCCTAGTTGTACCTCAATAGTGTAGTATAACATATATAAGATATTATGTGACCCCAAAGCCGAGTAGGTAACCTGATAACTGTCACATATCTGCAATGTACACTTATTTCTCAATGTCGTAGACATAACCCTAATTTTTAAACTTGTGGTTTATTTATAAACCGTAACTAAGAGAATATATCGCCATGCTTCAAACACGAGAAAATTCTAGGTAGATCTGTATTTATTTAACCATACTGCATGTCTCCCCAATGCCGCATAGCTTGGTGATCTAAAAATAGCAGCACTGCGAAGCGGAGGGCCACTAATACTGATTTTACTTTCCCCATTGTAATATCATTTTTTATATTATCTTAACAGTAACTATTTCAACTTTGGTCGTATCTATGCTTGAAACAGGTACAAAAAATCCCAAGTTTTCATATAAAGCACACAACACTAGCCTTCAGCATTTATTCGAGTGTGGTCTAAGGAAAACCCAAACTATACTGTCAAGTATGTTACAGAGGCGCTTTACAGTGTTTATTACTCCATATTCTTTAAGTTGTATTCCTCTGAAGGCTCTCTGCACGACCTGACACAAAATAACGAGTTCTTCTTTTAGTCCTTCGAGGGCTGTTGATATTATTCCCACGCTTCGCTTGGCATCTGCAATCTGCGTATGAACAAAAACCTCGCAGGTTTATCGTAGTAAAGGGCTTTTGAAACAATGAAAGGTATATTTGGACATTTAAGCATCAAGGACTACTGTAGAGATATGTCCCAGTGCGACGCGCATTGATCTAACTTCGAGTGATTCTAGATGGCCATGTAGATACTACACACTCACCGGCTGAAAAACCGACATGAAAATAGCATAGAAACCTTTTTATAATGTAGGCATATATATATTGCATTAAATTACACGCTTTACGCTTTCTTGAATGCAGTGAAACCTCTTCAATTGAGATAATATACTAAAACAAGAGTCACTGTCTATGAATGATGCATAAATTTGAGAATATTTCACATAAAAATAGTCATTAAATACCTTTTTTACATTCAAAGAATTAGTAAGGGCTTAACTGTACCGCAATATAGGCAAAGAAGCTTTTTTTTTTTGCAGTTTACAGCGAAGAAACCGTCCCGGCCAATGAGATCAGACTGTTCTTAAAATAACTCGCCGAGCAGGGCAATTTCGATGCTGATTTTTGTTCTAAAACTCATTATTTACTATTCTATAGGTTTTACAATACTCATATTGGGCCTACAATACACGGGAGAGGTCAGAAAAAGTAATGGTGGTCTCTAGTCGTTGACATTTGTCTATTCCTGAAATAGCTCACCGAATTGGGGGATTCTGATCCCGATTTTTGCTCTAAAACTTATTATTTACTATTCTACAGATTTTACAATCGTTATATATGGACTACAGTACACGGGATATGTCAGGAAAAGTAATGGTGGTCTCTACTCATCATATTTGTTTATTCTTAAAATAGCTCGCCCAATAGGGCGATTCTGATGCGGATTTTTGCTCCAAAACTCATTATTTACTATTCTACAGGATTTACAATCGTTATATAGGGACTACGGTACGCGGGAGAGGTCAAACAAACATTGGTGAGTTATCGGGGGGGGGGGAGCGGAGTTATCGGGGGGGCAGCTATTTATGGTGCAAACGGCGCATCATAGCCATCAGCTCATGTAAGCGTCCCCGTTTGGATAATTCATTTTTGAGGAGACCCAAAAATAAATTGACATGGCGGCGAGCTTGCGGCGAGCGACTTAGGCAACACAAAGAAATTTTCAACGGGTCGTTTTGACAATGTTACATCGACCCCGGCAAATGCTGCACCATTAATGGGCTACAGTCATGTTCTAAAATCACTTGAAAACCACCTTTTCCGCCTAGGATCAATGCATCTCCAAGCACCAAGGTCAAATCGAGAGCTTTTCGTTGAAATAAGGCCCCGAATTTGATCATAAGTAAGTGGGGACTGTCAGCAATGGTAAATACGACATGGGAGTACAAAAACAAGAGTGGTTTTCGACGCCATTAACAATGAACAACGCTATTTTGGCAGGCGCAAGTTATATTTAGGTATCCCGGAAAGTGAATTATCCAAACGGGGACGCCTACATGAGCTGATGGCGATCATAAGCGTTAGACCCCATTTTTAAACTCAGCTGGACAGGTCTACAGGCGTGCCTGGAATTGAGAATTAGAAAAGGTCGCTTTTAGGTCGTCGCCGAGTGACGTCATCCTTCTTTCTTCTCGAGCACCGCTTCAAACGAGCGCGAGCGCGAGTCGATTGATCGAGTTCGAGGCCTCCCTCTCCCTCTCCCCTCCTCCCCTTCTTGTGCCCTACGCAAACCAGCTGAGGAACAAACAATCCAGCACCTGCAAAAGCTGTCGGTTTGTTTCCGAAGACAAACCGATGTTTGCAAAAACTGACATTTTAGACAAACTCCGTTTTATCCGGTTTCTCCGCTCTCGGTGGTCTGTGGACCTCTCTCTTCGGCTTATTCTTGGAGAATCCTTGCTCTACTATTTATATGGTCGGCTTTTCAATCGTTTTGAATACATTTTCATGGGCTACTATATACTCACTGTTGATTCTATATAGGTTTGAAGGATCTTTCTATTTTTGGTGCGGCTCATACATTCAACCGCGATGATACATGGAAAGCATTCTTGAGAGAATACCCGGGTATTGCAGACGAGCAGGACAATCATGAGATTCTCGCATTTATTCGAGACCGCATCATCATTCTTGACTTTTTGCACAATACACCAACCCGATCCGATGTGGAGAAAGAGCCTCAGAAGGGTCGCGTTGTTGAGGCCTGAGGCCTTGTCAAGCTTGAAGCTTGAGCACTGATAGGCTTGCCGTTTCTTTTTGCAATTACTTCCTTGTGCGGCTCATGTTAGTCCCTCTATTTCTTGGAAGGACGTGTAATCTATATATTTATGTTAGCCTACAACCGGTTATCTAATATCTCTGACTTCGTATCTATTTGGAGATGAGTCCTTCCGGAGCTTATCTGACTCTGCATTCACACAAGTAGTAGTAGTACTCGATTATACAAGTTGTAAGCTTTGGTACATAATGAAACATTCTAAGTTCTCTTTGAATGATGCACGGTGAGTGCGAAGAGTTATATTCATCATGAAATGCTCTGTGCGAGTACCTGGGTCTCGTTATCAACACAGCAAGCTGCCTGTGTAAGTAGAACAATTTATCACAATCCCAATCAGGTAGTAGCTTCCTGAGGACCCTCTGAATCTTGTCAGCTTGATCCTCAGGTATGAGACCCTCATTAGTCTGGAGTAATTTGATCTTTCCAGAATCTCCGGTGATCATCCAGTCCCAACTTTACTTGAATTCCCTTTTTATAATTTTTTTACAAGTCCACTTTGTGGCGCGGCGGATGCCGTAGTCGCTTACCTTTTTGGCGTTGATTTCGCACGATAGCTGACTTGGCTCTGGCGCTGCGTTCTGCCAGCAATTGACCATGTACTGTACATATTTTGGGCCTGCACCTCTGAAACACAGGTATGAAGACACATATACCTGTATCTGTGGGAAATAAGAATAGTTCACATGCATAGCAGTGAGTACTACTTTTACTTTATGAAACTGTTATGTGCGCGGGGAAAAGTTGCGCGCGTTTTTTGGTTGGCGCGCAATTTATTTTCTTCCGCGCACCTTTATTTTTGGCACAAGTGAGCAGCGCGCAAATTTCTTTCACCCGAGCGCGCAATTTTGACCCCCCATGCACCTCTCTGGGAGTTAATATGTGCATTGCACGATACCCAAACTTGGTCAAAAATCATGCGGAGTTTGTATGCGCATTATACAACAGCCAGACATTGGCGAAGACCCAACCAGTATACCAAAGGTACTGACTCCATATAGTGAAACAAAACAATGGTATTCCTTAACAAATGTGCTATTTACATATTTGAGAAGCCCTAATTACAGTAGTTAGACCATTACATAGTTATATGGATGGCTAACATGATTAATGGTCACTGATGGACACAACTATTGACTAGACTCACAATTACAAATAATGTAAGTGGCCGAAAGCACAACGAAAGTAACGAATACAGAAGAATGACCAAAAAAGGGACAAAGTAGAGGCATATTGCCAAATATATCAACCTATTGCAAGTGGAAAGCCGTAAGTATTATCGTCCATATCGAGTTGTTGTGTACCTGTTGGGTACCGCTGAGTCAAACTCGGGTGAGACGAGCCGGTTAACGCCCAAGGGCTAAACGAGGGTGCAATTGCGCGCTCGGGTGAAAGAAATTTGCGCGCCGCTCACTTGTGCTAAAAATAAAAGTGCGCGGAAAAAAGTAAATTGCGCGCCAACCAAAAAACGCGCGCAACTTTTTCCCCGCGCACATAACAGAAAATATTTTGACTTAGATAATATAAGGCTTCGAAATGGCCTAAAGTTGCGCGGAAAAGGTAAAAATCCCAATGAGCGTGCGCGGGAATTTTTACCCTAAATGACCGCCATAGATAAGTTCCCTGACGATCCCGCTAGATTTCTAATTTTTTTTTGTTCTCCCCATGTCAGGCAATAACTCATCACACGGTAATTCAGTGGCTATTCACGTACCTTTCCAGAACTGCCTTACGATCAGGTACGTCCGGTCACCGCGCAACTTCTTGCTTTAAAATAACATATCATGTGCTTTTGTATCGTTGGATAGCTAAAGCTGTATCCATTACCGCCATATGCGGTCCGCTTTTGTCTTCCTAGTATGTTTCTGCAGCTTCTGCGGTCTATTATTTGCTCCCGGCGACGTCGTTCGATGCAATGTGGCGGATTGTTTATCCGTATGCTGTGCGTCAATGCACACTCTCGGTGAGCGTCTATCAAGTTGGCGTCTATGATGAATGATCAGTAGATAAGGCTCACTCTTATAAACTGTCTTTCTTCCTTCATAGAACGCAAGCACCGACCACACGCCTCTCATGAACGAAACGATCCGAGTCATTTTCTTCAATCTGAGGCTTCGGCTGTATGTCCTCAGGATCATCATCCTAACTGCTTTAGTGACCACTGTAACCGGCATATCTATCCTTGGCTCGTACTACATCCCTCAGTCTGTTTCACCTGTATGGGCCCTACTATTTGCTTTCATCATGGTCCACCATATACTCGTGTAAGCACGAAGACAGATAGTACCTGAGATAATTCTCTGACTTGCGCAAACCCAGTACTTGTCGCTTGACGTTTTTTCCAGCAGTACTTGATCTGCTACTTGCCATAGGAGAAGCCATAGGTAAGCGATATCTCGTTATTAATATGAAATCTTGCACCCATTCCTATCTTAGGTATCGGTTTCTACACTAGAAATCCCAATATACTCTTTATCCACCCATGGGCTCCCGAACTCATCGTCTATCATACTGTTGCTTTCTACACACTACTTGTGTGTCTTTCGCTTCTCAATATCTTCAGACTTGCCAGTATTGTTCAGTCATATAGAGAGATCCTACTCAAGTCATATGGAGAGATCCCACTCAAGTCATATGGAGAGATCCCACTCAAGTCATATGGAAAGATCCTACTCAAGTCATATGGAGAGATCCTACGCGAGCCATCGGACATCTTCGGGAGATTGTGGCCTGATAATGAAGATCGTCCTACTGTTAGTACCCTTTTTGTAGGACGTACATTTTGGAAAGAGCATTTCCCGTAGGTTCTCTTACTGCTCTTAACGGACTCCAATACTTAGATTTCGTTTGACAGGGGCGAATCAAAAATTGTAAGGATTTTGAGGGGACTCTTGGGGCTTGGGATGATAGTTCTACTATTTTCCTACGCCATGCTCCACCTAGTATATTACCCTATCAAGGAGACGTCCTTGACTCCTGTTCAGGAGTCTCGTGCCACTATCACTCCGGAGGACTACAAAATAGATCCTCCGATGTGGAACATCGTAATAGGGCCCGTGAGTACATAATATATACAGCTTCGAGGATGGCCTCGATCGTTGAAAACCTCATCCAGAATATTCCTTGGGATGTATCTACACGGCAGGAAGCAATTGACTCAGTAACAATTACTCCATTGCAAGATCCCAGTTCGTTCTCATCTACTTAAAGTTTCGACTAGACTGACAAACCATATTTAGCGGTCTCGGGCACTATGCCTGACTGCGAATTAGTGCCTTATCCGCCAGTACAAGCTCGCCAAAAATTACTGCCTCCTACTATCACCTATCAATGCCATGGACAGCAGTTTGTAGACGGGACATTTGACACAATGCCACAGGGTATTCTTATTACAGTCAACTATACAACACTTCCTCCTCAGTTTTATACAATAATCCCGCTCCTGAATGTGGTGGTCGGATTATTTAACCAAACCAGTGTCGATTTCGACATTGTCCCAAAAAGCGCTTCTTTGAACCTCGTTCAAGGAGTCAACCTCATCGCCGCCATAAGCGCCAACATTCGGGAGGTGTTTGTTAACCCAGGTGTCGCCGCCTTTGGAATGTCTCAGGTTTGCACTTTTTTTTCCCTTCTGACCTGGAATTACATTTAAATTTGATCGTTATTCCAGACGACCAAGCCTATATGGATTGGCACTGTTTCAAGCATATACCCTGACCCCCTTCCAGGCATCACCCCCGACTCCGCGGTTTCTACTTTACGACTTTACATCGAAAAACCAGACTCCACCGAATTGAGAATTTTGACCGACCAGAGGGACAACTCTGTTTTAGCTGGATTTTCCGCTCTCGGTGGTCTGTATACCTCTCTGTGTGGCCTGTTTGTACTCATGTTCGGAGGATCCATGCTACACTATTTATATGGTGAGAGTTTCATATTATTTCGAACGAACATATATCCGTTTGTCATGACTCAGGCTTGATACTTATGTTCAACTTTAGGCTCGAAAACCATTTCCGTTATCGGTGCGGCTCACTCGTTCAGCCACACGAGGTTAAGGGAAGGGTTCCGGAAAAAATATCCGGGTATCGGCAAAGAGGAGAACCCGGGGATTCTTGCTCTTCTTCACGACCACATTATCGACCTCAACATTTTTGACGACCCGTCATCATCCGTAACGGACCCGGACTTGGAGAAAGGTCACACTGGCACAGATTCGTTCAATCCTGAGGCCAAGACTCGAAAGAGGCGGCGTGACGCCACCGAGCACTCAGAATCAGACACGGTAGAGCATTCTCTCCTTGTGGACCCACAATCTGTGCCTACTAGTACCTCTGAAGTGAACCTGTCAGACAAGATTCTCAGGCCACTTCGGAGACAGCCTTCGGTTTGATCTTTTGTGTACCCGTCCTTGGTCCGTTGAATTTCCAAAGAATGTCTTTCTCTTTTGTACTTCTCTTTTGTATTTTAGGAATGTGCACTCCAATATTATTTTCTCTCTATTCACACAAGCAAATATAAACGGAAGTGCAGACACTCCTTCAATGACCACAACATCCAGTCGAATGCCACAAAGACCAAAAAAATGTACGACGGACTCATGATCAGTATGCAGCCCCTTTGGGGTTTGGACGATCAACACCCTCATGTGATCTGTGATCACTGGCGCTTAATTTCTTCAAGCCTTGGTATCAGTGCCAGGATTTTAAGATCTGGCACATAACAATACTCATTTCATCCTACGATATATAGATGACATTTTTCTCGTATGTATATTTAGCATACCTGGGTTCCTCGTTTTGTCTGGTTTACCAGCGCCTTCAACCAAACCTACCATCACCATCTGTCTAATTTGGGGTGGGATGCGTAGTGGGGTCTCCTTCAATAAATTCCCTGATGCCGTATGCTCTACGAGTCACCCCACAAACAAGGATTGCGGGAGGAGAGATAAATGTCGTAATACCCGAATGAGGAATCGAGAGGGCAGAGTGCCATGACGTTCAGGTTTGTGTTTCGCGTTTCTACCAGCGGAGGAAATTGAGACACAAATAAATCAATGAATAAATTCATGGAATATATACTTGGGTCGAAGAAGAGAAAACTAGCAAACCCGAAAGAGAACGGAATGGAACACATTGGGCTCGTGCACTAGGACTGCGAGGGTGGTTGGTAGAGACTCTGCGACCGACGAGGGCTGGGGATCCGGTAGGACAGGCGTGCCTGGAATTGAGAATTAGAAAAGGTTGCGTTGGGTCGTCGTCGCGTGACGTCACCTTTCCTTCTTCTCGAGCACTTTCCCTTCCGCTGCAAACGAACGCGAGCGCGAGTCGATCGATCGATCGAGTTCGAGGCCTGCTCTCTCCTCTCCCCTCCCCTCCCCTCCTTTCCTTCTTGGGCCCTACGCGAACCAGTTTAGACTGAGGAACGAACCAGCAGCTGCAAAAACTGTCGGTTTACTTTGAGGATGAACCAGTTCGGGCCCGCTGGCTCACTCCTCCTTCTTCCATGCCCCTCCTCCCCCCCGCCCCCGCTGGTCCCCGCCCTTGTGCCGACGCCCCGCTCACCTCTGGTTGATCGACCAACCCGAAGCGCAACCCCTCAGCCTGCTCGGGCCTCTCTCACGCCCTAATTATTGCTTGGCATTGACTGCAGTTGTGTCCTTCCTTTTTGACTTCACATAGAACTCTTCTTTTTTCTGGCCTCAGGCCTGTGGTGGTCGAATCGAATTTCGTCCACAATTGGTGCCGCGACGAGTCGCATTTGTTTGGCTATGCTTGTCTACGCCTTCCGATGATATGAAACTTTGGCACAGGCACTGCTTGCTGCGATGCGCAGTGTTTTGTCTGTTCTTTACTTTGGGGGCTGTTCTGAATACACATATACGTTGTCAGCCGTCAATCTCCTTCCCACCCGCGTCGGTGGGAGTTGTTAACAACCTCCGGGATTGATATTGAGGATCAGCAGTACGCTGCGCAAATATCGACAATCTATTATCATCTTGCGCAGTTGATTTTCACCGAGGTAATAGGATAGTACAAATAACATTCATCCCTCTATTCACGATGTCCCATTCTGGACGACAATGATTCTATCCCTATCCGCACTGGCAAGCCATTCTCAAAATACGCGCATCAACAAGAAGCCAATCACTTCGGGTTCTTCTTTTACCACCACCATCATGAGCAGCTCGACTAATCCTTTCAGGAGCGCTCCTCCTTCGACTACCGCCATCACCTCGCAAAATGAAGCACAGAATCGCACATATACGAACGACGACCTCGATCTGGAAGAGCCGCCTCCGTACACGCTGACACCCGCAGTTCATGCGGGAGAAGCGACGCTCGAGCAGGGTCCTGCACGCCCCTTTCAGCCAGCACCAGCGCCTACTAGACCTCCACAACAAAACAATCCCTCGCCACCACCACCAGCACCATCAACCTCGCAAGGCCGTCTCGGATCAGGCGGTTCACTCCTTCAACAACTATCCAGTTCTCTCAACACTGTCGTGCGTGAGCTAACTGGACCCTCTCCACCTCCTCAGCAGCGCTCATATCAATGGTCTTCCTACCCCGGCCACTCACAGTCGCAGCCGCAGTCTCAGTCGCAATCGCAGACATATCACCCTCCTCCCGGTCCTCCCCCTAGTTCCTACGCATCCTCATCCTCAAACAGACTGCCCCCACCTCCACGCCATCCGTCATCATCTCTGCCTCCTCCTTCGCCCCTTCCAGCTCCAGCACAACCCTCCTCCCCAACCTCCGACTTTGCACGCGATTTCTATGCTGCAGGTCCTGCTGATCCTTCTACGCAAGAGTACTTGCCGCCTCTCCCTCCGTCGCCTCCAACAGTGCACCCTGCTCGGGCACCATCTTTATCGGGATCTTCTGCTCGTGGACACCAGAGAAGTGTGAGCAACCCAGGACCTAGTCGGACAAGTGCGAATGACGGAAAACCCACGACGGCGCCTACACCTGGCCATCCGCTCTTGCGCGATGGGAAGCTGTTGGTGTATCCCAAAGGATGGGAATGTCATAAGTGTATGTCAAGTTGTTTTCTTTTTCCCGACATTTCTCATGTCATTTATCTATTTTTATACGATAGGCCACAACACGGGATACAAGTCATACGACCCTTCACGCCCGTGCAAAAAATGCTGGTCAAAATACGGCAAGCCATTTTCAGGCCCGTTGGCTTTCTCATTCGGTTCACCAGTCGTCGATGGAGGTGGGTAGTGGTGTATTTACCTTCTTCCCTTCTTCCATTCATATCTGACGGACTTACTTCTGTAACAGCCAACACGACAAATTTCCAACGTCCCCTCCCACAATTCGCAGCACCCCGCCCTCCACCTCCCCCACCACGCGAAACGAGCTTCTTCGCCCCTCCCCCCGGGTCGTCGTCTCCCTACTCCCACCAAGCTCCTCGTTCACCAAGTAGTAACAGTAACAGTAACAGTAACAACCCCCCAGGAGGCTTCTTCTCCGGCCTCGGACCCCCAACGGGTGCTGGAATGGGGATGGGGATGAGATCCAACCCAATCCTCACACAGCACCCACCACCACCGAACGCGATCGTGTATACCGCCGGGGACCCCCGTATTGGGGGCCGCCTGTGTTGGCGGTGCGATGGGAAGGGCAATGTGAGCATCTTGCCGGGCTTTGGGTTCTTGACGGGTGGGGAGAGGGAGATGTGTACGGTTTGTAATGGGATTGGGAGGACGTTTGATTAGGTGTTTTTTTTCTCTTTTCTCTTTTCTCTTTGCTATGTTCGGTATTTCAATTTTTAACATGTTTTTTGGTGCTTGTATTTGTATTTATATTGATTTTTTTCTCGAATGAGAGGCAGGTGGGTGCTACCTGTTCAATAGATAATCATATTGGCAAAAATAGGCGTCACTGGGGAAGTACGGGATGTCTAGAACCGGATAATAATTGACCCTGAGCAAGTCACTGAACTCGGAAAGTAGAAGATTAAATTGAGAAAACGGGAGTGCCGGGCACAAGTATTTCGTGAAGTGTTGGTTGCGGCTTGCTTTTGCTACTCCCGACATCGATGCGCTTTTTGCGCGGCTTCCTGGACGTAGAGATAATCTCCTGGTTGGCAGGGTTCTGCTTGCAGCGCCTCTTGTGGCGGTCCAACGAAGTGGCCGTGCGAATGCTGCAGAAAGGACATTCCAAATCGGTCACACCTAGATGGAACTTGTAGTGGCCTAACAAGTAAGAGGATAGATGTTAGTGGAGAAGAAAATAGACAAAGAAGAGTAGTGGGTGTACTTTTGAGGCCAGCGTTTCGGGTAAATGATGCATGGCAATCGTTAAACGAGCAGAAAAATTTGGCGCGTTTCTTGCGTCGTAGAGCCGACGCTCTGAGGCCTGCTTCAGAATGGACCCTTTCTTTGGCGCTCTTGCCGAAGGGTTTTTTAACGTTGGGGGGGTCTGTGGAGTCATCGAGGAACTCGTCGAGCAAATAGGGAAAATAAGGGGAGGAAATCGAATGGTTTACGGAGTAATAGCCATAATCACTGGTTGAGTGTGAACTCCTTCCTCCCATGCTGTGAATATCATCTATGTCGGGGATGGTCTCGTCGAGCGAATAGGGAAAATAAGAGCAGGAATCCGAATGGTTTATGTGGTAATAACCATAATCAGATTCACTTGAGTTTGACCTCCTTGGTGAACTCCCTCCTCCCATGCTACTAATATCATCTATGTCGGGGCTGGTTGAGCTTGGCCTTATTTGTCCCATGCTATCTATGTCGGGGCCGGATGAGACTGAGAAGTATTCATCTCTGTCGCTGTCAGAGCCATTTGAAACCACGAATATTGGGAAGTATTCATCGTTGTTGGAATTGCGATCGATCGGAATGATCTCATTGATATGATCACTGGCCGAATCCTCCATGCTCAGCTGTAGTGTATGCCGCTCACAAAACTCTTCGAATGTTGAAAAGAAAGGGTAGTTGCGTGATGGTCCAGGAGTCAGTGAGGGCAGCATGGCGGACAAATGCTTGTCAAGTCCGAATCCGGCGGGCGGTTCAATTTTTCATACGCTACCGAACCGACGTGCTAATCCTTTCAATCCTTGATTTTTTCTTTTTCTCTCTTTTTCAGTGGCCAAAGTATGTAGCACATTCTAGCTTCCTACCTTTATTTGTTATAGGCCGTGTTTAATTTATTCTTATTTCTTTTCATGCGATTTTCTGAGTCCAATTTCAATTTTCAAGCCTTGAACGAGATCTAGTTCGAGCGCCTATTTCAAACTCCGCCTGTTTACTAGAGTGCCAGGCGAACAAAGCAGTCTACATAACTCACCACCTCGGGATGGATGATTCGTTGGTTCACTTCGAGGTGCGGACTCCCGTGCATCACCAGTGCCAACTTCAAGACGCCATACCACCGATACTTTTCCAGTCTCGCTGGTAGACTTAGGTATTTATGCATTCCGCTCAACACCTACCCAGTGGTTCCAAATCTGAGTTTTTGTTGCACGACGGAGGCGGTAAACACTAGAGTCGACGATCGCTTGAACAGTGCTTGAAGCTTTCAGTGGATGTCAATACGCATTTGTCTCGGAGGACGGTTCAGCGAGTACTTCAGGTATGGTATGCCAACGGAGCTTTCAGGTTCTGCGAGCTGGTGTATAAAGGTGTAGAGATTTGACCTGCGTCTGGTTTCAAGGAAGTCGTCTCTCTTGAGTAAGTAGTGTCAAAGAGGTTTGGCTCATAAGTAGCGCCAGAGGGGTTTGACTCGCAAATTTTGTGGTAGTTGTAGTGGAAGGGACAAACTACTCGAAAGATGTAGCCGAATGCGGAAAGACAAAGGTCACTCACTGTCACTGAGGTGTTACGGACGTTCAGAGTCCGACATCGCCGCGATCCATCCTTGTCTCTTTCGTGTTCGTTGCTCGTTCCAAAATATTTCGTACACAATGTCTGCAGCAGCGATGAGCACTGTTGTCTCTCGTCAACGCTATCGATACATTCGCCGCAAATTTGACCGCTTCCGTGTTCTCATTATAGGCCGACGCAACTCTGGCAAAACGACTGTCCTGCAGAGAGTCTGCAACACCACTGAGAGGCCAAAGATAATAAACAAGAAGGGGAAGCAGGTGGGTATAGATCATATTTGCGCATCTCACAGTTCTCACTGCTTGGTTCTAGATTACCCCAGATGATCACGTCCTTGCACCAACAATTGAGGTCTGTCTTATCTATGTGCCCTGCGCCGTAGATTTGGGCTGAATCAGCATCTCAGCGAGGAATACACGAGATCGATGATGAGATGGTCTTTGCAGACAACGATAAATTCGTGTTTCATGACTCTCGGGGATTCGAGAGCGGTCAAGCAGACGAGCTAAAAATAGTACAGGATTTTATCAATAGACGTTCGCAAGAAGTGGAGTTGGATAACCAATTACATGCCATCTGGTACTGTACTTACAGTTTTTTTAGATTAATGATCTCATTATTATTGAAACTAGGTATTGCATTCCAGTTGATAATGCAAGGCCTATAACACATGCAGAGAAACAGTTTTTCTCAGAATGTGGAACAGGAAAGGGTGAGCCTATACTGAAATATATAATATCATTATTTCTGACTGTACATAGTTCCTATTATTGTAATTTTCACTAAGATGCATGTCAAAGATGCAGAAGAGTGGGAAAAAGATAATGACAAGCCTGATGATCAGCTTAGAACTTCTGCAATTGAGCAGGTAGAGAGGGGTGCATGGGCAGAGTTGCAGAAATTAAAGTATCCTCCATCAGCAGCAGTCTATCTGGGAGGTAATGTCTATTTATGCAAACAGTATTTTTAGTATGTGGCTAAATAGTGGAATCCATAGAAATTATGCCAGAGAACATCAAATGTGATGGTCTTATACAAACCACCTTAAATTCCCTAGATGATGAGAATCTACGTCTATTATTAGTCTCAACACAGCAGGCAAACTTGGAGAAGTGCATGAAGAATGCATTTGATAGGTATGGAGGATTACATTTGAAAATATTATAAGTGCATAGAACATAGTATTGAAATAGTATTTGTTAGATACATGGTACATGGGCTACCAAGTGATAGAGATATAGATTTTGCAAAAATACTACAATATTTCCCATATACAGAGGTAAGCTTTTCATTGAATCTTTTTGCTAGAAATATGTATATTAAAGATATATTTGGAGGAATATTGGATGGTAAATATCTTTATTATTTGTAAATTTTGTGTCTGTCATAATCTTTCTTGTCTATGTCTCTGTGATAGACAGTAAGTAGCATTCATTCTTCTTTCTGGCTCTGCAGCATCTTATTTGTTCTGTTTATGTCTCTATGGTAGTATGTGAGTAGTATCCACTCTCCTTTCTGCTTCTGCAGCACCTTATTTCTCCTGTTTATGTCTCTATGGTAGCATGTGAGTAGTGTTCATTCTTCTTTCTGCCTCTCCAGCACCTTATTTCTCCTGTCTATGCCTCTGTGATAGGGGGTGAGTAGCATTCTTTTTCTTTCTTTCTCTGCAGCATCTTATTTTTTCTAGGGGGTAAGTAGCATTTATTCTTCTTTCTGCCTCTGCAGCACCTTATTTCTCTTGTCTATTCCTCTTCGATAGTTGGTGAGTAGCTTTTTTTTGCTGCTTCTGCAGCATCTTATTTCTTCTATTTATGCCTCTGTGATAGGGGGTAAGTAGCATTCATTCTTCCTTCTGCCTCTGCATCACCTTATTTCTTCTATCTATTCCTCTTTGATAGTGGGTGAGTAGCTTTTTTTTGCTACTTTTGCAGCATCTTATTTCTTCTTTTTATGTCTGTGTAATAGCTTGTGAGTAGCCCTCATTTTCTTTTTGTTTCTGCAGCACCTTATTGCACCTTATTGCACCTTATTTCTTTTGTTTATGCCTCTGTGATAGGCTGTGAGTGGCAATTTTTTTTTTTTTGCAGCATCTTATTTCTTATGTTTATGTCTCTATGATAGGGGGTGATTAGCATTATTTTTCCTCTTTTTGTCTGCAGCATCTCATTTCTCCTGTTTATGCCTCTGTGATAGAGGGTGAATAGCATTATTTTTGCTTATTTTGTCTGCAGCACCTTATTTCTTCTGTTTATGCCTCAGTGGTAGAAGGTGAGTAGCATTCTTTTTTCATTCTTTCTCTGCAGCAGCTTATTTCTCCTGTTGATGCCTTTGTGATAGGTGGTGAGTAGCTTTCTTTTTTCTTTTTTTCTCTGCAGCATCTTATTTCTTCTGTTTATGCCTCTGTGATAGTTTGTGAGTAGCATTCTTTTTTTTCCTGCCTCTGCAGGACCTTATTTTTTCTGTTTCTGTTTGTGTGATAGGTGGTGAGTACCATTCTTTTTTCTTTTTGTCTTTGTGGCATCTTATTTCTCTTCTGTATATCTGTGTGATAGAGAGTGAGTAGCATTTATTTTCTTTTATGTCTTTGCAGGACTTTATTTCTCTGGGATCCGACTCCCTTATAACAGACTGTATGTATTATTTGTTTTGTTTTTATTTTATTTTTCTTATCAAAGCTTTTACTTTCTATTTGTGTTTTTAGCAAGAATTAGCAACCAAAATTCAACTTGCTACCCAACTCAAAGTAATTTTCTGCTTTTTGTAAATTAGAATTTGTTTGGTTTTATTTATATTGTTATCAGGTCCATGATTTATTTAGCTTGGACAAAGAGCAATTACTGTGCTCAGTCATATGTTTGCTTTCATTTTCTTAATTTTTTTCAAATACAATCTTACATATTTGTTTTAGGCTTTATATTATGCTCAGAGCACATTTTTTATCTATTCAATACATACAACAAAATTTCATTCTCTACTTACTTTTCACAGACTTTAGAACTTTATGAACACAGTGTTCATTCACAAATATTGCTTGCTGTTTCAGTTGCATTTTCATCAAAAAGTGGTCGGCTATTTCATTATTTTTTAAAGTTTTACTTTGTATTTAACCAAATTTCTTTTTAGAACCAAGAACATCTGAAGATGTGGTCCAGGATCAGATTCATAGCAACTTGACTTTGTCATCTACAAATGAAAAACTAGTATTGGGGGAAAAGAAAAACAGGCCTCAGAAGCTTATGCAAAAGCTAGGGAAGTTACTTAGGCCACATTGTATGTAATTTATTATAAATTTATGTTTGGATTATATTGCTCAGATGCACTTTTTATTTTTTATTTCATAGCCAAAGCAAAGCTTAGACCAGCAGAGCATTTGATTCCCCTTTCTGAGTCCTTACCAGTTCAGAATGTTCAGCAAACCATTGCTACTACCCCTCCAGAGTCCAACCAAGAGGCTACTAATCCACTTGAACCAATTGACTTTAAAGTATTGAAAGATATTATATGGAAAATCATACTAGACCATCGTCTCTGTGTGTTCTTTTTGTATCCGCTTTTTATTTATACAACTAATTACTTACACTTTCCATAGCTCTTGACAATATTTCAGAGGAAATTCTAGAGGCCAAGGATCTTGCTGGTGGTGGTGGTGGTGAACAAGGAAAATCATCAAGCAACTCCAATTAAAGACCAACCATCAACCAACCAATCATAAAAATCAACAAGAATTTAAGCTATCTATAATCTACACCAAACTTTCTGCAACTTCTTCTCAACCCATCCCCAAGGACATAAAAGAACAAAAAACAGTCTACATTCTTCTGTGTCTTCTTAGGTTGAATATCCCAGAAAGAAAAGAAAAAAGATTTTGGACATTCTACATACGACAATGTAACTGAAATTGGATGAATTGTGACATCACCTGCAACTTTGAATCTGCAGATCTGAATTTTCAATTGATGCCAACAGAAGTAATTTCAGCTCATTCAAGGTACAATGAGATCAGTGTCAATATAAACCACACATCACAACATATATTCAAAGAAGAACAAGAAGTCCTTCGAAATCTTGGCGAAATCTATAGAATATGTACGCACATATTTACTACAAAGATGACGTCACGTGTCGCGTCGGACACTCCCGCGCGATTAATATTCGCTTAACCCGGCAACCCACAAGTCAAGGTTCAAACGTTCACGACGTTCAAGCTACAACTTGCACAGTGCACTGGCACGACGCGTACATGCACAAGTGCCAGCAAGTCGCGCTCCAGGAAGATTAGAATAGGACCAATTCTGGCAACCATTACTTGACTAACGGTGGCAGGGAACGTACATAATGGCCAAACCCTGCTGTGAACGCGCCTCGAAACTCGCGGGTTTACGTTTTCCCTTTTCGGTTCAAGGCTACCTAACACTCCATGCCAGGAATTGAAGTTCTCTCCCGCTAGTATCACTTGTTATCCACCACGTAACCGCGTACACTAGTCACTACACTGAACGAACATACGCATATCAATCACCAAGAAAAATGCCGACTTGCAAGACCGGGAAAGACACCGAGGACGGCAGTCCCCGCAGCGTTTTTGATGAACAAACTGAGGAAATAGAAATGCTAGGTGCGCTCGGAAAGGTCATATATCATACCCTATGCGCTACAAACGTAACTTACAAGCCCGTCATCCATCCCTTATTAGAATACCTAGCTCAAATCCAGCCCCGCGTAGAGGTCAAGAAAATCCGCAAGCCCTCCGGTCAAGCGGGACGTAAAAAGAATGGATACAATTTACAGTTGGCTATGCAGCTTGATGATACGACTTTTTGTGCGGTTCAGGTATATTGCATTGGAGTGTGACTTTCGAGTACACAAAAATCATTCGCATATACTCTCCCTCTTTCAGAAAGTCGTATGTGCCATTGCAGCCCGCCACCTCGACACGAGAATGCACTACGTCAATCAGGACAAGTCAAAATTGTACTTGGTGCGGCAGGAGGTACGTGATTCTCTTCTCCCTTCTCAAATTAACGTTTAACTTCCAAGGCTTGTTTTCCTTCTATTTTCCTCACACTAGGTTGGGGATAGAATTCCTCTGATGGAGAACTACGCAGCAAAATGGCCAGTAACAGATATTTTAACTCTGTACCTAGCCGAACAGGGGGTGATGAAGGTCGGAAAGAGAAGCAACATTGAGAAGGGTGGACATGCAACTCAAGCATCCGACAAGGTCAGATTCGTACTTCCTTCTTCTTTACGTTTCCCGAAACATCAAGTTCTAACGCGTCTTCTAGATCGGCAAGAGCAGGGTACTCGTACAAAACAACGCTGGGAGGCCTTGCGCATCCGCATCCATGGGAACGCAAGTTTCGAATGTTACCGGTTCTATGGCAAAACATAATGGCAATGTGGTGAATGAGGTGTGTATTCGTATTTGCGTAGTCATCTTCTCTACAGACTGACCGTGTATGGGAGATTAGAAACAGACGTCGAGGAAGAGAAAGCACTGCAAAGTTGATCTTGACATCAATGTATTGTCTTTTGTTCGTGTCACGACGATATCACTCACTTACACAGGAGGCCCGAGCTAAATTCGTGCGTAAATCTCGAGGGTGCGAACTTGTCCATAGTGATCAAAACAGTAAGTAGGCTCATTGTTGATTCGCGACCAGCCTATGTATACAATCACATACTAATGGCGTGCTATGTGGCCGCAGCAGAGACCCACGACATCTGCTAGCGTCAAATTCAGTCTTGTTCAAGAAATTTACCTGGAGGAAAGGTGATAACCAGGTAACGATCCGTTACTACTGCATGGTGACGCGGTGTAACTCTTTCCTAATCCACGCGGATCTATCATCTCTACCAACCCCCTAGCAATACTTTTCAATATCAACCTCAATCTCGGTGCTGAATTCATAACACATCAGGCCCTTAGTGGCTTGCGTCTTTTATCGCGCTCATACTTTATTATTACACTATGCCTCCTGAATCTAATTCACAATTTATTTTCATTTTCCGAGTTGCCCATTCAAGCATACACATGGTCAGAAGGAACCTTGCAATGTCCTGTTCACCCTTTAAGTACAAGACGCCCAGCCAAGACCCGGTCTTCAACTTGTTTCCGTTTTTGTCGTGATGCCCGTTTTAACCGAAGGCCGATCTTGATCGAACCTGTCGGGAGGAATCGAATAGAGTAACCATCTTACCTGATTACGTCCATTATATAAAAAGCATAACTATGAAATCCCATCGGTATACACACCAAGATTCTCCTTTCCTCCCAATTTTCTGATTACTATGGAACTACCAGACGCAAAGCCTCCTTTTTCCGTATTCTCTCTTGCGGATCGGGCATGGAACGGGCTGACAGAAGTAGCCTTCAGCACAGGATGGGGACCGGTTGCTAAACTAGCTGAATCTGCTGTGATATCGTACGTTCGTATTATTTCTTGAAGGCTGATGCTCACTGTGTGTCGCTGCAGAGTGATGCAAAATATAAGGATAGGCCAGTTGCGCGTCGTGACGGATGCGCAAGTATACACGTTTCCCGTATCCGAGGAAGGGCCCAGCCAAGGAGGGAAACTGAAATCAGAGCTTCGAGTCGTCAACAATGCCTTCTGGGTCCGACTTTGCACCATGGGCGATCTAGGATTCTCAGAGGCATACATGTACGGCGACGTCGAATGCGACGACCTAGTAACGCTGTTCGCGGTAAAGCATAACTTCCATTCATCCTGTTCACCAGATATTAAATTTCTCTGGGTAGATTTTCCTTGCGAACAAGGACAACTTGTCAAATCTAAACTCCCGATTCTCCTTTCTATTCAAGTTGCCACAGAAAATTACGTCCTACCGCTTCCTCAACACAATTGGGAACTCACGTTCCAATATCTCTGCTCATTACGACATTTCGAACGACATGTTCGCTGGTGTGTTTGCTATTGATGCTCACTAGCCTACTGCTAACTGCTCGTATCAAGGTTTCCTATCAGAAGACATGACATACTCGTGTGCCATCTTTCCCGAACTCGACGGGGACCTCAGTAACGAGAGCGATGCGGAGAGCAGGTGGGACAAAAAGGAAGCATCAAAGCGCACACCAATGACGACGCAGCTCCCACCGTCACCACCGTCATCAGAGGAGGGTGATACGCGGACGACAGAGGCTCTTAACCTTAACTTCCCATCCGAAGTAGACGACGACCCTCTATACGAGGCGCAGATCCGAAAGCTACAGCACATCATCAACAAGCTGCACATGCCCAAGGCAAGCAGGGATCGCCCGACGGTGCGACTGCTCGAAATAGGGACAGGATGGGGTGCGCTGGCTATTAGGACTGCGCAACAGTACCCCCACGTCGAGATAGACACCATCACCCTGTCAAGCGCACAGAAGGTCTTGGCGGAGCAGCGAATTGCGGCAGTGGGGTTGCAAGATCGGATCACTGTTCATTTAATGGACTATAGAAATATGCCATCGGAATGGGAGGGGAGATTTGCGCGTTTCGTTAGTGTGGAGATGATAGAGGCTGTTGGGAGAGAGTTTCTCGAGGGTTATTGGAAAGTCGTGGAGTGGGCGCTAGAAAAGAAGGACTCAGTTGGCGTAGTACAAGTTATTACCATACCGGAAGCAAGTGAGTGCTGGCTATCTATCTTCAATATTTATATTAACTTTTTAACCATTTTCCAGGATTTGAGACGTATATCAATGAAATAGACTTTATTCGCAAATGGGTAAGCAAATTCAAACCTGGTTATATGCTTTTTTTCAATGGCTAATATCATACTCAGAGTTCGTGAAGCATGCAAACCTTTGAGTACTAGGCGCGACATAACTGACTTTAGTTATTTAATTATCCAGTTTTTCCCGGAGGATTCCTTCCAACACTCACGTTCCTAGTGGACACACTAACATCAGGATCAAAAGGCACTCTTGTCATTGACTGCGTAGAAAACATCGGCCCACACTATGCACGCACGCTGCGAGAATGGCGTCACCGCTTCGTGGATCGGTTTGAGGCAGTCATCGTACCAGCCTTACAAAATGAGTACGCGTCCAGGAGAGAGCTGGCTGGTCTACCCGGAGTCAAACTTCTCAGCAGGGACGAAATTGACGTGTTTAGGCGGAAATGGATATGTAAGTTGTGGGTTCAAGATGCTCCTTGTATGACGACAACTGACATGAAATTCTTTATTTAAAGACTACTACTGCTATTGCGAAGTTGGATTTACAACGAGGACATTAGGAGGTTGGTCTATTGCGAATAGCACCTAAAATCGCGTATGCTAACTTGGTGTTCTCAGATCATATCATGACTTTTATGCGAGAAGGCAGTCAGGACTACGGCTGTGATGTAAATGTATGAATTAGATTGTCTGACTGTATTTTTTCTCCTTCGTCCCTACCTTCCTTCCTTTCCTCTTTCCTTCCTTCAGGGCGTTGGTTACCAGGGTTTCTTAGATGAAAATATATGCCTGTGACTCCGGAATATGCCGTGATAGGTTCGGACTCCAATAGAAACAAGAAATGGGCCATACGTGCGGAGAGAGATGTGGGCATACACACAAGCTGCATCTCTCTATCCAATTATATTCGATCTTCTCAGACTAGCTTTTCCATGAACGTGGCCTGAAGTGCCGAGAACGTTTGATTTTTTTCCACAGAAATGACAGGGTCTCTGACCTTCGAGGCTTACTGGCAGGACCCAGTCGTTTACTCTAGTACTCAGAATTAAGCCTTGCGCATCATTCACTCCCGCGGAAAATTTGCTAGTAATAATAAGCGCCCATATTACGTCATTGAAATTGATTCACGGAGTGTATGTAATTCGTCATTGGACATTGCGATTTGGAGAAAAGGTCGGTACAGAACCTAAATAGAAAGTGTCCTGTGCCGCACTTTTCGTGGCAGGGTCAGAACCCTCATACCTCGGGCGAAGATATTTCTAGCGGAATAGTAGGGTATTCCCGCATCATTTGCAGTCCACACTAAAACCCTACATGCTCATATTTTCTCAATGGACTGAAAGATTCTGGGAAAACCCATCTTTATGACGTCGTAACCAGATATTCGCGGATACTATGGCTGTATCTCGTGGAAAAGACGACCTGATTGAAGGAATATGTAAACAATCTGATGACGAGGAAGTTATTGGTCAACAACACGTAGAATTAGCTTTACACACTTGAGACTAGTAGTCCATCGTTAATTTCCTGGCTGTGAGCTCTTGAAAGGAAAGAGGGAAAAAATTAATCACTACTTTATGTATTGTCCTCTGGTAGCGGACCGGTGGCGGCCGGTGACGCGTTTGACGTGTCGGTGTCTCGTGACAGTCCCCATATATCCAGACCGATTTTATCCTTGCCCCGAGCCAGAGGGCCGCCTTCGTCACTTGTTCTTCACTTCGAGTTGGCCGATTCTATCCGCCTTTCGGAAATGTTCTGATTATCCGCACTGGAAGCAGGCCTACCATTACTGACAAGTAGTTTCAAGTCCCCAGATGAGTTCACGACGCATGTTCGTGAAACTTTTACGTCAACGCTGGAGGCTTTGTCTCGACCAATCTTATACCAATTTTCAGCGCTCTGCAGACTACAGCGTTTCGCGAGAATGAATGATACTTTCTGTTCCAGATATAAAGCCCATTAGGACGTATCTCCACTCTTGCCGAATCCCATCTGTCGTTTGAATGTCACTGTTACGAGTAGAAGCATCCGAACAGAATCCTGGATTATTTTTGTTTCTCCTCAAAGTTTCGTCAGAGTTCATATCGGCACAGCGTCTATCTGACCGTTTATGCATGATTTGGACTGCTGCCTGGACCACAGGTGAAATTCATTACAAATGAATTCACTTCCGTGGAGAATCCATTCAGTAAGCGCTTTGCATATTAATATGTTAGACGTTAACCTGAGTAAAAGGACTCTATTCATACACCTTATCAGAACATGAATGGCATAAATATAGACATCCCCACTTCTTCGGCGATGCCAGATGGACCATGGTGCTCAATTGAAAAACGGTCACATGGTGGCATGCTATAGCCGGTCCACATAAATACACTGCCCAAACATACGATGATCTTGTTGACGCTTTCAAGTCTCCCACCACGTCCACAAGTTGCCCGCCGCTCTCGAGGCCCTTCTTACGTGCCCATACGACCACATACGACTACGATGTTGTTCAAAACACTTACAACACTCTTTGCTGTCCTGGCTGCAAGCGTGCAAGCAACACCCCTTTCTCGCCGAGATGTCATTGCGCCGCACATTACGAACCCCCACGCTGGAACAGTATGGCCTATTGGGACGGTGCAGACGGTGACTTGGTGCGTGTTCTGCAAGGCGATGTGGCTTGGACCCTGACCGAGAGCATGCATCCAGGGACACGTCCAACTTCCCACCAGACTCTCAGATCACGAATCCGATTGGGCAGGTCATCCTGGGATTCAACTCAAGCAGTAGTCTCAACCTTGACTTTAGTGAGTATGGCAATACTGTGATGCATGCTCCATGCTCCGGCTGCGAGCTATGATGAATTGCATTCTTATTCATTTGACCGGCAGACAACCCTCTTGCCCAGAACTTCAAGCTGCGAGACGGAAAGGTCAACATTACTGTGCCAAATGTGCCCCCGAAAGACGACTATCTTATTGTCCTCTTCGGTGACTCTGGAAATACCAGCCCAGCATTCGCAATCGCGCAGATATCTGGATCCAATGGGTCATCTACCACCACTGCTCCTCACAGTACCAGCAGCGCAAGCAGCTCAGCGTCCGCGAGCAGCTCGACTGATTCAGTTCCATCGGCCATACCTATAACCGGCTCCGTCATTACAGGCGGAATTAGCAGCACCGTCACAGGTGCTGGCAGTACTACGGATACGAGCAGTGCCACCGAGACGAACAGCGACAGCGTCTCGCCCACTCCTACATCACCCGCTGTTTCCATAAGCTCAACTGATGCTGGCTCGAGCACAACAAGCAGCTCGACGACATCGGCTTCAGGAGTGTCGCAGAGCCAACCTGGCGCTGCATCATCTTTAATCCACAACACAAATCTGTGCGGTGGGATGATCATGGCCGCTCTGATTATGTTGACCATGGTTTAGGCCCACAACCTTTGCCTTCATCATGAACTCATTTGATTTTCTATTCTTTTGGTTGTGGCGAATGGGCTTGTTGTCGAACTTCCTTCACAGCTCATCCGCTTTCTCCGATTTGGGCTACCGTTTCTTTTCTCTTGCATGCATCACGAACATTTTCTTCCATCTTGCATTTCTACTTTCTATTTTCTTGCTCCGTACATGACCCATGCTCCATTCAGACTTAACGATCCCACCCCATCTCCACTTATTTGACATTGCTATCTCGCCTTCAATGATCATGACATGCCACAGCCATTTAAACATGGCCTGCAATCGCCGTTTTGTCTATATTTGACATCGGTCTCTGCTCCTTCACGGGAGTCTGGTGACCGTGGTCAACATTAACACTAGCTTCATCACGAGGTTGAAACTCATACTACGACCTACCTATCAGTCCCCAGTGCTCTCAGCTACTTATCCCTGTTTCATAACACAACATCTTTCTGATTTCACTGTGATTCGTAACTAGTTTACAAACGTGATTTTTAGTCGACATTTTGCCTAGCACATGCACACCCTGTACTATAGTCTAATTTCATGTTCCCTGACGTGAAGCTCCCGGTGTGTTTTCAAAACCTGGTATAAGTTTACGTGTTACTTCTTGCATGCAGGGCACCAAGATGCTTCCTTTTAAGCATGAGCCTATTTATAGTATACTTAGTTTACAATTTAAATGAAAGGTGTTCGTCTTCAATGGGACTTGTAAGTTTGTGGATCATTTGTTGTGATCTGTCTAAGAGAGGCTGAACGCATGGGTAGTCTTAAGTTTTAATTAAGACAACTTGTCAAAGAGAATATTTGTTCTGCTACGATGTTTGTTCAAAAAGAAGGGCACTATCCTGGCCCAGTGAGTCAGAGGCAGATGGTCAATTTTTCTTCGAGTACTTCTGTCCAAGAGATATTCGAAGCATCGTATACCACCAGGTAATTCACTCTGATGTAGTCAAAACAGAGTCTCGCGATAGTAGGTCTTCAAAGGTGCCACACAAGGTCAAGCGAAAAAGTTAGCGCCGGTCTCCTGGCACATTGTTATCACAAAATATTCATAGAGTACAATCATATATTTGGTTAATAGAGTTATTGACAATCAGAGGGGGAAATATCTGGTTTATTGCATATCGTGCATATATGATATCATGTATCAGGGAAAAGATTCAGGAGTGCGAATGCATCAGAGTGCGGGGTTCGAGAAAGAGATACCGGAATTTCATGAGAGGGAAATTGACATCCTTCGTAGCATCCGCTAGGGTACCTATATAAAGTGGCATAAGGAAGAGGGAAAGAGGGATAATACACGCGTCCTACTGACCAGATCTGCATCCAACTTTCCAAGGCCCGATTACGATTACTTCGAGGTCTGATTGTTCGGGTTCGTATCGGAGCTTGCACAAGTCGGGATATCACAGTTGATACGACGCTTTGAAGTACGTCCTTGAGGATCCGTCACCGTAAATATCACGCACGCATTGACGGGGATTCCTGCATGATAAGGGTTGAACTCGGAGAAAAGGCTGCAAAAGGCGCAGAGCTATTGAGAAAGTCATCGTATAGAAATATAAGTGCCACTTGGGATGCTTGCTGCTGTAGTACTTCTGTTCTGTGAACTGAGGAATTCGTCTACTTTCTCCCGTCGTTTATATATTGCCAGACCACGTCAATTTCTCATGTATAATGTGCATCCTGTTTCCAAATAAGAGAGATCCTTTATGACGCCTTTGTAGCGTGCATACACATCTAACATATCTTTACCTGGAGGACTAAACCCGAAGAGCACAGAATTGAGTTGATTCACGCAATTTAGGAAATACTTCCGACACCGAGTAGATGTCAAAAATGACAACAGTCTCCGTCTATTCCACATCATGAGTAATCCTGAAGTTCCTTATCATCAGAAATTCGTGTTAGGCGCCCACATTATCCCATCAAATTACCAAATTAGGCTGTTCAGAGGTACCACGATGATGGGTGATAGCGGATTTATCCTGTTGTACTCCTCGGAGTTATAAAGGATGACAGTACTTGTGAGGATATGGAAGCTGCTCTTATTCAATCTTTTTGTGTGTGTATGCGAGTGCGTGCAATCTAATCTCAGAAATGCAAATTTCCAGAACAGTTTCACGATGGTGCATGTAAGTTACAGTTTAAACTAGGGGATATGTACTAGAACAAGCACCACAGACTGTGCATGATTTCTAGAAAATAAGGGTGGAATTATCGTGGATCAAATATCTGAAGTTGTTTACCTCCTAGTTCAATGTGACATGACATCATCACACCATCCACATCTGGACGAGCTCATCACTTCGGACTCTTATGCTCTCTATCTCCATGCTGTGTCCACCGGCGAGTACATGTAGTCTGTATGAATGGAAATAAATTATAGCTACCACATACCTGAGTCAAACTTCGTGTTACGAGCGGATCTTTTCCTTCTTGTTCTGGTTAAGGTTGTGCCGCTGTCATCAAGCTGTCATGATGGTGCCCACATACCCACACACGATACTGTTACATGAGAAATCTTGATATATGCTTGTTCAATAATTCCAACTTGCTCCTAACCGATACATTCCTCATTCCTCTATCTGGTATTCCGCTATGACTCGAGAAGACGTCAAATACTTCAACTATTATGACCATAAAACCCTCAGAACTGACAAGACTGTTTGCGTTTGGAAGGAAAATCAAAAAAATATACAAAGCCGAAGTCATTGGATACGCAAACCTGGCATCATTCGACAATGTGGAGGGATGCTTGGTTCCCCGAGAGGAGGTATATCTCGCTGTTAAAGATGGTATTACCGACTTTCAAGTCCCATCCACAAAGTCTTTTCACGTCAAGACTCCTCTTACTCTCATTTGCTCTTTCAAGGGAGAAACTGTGAAAAAATACTTTTTGAAGGAGATCATGATGCTTGAGCGACTTGCAGAGACCCCACATCCGAACATCTGTGGCTACTATGGATGTCTACGTGGCGAAGATGGCCTTATTGAGGGCATTTGTCTTCAGAAGTTTAGTTATTCTTTGCAGGATGTTATTACCGGAAAGTTGCCTCCAGAAAGGTTAGTGCCATCCCTTTTATTTCAGGGAAAATTTGTCTGAATGTATGCCACAGTTATCCCAACATTGAAGTTAACACGATTGTATCTGGTGTGTATGGTTGTCCGTTCGCCGAAAATAAAAAACTATATACTTCTACGATGTACTTACTATGTAGTACCGATATTTCAATAAATTCATACACTACCTTTATTATCCAACATATAAGTCCGATTATCCAACATACATGTAGGATTGTCTAACATATATATTGGGTTATCCAACACATGTGCCGGATTATCCAACATATGTGTCGGGTTGTCCAACACAAAACTTGGGCTATCCAACATATAGATTCGGTTGTCCAACATATAATTTGGATTATCCAACATAATTCGAGGCAATTACCTTACTCTCGCTCGGCTATGGTGCCGTCCTTGCCGGCAAATTTTGAGCCATTTCCTGATTGCCAGGCTTCGGCCCCTACAAACAGATCCCAACGGTCATCAAGAACGCCCGGCATCGCCGGCATTAGAAGCGACTAGATGTATGAGAATGACTCTCAGCTATGTTGGATAATACAGCATATATATTGGACAATCCAATGCGTATAGTGGATAATACAACACATCTATTGGATAATCCAAGTTGTGTGTTGGACAACCCGACACATATGTTGGATAATCCGGTACATATGTTGGATAACCCGATATATATGTTGGACAATCCTACATGTATGTTGGATAATTGGATTTATATGTTGGATAATAAAGGTAATGTATGAATTTATTGAAATATCGGTACTACATAGTAAGTACATCGTAAAAGTATATAGTTTTTTATTTTCGGCGAACGGACAACCATAGGTGTGGAGAGCGGTTTGAATCACATTCACTCTCTTGGCCTTGTTCACAACGACGTTACTCCATCCAACATCATGCTAGATGATAAAGGCATCCCTAGCATTATAGATTTTGACACCTGTACTCCCGCTGGTGCTCGCTTTGCAGGAGGAACCCCTGGTTGGGCACGGTGGAATATTAAGATAGCATCTCCTGAAAATGATCTCTACTCTTTGGAGCTCGTTCGCAAGTTCATAATTGGAGAATATGATGGCATGGACTACCGTTTCGAAGAGATGGAAGATGACGACGAAGACGCTTCGCGCGATCAAAAAGACCAAGTTCCTATCACTGATAATACGAAGCCAGTGGATGCCCAGTCTGCTTAACTTTAACGTTGGGGCGGAATAATGTAAAGTTTGTAACGTTTGGTGGACAGAATATGATATCTCATTATGATTATAATATGGTCAATTATTGAGGCAGTGCCGACAGAAGAAGGGTAGGTCTGTGTTGAGGTAAATCTTGTCCGTTTTTACAGGCTTTTTCTATAGTCGTTTGATGTCCTACCATGATAGCCATGTCACCGAGCACGGTGTCCGGAAGCGACATCATGGTCAAAATTCACGTTTTGATTTTTGATTGTAACTATTCTCTTGTTGGCTAAATCTACCTTCTGGTACTGTGAGCTGGCCTGCTACAGTGAAAAAACATGCAATAGACACTCCACAGCTTTATATACCATTTCTCAATTCAGTTGGGCTCACTTTCACCGATATTTTGCGTGTTTGGAATGTTTTCGGCAATTTCCGAAAAGCGCATCAGCACGCGCATCAATCCGCGCGCTCAGTGTGCGCTCGCTGACGGCATTACTTCGCTGGCTGTACGAGGCAGTATCCAGAGCTCAGTTTGGGCGTGAAACTGCCGGACGATCATTCTATTTGGCCTATGGTAAAATATAAAGAGCGTAGGGGAGCAAAATGACGAAAGAAGTCGAATGTCATAAATGTGCTGACAACAAGCGAAAAGTTGCAATCACAAATCAAAATGTGAAGCCGATATCATATAAGGCATTACCCCGGTGTGGAGAGCTTTTTTTTCTAATACGAAGCATACACTTCGTAACACACACGCTCGTGCGCGAGGACGACCATGTCGACTGTCGACTGTCGCGTATAATCAACAGCTCCGTCAAAAATCAAATCAAATCAAATCAAATCAAAATGTGAATTTTAGCCATGTCGCTCCCGGACACCGTAGCCAATACGGTTCCAACAAAGCCAGTTTTCCTTATCCTCCAACGCTTAGAACATCATGGAGCATCAAACTTGTCCAATAAGGAAAACTATAATGGGAGAATAATGTACCCAGAAAGTGTGTTGTTTTCTTCAAGTCGTGGTCATTCTCACGCGGAGTAAAAGTCAATATCCGCAGCTAATAAATGCAGCGGGCATGGCGCCGCATGAAAGGCAGTGATGGATTACTCGAGATGTGGATGGTACGATAATGTCGCTTAAATGGAACTTGTGTAAGCAACCCAACTTCAGCTACTACTTAATCCACGAACAATCTACCCTTGTTTTCTATAAATAACACCCAGGCTGGAGTGCTTGTACTCCAGATTGCAGGTCGCATTGCACATTACACACACCCGCATACACACAAAACGAGGTTAGACACACACGTGCGGGTTTCCGAGGGGGCCGTTCGGCTCGGAGACCAACAGAATAATTTTGTTATCGCCAATCATCATGCTACTTGAACGGCTTAGTAATTTGGTAATTTGATGGCATGATGTGGGCGCCTAATGGCACCGATTTTGCGGATGACCAGAAACTTCGGGATTATTCATCTCGTGAAATAGATAGAAGCTGGCGTTATTTTTGATACCTATTGGGCGTCGTCCTTTTTTCCTACATCGCTTGCATCAACCCAATCGCGCTCTCTTGTTCAGATGTGTACGCGTTGATTGTGATACGCAGGCATCGTGTGGTAAGTACTTGAACCATTTTTGGATACGTATTTTACACAATATAGATTCAACCAGACTTCCTTGACTCTATGTGATGGATCCAAATTAAACTTTGTATCCAAACTTCTTCGACATTCCAGCATCGTCAGGACAGAAAACAGTGCATTTTAAGCTCAAGCTTGTACGTCAACGAGCACCGAGCCTTTAGACTCTTTATCCGCAGAAGCACAATCTTCGAAGCGATAATCCTTCCCATCATATTCTCCTCTGACGAATTTTGCGACTAGGTCCAAAGCATACATGTCGGTGTCGATTGACGCTACTTTATCCCATCTCGTCCAGCCTGGAGTCCCACTAGGGAATCTGGCTCCTATCTTAGTGGAGACATCAAAGTCGATTATTATAGGATGGCCGGTATCGTCAAGCATGATGTTCCTAGGGTTGATATCATTGTGAACTATGCCACGTGAGTGGAGGTGGTTTAGTCCCTCCTTGATTCCGGAAAATATAGTATCCACGTCTATAGCAGGACTCCTAAGTAAAATGTGTCAGTGTCAGAGAGATTTTATTTGACAGAATATGCTTACGATCCTTGACCCTGAATTGCACCAGAAACCACGTCGTCGAGGCTGTAGTTATACTTTTGAAAACACATTCCTTCAATCAGGTCATCTTCTCCACGGATACAGCCATAGTATTTGCAAATATTCGGATGTGGGCTCTTGGAAATCATCTCTACCAATTTGATCTCTTTCAAGAAGTTCTCTGGTATCATACCCGGCTCTGTCTCCTCGTCTAAGAAGAAAATTTGTTTATGAGGGGTTTTTATATGTACTGGAACAAGAGCGGGAAGTTGGAACTCGGTGATCCCATCCTTCGCTGCTGGAAATATCTTCGTTCTGGGTATTAGAGTCCCGATCACATCAGCAAAGGCGTCAGAGGGCACGCCGCCTTCCTTTTGGGCTCGATATATGTCCTGTCCTTCTCTCCAAACCGCAATGGTACTGCGGTCGCGAAGGAGTTCTGTGTCAAAGATGTTAATAACTTCGAGATTTTCCTTCATGGCAAGATAGATGGTAGGGAAAGAGAAAGAAGGATACGTGTGGACCCAATTGTCAACTTAGATATAAATCAGATGGCACGTGGAGATTGACCCAAAAGGAACTGTAGATGTCAGGGTTGCCCACTACGTAGGCACACACACACATGCACATTTGTTCTAAAAAAGCTCTAAGCCACCACAGTTCTTGTCACTCTATTCTGAAAGATATGAAGGAGACCAATAACGATGACGCTGATGATGTTTTACTGGACCACGACAACGACCGTCCTGCTGATGGAGTCGATAGTTATATGGCATGGCCGACTCCGGACGTGGTTTAAGTCTGTTGGCGTAAAGTTTCATTTGAATAATAACCATCGGTAACCATAAGACAAATCGTCATGAAGACGATGTCACTTTGGTTTATGCTTAGCGTACAAGATCAACGCTCCCATCGAATGCAGAGCGCCTGTCAAAGTCGGCTTCAGCGCGTTCTAAAAATAGTTTTCCTCTCTAAGAAAAGAAAATCATCATCAGCTTGGGTTTATAAACGATTCTGTTGGTAAAAATAAGCCAAAAGGCTGACCTTAAAAAAAGCTTGAAAGATTGACGTTCCGAGTATGTAACATGTAGCTCGAGGCTATAAGGATATTGACGAACTTCACCAACCGAACTAGTGGTTACTCCTAACACATTGATGAAGTAACTCTTGTGAAACACCTGAAGCAATGACATTGGGTGCGTGTGTGGAATTATGTACGTATTATGTACGACAAGTAGTAAAGAATTAAAAGTGTAAGTAAGTATAAAGGGAGATGCAAAAAAGTTCGAAAGAGCAAAGTTCATGAGTAGTCCGAAAGCGTGCAAAAAACAACTATGTAGTACAAATGGTGAATTGATACAGTGGAATGTCCAAGATTAGGCATAAAAGGTGAGTGAGGTCGATGAGCATGAGTGTTCGTGACATTGGAGCGGAGAGGAAGCTCCATTTCATAGCATTTTGTGCGTTTCAGAATTGGCAGGCAGGCAACCGGGAACATATGGCGCCACCCTTCAATAAGTGATCTTGAAGAATTCGCCGGTGTTGCCTGAATCTCCGAAAACGAGAATCTGGTAGTTCTTGCCTGGCTTGACTTTGGGTACCGTGATTTGGTGGGAACCCTTGAGAACGTCAATGCCTTCAGCGAGAGGGTGTTCTGGAAGTTTCTGTCAGTATGTAGAACTGCAGAAGAGAGTTTGTTTTCAACGCACCAAAGTCGAGCAGACTGTCAGTTACAAGGATGATCTTTGCTTCTGTGTTGGTGATCTGCTTGGGTGGGTTGGAGACATTCCTATCGTCTGGGTCAGCAAACAAGCGCGGCTGTTTCGCTTTGAGTCGAACGTACCACTTTACGGTCTGGGTAGACCCGACTTTCCAGACTGAGTGACTGTTGGGGAGGACGACTGGGGGAACGAATACATCGCGCTCCGAGAGCTCAATAGGTGCTCCAGAGACCAAAGAGACGAAGGCGATGATGGCGAAGAGGATAGTGGTGATAAATTGCATGTTTGAGAACGAAAAAGGAGTTGTTTTGTTGAAAAAGAGGTGAAGGTGACCGTTGGGTGAAGAAAAGTTTGCAGGAAACTGAGCGCGTTTTATAATACGCCGGCTAATGGCGTCTGACCTGTGTTGATCGATGGAAACCGTGCCGCACACACAGCCTACTTTGGTTTTCCCACGGTTGCTTCCTGTGTGCTTCGGCTTCTCGTCCAACGTTACCCTTTCATTTTCTAATCTTAGGATCCTGCTCCAGCGTTATCTCCCTTGTACTGCTCTGGGGGAGAGCCGTGTTCCGCTGCTCTCGCCAAAAGCTATTGTGCGTCTCTCCTAGCTGCCTAGATCGTCAGTTCTCTGCCCGGAATTGTGCGTCCTCAGGCTTGAAACACGTTGGTCCCTTCGAATGAATCACAGCAGCACACAGCACTCTATATCCTGGAATGCGGCTCAGATAGGCGAAAGCCGGGAATGACAGCATAATATCTTAATCCGAAGTCGTCTGACGCAGGACTATTTCGCATTGCCTGCTTCCAAAACTCGGTGTCTGGCGAACCATGGCTCAAATCTTTGTAGAAGCTTTGTCAAAACCAGATAATAGTCTATTGGCAGTCTTTCCCGAGTCGTGTTGAGCGCCGCTGGTATCAGAAGCAAGTCCTTTACCCCGTCTGACGTTGTCTGATAACAGGCTACTACATCTATTTCTGGTGTGATTACTATCGTTGCGATCCTCTGTTCGATGGTCAATTACCGTCCGAGCTAAGGTGGATCATGATGTCGGCGAGTTGGCGCCGCCCACCCATATTCTGAATATTACGCGGAATGTTTTGCTATGCTATGCTTTACGCTCGCAATATTGTGCTTGGTGGATAATTGCAACTCGATATGACAGGCTATGATTGTTTTAGAGCTTAAATTTTCATCCAAAATCACATCACACCCTGTCGTACCGTTAAAGTTGGCCGACATAACCACGACTCAGCCAGCCAGATAAGCTTATGCCCCAACCATGTGTTTTGAGGCTTGCGGACCCATTCTAAAACAAAACGCGTCTGGGGAAACACAAAATTTCAAACTCATCATTGGACTAGAAGATACATCAAGAAGCCTTACAGAGTGGATTTCCGTGTTGTATACGTACGACGCACTCTGAAGGATCAGAATTCCGACGTCCGACTGCTCGAAGAATAGGAATAGGAATAGGACACGGCCTCACCGCTCAGAGTCTACGACGTCGATTTCTTACAAGGATCTTGAGGCTAGTAGGGGGTTAAAAGACTCGGGTGAAATTTTCACCGACGGTTCGCCAGATTTTCCTTAGATCCTTTCTTCTGGAGGATCGTGAGGAGGATCATAGCACGCGAAAATTCCTCTTAGTTCGATTATTCGGGATGATACAAGCGGTTGTGCACTTATGATGTTGATGCGTCCCCGCCGACACGACCTTTATTCAACTTTGGGTTATAATCGACTGGGGAAGACGAAGACGTTGGAGTATACTCTCTTTCAGAAAGCAAAAACACAAATCCAGGCACTAGCAAGCTTGAACGTGATTGACGAGGACGGAGGAGATCATAAGACCGCATCGAGGAGGACTCGGTACCAAGATCTCGAGGAAGAGGAAGGATACTAATACTGCTAATATAGAGAATCAGATCTAAAGAATTGAGTTGGCGGTAGCTCACCATCCCCGGACGAACATCGGTTGCACAAATTAAGCCTCGAGACTAGGAGCAGGCGTCATTCGAAGTTTAATCAGGAGCGCAATCGCCCTCCAGCGAGAGGCCGCCGCGTCGTTCGGTTGCGGCGCTTGCGAGGCCTGATCAAAAGAAGGATGATAATCGTTGACATAGGTTAGGGGAGAGGGGGGCAGGAGGACGCTCTCAGTCTGACAGCCAGAAAAGCACAGTTCCAGTCAATTTGGGAGTAATGGAGCCACACTGTCCATCTGAGGTCCGACAAGGAACGAAAGCGAAGCTTGGTGTACAGATTTACTGTATCCTGGATCGCGAAGAAGTCCCACCTCGTGTTGGGATAGAATAGAAGGCTTAACGTACGTGAGGATACAGATGTCACGGGCATGAGAGGCCAATGACCATACTATCACTCGACTGGAATATATGCCTATGGTTCAAGCAGAAATTTTTCGCGCTATCAGTGCGAGTGGTTGTCCATCGCATACTTATTAGTGCGACTCGAGTCCTTCAATCCCAAAAATCGCGCTCGGATGGCCGGTTATGAGTCTGATCCTCCCGGTGTGATTCGTACGTACACAACACGAAAATCCGCAATGTTTCTTCTAGCCATTTGATTAAAACCTCTTTATGTTCCTCAGCGGACACGTTGTCTCTATAGCGCTGGGAGACAGAGCGGGCTGCAGCATGTGAGTTGCGCGCCACATATACAGTATGCTAGCCTGACTTACTATTACTATTCACGATAGCTTCCTGGTTGGTATTGAAGCTGAAGCTTTGAGGAGTATACTTCTCACTTGCCCCACAACTTCAAGCCGCACTCCTAACAATTAAGTGGCTACTACAGAACCTTCCAACTTCAACATTTCCGCCCAATGTGATCAATTTCGATATCGAGGATTCCAAGTTTAAGCTTTTGGAATTACTGTAACTTACTCCATGGTTCACGGCGGACTGTTGTGTGTGTGTTCGTGGTGTGTGTTGGTAATAGTATGTCGACCAATTCGACAGTCTCCGTCTCCTTCATGAGCGCAATGAAACCTTAAAATCGTATGGATGCAGCCGTATCAAGTCTCGACAACTTTATTAGATCACTCATATCCCAGTATGAATAGTTCGAACATCTGAATCGGTATCGGTTTTCTATACTACATACTGGCATCACATTGAAGCTATAATACTAGATCACGTACGACATAGCAACACAGCGACTTGGTGCATGCATATACAAATTGTCTGTAGGCATGTCATACTATCTATACTTAGACGACGAATAACTATAACCAATCCACAACAGTCAGTGTTGCTTGCGACGACCCGGCGATCGGTTGGGACATACACGCCGCCAAGAGTATCCTGACGATCGACTGGGCTCAGACATATGACATGCGCGCTCATTAACAGCTCAGCGCTCATTGAAATAGTACTACGGTACACAAAATTGTTTTGATGACACAACGGAACTATGAGTCTACCGCATGACGTGGGGGTTTGCTCGAAAAATGCTTTGTTGTAGCACCAGACCTTATTATTCCACAGTCCAGTACTTGATGCCGCGCAAAATTGATTTACACGACATTCTAGAAGGCGCTTTAGGCATTGAATATTGAGATCTCAAGCTTATAAAATCCAGCTTCATAAGTGGTACTCAATTCTCAACAAGAACGAGCAATATCGTTGGCTTATTAGTAACAGCAAAGTGAAGTATTTAGCCAGTACTCGTCGATCAGAATGCCAGCCAGCGAAAGATAGAGCATCTCGGCACGCAGAAGTATCACTGCCTTGATTCAATGGCAGTCACCGCAAAGGCAGGTGTTTCCAGTCAAGAAAGTGACATTTAGAGCCTCCCATAAATAGTTTTCCGTTCTGAGCTGGTCATTGGTCGATATCATGGTGCAGCTATCTGAACTGGAAAATAGTATTGGTCAAAAGACAAAGGAATCTGATTGTCAATACCTAGGGAAGGCAAGTGCGATTTCTCAACCAGTCTGTCATCCTTAATCAGTTTTGTGAGCGTCAGGTGAGAAAGTGTTTGACATTACCGATAGTGACATCCTCCAGATGGTCGTCAAAGTCGCCAAATGCATCATGCAGATGTTCCTGGACGTATCGTGCAGCCTCGGAGGGAGAATCAGATGCAACCAATTGGAATCTTGAGTTGGGCGAGAACGCAGCTGGTTCCCCCGTTACCGGTCTCCAACTGGACGAGGACGAAAGGGAAACATATGGCTATCGGGAAGAAGGTAAGTCGTGCCACTTTACGATAACTTAGAGAGTAGACTTACCACAAGAGCGGATTCGCTTGTTCCCATTTTCCGATTGTCGATCTAGGACATGTTAATGCTACATTCGACGATACGGACACATGCAACGTACGACAAACGCAACTGCATCATCAAAATTTGACTTAATCTTGCTGGCCACTCTCTCTCCGACCGGAGCAAGTGAGGTATCGTCCAACCGCTCGCAGGCTTGATAATATCCCACTACTTTCATCCCCGATGATCCAGCGTGTTGAGTCGCCTAGGGGCGAATGATCAACGGCTATCGTCCAGACAAACGACAATGACTCGCACCAGGTCAAGTCCGATTTCCATCATTGGACTCAGGCTCGTCCAGTGGTGAAGAAGAGGCACCGTGTCTTGTATAGTAACAGAGTTGGTTTGGGAATCTTTGACCCCGAGAAGGACACCGTTCACTGGCAAATGGGGATGTTTCGCTGCGTGGAAGAAGACCTTGTAATACGCTTCTGGAGTAACAGTGTAAGAGGTCGCCATCCTTCTCGATGAATTGGATTGATGTAGCGCGCAAGTCGGTTTCTGGAGACTGGAGCAATGTCCTTTGTCAAGCCTATAGCTGGGTACGGACTATGAAGAATTACTAAATGGGGAACATAGGTACCGCGCTCATGTGATGTAGAGCAAATAAATGGAAAGCACAGACAAGCAACGCGTAAAACGCGTAAACAAGCGCGTTTAATGAGTGACAGCGTTACAATATTCGCGCATGTCACTCGCCTTGTCACTCGTTTCCCTCCTCATTCTCCCATTCTATTTCCCGCTTTCCCCTCATTGTCTTTGTCGTCTCCAAGCGCAAAGATGGCTCTACTTACTCCCCCTAATACCTCCCACCGAATGGACAAAGAGAAAGAAAACAAATATTCCGCTCCATTGGCCGGCCCATCATCGCGCACCGTTGTATGGGCCATTCAAGATACCTTCCACAGCCTTTCTACACCTCTGAAAGGTGCTACGGTTTCTTCAAAAAAACGTCCGAACAATGTTAAATCCATCCTCAAGAAGTCCGCTGTCATTAACATTCCCACTACTGAGGATGCCACGACGCAACGCGAAGTCACTCCAGAGCCCTCTGACCCGCTGGTGGATCTTTATTATCTCGACCATCCAGTGCAGCAAATTCTTGCAGAGGGAATGAGTAATGATGAAGGAGTTTTAGGCGAGATAGTTGAAGGATACAATGTTCTAGCATGCAGGCTACGGTCTTGTGTTTCAGATTCCACGGACGCAGACGCGTCGTGGCCCTTGTTCCAGCCCCTTCGCAAGAATGCTCAACCATTCGTAAACGCCATTATCAGAGATCTTGGACGTGCTCTAGTCGACCCGATATCTCATCGACGGGATGCAAAAGAGGGAGAAAATGATAACCCAAGGTTCACGCTTCCTTCGCCTCAGAAAAGTCCCATGAAGAAGAAGGGCGGACTGAATGAAGAGCAAGTCAAATATGCACGAGACTTGTGCACGACATGTCACTCTGTTATTAAGGCATTGTCAGTTATCTTGTCATTTCCAGCCATTTTTTCCGTTTTCACTGGTACGTCACTATTCACACGCACGCATGTAGCTGGTCATTGACTTATTTCTTCCTCTCTAGAGAAACAGTTAAATCAAATCCTTACCACAGTACTCGCCATTCCTCTCGCTGATGAATTACCAACCCCCAATTCGCGAAAAACTTGTGCTTTGGCTATATGGTTAATTCAAGTACAGCGTTTGCCAGCGAGCGTGCTTCGCCCAGCCGCAGATAGAATCGCATATGCCCTGCAGAGAGGCATGGATGGTGAACTCGGAAAAGAGGGAAAGAAAGGCTCTGTGAATGATGGTTTGAAGGTGCATATATTCTTGTGTTTGTTGAACTAAGCTAACGTTTTCGTAGGCCATTTATGATCTGTCCATGCATCTCCCTGACGTATTTATCCCTGCATTTACTCCAGTCCTACCCTCCGTCCTCGCTAATCTCCTCGCACCAACTCTGGCTCTACGAGTGCAAGCTTGTCACGCTTTAGGTGGTTTCGCGTTTGCATCCACTACTATACCACAATCCACTGTCCACACAAAATTATCGAAGCATGTCGCGTCCTATCTAACAAACATTCCTCCACCTACCACGAAATCGCCAACGAAGCCAACTGAAGCTCCTATAGTGCGCACACTGCGGACGACTCTGAACTGTGTTGATCCTGTGCATGCTGCACAAGGCCCTGTTTGGGGAATCAGTGTTCTCGCTAGCTTTATTGCTTTGCTGGGGTCAAGATTGTGTTCTGACGGCAAGGCAAACCGGATCATTTCCACATTGCTTGGCCTAGGCTTGAAACACAAGAAGAGTTCAGTCCGTGCTCTATGTTGTATAACATGGCGGCCAGTAACGTGGGCATACTTCCAACCGCCTTTGCCTCAAGATCCAGAAGACGAGGACGAGGAAGAAGAAAATAGTTTGCGAACTGAACAAGTTAAAGCCATCTATTACAAAATTGTTTCCTCTGTTGTCGATATGCAGGCCGGCATAGGCATTGTTGCTGCACATCTAGGAACTCCCACTCCCTCCTCCGAGGAGCCCGTTGATAAAGCTTTGGATATCCTGTTCAGCATGACCAAGAAACCGAACCAGTCTTGTGACGACGCCGTTGAAGCCCTTCGACATATGACCAGCTTTTATGATTTGGACCAACAGGAAGAATGTGACCCCTGGAATCCTAGTCTTCTTCTGCCAAAGTCCTTGTTCTGCTCCAGCCCAGGTTTACTTACCGCGGAATTCAAGAGCCTTAGCTCGGCTGTTCGACCGATATTCAATCAACTACCAATGATTCACGATATCCGTCCCCTCTTGAGGGAAGAATTGACTATGCCAAACGTGTACACTAAAATAGTTCGTGCGTGGAGGACAGCTCTGGAACGTCTGGAACTATATGATGATTACAAAGTACCGGTACGCACCTTTTAATCCACACTCTTGTTTTTCTATCTGACTTCGGACTTGTGCAGGATAATTTAGTGGAAGTGTGGACCAATCTCTTAAAGGCCAACGTTGCTCAGCTGCAAGGTATGTCTTGGCTTTATTTTATTTCTTCTGGACGCCTTTAATTGAATGCAACTCAGCTACAGGAGACGATGAGGGACTATCAGGATTGGTCTTTGATGCCGCGAGGACAATAGCCTTCATCGCTCAGGAACGGTTGGACTTCAGGCCAAAAGCTGCTCCGCAAAACATTCCAATGGCAGCCATGGAAGCGGCCTGCGCTGCTCTCGATTCGGACGACACGATTCCTGATTTGAATATGTCTGCGACATGCAGCGAAGAAGAGCTTCGTGTACGGGTGATTCAACGTCTGTGGACTGTCATGAAGGAAGTTACCCCATCCACTCTGCTTGAAAGCGTGGCCACGAATTTAATCACAAACCTTGCGGAAGTCCAAATATCTCTTGTACCTAAGGATGCGAGATTGACCGACGGATTTGAAGACGTGGAAGGAGAACGCTCCAGGGATGCATGGGTTGTGTTATGCTTGGATATCCTTTCAGCTTGTGACATCTCCGTTTTCAAATACTTCTGGGGTTACGAGGTTGAAAAGGACGACACCCCTAGCTCGTGGAAATGGTCGAAAGACTTTACTCAGGCCATCTGGAGAACGAGTGCGTTGAAATGGGCGGAGAACGATGGCTCTTTAGAAGCTGCTATTGTCCTTCTTGGCTTGCCATTCAGGTAACTGTCTTCTTCTTTTGCTCCATTATAACTGCTGAACATTCTTTTTCAATAGCGATCGACACTCCTGGGGTCTCTGCGGTGGCGATTTCAGTGCCTGGGAAGACTTGCTCACGTACGCTACAGGGAAAGCTCTTGATGAAGGAATGGATTCGTATCAGGTGTTGGACCGCGTTGCAGATCACATCAATCGAAACCAAACTCCTGGACTTCACCCTGCTACGTCTACTCGACTCATTGATAGTGTCTTCTCGAACATTGAAGCAGAAGATATGCGGGACATTCCAGCACGGGTACTTAAACTCGTTGCTGACACTTTGTCTGCAACATATCCACCCGAACCAAGGAACAAGCAATTCTCGATGTGGATGTTGCGTTCGCTCACATCGTTTATTGAGCACTGCCCTACAGAGCTTTGTTTACGCATCCTACAAATTCTTGAAGATGGTATATGTGACTGGCTCTCTGACGATGCCGCGTTGTTCTCGGAGCATGAGTTCAACTATGACGTTCGTGAAATTTCTTGTTTCTTTTCTTTACACCGTGCTGAATAATTGGAACAGATCCTTCCGCTTTACCAGCACATATTGGTCCGCGTGCAGGCTCTACCGGAATCCTTCGACACTCTGCGCGCTCTTGAGAACATACTGGACTCTATCTTCATCAACCGTGCTCCTCCAGGAGCTGTTGAGGCTTTCACAGAGTACTGGAAAAATACATATGCCCGCGCATCTCCGCCAGAGCAATGGTCAGAAGCCATCATGCACGCCCTGCAAGCCACAGGCATCGAACCCTTACGCTCAAGAGCACCTGCTTCTCCCTTAGCACCTGCCTTCATCCCCCTTCTTCGATCTCCTCGAACTCCTGTTTCCTCCTCTTTCTCCACTCCTCCATCAGCCATCATCAGACGTGAAGCTCTGTCGAGACCGTCGTCTCCTCAGAGACCCCAAAAAGTCTTTTCTGGTTTCCCAATCGTGCCAACTACCCCCATGTCACCAATCCGACGACGCACTAACTCATCCTGCTCATCAAGAACACCCTTGTCAACCATTCAACTATGTATCTCTCCTGGGAAACGTAGACGTCTTTCACATGAAAAGGTTACTGATCATGACGACGAAAAAGAGAATGCCCTCGTCGAAGAGGTCGCGCCCGTTCTTGATCGTATCGCCAATCCGCAAAGTACTGGCAATAAGCGTCAGCTCGACAATGAGGATGATGCGGGACCATGTCGACCCATGAAAAAGTTGAAAGGAAGGATGAAGCCTAAGGCTGGTTCTTCGGCTCAGAAATCTCGCTTCCTTTCTCCTGTGCCTAGTGTTGCTAGCAGCAATGAAAGCGAAGACGAGCGTTGGGTTGAATCGAACCTTATACCTTTCCTTGCATCGGACGCCTCTAACCCACTGCAACAAAATGCAAAACTTCCTGCTGTTGGCACAAGGACGAGAAAAGGGACAGCTGTCAACTCCATTTCGGTCGATGGTCTTGCTTTCCAGGTTCAACTGGCTAACGAACAACGAATCAAGAGTCAGGATAGGGTTGAAACACCCAAAAAGAAGATCGACCTCACAAAGATGCTCACAAGGAGAGCGGTTAGCATACCTGATTCGCTCATGTCTACCACTATGAATCGCAAGAGGAAGAGAAGGGATAGCACTTCTGATTGTGACGTCGACCTCTATGATGCCTGCTCCTCTGATCCTCTTCCCAGCCTATCTCTACCTCTTCGAAAAAACGCTAAAACCTACACCTTATCCATTCCTGACTCTGACGTCAGTGTTTGCCCTACTTCATCAGACGATGATCCACATTTGGGTCAAGTTACCCCTCATCATCTGATTTCTCCTGCCCTCATCCGCAAAGCCTACAGTGATAAATCTCCGCTCACGAAAAGCGGATTGACCATCATGCAAGAGCTCTTTGGTGACGATATCCCCAACAGCGATGACTCGAATACCTCTGGGTCAGAGTCTGATTCTCCCATAAAAGATTTCATGGCACGTCAACTTCAAAGGACGGGGTCGGCTAGCAAAATTACCACTTAAATTAGTATGCAAGTCATTATTTCTATCCACTCAGCTTATTACATTCGCTGCTCTCTTTTTGTACTTCTAGATTTTTGCTTTGTTGCCCATTGTAATTGTATTTTTCAATAACGTCCATCGAATGAATATCAACAAGTTTTAAATTTCAACCGCGTTATTACCGGTGACGTGAGTACATATCACATAAATCCTAAAAATACACAACGATTCCATGCGAAAGATAGCTCTTAATGCTCAGCATTCACACTCTCTGTCCCATTTACCCCGACACTGGCCATTTCTAACTTTAGCACCCTCGGGGTATTTAATCTCACCTCACATGCAGTGAGTTATACGCCTACTCATTCTTTTGTGCAGCCTCCGACTAATGCAATTGGTGAACCAGGCTTTACAATTTTACGGACTTTTGTATTCGACAACAAGAGCTTTGTATGTATCTAACCCTCCGATGTGTCACCCCGATTGACAGTGTAGAAGATCTTGGAAAGATTCGCGTGTTATTCCATGTGTTGTATCCGCAATCTCTATCCTTATTCAACTATTGCAAATTGTCGCGGGTAGACCACTTGCAAGTCGAAATGAAAACGCCTCGATCCGCTCAAAGTTGAAGGAAAGGATTCGTTATGTTGGCGGCAACACCATTTTCACTTTCATGGTGACGCGCCTGATTGGCAGCATGGTCCTCTTGGGACTGTCCTTGTACACAGCTCAGGGATGTGATATCGACTTTGGGGATCTGAAAAAGACGTTCACAAGCTGTCCAGAGTTGTTTCTAACTAGCACTTTTGTGAGTAAAGTTCGTCGCTTGTTTACCGATATTTCTCTGACGCGTGGAGTAGGTATGCACGACATTATTATCTTTGGTTTCGCTGCTCTCTAAATCACACAGTACATGGGCGATACGTTACAACATCATCATATTATTGTCGGTATTCGGAGTATACGTATATCGAGACATATGGCCCCTCGCGACATACACGAAACGTCCAGCGGATGAAGCAGAAGGTGTTGTCCTGCAGATTAAACTTGCAGTTTTAGCATGTGTCGCACTAGGCATACCGTTGTTTATTCCTCGTCGCTACATTCCAATCGACCCCAATGTGAGCTTTCCGAGCTGTCTTACATATAAACTTGTCCTGACTCAACTTGCCTCGTAGAATGCTATTCCTAATCCAGAGCAGACTGGGTCCATCTTCTCTATGATGACGTACACTTTCCTTGACCACACCATCCTACTTGGATACAAAGTCCCGCATTTGAGTGTGGATCAGTTGGAACCTCTCTCTGACCGGGATGCTGCAGCCTACAGGACTGAAAAGGCCTTTCCACATCTCGACATGTTCCGTGGAGCGAAGCGTAGATCACTATTTGGGGCCTTGATGAAGGTATATCGTGAGTCAACCCATATGATCATTATTTTCAAATACTTAGGTTTTCTACAGGCACAGAATATATTGTCCTGGCGATCACCATGGTGGGATACGCGCTGGGTGGATTTGCTGCTCCTATTGGAATCAATCGCATTTTGCAGTAAGTTTCTTTACTCTTCTTGTATCCATCTCGAAGCGTATTGATATAATTTTTATTTAAAAGTCACTTGGAAACGGGAGGAGTAGAGTCAACAATTCGTCCATGGTTTTGGACATTGTGGCTTGTTTTCGGACCTATGACGCAATCATTGACATTTCAATGGTACATGTTCATCTCAAGCAGGACTCTCGTTCGAGCAGAGGGCCTGTTGACGCAACTCATATTTGAACACAGTCTGAGGGTTCGGATTAAAGCGGAAACGTCCGCAGCGAAGACGACACCTGTAGCTGTATTACCATCCGAAGATTCTACTTTAACTGCCCTTGATTCGGAGGCTACTTCTGAATATTCCGATCAGACCGAAGGTGCTACAGCGTCTTCTCAGAATCCTCCTTCCACCCCAACTAGTCCCTCAACAAGGCAAAAGTTAGCGTCCAGTGCTGCAGAAGCGACCCCTGCTTTGCGGGCATCCCCAGATGGAAATCTCGTTGGTAAAATCAACAACCTTATCACCACAGATTTGAACAACGTAACGTCGGCTAGGGACTTCCTCATCATGTGTTGGTAAATCTTCTAGCTGGCAAGACTTTTGACTTACATATTCTTGTTCATTAACAGTTGTCTATGTGCCAGTGCAGATGATATTCTCCATAATATTCTTGTATAAAGTGTTGGGTTGGAGGTGTGTGTGCATACATTGCCTAACGTCTCATACTTACATGACCTCAGTTCCTTAGTGGGAGTAGCACTGATGATCTTATTAATGCCTTTACCTGGTTTCATTGCTGGAAAGCTGCAAGCCTTTCAAAGAGAAAAGATGAAGAAGGTAAGCGATTATCCCCTAAAACTATAACAGGAATACACATACTTACTATGGTCCTTAGACTGATGCAAGGGTACAAGCCGTAACGGAGACAATTACCATCCTTCGTATGATAAAACTCTTCGGATGGGAGAAGAATGTGTCGGATCGCCTCGACAAAACCCGTCAGGAAGAACTCCTTTGGTTGTGGAAATTGAAACTACTGGAACAGGTTAACGAGGTGACCGGCTTTCTGTATCCTTTAATGACCATGATGGTCTCGTATACCCTCTTTACTCTGGTGATGAAGGAGACCCTTACTCGTAAGTTCGACTTTTAATAGTACGGGCGGTTATTTTATTTATCTGATATTTTTTAGCATCTACGGTCTTCTCGAGCATGGCCGTCTTTAATATGTTACGAGAACAATTCTACCGGTTTCTTCAACATGCCACAAGTGTGATCCAAGGTATTCCATCACTTAATTTTTCACTTCGTTGTTAGTATCTCATTCTAATAACTACGATGTAGGTAAAGTGTCATTGGAACGCATCGAAGATTTTCTTCACAACACGGAACTGCTGGACGTATTCTCGGAAAAATCTTCTCAAATACCCAGTCTTTTGTCGTCACCCGAGCCCTGTGAAGACATCGGGTTTAGAAATGCGACCTTCACTTGGTCCATTGACGATGAGTGGAAGGGAAATCTCACGCCCTCGAGACGACAATTTAAACTTCGTATAAATGGAGAACTTCTGTTCAAAAGAAATGGCATTAACTTGATCATCGGTCCAACGTAAGTGATGCAGCCATTACTGCGACTGCCTTCTAATTTGTACCTGCAGTGGGTCGGGGAAGACATCCATTTTGATGGCTCTATTAGGTCGGAAACTGCTCGCTCCTATTCAGATATTAGTTCAAGTACTCTAGTCTGACTACGAGTATATTCATAGGAGAGATGCATTTCGTTCGATCCAGTCCAGATTCTTGGTTTAACCTTCCGCGTGAGGGAGGCATAGCTTATGCTGCTCAGGAATCATGGGTCCAGAACGATACCATACGAAATAACATCATCTTTCACACCCCGTTTGATGAAGAACGCTACAAGAAAGGTATTCCTTCGACTGACTGTAATGCATGCCCAGTTAATGTATCATTGTTAGTTATCAAACAATGTGCATTGGAACACGATCTCGAATTGCTCGATGCTGGAGATTCAACGGAAGTAGGCGAACGGGGGCTTACCCTGAGGTAAATTAATACTTTCCAATGTGTTTGTGAGTTTCTCATCGTCTACTAATGTTTTAGTGGCGGTCAAAAGGCGCGCGTTACACTTGCTCGCGCTGTCTATTCAAATGCAGATACCCTTCTGCTCGATGATATTTTTGCTGCTCTTGACGTTCATACGTAAGCCTTCTCATGGTTTCGGCGCCGGTGATCCATCTCTTACATATTACGAACAGCTCTTCCTGGATCGTTGAAAATTGCATCAAAGGAGAACTCATGAAAGATAGGACAATATTACTCGTTGTAAGCACGCCTTTCAGAATGATCGGGTAAGCCTGATTGTCATTTGAATAGACTCATAATATAGTGCTGGCAAGCCCCATTGCCGACTTTATTGTATCCATTGGCCCTAATGGTGAAGTCACATCTCGGACAACAAACAATCTCTCCACCTTGAAACGGAGTCTATCTGTGCAGGCCAAAGCAGACTTGGACGGAGCAGCAAATGATAGTGGACGAAATGAACTCCAGGATGTTCCACCTGCAAAGCCGCTCGAGATTTCTGGTAAACTTATCGTTGCAGAGGAAGTGGCTCAAGGACACGTAACCTTCAAATCAGTCATGTTGCTCATCAAGACCATAGGCGGTGACCACCCTATCATATTCTACTCCGTCGTGATTATATTCTTCATAATTGCCGAATGGGGCGTGGCTTTGCAGTCTTGGTTCCTTGGATATTGGGGTACTCAGTATGAAGGACGCGACCCCTCTCAAGTGAATGATGCCTTGTGAGTATATCTCATCCGTTAATTTTTAAATTACTGCAGACAAACCTGGATTGTTTGAAGCTATATTGGCACTTATATGGCCATTGCTGTGTCTGTGTTCTTGCTCAACTTTGCAGCGTACATGCTTTACGTTCTTGGATCATTGCGTGCTTCTAGGAACATCAACAAACTCTTGATGGACTCGGTCCTTCGAAGCACGTTGAGGTGAGATACATGACATCGCATCCTAGAGTGAAATTTTGACAGACATTCCGTAGGTGGCTCGACGAGACACCTACTTCCCGCATTATTGCTCGCTGCACGCAAGACATGCGTGCAGTTGACATTACTTTGCCGCAAAATCTCATATGGCTCTTCGGCATTGCAAATGGATTCTTCACAAGATTGGGTGTTGTCGTCTTATTTACGCCATTTTTCATATTTCCTGGGCTCGGTCTCGGTGCATTCGGAATTTTCTTAGGGAATATGTATCTCAAGGCCCAGTTGTCTGTGAAAAGAGAAACAAGGTATAATTTTATCTATTTAAAGGCATTGTGGGTCATTGATGTCGACGATTTGGACCTTCATAGTAATGCTCGCGCCCCAATGCTGTCCCACTTTAGTGCTGTAATCCATGGGATTGGTGAGTTCATCCCTCGACACATTTCACACATTAGAATAGGCCGAAAATTTACCAAAAAATTAGTTTCCATCCGAGCCTATGGTGTCGAAGACGCTTTGAGAAAAGAATCTTTGGTTCGCATCGATCACTACTCTCGACTTGCACGTGTATCAAATGATTTAAACCGCTGGATTGGCGTACGCATGGACTTTCTAGGCGCAGCGTTTACGTCTAGTCTTGCGCTCTACCTTATTTACGGTTCATCGACAGGCGCTTCGAACACTGGACTCTCTCTCGTAATAGCTGCTGATATGGCGCATTACATCGTGGTTTTGGTTAGGGTTGCTAACGAATTTGAGGTTAACGTTAACAGGTAATAGGCAAGGGTTTCATGATTCACAGTGCCCTTCACTAACAACCCCGTCGCATGAAGTCTCGAACGCATTCAAAGCTACATTGACATTGAGCATGAACCGCAGTCAACGGAGGCGGGTCACCCGCCTGCCGCTTGGCCGACGAGCGGTGATCTCCGAGTCGAACACCTCTATGCACGCTACTCCCAGGTTTGTAGTTTCTTTACAGCCGACAAGATTTCCCCCCTTTAACGAGATACTGCAGAATGGCCCCAAAGTCCTTAACGATATCTCATTCCATATTAAATCTGGTCAACGCGTTGGCATTGTTGGAAGGACAGGTAGTGGCAAGGTATGATGGCCCTCTGTTTATTCCTTGAATTGGTTTAGCTCATGTATTGCGGTAGAGTTCCTTGACTCTTGCTCTATTACGATGTATTCTTACCGAGGGAACTGTTTATTACGACGGGATTCCAACAAATACTATAAACCTTGAGGCACTCAGATCGAACATCACTATCATTCCGCAAACGGTGAGTGTTTTTATAGAAATCTCTATATGATTCCTGACTCAAATTGCTCGAATCGCAGCCCGAACTTATAAGTGGTAAGATTGCCTGGACGAGAATATTAAATCAAGTTATAAATCAATCTCGTATTTGACTAGGCACCTTACGGCAAAACCTGGATCCCTTCGAGCAAAATGACGATGCCACTCTCAATGACGCGTTGCAATCTGCTGGTCTGTTTTCTTTGCGAGAAGTAGGCGACGAAGGGAGTCTGTCTCTGGAATCCCTCATTTCTGGAGGAGGTGCGAACCTGTCCGTCGGACAGCGCCAAATCATCGCCCTTGCTCGAGCGATAGTTCGTGACAGCAAACTTCTTATCTTGGACGAAGGTATGTCTGTCTACATTTTATAGTGCCGTCGTTCCTTACTTATACCACGTTCAAAGCGACTTCTGCTATCGGTTGGCGAACTTGGATCTTCTTTGCGGAATTGTTCTCTGATGTTATGAATTATGTATAGACTATAAGACGGATACCACCATTCAAAATGCATTGCGGACCAATCTTCGCCCCGATATAACTGTGATCATTGTCGCGCATCGCCTGCAAACGATCATGGATTGCGATAAAATTGTGAGTATGATTTAAGTTGTTGAATGCTGTGATATAAATTCAGCTCCTCATTATTCCAAATTTGTTTCCCCAGATGGTCCTTGATAATGGGAAATTGGTGAGTTTGATTATATTCTCATCGCCTGTGAAATTTAATAAGAACTCTCCGCGAAAAAGGTTGAATTTGACCGGCCAGAGGAGTTGTTGCAAAACGAAGCAGGGCTACTTCGCTCGTTTGTCGATGCAAACAGGGACAAAGATATCCTCTGAGACCTTGTGTGTTTTGCCGGTGCCAAAGACTCCATTAATAACTTTTGAATGAACAAACTTAACTGACTTCAGTCTACCGTGGTGACACGTATACTTTGGCTGAACAAGTTAAGTACGGTATCCGATTCCTAGCTTTTCTGCCGATTTTTTTCCTTCGTGAATCTGGAATTCTTTTTGGTTACCCCTACAAAGGTTATCAGCCAAAACTATTCGAACATTCTATTCTATGCGAAAGGGGTATGTGAAACGTTATGGGCTTATGACATCTATATCAATATCCCATCAAACGGGACCGTATAAGGCATACCTATTACCGCCGCGTTTTGCGCACGCACTATATAGGTGGATCCTTGCGAGATTGTGGTCAGATTATGGCGGATTATTATGAGATTACCCAACAATGGCCATGGATTACGCACTCCCAAGGACATTGTCTAACTTTTGTGCCTAAAATCACAGTGATGTGGATCTTCAAAGTGTACTACGAGATTGTGTGCCATTTGAATTTTGCGAACTACTCGGAAAGCCTTAGGATTGATCCAATAAACCGTGGCAGACCATAATTTTTCTTCAAAAATAGCTTACATATCAGCCACTCAACAACCATTTAATTCCAATGCAATTTCGGCGGCACCTGATAAGGGAGTGGTCCACATGGATGCGCAATGATATTTCTATATTTGGTTCCAACGCAATCATCGGCAGCGTGTGCTGTCTGCTTGCGATGTACGAGTTACCCGGTGACAAGGCTCCGGAGGTAAGATTGACTCACTCTCTGAAAGTACTCTGTTGAGTACTTATTACATGCAGGCTTCGGTGTTGGACACTCAAGTACTCACCGCTAATGGAATTTAGATATCAAACCTCTAAGTTCTACCCTTACCTTTCGTTGGATACAGGGCCAATGTACGTCTTCAGTTTGTCGCATATCATAGGTATACTGTTGACCATTTTCATCAGACTTCAGAAAGATTCTCGCGTCATCCCTTTCTTTCTTTCTGCGCTTTTCTTTGCCGTCCACCTACTGCATATCCTCGCCAAACTAATCAAGAATGGGTTCCATTTCGATCAAAGTGAAAACGCGTCCATCCAGTCAAAGTTGAAGGAAAGGATTCGTTATGTTGGCGGCAACATCATTTTCACTTTTATGGTGACGCGTCTACTTGGAAGCATGGTCCTCTTGGGATTGTCCTTGTACACAATCCAGGGATGTGATATCGAATTTGGGGATCTGAAAAAGGCATTCACAAGCTGTCCAGAGTTGTTTCTGACCAGCACTTTTGTGAGTAAAGTTCGTCGCTTGTTTACCGATATTTCCCTGACGCGTGGGTAGGTATACACGACATTATTATCTTTGGTTTCGCTGCTCTCTAAGTCACACAGTACATGGGCGACACGTTACAACATAACCATACTATTGTCAGCATTCGGAGTATACGTATATCGAGACATATGGCCCCACGCGACATACACGAAACGTCCAGCGGATGAAGCAGAAGGTGTTGTCCTGCAGATTAAACTTGCAGTTTTAGCATGTGTCGCGCTAGGCATACCGTTGTTTGTTCCTCGTCGCTACATTCCAATCGACCCCAATGTGAGCTTTCCAAAATCTCCTGCCTAGAAACTTATCCCGACCCAAGTCGCTTCACAGAATGCCATCCCTAATCCAGAGCAAACAGGGTCCATCTTCTCTATGATGACGTACACTTTCCTTGACCATACGATCCTCCTTGGATACAAAGTCCCGCATTTGAGTGTGGATCAATTGGAACCTCTCTCTGACCGGGATGCTGCAGCCTACAGGACTGAGAAAGCTTTCCCGCATCTCGACGTATTTCATGGCGCGAAACGTAGATCACTGTTTTGGGGGTTAATGAGGGTTTATCGTTGAGTCGCGCCATAATAGCTCATTTTGCATCTTTTTTTTATTGACGTCACCGACAGGCAAGGAGTATACAATCCTCGCACTCACTATCTTTGTGTACGCATTGGGTGGTTTTGCTGCGCCCATTGGAATTAATCGAGTGCTTTAGTATGTCCCTTCAGTATACTGATTACTCTCTGTTAACTCGTTCGCCTCTCAAGTTACATGGAAACTGGTGGAGCTGGTGCAACAATCCGACCTTGGTTCTGGACTCTCTGGCTTTTCGCTGGTCCTATGTCCCAATCATTCTCCTACCAATGGTATATCTTCATTGCGACCAGGACCCTTGTCAGAACAGAGGGCCTTATCACCCAGCTCGTATTTGAACACAGCTTGCGAATCCGATTAAAGGCGGAGACATCCAAAGTCGAGTCAACATCGACTGCTCCTGGAACGCCTGCAGAGTCTGCCGCCGTGACCCCTGATAATGCTTCTATTGTTACTGATGCAGCATCGGAACACTCTGAAAATACAGAGCATGCAGCGACACCGTCTCAGAGTTCGACTGTTGTCTCCCGCGAACCTTCAAGTGCAAGTACTCTTATACCATCCAAGGGTCCTTCAGTACAGAAAGGAAAGTCCGACCCTAAGACGACCCCTGTAGCTACAGAGGAAAAACCCTCCACAGAGGGAAATCTTGTCGGGAAGATTAACAATCTTGTTACCACCGATCTGAACAACGTAACGACGGCAAGGGACTTCCTCTTAATAAGTCGGTCCCTTTCACATATTTCCCAACTTCCTTTTTTGACCTGCATACTTCATAGTTTTCTATATTCCAGTCCAGATAATTTTTTGCATGACATTCTTGTACCAAGTCTTAGGGTGGAGGTAAGTAAAAGTTTGTTCCATCGTTTCCGACACATCGACTTATTTTCTTTATAGCTCTTTGGTTGGAGTGGCAGTCATGATTGTGTTGCTTCCTTTCCCCGGATACATCGCCAAGATGCTTCAGGCTGCGCAGAGGCAAAGGATGAAAAAGGTAAACATTTCCATTCCCTATCCGAAGGGGCCTATTAACTGAACTTCGGTAAAAATAGACTGACGCCAGGGTACAAGCCGTCACTGAAACTGTCAATATCCTCCGTATGATCAAGCTCTTCGGGTGGGAAAAGAAGATGTCGGACCGCCTTGACAAGACTCGTCAAGAAGAACTTCTTTGGTTGTGGAAACTAAAGTTGCTCGACCAGGTCAATGGACTGTTTGGCTTCTTATACCCGATAATGACCATGATGGTCTCATACACTCTCTATACCCTCGTAATGAAGGAAACCCTCACGCGTACGTTTTTTGTGCCTTATCCACTACGTGTTATATATTTACTTGCTACTAGCTTCCAAGATATTTTCCAGTATGACCGTATTCAATATGCTGAGAGAACAATTCTATAGACTTCTTCGTCAAACCGTGGATATAATTCAGGGTCAGTCGGATTTGATCTTGGTTCATACATCGATTCACCTATCGCATTGCAAAAATAGGCAAAGTATCGCTGGAGCGCATCGAAGAATTCTTACACAAAACTGAGCTGCTGGACACATACTTGGAGAAATCTTCAGATATTGCTGCTGCGCCATCTCCAGAATCCAGCAAGGATATCGGATTTAAGAACGCTACGTTTTCATGGTCCATTGAGGATGATAGCGACGGCACCCTTACACCGTCCAGACGGCAATTCAAGCTTCGTATCAAGGGAGAGCTATTGTTCAAACGAAATAGTATCAATCTGATTATTGGACCTACGTGAGTCGCTATATTACATTATAATCTCTGAAGGTATTTTTTAATCCAGTGCTTTAGTGGATCCGGGAAAACGTCTATCTTGATGGCTTTGTTAGGTCAGAAAATATTATCATTGTTATAATTTGCGGCCAACTTTTTACATTATTCCACTTTTCACCAGGCGAAATGCATTTCATTCCATCTAACCCAGATTCGTGGTTCAATCTTCCTCGCGAGGGTGGCATAGCATATGCCGCACAAGAGTCTTGGGTCCAGAACGAAACTATAAAGAACAACATTCTTTTCCGTACTCCTTACGATGAAGTCCGTTACAAGAAAGGTGCGTTTACGCTTAAGGATAATCTGTTGGATTTTGTCTTAATATTGGTTCAGTCATCAAGCAATGTGCATTGGAGCGTGACCTTGAGTTGTTTGAAGCGGGGGACGCTACAGAAGTTGGTGAACGTGGACTTACACTCAGGTAAGTTGCATTGGACGGACAATTTGCCATGATAATTGTCTAATGTGTGTTTGGCAGTGGTGGCCAAAAGGCCCGCGTTACACTTGCGCGCGCTATTTACTCGACGGCGGATATCATATTATTGGATGACATATTTGCAGCCCTCGATGTTCACACGTAAGTCTTTTCGCTGTCATGACGTGTTCATATTGGCCGTCCTAAATTGCGACAACAGTTCATCTTGGATCATCGACAATTGTTTCAAAGGAGATCTTATTGAAGGCAGGACGATTTTGCTTGTGGTGAGTATACCTTAATAATATCCACGCCACTTGCTGAGCCAAAACCCGAATAGACCCACAATATAGCGCTGGCAAGCCCTATCGCTGACTTTATCGTATCTGTTGGCTCCGATGGCAAGGTTAGATCGCAGGGAACAGACATTCCTACCGCGTTGAAGCGTAATCCCTCTCTCAAAGCGGAAGCAGAATCTGACAGAGAAGCAACTGCGATTGGACAGGCGACGCTCGACCTTCCACCAGCAAAGGTCCCCGAAAAGGATGGCAAACTCGTCATCGCGGAAGAAATAGCTGAAGGACACGTTACATGGAAATCATTCATGTTGCTTGTTAGGAATTTAGGAGGAGATCATCCTATTATTTTCTACACCAGCGTAATGATCTTGCTCATTATCGTTGAGTGGGGTCTAACTTTCCAATCTTGGTTCCTCGGCTACTGGGGCGCTCAATATGAAGGCCATGATCCCTCTGAAGTCAAAGATAGCTTGTAAGTGAAACTACTCCCCCTTTTTAAGATACAGACGGTCAACTTATATCATTTTCAGTTATATCGCCAGTTACGCTGGGATTGCCATGTGGGTATTCTTGCTCAACTTCGCTGCCTATATGCTATACGTTCTCGGATCGATGCGCGCGTCAAGGAAAATAAATAAACTACTCATGGATTCCGTCCTTGGTAGTACTCTGAGGTATCGTCGTGTTGCATTCACTCAAAAATATTTTAAGTTGACCGTCACTTGCAGGTGGCTTGATGAGACTCCGACCGCGCGCATCATCACTCGATGCACTCAAGATATTCGTGCAGTTGATAGTTCATTACCCCAACATCTCATGTGGCTCGTCGATCTTGCGAACGGCTTCCTGACCAAATTGGGCGCGGTGGTACTTTTTACTCCCTTATTCGTATTTCCGGGTGTCGGTCTCGGGGTAGTTGGCCTTTTCTTGGGAAATATGTATTTGAAGGCTCAGCTTTCAGTAAAGCGAGAGACAAGGTACTGCATTGCTCTTTACTTAGTCGTAACAGTTGTCTGACCTTCGTGCCTGTGCAGTAATGCTCGATCTCCGATGCTTTCGCATTTCAGTGCAGCCATCCATGGAATTGGTAGGTTTTGAAGCGTGTGGTAAAGTAAAAACTAAACTGACATGCATATACTTTAGTTTCAATCAGAGCTTACGGAGCCGAAGATACTTTCAGACAAGAATCTTTGGTTCGAATCAATCGTTACACTCGAGTAGCTCGAATGTCATACAACCTTAACCGCTGGATTGGCGTGCGCATGGACTTCCTAGGCGCTGCCTTCACATCGGGCCTCGCTTTGTATCTCATCTACGGCCCATCAATAGGCGCTTCGAATACAGGTTTCTCCCTCACCATGGCTGCCGACATGGCAAGTTTCATTTTGTTCTTGGTCAGAATTGGTAACGAATTCGAGGTAAACGCCAATAGGTAATGTTTGACGTTCTCATCATATTTCAAAACTAATCGAATTTCGTAACAGTCTTGAACGTATCCAGAGTTACATCGACATCGAACATGAGCCTAAATCCACAGCGGCTGGTGAACCGCCTGCCGCTTGGCCGACTAGCGGGGATCTCCGAGTCGAACACCTGTATGCACGTTACTCCCAGGTTTGTAATTTCTTACACCCGAGGCAGAGTTTGCCCTTTAACGTGATATACTGCAGAATGGCCCCAAGGTCCTTAACGATATCTCATTCCATATCAAGTCTGGTCAACGCGTTGGTGTTGTTGGAAGGACAGGCAGTGGCAAGGTATGATGACCCTCCGCATAATCCTTGTATCGTGTCGCTCACGTATTCCGGCAGAGTTCCTTGACGCTTGCTCTGTTGCGATGCATTCTTACCGAGGGAACTACTTATTATGACGGGATTCCGACGAATACTATAAACCTTGAGGCACTCAGATCGAACATCACTATCATTCCACAAACAGTGAGTGTTTTTTCAAAACCTGTCCATACGTTTCCTGACTAAAATTCCTCGAATCGCAGCCTGAACTTCTAAGTGGTAAGATCGCTTTCGACGAGAACATCAATTCAAGTTTTAAATAGGCTTTTATTTGATTAGGCACCTTGCGACAAAACTTGGATCCCTTCGAGCAAAATGACGACGCTGTTCTCAATGATGCGTTGCAGTCTGCTGGCCTTTTTTCTTTGCAAGAAGAAGGCGACGAAGGACGCTTATCTTTGGACTCCCTCATATCTGGTGGAGGCGCCAATCTGTCTGTGGGACAAAGACAAATCATCGCGCTTGCTCGAGCAATGGTTCGCGGAAGTAAACTTCTTATCCTGGACGAAGGTATTCTCCTTACTGTTGATTTTTCATTGTTCTTATGCTGACTCTGCTTAAGCCACGTCTGCAATCGGTGCGTTTGGATGTGAAACTCTATGGATCCACAATTGATACCAATATTTTTGCAGATTATAAAACGGATAGTATCATCCAGAAGACTTTGCGCAGCGAGCTTGGTGGAGACGTAACAGTGATCACTGTAGCACATCGTCTGCAGACAATCATGGATTCAGATCGAATTGTATGTGTGCAGTCTCGCATGTCGGATTATTATCTTACAATTTCTCCCTCAGATGGTTCTCGACAGCGGAAAACTGGTAAGTTGGCCTGTTCTATTTTGAGGAGCTACTTTATTGACCTGTCTCTTTTCCAGGTCGAATTTGCCAGCCCAAAAGAACTGCTTCAGAACAAAGATGGACTGCTCCGCTCTCTGGTCGATGGCAGTGGAGACAAAGATAATTTGTATACGCTTGCTGGCGCCGAAGCTGAGTAAGGAGGAAAATGATTATTCTTATTCGTCATATATATATATGACCTGAAAACAGAAACGGAGAAAAAAATGTATATTTTTCAGATTCTCGCTCTACATGCATGTACATTATAGAATCAGTAGCGCCGTCTACGGTCTTATGCAAAAGATACTACTTTCTTGCTTTCTCCGTTTGTTCTTTTCTTTTCTTCTTTCTTTTTAGAGTCCAGTTGAAGTGATACCGGTTTGGGTGTTTGTATGCCTCAGCATAAGTTAAAGTATAAGCAAGGGATGAAGATTTTCTCGGATGGAATTAGGCATCATCACTCTCTGCATCAACAGCCAGGCCGCGCGCGCCAGGCCAAATTTGGCCACTACATCCTGGACATCTTTTCACACCATACTCCTCGACAGCACGCAAGGCGGCAGAGGGTGACTGCACTGCAATTAACCCCATCTTGTCTGATGACGATGAAGACTCTGCCCTCTCTTTCCATTCCCACTTCTAATCTTCAGTTTCTATTATCTTCTATACTGCTTACTGCATTCCACTCTTCCTCTGTCTCTCTTAGCCCTCTGGCAACAAAAGTACTCTACTATATCTAGATCCCTAACCCCTCTCCCTCCGGGCCCTCCCTCGACGACTTCGTCACCATTTTATGCACCCGTCCCATGGGCATTTGTGCTCAGAGGCTGCCAAGCGGCCTCATCCGTTGTGTAATGTTTCCTTTTCCTGCAACTTTCTCTTATAGTACTGGTGGCCCACATGAATGTATAAGTACATACGGCAAACATGAAGGTTATTTAACGATCAATCGATCACGCGCACGACCTTGGGCGGAGTCGTGGAGGCTGTTTGCTGCGGACTTAACAATGTTGTAACAATGCCCGTCGCCCGAGAACATTTTCAGCGATGTTTGTTCTATTGGACTTCGCTGAAGGTTTCTCCACCAGATTTTCAGCTTGCGTGTTCTCCCAACAACCATCGCAGCTGTGGACGTCCACCTCCACGTAGCTGTAACTCTAAGTTGATTTCGATACTCTGACCTGACTCCAACCTGCTTGGCTGTAACCTCTTTTACAACTCTACAACCAGGGACGTCTGTATGCTGCGAAAATTCTCACATTGAATTGACATTTCGGAGCTTTCGTGGCTCGAAACAGTACTGACAACAACCATTACTGTTCCTCGGTGCAGGCTGAAGTACGTCTAGATCATTCAATAACCGAAATTGTATTCAACAGTCGTGTTTTAGTTGCCCTCGCATCTTCCTGCGACTTCATATTCACGTACGATGATGTCGCTTAGAGGTTGGAAGGAATGCGTTGATGGAATATAAGGGTTCGTTCAATTCAAATGTCGCGCGCTTGATGGAGACGTATTGTGTACCTGAGCGTCTATCTATCTTGGCCCGCGTCGCGATGGCGTTCACTCCTTTATAAACTGCCTGTGCTTTCCAAAGACCACTCGGATACGCCCCTCATGAACGAAAGCCTACGTGTCGTTTTCTTTAATCTCCTATTTAGGCTCTATGTCCTGAGGATCGTTATCCTTTCGGCTCTGGTGGCCACTGTGACCAGCATTTCCATCTTCCTCACCTATGACACTGCCTATCCGATTCGATGGACGGCGCTACTTGTTTTTATCATGATTCACCATATACCCATGTAAGAGTAGCATCCACTGGTTTTTTTGAAGTTTCTCTAATTGTAGTCCAGTGCCTGTCGTTTGAGATTCTTTCCAGCAATCCTTGATTTATCACTTGCCATTGCAGAGACCGTAGGTAAGCCATCTCTAATGCTATTTATTTGAGAGGTTATGCCTACCTCCATCCTAGCCACAGGATTTTTCTCTCAAAAGAATCTATTTATCAAGCCATGGGTTCCGGAAGTCATCGTTTATCACGTTGTTTCTAGTTGGACGCTTGTGTCGTGTCTTGCGCTTCTCACCATCTTCAGGTTGGCAAGTGTCGTTCAATCTTATGGAAAATCCCTCCTTGGTCCATTGGATATGTTTGAGGGACTGTGGCCCTATAAAGAAGACCGCCCCACCATCGCTACCCTCTTGTTCGGGCGTACATTCTGGAAAGAACACTTCAAGTACGTCCTCATTCTTACCGTCAGAAGTATGCGATACTGAAAAATTGCTTGCCAGAGGAGAGTCGAAACTTGTGAGATTTTTGAGAGGGCTTTTGGGGCTTGGTTTTGTGCTATTGCTCATCTTTTATGCCATGATCCACATGGTATTCCAACCTATCCGGGAAACTTCTCTGACTCCTGTTCAGGAGTATCGTACCACTATTCTTACAGCCGACTATAAAATAGACCCCATGCTTTGGAATATCGTGATAGGGCCTGTAAGTACATAATCTACACACCTTCAGGAGGAATGCCCTCGTTTATTGAAACCCCCCCACAGATATCCATTCTCGATGTAGCGACACAGCAGGATATAATCAATTCAATAAGCGTTATTCCGCTGGAAAGACCCAGTTCGTTCTCATTTACTTGATATCTAAACAAGGCTTACAAAACGTATTTAGACGAGGACCCGAGCACTGAGTATGGGTGCGAAATAATTGCACCACCGCCAGAACCATTTTCTGGCAGCTTTTTTACTACTCAAATCACCTATCAATGCTATGGAATCACTTCGTCCTCAGACGGGACACTTATTCAAATAGTACCAGACGGTCTCCTTATTACAGTCAACCATACAGCACTGCCCCAGGTTAACTATGCAGTGCAAACCCTGAATGTGGTACTCGGAATGTCCAACCAAAGCATCGTTGGTGTTGAGGCTCTCAAGGCCAAAAGTACTTCGATACCTGTTATGTCCGGATCCAACCTCGTTGCCGCCATAAGCCTTAACATCCGCGAGATATTTGTTCGCCCTGGTATAGCCGCATTCGGATTGTATGAGGTTTGTTTTCTCATCTTCGATTTTTCGGAAGGTTAAGCTCATCGTCATTCCAGCTGTCGAAGTCCATATGGGTGGCTACTATTACAAACATCTACTCAGACCCCTCGCCAGACATCATTCGCGACCCGGCAATCTCCAACCTGCGCGTCTATCTTCAAAGTCCAGACCCATCGGAATTGAGGATCTTGTCTGACCAGAGAAACAATTCTGTGTTGGCCGGGTTTTCCGCTCTTGGTGGTCTGTGGACTTCTCTCTGCGGCTTATTTGCAATCATATTCGGAGGATCCTTGCTACATTATCTATACGGTGAGCACGTTATTGAACCATAATACTTTTCTTACATCTACTTTAGGATCGAAGGTTATCTCGATCCTTGGTGCGGCTCACTCATTCAACCACGATAGGCTAAGGGAAGAATGCTTGAGACGATACCCGGATATTGCAAATGAGCAGGATGACCACGGGCTTCTTGCTCTTATTCGAGACTACATCATCAACCTCGATTTTCTGCACAACGCGCCATCAATCCAACCGGACGTCGAAAAGGGCTCAGAATCGTTGCCCGATGGCGAGAAAAAGGCTCAAAAGAAGGACAATGCTGTTACTAGCCCAGAATCTGACATTGGAGAGAAACATCCTGATTTTGCGAACCCACAAGTGCCTATAGCTACCTTTAACGTGAATATGCCGAGTATAGCGCCCAACACTGCAGACAATATTCTGAGGCCAGTTCGGAGACGGCCTGAAGGAGTTTGAATTTTACAATGACGAGTCCCGTGCGTATGATATGTATTTATAAGTACAGTTGTCTCCCTCATAACCCATACTTGTCGGTGGACGGCTGAAAGTATGGGTTATGAGGCCTTGAGGGGTCATGGGGTATGAGGGATATGCTAAAAATAGAAACATAAAAATCGAGAGAAAACAAATCTTTAGCATGTTACAGTTAGTCATAAATCGATGGTCAATGGCTGGAAGTTTGTATTTTTATTACAATATGAACCATATATACTAATAAAAGTGTTGCCGACGTCGTCTTGATCCTTGAATTGGATGTTCTCACGCATGTTGAAGGTGTTTGGGCATCTGGACCAGTACTTTTCTTTCATTTGATCATATAAACTAGCTTAAAAAAGGTGTTTCATGACACAATCTCATGTTAGATTCATCCTAAATGTTCCTCATGTAGCATAAATACGGTAGTTTTTAGGGCAAAACCTATGGGTTTTTTTCCAAAAGGCGTATGGGTTATGGGTTATGAGGGGTTTATGGGTTATGGGTCGGTTTTCCCTGCGAACCAACTTGGTGGATCGAAAAAAGTATGGGTTAGAAGGGGTTATGGGTTATGAGGGGTATGGGTTAAGAGGGAGACAACTGTATAGCTTAAGCCATTCGTCTGACTGGTTTGCACTCTGGGTTAGAATTCAAACAATCCGTCAGATGGACTCACAATCAAGCCTGGACCAAGTCTATGTGCGCCCATAATTCATCTCGCTCAAAAAATAAGATCGATTTGTTTGTTCCGTTCTCACTCAATTCTCACTTGTTACTTTTCCTTCCGGTTCCCTCCGCAAAGTGTGGATGGTATGCACTGGTATGCAACTCGATAATTATTAAAATGCATACATATTTATCAATAAGAATTACGTCTATACTACGTACGGTGTCCGAGAACCGCAATTTCAAACTACATAGCTTGAAATGGGCCGTCAGGTATCGTAGCATCAGGTAATTTACATTGGTTTTTCTATCCATCGAAAGTCTACGGTCGTACGCGGCGAAATCCCAGGAGTTTACGATTCGCGAGGGTAGGTAATCGACAGGACAGAAGACTCGCAACGCCATCTAAGGACACCCTTCCGCAAACCTCAAACTCGACGCACTTCAAGTCAGGATAACTGCTGGTAGTCAATACCTTGTCTAAAAAGTCCCATTTGACATTAAACTGGTCCAAGTCTCCAGCTCTTGGCACCTCTAAGCCTAAAGTAATCTGACGACACTGTTTCGACCGTACCGATGCTAAAATGCGTGGTACCCAGAAGGTAGCGGCGCTCTGATGAGAAGCCGCCGCGTTTATAAAGGACTCGATTCGAAGTGTTTCGAGCTCAGAAAATGAAGCAAATCTATCGCACGGTGATAGACCATAATGACGCCAATAGAGGCGTCCTCCAGGAGATAAGGAGGATTCATCCGGCTGTGAGTTGTCTCTTTCCAATTCCCGAAGGACCTGGTTCAGGTTGTACGCGCAAATATGCCCGTTTTCGCCGTGACCGAATAAAAATTCGAGGTGTTTGACGACGGGGCCAATTAGTTGAAGGTATTGCCCAATACATGGAACGTGCTGTTCGTTGATTGGGCCTATTTCAAGTCGCGTAGGCGTGGGTAAGGTTGGATGAGAGAGCACCCAGGTCGTGAACTGTGTCAGGTCGATGTGTTTCAGCCTCATATGCGAAATGGTAGAAGGCAACCACTGCCTGTCGTGTAGTCCCGGATCCGGTCCGTCCCACTGTACGCGTTCAAGCGCGATGGACTGTAGGCATGGAAATGCGCATAGGATATCGAGTAGGCTGCTAAAATTATCGAACGCGATGTCGGCTAATAGTATATGCGTTGTCGTGGAGTAAAAGAGGGGAAGCAGTGTGTGGATGATGAGCCTTTTTTCGAATAGAGTTGTGCACCCAATGAATTCCAGTCTTTTGTTATAGTAAGGAATCGTGGATCGTGGGGGCCCAATGATGTATGATGCCAGAGCGTCCGCTTTCTGTGAGTCGAATGTCAAGCTATGGAATAAATGGATGCGACTTGAAAAGAGCCACGATTTACAGACAAGGCTGCAGCTCTTCAAGGTTTCCAGATCACGTATGAGATAATCGATTATTTGGTCGGAAAGCTCTTGAGGAAAATCTTGGCTGGAAGTGCCAAGGTATCGAATCATCTGAGTGGGATTTACGGATGCCCTGAATGTCCATTCTTTATATAATGTGGTATGTTAACTGCTATCGTGATCACATGGAGATCTCAGCTCAAATTCTCGTTAGCAGAATCAGATACACAGATGATCCGTTACTCGCTATGCCTTCAGGTTAAGCCAAACCCGAAATCGGGGACATCCCAGCATTCAGTATTTCCAGGAACTTACTTACCAAATCCGCGTCGTGAGGTTTGAAGATCTTCGGTGGATATTGCACAGGAATCGATAAGGCCCAGGATATGTTTAGACTGCAACGACCAGATTGGCGAAATAGAGAGGCTATTCCAGCAAGGCGAGAACGACTGTCTCTGACATTCGAGAAAAAAATAATCAAAGCCCTGCCTTGCGAACCTGAATTCAAAATGATCTTTGGATGAAACAAGTCCAACGCACTATATCCTTGTCAAAGATGGACATAATCTAGCCTGAATGCTAAGGGTTTGTCGATCTTTAGCGTGTTCGAATGATTGTTAACATCTTCGCCACTGCCGTCGTCGTCTTGAGTACGACGCTCGTTCGGCACACTGGAGTAGACTGGTGTAACCAAGTGCTTTCCAGAATAGTCTGGAACCCTGACGCGAAGCAATTGCCGCTAACAATGCCAGCGATAAGTATTTTGTTCAGGCGACAAGCGATGCAAGCAAGCTTAGCCGGTCATTGTAAGCTTGGCTCGGCCTCCTTGATCATACGACTTTACACACGAGTGCCTTAGTCACTTTTTGCAACGAATTTGCTCTTCATAGGCATCTCGAAAGTGTCTGTGTGGGATCGGAAAATGACTCAGCGGCCAGCCTTCCCACCGAAAACTACATCAGCGACAATCAGTTTCCAGACGACTTATGCACCACGTTTCTGACTACGAATCCATCTTAGAGAATAGACGGATACTTTCATGGCGGAGGCACTGAAACCAGTTTCCAGCTTCGACTTAACGCAACACCTCAAAGGACATTTGGGTAATCTTACTACAGAACAAGAGCAGGCGCTCACCGCATTCAAAGAGAACTTGACCACTGCTGGGCTGTATACCCCCGCCGACTCTGAAGACAAACCAGCTTCGCATGACGATCCGACACTGCTGTGAGTCCAATATCAAGAGATTCCATCAGTAACGTTTTCGCTCAAGCGCATAGAGCAGGCGTTTCCTTCGAGCCAGGAGTTTCAACCCCACAGCGGCACAGAAACAGTTCGGCGACGCAGAAGACTGGAGAAAGAAATATAACGTATCAGGGTTATTCTCGGAGATAAATGCAGAGGATTTCCAGCACTCTAGAAAATTCTATCCTCGTTGGACAGGGCGTCGAGATAAGGTGAGTTCACTTTTTAGCACCCAAAATTACATCTTTGAACAATTCCTTGACAATTCCATACAGCTCGGTCTCCCTCTCTATGTCTACCGGCTAGCTTCTTTAGAGCCCCTACAGCGAGAGCTAGATGCTATACCTGCAGATACGAGGTATCATAGAATGTAAGCCTTATACTCACATAAAAAGCAGACTAAATCATAAGAATTATTTTTCCAGCATCATCCTCTACGAATTCATGACCCGTTTTACCTTTCCACTTTGCTCTCATTTACCTCATTCAACATCCCCCATACCTGTATCATCCACGACCACGATTATCGACTTGGACAACGTATCTTTCGGGTCGATGTGGAAGCTCCGACATCATCTTCAAGAAGCATCCCGACTATCAACCGCAAATTACCCCGAAACTCTGCATCATATCGCTATCATTAATTCCCCTTCTTTCTTTCCTACTATTTGGAATTGGGTCAAGGGCTGGTTTGATGAGGGGACACGTCTGAAGATCCATGTGCTGGGCAGAGATCCTGGTTCGGCGCTGTGTGAACTTATACATGTCCACGACCTTCCAGAAGTCTATGGCGGTCAGTTACCTTGGAAATTTGAGGATGAGCCCATACTTGACGAGGACACAAAGCTCGTCATAAAAGAACTTCCTAAAGGTGCAGCAATTTTCAGCAACGGAAACATTATTGCGCCTCCTCCCTAATTCCTATACATCTACAACAATTATTATAACACAGCATGCAATGTATTATAGAGCAATAGAAGGATATTTATAGTACAAATGCATTGCGGGTATCAGAACACGAATGTGGCAAAGCGATAGCAAGAATAAAGATAGAAAAAAACACGAAAGGCTCGGGAAAGCGTGTGAGCAAGTGGTTTGGGTTTAGAAGAAATCCTCTTCCTCAGGTTCTGCAGTAAGGCCATCTTCATTCCAGATCTCCAGGAACTAGAACAAAGATTCAGCAAAAAACGTCTGCAGATATATGTTTTATACGCACTCTAATCTTCTGGAGGTTAGCATCTTCGGTGGTATGCAGAGGAATAGTAGCAAAAGGAAGTCGGTCCCAGGATATGGGGTTATCGTGTCGTTTTGTCGCGGGCCTATCTCCTACGGCAGTTTTCTTGCCAATTACAAATTTATTGCATTTACTAGAAAGAAATGATAAGATGAGTCTGCAATGCGCCTAAGAAAAAAAAAGCTCACTCCTCAGATAAAGAATATAACACCTTTAGATGCGCCTTTAACAGCATAACTATGGCTATAATGACGGACGTTCGCATAAGAGCAACAGTATTGTATTCTTTTATACCCGATGAGTCTTTACGAGGTGGATTAGGCGTGGGTTGGTCCTGTATTTATTCACGTCAGCAAGTAAAAATATAACCACGAGAAATAGGCCACGAACGGGCGCTTCTACTGATTCCAAATGTGAAGGTTGGGAGGACGATGCAGTACCGTGCAGATGGGTGAGTAGATGTGAAGGAGAGGCTATTTCCAGAAGTTGCATGCCCGTCGTAGACAGGACGTTGGTAAGATATTTGATGACGGTAAGAACTTCTTCAATAGTTTTGTAGTCGAAAGTAGCGAAGTTTTCGGCCATATATCTCGTGTAGTTAACGTCGTCCTGGAATGGGTTAGAAAAAGAGGAGTTATACGGATGGAATCAAAAAGACAAACCTGCGCAGATTCGTAAGATTCATTTTCCTGGAAGGTCCTAACCAGGGCTTTCAAAAAATCCTGCCTAGTGGGTCTCTTCTCACGGACATGCGAATACCAACGTTGCAGAAGCGCAATAGGCGTAGGTTGTAAACGGAACCCTACACACACATCAATCTCCTCACTCTGAAGTGATCAAAAATCAAAAAGGAACCTACCCCGAACAACATCTATGCAAATCTTCTTTTGGTATTCGAACGATTTCCTGGCACTAACTGTATATCGAGTATTCAACAGAGACGAGTGCTTTCCCTGTAGCACAGAGTGTAGAGCACCAGCCCTGTTGCTGATGATCATTGAAGGACTTGTTTCTAGAGCCACAATCACTGGGAATGACTTGAAAAGGCATAGTCAGACCAATTGTATCACTGAGATAAAACAATCCAGTCGTACCTGGAGAGGATGTGCAAGCCCTTGCTTGATAGTGAAACTTAGAACATCAATGGCCACGGCTTGCATTTGAGCATTGGGTGATAGGGCAGCATCCAATACATGATCGAGGTATCGTTGAACAATGGCAGAGCTCACTCTGTAACAACCGTTTATGAGCATCCCAGGATCTACAGCTTTATCTAGTACTCACCCAGAGTCTGCGAACCCGTCCGTATTTCCGACGAGTTCTTCCATATTCACTTCAGATGCTTTCGCTTTTCCCTTGGTCGATTCTGAACGAGATGTCAATAGTCATACTCACAAAGCAGCAGTCATGCAAAACAAACCTTTCTCTTTAGCGCTATGTTTCGAAGCCTCAGACACCAGGAAGTCCTGGATAATCCTTAGCAAGCGACCTTTCCCTTCTTCTTCGGAAGAGGCGAAAATCTCATCCATGACTAAGGCCGAGCGATCCATGGTCATTAACGTAGGCTGAGCACGGAAGAGGAAGCCTAAAACTATGAGAATCATAAATGACTGGAAAGATGAAAATAGCTACCAAGGCACTGTAAAAGGCGACCTCGGAGTGTTGTATTGGTGTGCCTTTCATAGAGACATAATAAGGTACTGTAGGTATGCTCCATGATGGAACCCTACACGCAAGTCAATGAATAGTCAAATAGAAGAAAGCGAATGTTTGGTATACCTCTGAGATGCCATCGAGATCTGGAGCGAGACCTACACAATTCGACGTCAAAGACCTATGCGATTATGTGATACGGAAATATCATACCTGGATGTTGGATGCGCAATCCATCAAAGTTGCAGTGCTCGGCAAGGAGGGAAACAATGAAAATAAAAATGATCAAGGCTCGGACGTCGAGCTCGGATAGCTGCTGGTTAGGAGGCCGTTTGAGAATTTGCTGTAAACGTCCTAGGAAGAACACAGTGGTTAGCACCATAAATATTGGACGAGAGGTCGCTTACCATTGCATGATTTGAACAAGTTTACCACTCTTACGAAATCGTGGGTAAGGTATTGCACTACAACACACATACATCCAACCGTTTCTTGTAAGATCTGAAAAACTGTCAGATGATTACTTTGAAGAAGATTAGCGAATTTACCTGGACGCCCCCCGCTCCGGAGGGTTTGATAATCATAGGCTGTAAAGCTGCTTGAAGTTCTTGACCAAATTTTGCTGCTGTCTTGGGCATGTGGGGAATTGATGCCCGGAAGATTTTCAGAAGATAGTCGGATGTAGCCAATTCTTCTACTTGTCCCTAATGAGGATTGAGTAAAAAGCTATCAAGTTCTAGTTTCAAAAGAGCGCACGTTAGTCGCGTTCTTCAGATATGGAAGTAAGGTTGATGCATTTGTGCCGGACAAAACGGATGGGTACGCCGATGTGAAAAGATAAATAGTTCTAATGCAGTTGATAACAGTCTAGAAGGGGGTAGACCTTAGAAAATACTAAACACTGAAAGAAAACCTTCACTCACGAAACCGGGCATATCTGACGCATCTACCAAACCGTCTATGAGGGCTTCGCATATCTCAGTGTAGCGAGAATGAAGAGAGGTCTTATCTGCCCCTTCTTTGTCGGCCATGATTTTGTGGAGAAGATCTTCAAGAGGAGATTGTCGATCTTTGAAATTGGCAGAAGTCCCCATAATGACCGAGACCTTTGAGAGTAATGCACTATTGTCTCGTGGATTGGATGTAGAAGTAGGTGTCCTCGTTTTCAAAGCAGGAGCAAGAGGAGTAGGAGGGAACCAAAGTTCTTCGATGGTCTTCATAGCGAGCTCCTTTACAGTATCGTCTTCATCCAACATCCTCAAAACAAGACGCGTCGTGATATCTATTTTCCTAACATCGGTTGTAATGGGATAGAAGGACTTCAGCAACTTTATGACACGCTTTCGTACGCTCAGACCAGTATCCTGACAAAAACATTAGCAAAGTTTTTAATTCAAGATAAATTATAATTGCTACTCACAGCCATACGATCTGCAATCTTCTGGTAATAATCACCAGCTACTTCAGGAGAATCGGTCATATATTTCCCGATCAATTCCACCGCAGCATCACGAACAGCTGGGGAACTATCAAGTAGGTGGCTTTCGATTCCACGTCGAACATTCGGCTATAGAAGTATTATAAGCTCTGTAAATTAAAGAATAGCTGGAAACGCACGTTGGACAAAATAGTGGCATCACTAGTCACAATTTGACCAAGGGCCTTTAGAGCTTTAGTGCGCATGAAAATGGCAGGTGCATCCAGAGCAATGACAATGATGCCAAGGATTGGATTGAAAGAATTTCGCAAACTTTGGATGGTCCCGATTTCTTCAGAAAGGCTGTCGACGCGTTGTACTTCTTCTTGTGAACTGGGGCAAGGATCAGCAACGACCTTTTGAGAGCATATATAACGCACCCAATATCAAATACATCGGTGGATGGATCTTTCCAGACTTCGCTTAAAGCAACTTTCAACCTCTGTCCAAAGGCTTGCAGCTTGCTACCATCCTTCGCATCGAGGTTGTCCTCATTTTCGGGGTTTTCTAACCAACCATGAACCCGCTTAAGAGCAGCGGCGAGTTCTTGTCCGAGAGTCGCCGCTGTCAATTCCCTGGCACTCTAAATATGGCGGTGAATAATCGTATTATTTCAAAAACGGGAGACTTACATCATATGCTTGGTCTTCCGAAGAACGCTTACAAAGATGATAGGCCACATCTTGGTGCCCATCTAAGAACTTGTTCAGGCCTTTTAGACTGAGATTGGAAACAATCTGGAAGGCATTCAGTGAGAAGAATATCAAGATTGTAGGGGCAACACACATCGTCAAGAGGTCTTAAGGGTTTCTTCCCAGTAGTATCATTCTGTACTTTCAGGATGCTCGTTCTGATACGCGCTGCAATAACACCAAGATGGTCTAACGCCATTGTTTTGGCAGCATTGTTGTCGGTTTGGGAGCTGGTCTTCACGTCGTCAAGGGAGGATACCTGTAAGTTCCCATTAGTAAAAGAACTACCCACATTGTAGTCTAATATTTTTACCATATACTTCGATGCAATGCTAAGGATAAGACTGGCTGCAGGCCATTCTGGCCAGAAAAGAACCACCAGCAAATCATCGATCAAATTATCAAATATTGCACGATACTCTGCTTCATTGGAGTTCTTGGTGGCTTTACCCTTTCCAGATCTGCGTGAAAGTTAGGTGAGCGGATGAATCCAAATGTGGGACGAAAGCGAACCTCTGAGTCAAAAAGATAATGATAGTTTTAGCCGCCTTCGTGGCCGACTCTAGACCAGTGCTATATAAACGAAGTTCCTTTGAAAAATAGTCAGCCCATTTTGATTTCTCTTCCAAAATTTTGTACATACTTCTTGATCAATCTCATCTAAAAAAGGTTCAGGGGCGGTATGCTGGCTCTCAGAAAAACTTTCTTGTCGGCGTAACGCGAACTTGTTCTGGCGAGACTTCTCAATTTTCTTTGCTTGAATGCGTACATCATGAGCAGAAGTCTGCACGAGTTGTAGTAGAAGAGCAGAAACAGTTCGAATAGAACGACCATCTCGTAATCTGGATAATCATAAAACATCGAAAAAAAAGCATATATTAACATTACAAACCGGAATTGGCCAGCTTTCTGTTTCGTGTCGTTTAGCTTGATTAATGAAGTTAAAATTTCTTCGATGATCCATGATCGCTGATCTTCGTGGTTCGCGAAAATCTTCAATCACAAATGAGCATTGCACAAGACCAAGAATCTTGCAATTACTCACGCTTCGGATTAGGGAAAGGGCATCCAGTCTGAGACCTCTCATGGCACTTTTACCCAAGGTCTTGATAACCACGCTTTCTTTTTTGCCCTTGCTATCTGTATCGCCACCTGTGTCAACAACGAAGAATGGGCCAATAGCTATATACACCGCCTGAATGATAATCGAATCAGACATTGCAACAGATTCTGCATTGATGAGCGTATTGATGCGTGGAGTAACAGCCGAGAGTGCCTGGAATAATTCTCCAAGCTGTCGGCGGTGGTTTAAGGAGCTCGAAGCTGTGTTTTTGACGATCGCAACTAGGAGTGGGTGAGTGTTGAGGGCTGCTCCATTTTCTGCCGAAGCCTCGACAAAGGGGTATAAGACCTTGGTAAGTTGGTTTTTGGTCGTGTTAAGGCAAGCTGTGATCAATTCTTCTGAGTATAGCTATTATGATTCGTCAGGAATAATGACATCGAGAAGGAACAAGTCATACTTGTTTGGTTAATCTGTCGCTCCCCAAGAGCGCAATACAACAATCGGCTGCTAGTATGCTGTCTCGGGCGACTTCTAATATGTTGTTCAATTGGTCAAAGTCTTGCGATGAAAGACCAATAGCTGGCGCTTGAGGTTCTTCTGTGGCTATGGGGATATCTTCCAATTCTTCTGCCATGTCATCTTTTGGCGTTTGAGAACGTCTATCGTTTTTCTTCGCTTTGGGTGTCCGCTTCGTCGATGGCTTCTTGGGAGAGGACTTGGTGGACCCGGGAGGTGCATGATAGGCGAATGGATCGACATCTTCGCCAGCCTTGACGCTACGTTCCAATATTTTCAGCAAGCGAGAGAGAACCTGGGTGTCTATATCAGTCATCCTGCCCTTCCCTCGAGGAGTTCCAGCAACTCCATTAGTTGCTTGGCGCAAACGCTTCGTAGGACGAGCGACATGACCGATATACTTCGTCAATTTTCTAATTATCGTCGAAGATAGCCATGGCCGCGAACAGTCGGCAGACAATGGGGAAAAGAAATCGTGGTTCAATTCTGATGCTTCAATTTCTGGTGGCACGTTGTCTTCCGCTTCGAAGACATCTTCCATTAATGAAGTCAGTTTTTCAAGAGGCCCTGGGGGAACTTTTAGTAATACATTGACAAGGGTATGAAGTAAAAATGACCTCTGTCATCGCGGTCTCCAGTGCGCCGAGCAGAACTTTTGACTGAATCATTCAAAGTCGATCTTTTCGTCGGACTTGAAGGGCCATCATCATCCGAACCATAACCACCGAGATCGGGCGTCCCCGTAAATTTGACTTTGCTCTTCATGGAATCTGTGACAGTAGATGTCTTTCGAGAAGAAGATGGTGTTAACCAAGGACTGGGAGGAACGGCGACATACGCCATGTTGACAATTCGTTTATGAGTTGGGGTAACACTCTGTGTTGTTGGCGACTTGCTCGAAAAGGGGGTTGTTTTTGAGCTAGGAGTCAGGGGGACAGAATACTGCGGCGTCCTTTGAACAGTTGGGGTAGCTTTCAACGTTTGTATGCGTTTTATTGAAGGTGATTCAATCAAAACTATGGGCTTTCGTTTCTTTGGTGTAACAGCGGGCCTCGGAGAATTATCAGACCTCAATGCAAGGGGATCTGGGCTTTCATCTACTCCAGTATGTGTGGTCTTCAGAGGCGGAGGTGTCTGTGGTCTTGGGTTAATTTGAGACGCTCGGTCTTCGAGGAATGCCTCATAGAATGCTGGAGATTCTTGCGGCTGATAAACCCTAGCAGCAGGAACATGTTGTATAGGCGGCTCGGGCACACCCAACGCAAAGGCAAGGGAAGACGAAGAAGCACTGATCGGGGGAGGCGGGGGAGTTGGATAAGCAGTGCTAGGCGCGGAACGCTGCAAAACCGAGTGGGCAAATGGCATCGTTTGGAACGAAGAAGGTATGTCGTGAGCGTTCCATGAGACGGGATCTGCATATTGGTAGGAACTAATGTGCATATATCAGCCTCAAACAATTATGAGCACGCGTTTTGCACGTACGGGCCTGCCTGATCGTTCAACATCCTAACGGCTTCATTCCTCGTGTTTTCCCAATATCCAGAAACATTTACAGGTGGTTGAGGAGCAGCAAGGTATCGTAGTTGTTGGTCATATTCTGAGTACGGATGCGGGTTCGGCACCTGCGCGTAGCTTTGACTGTAGTAGTCTGGCTGAGGGAATGTCGGAGCGGCGGTCAATGTCATATGACTGATATGCCTGGAAACTACAAGTTTCACTGAGCGAAAACATCTTCTTTCTTATGCAGAAGAATACTCACCATGATGTGTGGGTGTTACCGATGCCGGTGGATAGACGGCCAAAAGTCTCTGTCCATTTTGGACGGTGTCAGGTATTGTACCTGCGCGTGGATCTGGAATAGGTTGATGGCCGTTATTATGTTGGTTATTATGTGGATACCATGGTTGATTGTGGCTCATCGTTGAGCTCGTTGTGCTCAACGCTCATGGACTTAAAACAAGAATTATTTCGTTAATTGAATTTTGCCAACAATATTGTTCGCGCGTCGTGACTTGTTACCACATTTGACCACCACACGTGATTTCCCCCTTGGAATCTCAAAATAGAAATAATATTTTCCCGGTATTTTCTTCTCATGTTACCCTCATCTTCTATACCTTTATTTCCTGTCGTTTCTTTTTTTGAGCTGCCATAAAGCTACTGGCGAAGTATTGCAGTAATGCCTGCGGCAACAACGTACTCAACCAAAGTGATCCAAAAAGTCAGATCCCCATCCTACTATGGTTTGAAAGGCGGGAAGAACTTTAAACGGACCAAACCAACACCCTGGGTGGACGTGAGCGACGACGACACCAAAACAAAGCAGAATGGACTTAAACGGAAACCGTCCACTATGAATGGCCATTCCGATCCATCTCCGAATGGGCACAAAAGCAAGAAACGGCGACATTCGCTGCATGGAAACGACGGAGGTCAGTCCAATGATTCCAACGAAACAGGACAACCGAAAAAGCACCGTACAAACAGTGCAGGGCCAAGTACACCCCAAGCTTCTAAAGCAAAGGCCATTCAGGAACAACGGCAACAACTTCCAATTGCTAAAGGTGTGCAAATAGCAAACCGAGAAGTTATCAAACTTATGATCATCTTCCAGGACGGGAAGCGCTCATAGAAGAAATCAGGAAGAACGATGTTACCATTCTTCTGGGGGAGACAGGTTCCGGGAAAACGACACGTGAGTTCTATCTCGTTAGGTGCCTCATTCGTTATCTGAGTGTGTGAATAGAGGTGCCCCAGTATATCCTGGAAAGTGGGCTGGCAAAGAATGGTATGATAGCTGTTACCCAGCCACGTAAGGTAGCAGCAACGTCTTTGGCTGCTCGTGTTGCGACCGAACAAAACGTATCCCTGGGCAGCCTTGTAGGTTATGCAGTTCGATTCGACGAAAAATCCTCCCCCGAAACTCGCATCAAATATCTCACTGATGGGATGATCGTCCGAGAGCTCATGTCAGACCCCCTTCTCACAAGTTATAGTGTTGTCATTGTTGATGAAGCCCATGAACGAACTTTGCGGACGGATCTTCTCATTGCCAATCTTAAAAAGATTCAAAAAAGTCGCAATACCTCGAGTGATCCCAAGGGGAAGGGGAAAACAGGTCCCACTAACCCACTTAAAATTGTAATCATGAGTGCTACGCTCGATGCGGAAAAATTCAGTCGGTTCTACCACAAGTATGTAAATTTCACTCAACCGTGCAACAATATCGTTTTAATCTTTCCACAGTGCAAAAATCCTTTATGTTAAAGGACGTCAGCACCCAGTCAAAATTTATCACTGTGCCGAAAGCCAGTTGGATTATACCGACGCTGCTATGCGAACATTTTTCCAGATACACACGGATCAACCACCTGGAGATGTATTAATTTTCCTGCCTGGCCAGGAAGACATCGAAAGCTTGCAGAAATCTATCGAACTGTATGCGAAACAACTTCCGATAGATAAACTTGAGGTCCTCACATGCTCAATGTTCGCTGCTCAAGAACACTCTCAAAATAATAATGCCTTTCTTCCGACTCCTCCCAAAACCCGGAAATGTATACTGGCTACGAACATCGCCGAAACGTCGATTACCATCCCGGGTATAAAGTATGTTATCGATACAGGTAAATGCAAAGAAAAACAATACCTTGCGCGAGTCTCGGGCGGCGGTATGTAACTTCTCATTGAATTTGGGTGCTGGTCCCAATGTTTATTCCTGGTAGGCTTCGACACATTGTTAACTAGAGACATTACCAAATCCTCCGCGATGCAAAGAGCTGGTCGCGCTGGTCGAGAAGTACGTTTTACCCCTGATTTTGAAAGAATTTTGCGCATAATATCTGTTGTAGGGCAAAGGTGTTTGCTTCAGGCTATATACAGAAGACGCCTTCAAAGGCATGGCATTATCAGGAGAGCCAGAAATACTTCGCTGTAGTTTGACCTCAAGTATCCTCAATTTGAAGTGCCTGGGACAAAATTTGGAGGAGTTGGACCTCATGGATAAACCTGACACCGACTCAAGTAAGAAAATTTTCGGTGTCTATTTTTTCTCAAAACTCATGATGATTGGAAGTCGCATCGGCTCTGAAGACTCTCTGGTTACTCGGTGCCGTTGACAATACTCAAAAATTAACGGCCACTGGGCGTCAAATGGCATCGTTTCCGCTAGAGCCACAGTACGCATGCGCAGTCGTTGCTTCAAAAGAATATGGTTGCACAGCGGATATTCTGGACATAGTCTCAGTCCTTTCGGCATCTTCAAAACTCTTTATCGATATCAGCGAGCAACGTGATGCAGTAGCTGAAGCACGCCGGAAGTTTCGACACTCCAGTGGTGACCATCTTACAGTTTTGAACGCCGTCAAAGCCTATCGCGACATAGCGACTTCCGAAAACAAACACTCACGAAGAGAGTGGTGTCGCAAGCATTTCCTAAATGAAAGGACATTCCTCGAAGCTAGAGACATCCGCGAACAGCTTATTGTGACGTGCAATAGAGTGGGTATAGACCCCACAGTCTCCGCGAAGGAGAACGACGACCCGATCATCAAGAGTTTGGGTCATGGTTTGGCCGGCAATTCTGCTTTCCTTCAGCCTGATGGAACTTATAAACAAACTATGGGCCAAACTGTATGTCCGAATATTTTTCTCAGTGCTGCCATGTTTCTTATTTAGCGCCTTGATAGATTATCAAAGTTCATCCAGGGTCTTCTCTTTGCGATAAAAAAGTCCCAGCCATCATATATGATGACCTTGTAAGCATATAGCTACCCACGTTGCAGCATACTCTGACGGGACTTTAGATGTATACTAATCAGATATACGCGAGGGGTGTTTCTTTCATTCCGAAGAGCTTCTTCCTATCGCTGTCTGCTTTCCAGCAGCGGAAGGCTTAATGACCACACGTGGTTCTTAGCCTTAGTTTTATTGCTGTTCCTACAAGGAATGGATGCATTTTTTCAGATCTAATCGAAGGGTTATGTCGCATGTGTGATACATGTACAGTCCGGTCTGTGCTTCAGCTTGTCTTCTTTACCCGTGGAAGCCATCTACCGGAGTGGATGCGAAAGAGGTAGGTGAAGGCGAATATCATCGAGATCTATACCATCCGATTAGTCTTCTTCAAGTTCCGGATTCAAGTTTCTTTCTCACATTGAAAGCTATGAATCCAAACATTATGCCGAAATTCCTCCACCTATGACTGTAGAAGATGTTGAAGGTAAATGCTAGGTACTCGTCCGCGTTCCTGATTGCGCAGAACTGGCAATCCTGAAAAGAATCTGGATTTTGTACATAACCCCCTGCGGTAGATATGTACTCGGACATATATTGGCCACACGTCAGATTACTTGGTGGTGATATCTTGACGTATTCAAAAGCAGAGCAAGTAACTTCGCGGCGCCCAATTGCTGTGAATGGAACCGAGGTAAGAGGGAGGAAAACAGAATAAAATAGGCCACATACTACCGCCGACTAGGCCCTCAACAAGATAGGTGTATGGCGACACTCGATACCTGAAAAACACTGTTAAAAAGATAAAGTAACAGCCGCGGAAACTGCTCACATCCATCTCCACCAACCCAGTCCTGCGAATGGCTGGAATAAGCCGCTACTAAGAAGATCGTTCAGGCGTTGTCAAGATCAAAGTAATAGATGAATGGCATACAATATTAGTACGAAGGGGAATAGAATGACAAACAAAATTTGCGCCGTTTCAGTCGTCGAAGCCATACTAGCTATAGCCTGCGCGATCGTGGTGTAGTACATCGGAAATATGATCCCAACGCCTACGTATGCATGGGCTGCCCTATCGGATGGAAAATGTGCTGCCCAATACCATACACAAAAGAAGAGAGAAGATCCAATGATATTGCAGGGTAGTTCAACCAAAATTTGCGAGACTGTCAAAGCCGACCAGCTATACATTCTGCTCGGCCGTTCTCTGATCTCGTAAACTCTGCGCGTCGTAATAAAGGGAATTTGCAATTGGTTGGCCAACGGAATTCTGTACAAAACGCAGCGCAATTATGAGCCCAAAGCGGCTATAATGTTTGCAGACACTTACCCAAGAATCAGCGACATAAAAATGGCCTGCAGGTCCCATTAAGATGAAGAAATTCACTTTCAATTAAAACAATATCACTCACAAAGAGTTTATTCTGCATCAATTGTATGCCCGTTCCATGTTTGAAGAAGCTTAAGCCTATAAAGCAGCCAGCAGTGATATTGAGAGCAATTTTCGGAATCAAATAGTCTTTATTCCGGTAGTAGTCGGTCGCCCCTCGTTTTACTAACTCCATAACTTGATTTCTCCAGGATGTCGGATATTCGGAGCCAAGAACTGTACCTATTGCAGGTCGACTGCACCCAGAGACATGGATTTTCTCAATCTCTTCCATAACGTTCTGCGACTCCGGTGATTTGTCCCAAATTTCATGCCATTTTACATTTGTGGAGGATGCGGCCCCTGCACCTATTATGTCAAGCATATATTCCGCTCTGTGCGCGAAATAATGTTATTAAAGACCCGTGGTACCAAGAAAGATTAACACTAACGGATTCTCTGCGGGTTCGCATAAACGGGCTCCATTGCGTGAAAAGTAATTCAACAAGGTGGCAGAGTTGTGTCCCAGGTCACCAAAATAGACTGTTTCGCCTCCTTTTTGTAGAAGGATTAACTTGTCGAACAACTGACCATGAAATAAGGCGCGCGAGAGTAGGACGTGTAAACAAAGAGTACTTACGTGAAAAAGCTCTGCCGACGGCTACGAGGTTTTCGCGTCATTTCAATAGGTAAGCGAATGGTACATCCAGACTCACTTGATGAATACTAGAAATGTATTGAATGAATATGTGTATAAATCCATTATTCTCGAGGCTTACGTGCATAAGATGGCTTGGCCATGATCCGCGAGCTCTCTCAGAAATGCAACAATATTCCAGGCACTTTGTGAGTCCAAACCAGAAGTCGGTTCGTCGAGAAATAGTAGCAGTCTGGGCTATGTCAATAGTAAGGCCTAGCATTGACATGTTTCACTAAATGGTGCGCTTACTTTCGCAGCAAGCTCAACTCCTATAGTTGTTCGCTTACGCATCTCTGCGCCAAGTGACCCGACAATTGCGTCTCTATGGGGCCATAGCCCACACATCCTGAGACATTTGTCGACACTATGGTGTTATCGTTAATACAGGTCGAAATTCGAGGCCTGTCGACTCACTGCTCTTCTTTCGCTAAGATGGTATTCGAAGGAGGTTGTCGTAAATTTGCAGAGAATAACAAGGCCTCTCGTATTGTTGCTCTAGGTAAGTGCGTATCGATTTGCTGGCAGTATCCTCTGTAGTCCAATTAAGAAAGTGTGGCGTACTGGCGACAACAATGACGAACTCACGTCTGAGATTGGAAATCGCTCGGCAGAGCTTGCCCATTTATGAACTTATCCCCGCTTATTATCCCGACATCAGTCCTCCCAGCAAGAACGTTCAGCAATGTCGTCTATAATATCGTTTGAATAAGCAATCAGAAGAAGACAGCAGATAACCCGCCTTTCCGGCACCAGACTCTCCCATTAATGCGGTTAAGCGACCTGGAGAAACAAAACCGGAAATATTGTTGAGAAGCTGTTTGGTTGTACCTCCGGAAATTGGAATATGATAGCTGATATTGGTAAAGGAGAATATATCTTTCTGTCCAGAAATGCTGACTTCTTCTTTTCCGGATGATTTTCTTGCTGCCTTGCTTTCACTAGTATCAGGTTCTTCCCAGATATCAAGTGATGTGCCCTTCTTGTAGGCGACAATAGTGGGTATACCGAACGTCCTGGTGTTAATCTCTGTAGAGATGAGAAAGGCTACGAGAAAGGCTAGTGCAAATGCAACAAGGATGCCGAAGTTCTGAAAGTGAGAGAATGATGAGAAATAACTACAATTAATCTAACATTATACTATTGTGAAAACTCACCCGCCAGAGATGATGATGAGAATACCCAAAGGATAACTCAAGAAAACGATCCCCTTGGACAGTACTTTCCCCGGGAAGTGCGCCAACCGTGGTACATACTTGATTTCCGATTGTTACATTTAGGTATCCCGGGCCTTGTGGAACTAGATTGTTACATCTACCGTTCAAGGTATGAAATTCATTCGCCATTAGGGATTCGAAGCCATATTTTATGGGCTGGTAGCGGGAGTTAGACGATTAAATACGAGCTACATTCGTATATAACTGAATGATTGAGGACTAACATTGATAAAGTTAATTATCCTGAATGGCCATATCATAAACTTCTCTTGCAACGTATAGCCTAGAGGAAAATCATGGTCAGTATTGGCTTTTACCCACAACGTGCGTGGAAATAAAGTGTACCAGTATAAATAGCCATTGACAATACAGAGATGCCGCCAATACCCTGCGCTGCGACTAACATTTTAACAGAACTAGCATAAGCGCCGGTAAAAGGTCATGTGAGGTTATATGATGGTACCGACCTGCATTTTTGTTCATCGCTGCGAGAGTTCGGAACCATGCTCGCATAATGAACGCAACGATAAACACGAAGAGAATAAACGTGCTTCCAGACTCGATATCAGCATATATATCCCAGTGTACTATGTCAGACAACACTTACAAAAACTGAGCTGCAGATCCCTGCAAGCCTCCAAGACCATAGAGCAGGCCACCATAGACAAGTGACGTGAGCAAGGTGATAGGTACTTCCATAGCAGTCATGGCGACTGCTTCATTGAATGGATGATACAGCGCCCGTCGTTGATGGCGCAAAATAATAGGGCGTTGCGCAAACAGCGCGGGCACCTCGCTCAAAGCCATAATAGCAGAATAGAATAGAGAGCTACGGATAAAAAGCGAGCCTTTCAAAATAAATAGTTCTCCGTATAAAACAAAATACACTTACAAGAAAAGTAAACCAGATCTTGAATAGAAACCCGACGTTGTTTCAGGCAATTTCAGGAACACTGTGCCTAAGATAACGCCTTGGAAAATGAATCCACTTGAAGCGGTTGGGGAATGAAATACAGTGGAAATTAAAATAGGGCTTACACAATTCTTATAGCAGTCACTGAGATCGCACCACGGAAAATTCGGTAACGCCTCTTCAGCACCGCTCGTGCTTGTGTTGGGAGGGATGCTATGTAAGACGATCCTGTATTATTGCCTGAGTGATCTTCGCGCGCATTCTGAATATACGCATCGCGTTTCGCCTTGTTTCTCATAGAAATATCCCTGTATGATAACATCTCATCATGATTGTGCTTTCCAATGACAGAATTTTCATAAGCGCCCGCAAACTCTAAAGAGGTGCGTGGGATGGGCGCGCCTATATCCCGCGGAATTCTAGCATTGGGATCAGTAGTCGCCACAAGAAAGTCGGCGGTCGTTTGTCGATGAGCCGGTTCATAGCCGAGGTTCACGAAATATTGCCGTGCTTCTTTAGCAAGTCCGAAGTATGCCATCTGACCTTCATAAATGACACAGACCTACGAAGACAGTAGTAAGCAGGCGTTAAAAGCTATAGCGGGCAATAACAATACTTTGTCAAAAAGATTGTATATGTTCTCGCTGGCTTGATATAGCGAGGCAATATTTGTCGCTCGAGATATGTCGCTGGTTGTTCTGAGCGCTTGGATAAACTCGAGAGCGCTTGACGCATCAAGGCCTCTCGTTGAACTGAAAAAGACAAAAATATTCAGCATCTTAGCAAGCAAAGACTGATCAAAAATTACTTGTCCCAGTACATGATACATGTTCGAGACGCTAGCGCCTCACATATCGAAAGACGTTTCTTTTCCCCGCCAGAAATTCCACCAGCACCTCGGTCTCCGATTCGTGTATCCTTTACATGTCGAAGTCCAAAAAGTCGCATCAGTATCTCGGACGTTGATTGTGCATATTCTAACGCTGTCTGCTCTTGTATTTGACGAGGAGCGCGTAATTGGGCAGCAAACTCGATTGTTTGTGATACGGTGAGTGTCGGAAAATGGGTATCATCTTCGGGACAATATAGTACATCACCACGGTAGTGCGCTTCGACCTCTTGTGGAGTTAGAGAGTCATATAGCACTTCTCCAAGAACAGAATGATATCCGTCGCGATTATTACTGAGTATGTTCAGTAATGTACTGCAACCCGAGCCTGGCCTACCCAGAACAACTGTACGAAGGTCAGATCATTCACGCCTTCATATAAATATATAAGATTAAACGGACGAAGCATTTCCCCTGGTTTCACAACTCCCTCAAAATTGCTGAGAATACTGCGGATAGAAGGGTGGCGTTTCTTCTGAATCGCTTCTTTCCAATTAAAAGGGTTGAAGACAGAGCCGATTGTCGGTTGGTGGGAGGCTTCCGCACCAAGGCCCTCAACATGAATACTTTGAAAGGTAACCCCTAGTTCTCTGGAAGTAATGCCTGCCTCCTTTCGACTAAACGAATGAATGATCTGTGAGCGCATTATACAAAAAGAATGGCGACAATAGCCATTCACCTATGCAGGACCTCTTCATAGTTAAGGGCTGTGGAAGAATCCGACTTCAATTCTTGTGCCTCTACAAATTCGGTGCGCCGCTGGACATGGTTAGCAGAAAGAGCCATGATAAGCTTAAGCAAACTGTGACATGGGATGTTCGTAAGTATCGCACTGACACGACTTACCTTTATGCTTCACAAGCAGTGAGGGCTATGAATAGTAAGATTACTATATCATCTATTTTGATATACCCCGTGTTCTATTTACTTCTATTAGTCTTTGCTTTGACATAATTTCGGTATATTCACATCCAGAATCATCTCAGGCACTCGCTAAGGGGCCAGACCCATATACTGAGCACTGCGGTAGGAGCATCTATTAGCTAAGAGTAATTACATGTCTATTTCCTAAGATGACACAAATTACGCTTACTTGCGCACGCCATGTTAAAATCATCATCATTATACTATACATCTGTCGATGGATGTCAATTGGATTCTTTACCTGCAGGCAAGACTGAATGGCTAAAAATAGACCATCCTTGACACAAGGCATTGAATTGAATTCGTGCTGGCACGCGCAGCACATGACCGCAGCAGCCCTTTCTGATATTATGTGTGTGCAAGTAAGAGATACCGAATAAATATGTACTGAGTCAAGAGACTGCAGAGAATTACTGAGCGCCCAGAAATCATTGACTACCAAGGATTTGCGAAACGGGGAGATCATGCCGTGCTCGAATGGCCCGAAGCCAAATACGGTAATTTTATCTAGTTATGGCTTTTGCCCCGGCGGAAACAGGAATATTTAGAGTGTCCATCATACATTTGAGGTGAACCGCCTCTTCTAGTATTTATGATGTCTATTATATACAAATTAATCGGAGTCAGTTATTGTAATGCTAATTTTAATAACCGTTATTATACTGTACAAAGAAACCCAAGTTGGGTATCACAGGACCGTTTGTCAATCGGTCCAGTTTGCTGAAAGGACCTTTAAAGTTCCATGAGTGTTGGCTTATTTTGCAGTCTCCTTGGCTTTGATGAAGCGAGTTTAACGGAACAACCCTTTTTCTTCCTTTCTGACGTAGACATTCGAATTTTCTTCACTTTATTTGCCCTGATTGCCTCTTTTTGCAACACATTTATTTCAAGCGCCGAGGGTGGAGTATAATCTTCCGGGAAAGCTGGACATTGTATCCAGCACCCAGTATCCCACGCCGTAGTAGCATCTTCAAGGACCGAGGCTGGTTGTTCAATCTCATGAAGCCACTCGCCCATGCGCCGCCCGCTGGTGGCGGAGATTGACCCGGTGCTTCCCCCGGTACCGTTTGCGCATTGACCCATATCCTTCGAGTCGGCTTTAGTAAGGCGCTCCAAGTATTCGTACTGCAGCGACTGATCTCTAGCGTCAAAGTCGCTGTACAGACGAGGCTTATAAAACAAGGAGGCCCTCCTATCATACACAACGTCAGGGTATTGCGTGTTGATCTTCTCGAGCGTATACTCCTCTGGGTATATGTCTTGTAAGATATGCTCGAGCTTTTTGATTGTGAAGGTAGCCATTGAAACTTGACGGGGAGTGGTCGGGGCCAGGTTGTGGGAGAGATACAAGTCAATTGGGCAAAGAATTAGGCGAGGAAGCTGCAGCTTTAAATCACTAGGACTAAAGCAAATGGTCAAGATGGTACGTCCAGTTTGATTCGTGCAACTACCGAGGCACACTATTTATACAAGGATCACCAGGCCACAATGCACGACAAAAGTTGTCTTTCCTTTATGCCAAGAAAATCATAGTATTGTCAGGTACGAGGAAAAGAACACAATTGCATTCACCATTATTGGAAGACTGCGTTGACAATGCGATTGTAGCCATAATTGATAGAAGCGATGCATATATTCGACATGGTCACAGCGTTGTTATACGGAAGATCTGGAGATGGCCGGAGCCTAATGGACGGCCGGTGACTCCAACCAAGGGCAACATGAAATCTTGAGACTTGACACGGCGGGCGCCGAGACCTGTATATCGGAAATACAGTCTAATATATACTGGTCGCGTGTATATATTGACCTGTATTTTCCAAGATGCAGGTGTCGGTCATACTATATATGGGAAGCCCGATACCTGTATCTTCAATATACAGGTTAATAAATACACGCGACCTATATTTATTAACCTGTTTCTCGGAGAAACAGGTATCGGCGCCTGCCGTGTGAGAGGCATAAAACCTTTCTGGAAGGAGAAAATATAAATGGAAAGGTGTTCTAGAAAAGCGTTTCGTTCAGCATTGTTACCGATTAAGTGCTCTAAAATCAATTCGGAATGCGTTGGGGAGCGGAAGATAGAATTATTTTATTGACATCGTCGATGACAGGATACAAAGGTAAGCCGGACGATATCCATCTAAGTAGAAGTCTGGTCCGCTCTGGTAAGTATCCTTCAATGACGCAATACAATGCCAATAAACTAACCTAGTACACCATGGAAGACATATCTGCACGGATACGGTTGTAGTCCAGCAGACCCTCGACGCTTCCAACAGCAGCAATAGCAATCTATGGGAGGGAAAAGAAGCAATTAAAATGCGGGATGCAAGAGAATAGTTAATCGAAACGTACATCCTTGTCCCAAAGGTATTTCTGTGCAACTCGCTTGATTTCGTCGACGGAAACGGCGTCAATAGCGCTCTCAATTTGCTGGGGAGTGAATCTCCTGCCACTGGTGACGAGTTGACGACCGATATCTTCAGCAACGGCAGTGGTTCCATCAAGACCCAAAAGCAGACCCGCCTTGAGCTGGTTCTTGGCCCTCTCAACTTCGACAGATGTAGGAGCAATGGTCATACGAGTCCATTCACGGAGAGTGAAATGTGTCAAGTCGTCCAAGTTCATCAAGTTCTCAGAGACCATGTAGATACCCCAGAGACCAGTGTCAGAGTAGGAAGTGGAGAAGGACATGAAGGAGTTGGCGAGGTTGTTCGACGACACGATGTGGGATAGACGAGAAGAGGTCAACGAGGCGCTTCCGAGGCTGCGGTCCCAGTTACCGAAGATAGTCTGCATGACCATCATGGGGAAGTAGTCGGGAGAGCTCCAGCCGACACCCTCAACAGCAATGGCGATGTTAGCGGTGGGCAGCTCATCATTGCGGATGCGAACTTCTGAACCAACGAAGGTTGTCTTGGGGTGGGAAAGCCGACCGAGGGGGATAGGGTTGGGGGAAACGGGAAGGGAAGAGAAGTGCTTCTTGGCGAGCTCAACAAGCTCATTGTGGGAGACACCACCAGTACCAACAAGCACCATCCTGTCGGCAGTGTAGTTGGTCTTAATGTAGGATGCAAGGTCGTCACGCTTTATTGAAAGGATGTTCTTCTTGGGGCCAAGAATTGTACGACCAAGGGCTTGCCCTGTTGTCATCGTCATTAAGGCCAGAATACTTGAAACGAAAAGGTGCGTATGTCGTACCTTGGAAAGCAACGGCGTGCAAATGGTCGAACACAACCTCTTCCATCTGCTTGTCGACCTCTTGCTGTTCTCTTAGAATAACATCACGCTCCCGCTCAATTGCTGAGTTCTCCAACTTCGAATTTTGCAGAATATCACTGATGATATCCACGGCAGCAGGAACATCCTTGCGGAAGCTCTTGGCGTAATATACGGTCTGCTCTCGTGATGTGTAGGCGTTCAAATGGGCACCAAGGTTCTCAACTTCGAGTTCCAACGCGTGTTGTGAGCGGCGACCAGTGCCTTTGAAGGCCATATGTTCCAGGAAGTGAGCAGTTCCGTTCGTCTTGTCTGTCTCCGCACGGCTTCCAGCATCAATCCAAACACCAACTGTGGCGGTCTGAGCGTGAGGTTGGGCTTCCGTAGCCACCGTTAATCCATTAGAAAGGGTGGTAACTTCGGTGAAAGGAGATCCAGTGGTGTTGTGTGCTGTTGCGAATCCACGGATAGCTCGCTGGCAAATTTCCTTTAGTTTCTGTGGAAATAAGTATTTTCAACGAGCAGAGAACTCACTGGATTGCGCGCAGCGCCCCTCAGAACACGGCTCAGAACCGTTCTAGACACCATTACAGCAACGTATAACAAGTTTTTTTGGTGAAAGCAATGCTCGCCTTTCGGAATATCACGCAACACCGTAGTCGGAGTCTGCCGGAGCCTTCTGAAGACTGTTCATGTGATCTATGCCGCCCAATAGAAATTAGCCTTTTTCAGTGGTTACGCATTGCGCAAGGTACTTATTAGCTCCTATCCAAACAATGGCAGGATGCGGATATCTATGAGCTCACATGGCGAGTCTTAAGGGTTTGCGGGCATTTACTAAAGATTCAAGCAGAAGCATCTTTGTGTCGGACAGAACCATCCCTATCCTAAGATAGACTCGTCGCAAATCGTCATTTTCTATCGGTGGACGTTAGCCTTCTACAAATAAGTCACCGCCCATCATAGTAAAAGCGTTGTCGATATCTATGTCTCGATATACCTCAACATCCAACGTATATATGAATGTTACATGGCCTGCCGGAACATTTCCTCCGACATTTATAGTTAACCGGAGGGGTCTAGAAGACGCTGCACAGGGTTAGTGCTTGAAAACTATGTTCTCTCTTTACAAGAAATGCTCTTTCTTGGATCGCTTCAGCGCTACGATAATACAGGCCAGTTACAAGCCTGATATCGTGTTAAACCTTCAGGGTAAGTTGCCAGTATTTACTCAAAGACCATTTTAATTTCACATAGGTTGTCAAACGAAGAACGTTGAGGCCTCACTATTTAGTGGCTGCCTGCAGCCTGCGAAGAGCTACGAAATATAAGTTTGACCACAGTATAAATGGCCCGCTGAAGGGCGGAGGTGAGTAATGAAGCTTTGCATGATTCGTGACTCGGGACATCAGATACAGTTCACATCGACGCATTCGTATTACTTCCACACAGGTGCATCAGCATCTAGGCGCATTGGTGCTCCCCAATCGTCGTCGTCCGCGTACGTAGAGCCTTCCCTTACAGGAGTTGCTCTTAGGATGGCAGCATGTCTCAGTGCAGTCATCTTCTTGCCCTTTCCGCCATCTTTTCCTTTTCTTTCAATCCAAGTCGTACTCAGCGATGCGATTTCGTCGTCTGTTCGGCTTGGAAATGACTGTGTAGAAGGGCCAAATGCTTCTATGGGGTCGATCCGGCCTAGAGATCGAATCCAATTACCAACGGCTGCGAGAGAGACACGGACTTCGTACGAGCCGCCTTCCGTGATCATCTTTGCGATGGCGACATTGATCCCAAAAACCAGAAAATACGCAGCAGCGTGGTCAATAGCTTGCATTGGAAAAGGTTTAGGCGCCCATTCTAATTGGTTGCCTTGAGACGTCATAAATGAATGAAAGGCATCGCCTTCATCCGCGTTGAAGCCTGTTGCTGTTTGAACCAAAGAATCAAACTCGTCCACTGTCAGCAGGGTGAGGGTACAAGATCAAAACAAATGGTACATACCCCACGCCTGTCTGCCCAGGGTCCATCCCACCCCCAAGCTCGTAGACTGGCGTATACTACCCCCTTTACTCTGAGTCTGAGAACGTCTTCAACTCCGAATCCTCGACTTCCGAGGCCTCCAGGACGGTAAGCCTGTAAAAATACATGGGCACCTTGGACAAGCTTGGTCAATTTCTTGACATCCTCCGACAAGCTCAGGTCGAGTTGAGTAGTGCGTTTGCCGAGAGATGTCTCGACGTCTATACCTGGCAGAGATGGCAATTTGGGTGAGGTAACCAAGAGTACTTGCGCACCATGAGCAGCGAGCGTTCTGCCTGCAATAGGTCCTGCAAGGACTCGACTAAGGTCCAAAACCTTCACATCTGAAAGAGGACGTTTACTTCCAGTTTGTAATTGCATTTTCTCTGCTTCGCCGACCTGCTTTATTTCGACAACTTGAGCGTCGGTTAGAGCTTCCCCGTGAGCAGAACTTTCCCATTCTTCCCTCCTACGTAGTTTAAAAACACACATGCCGCGTTTTGCACACTCGTCTTCGAGAACTTGCCCATCCCATTCTTTTATCGCATCTGCAACTTGGGATCTTGATGCAGGCGATGGACTGTCAGAAAGGCCGAGAATGGAGAGAATTCCTGCTCTATGACTGATGAAAACATCAATTTACTGGAGCCCTGATCTATAATTCGTAACTTACTGAGGAAAGTTGGTGTGGATCCTCACCCATGACTCGTCCTTCGTACGGTAGAGTCCAGCGATGTTGTCCCACAAGTCACCGGGTGGTACTGAATCGTCTATTGAATACCATGCTTCGCTGTCTAGATAGATGTTAATAAGGGTAGGGAACATGTATTTGAATTGACTCACGAAACGATAAAGCTGCGTGCCTAGCATCCACAGTCACCTCTTGTTCTATTCCTGTGCGAAGGTAATGCAGATATGCAGCAGAAAGACCTGCAAGACCTGTTGAGATCTATCACAATCAGTCAGAAAGAGAGAACATGGTTTTTTTTAGTTCTTAGGCACTAACCTGTGCAGCGAATCCTAGACGAAATGAAGATCGAATAACATTTTCAGGATTTCCAGTAAAATTTAAATTATGGAGTAAACGTTCCGGCAGGCCGTGTTGTATCCATATATTTCGAATAGCATGAACATTGATTGCTGAGGTATATTGAGGCATAGAGTACTGTAAAGGTTTTGGCTATGATGGGCGGAGAGAAAGACCAATATTTGACTCGACGAGAATCGTTAAAAATGACCGGAACATCCGAGCTGATAGGAAGTGACGATCTCCGACGCAAATACGCTCGCTTGTCCCTTGTGTGTCATGTACGTTTGCAATGAATAGTTCTCGACGTTTTAAGGGATGCAAAGGCGCAATCATATGCTTGTTGGTTCAACTTCGTAGAACTGAGGGTGGCTTTCGGTGTGGCTGGTATGATGATGGTTAAAGCGCTAACTTCTGAGATGTATTTAGATTCTCTATTTCCGGTGTGTAGCTGAAGCTCGATATGACCAAACGTAATTTCTGAAGGGAAACCCACGATGAATATTCGGATCGCTGAGCGCTGAGCGCTAGCCGTTAACGTTAAAACGTTAACACCAGATGCAAGCCTGCGTGTTTTTGTGTGAAAAATAGTAAGAAACACATTGTCCCGTTTTTGCATAAATTTGGACGAAACACGTACGAAATAGCGGCAGCGGCGGCAGTAACATTAAGTCACATGACTAATTAATGACGCGTCGCAATTTCGGGAATCGGAATGTCCTCATAAACCACTGTTTCCCGCAAGTTTCCTGAGTTCTTCAAATTCCCCCTTCTCGACGATTGAATATGACTGCCAAAGTAGCACTTTATGTTTACGATCTCAGCAATGGAATGGCACGGCAGTTATCTCTACAGTTGACCGGCAAACAAATCGATGGTATTTGGTAAGTAGATCATGCACTGTGTAGTGGTATTACTACTACGATTGGGCTAAAACCATCTAATAGGCATACCTCTGTCGTTGTATTTGGGAAAGAGGTCTTCTACGGGCAAGGAATAAATATCACAGCTCCAGGCAAATCTCATGTACTTGCTTGTGTTTATCAAGTCCGACTTGTGTCAAGATTTACCAAGACCATTTCGAATTTCTAGCATGGACAACCCCTTCAAATTATAGACGTGGGAGAGACATCGATAGATGAGGAGACATTCAATGATTACTTGAACGAGATGAGAGAGCATTATACCGCCGACAAGGTACGCCTCTGCGTTTTCTTGTATTACGTATGCTTACTGAATGTCATCAGTATCACTTGCTAGGTAATTCCTTCCAAATAACATTGAACAGAGAGCTTATTGAGGAACAGAGTTCAACTGCAACTCATTCACTGACGACTGTGTCGGATTTCTAACTGGTCAAAGCATTCCACCATTCATTAAAGGTGAATGACACATCAACAAACCCGTTACGGTCTCTTAACAAAACTTTACGCCACAGATCTCCCTACTGACTTCCTTTCTACACCATTTGGTGCTGCATTACGACCTACAATCGACGCCATGTACAGGCGTCCTGGCTCCAGCACGCGGCCAACAGCAGCAGCAGCCAGTACATCTCCAAACCCAGAACTTGCCGCATCCATTTTACAAGCGGTCGCATCACAGGCACAGCAAACGAATGGATACCCTTCGCAGCCCGCCACTGAATCGTTGACGTCACCCATCCACATCATCACTAATTCCGCATCGTTCAGCAACTTTTTGAAGACTCACAGGGCAGCGGTCGCATTTTTTACTAGTGAAACGTGCCCGCCATGCAAGATGATCGAGCCTGTTCTTGAACGCCTATCAGAAGAGAAAGGTGTGATTGACCGGAGGGAGGGAGCTGGCTTTGCGAAGATCGATATTGATGGTGTTGGAAGTGGTCTTGCCTCCCAATGGAATATTCGAGCAACCCCAACTTTCTTGTTCTTCTTGGACGGGAAAAAGGTCGGTCTATGTGTTTTATTTACAATTCGGTCTTCTGATAGTCTATGAAGCTTGAGGAGCTTCGAGGAGCAGACGCGAACGAATTAAGGACCCAAGTCGATCTCTTGCTTTTCCAGGCTTATCCTCGTACGTGTACCTTTGCTTTTAAATTACTCCGAACTCACCATACGACAGCACATCCACACACATCCACCCCCATGCCTACCATCCAGGCACTTTCCATGAACCCAATTATTTTTTCACAGGTACCCGCACTAGACACTGCATTAAGCAAGCTTTTGTCATTCATAGATGAACAATCGACCTGGGCGGACTCTGCGACTCAAAGTAGAGCAAGCGTCAAAGGGGTTCTGTCCAGCAACGTTCTCCCGTACTTGAAATCACGATTCCAACCACCCGCACAGCCTCCTAAGACACTTCCTTCTGTGACGCCCGCCGTTCTATCCTCCTGGACGCAAGCATCTTCAGCCATTGTTGCTGAACTTCCTGTAGAATCGTTGTTTCCTCTTGTAGACCTATGGAGACTTGCTTTACTTGATCCTGCAGTCGGAACGTGGATAGCATCTTTGCCGCCGAACGTCGCCTCTCGGGATCCCATAAACATCTTCCTCCCCAAAGCTGTTAGTGCACACGACATGATTGGATCCAAAGGAGCGCGCAACTATATCCTGACTGTACTCCGTTTCTTATGCAATGCTTTCTCTAGTTCCGCTCTGTCGCATAAATTGCTCAGAGATAGTGGAGCGCGCAATCAAATTTCGGCAGTCCTGATTCCGAGCTTGCTACACTCTGACGCGCTCGTTCGCACCGCTTCGGCGAGTCTGGCTTTCAATATTGCCGCTGTGCTGCAGAAGGACAGGGTGGAGAGCGTACGACTCGGACGTGGGATACCCGCTGATTCGGAGGATTATCTCGCCGACTGGGAAGTTGAAACGGCCAGCGCAATTCTGGAGGCATTGGATAGGGAGAAGGACAATGAAGAAGTTGGTGCGTGACACCTTCTCATCTCTGACTTGTTTGTTATAATGGAGTCTAATATCGTTCAACTACAGTTCATCGCCTTGCAGCTGCATTAGCATTTTACCTTCGTCTTTCACCACAGTATGAAAGTCAGATCAAACCCCTTTTGGAGGTCCTGCAGAGTAGAGATCTGCTCAAGAGCAAACTTGCCAAGGGTTCGGGATGGAATGTAGATGGAGGAATTTCCAAGAAAGACGTTAGAAAGCTCGTAGACGAGATTGCCGTCAAGCTTTGTGTCTGATTCTTTTTTTTCCTGTTCGGATTTCGGAATTTATTCATCTATTTATTGCTTTTGTTGGACAGGTAGACAGACTTTGTTTGTGTATGTTAGACTGGATGCTTACTCCACGGGTAGGACGCATGTTATAATTTATTTACATAGATCGAATCGAAAGTAGTGATCAAACATCGCGGGAAACTAGTATTTACCAGCTTAAAAATAGATTTCCACCAGCGCTAAATTTTTTAGTGCGTACTTGAGCACCTCTTGCGTACTACTCCGCTGAGGCTTGGCCAACCAATGCAAATATTATGACCGTTAAACGTATAAATGACCTAATAAAAGGTTGGTCCCACATAGTCAGTAAATATTTTTGTATGCGTACCAATACAAGTCAGATCAGACGGTATTAAAAAAAACGCAACCAGTTTTTACATTTATTTCATTCTTTTCTAATTCTCTTCTAACATATAACTGCATCTACTGAAATATCTTACGCTGTCCTTCTTATAATACTTATAACACTCCGGCTACATGTTGCCGGAAAACCGGTTTCGAATATAAATAAGCCCAATCGAAAGGGTTCCCTGCGAAGTTCTTTGAGCACGCCGAAATAATTGCAACGACATCATGATCCACTAAAATATATGTACGATGCCTTCTGAAAACTTTTCTTAGAACGAAATATGATCCGGACCCGGTGTCGGAAGAGAAGAGGAATTATCACGTGAACGGGAGGAAGCGAGCCGAATGCCGGACAAGAGAAGGAATAAAAGTACTGGAAGCGGGTTCATTCGTTACTCTTTCGTGGACTTAGACGTATTAGAACTAGATTGCCTTTCCTCTCTATCTCCACTATATATCTGGGATTAGATACTACCCAGTTGTCGTCTGTCCGACGCCATATTCTATCTTTCTTGACCTTCACTGACTTCTTTGCCGATGCTCAGACTTACCGCCAGCGCATCTAAGCGTGTTATAGTACGTTTTTGCCCTTCCAACAATGTGTAATGTGTCTGACTATTGGTTTAGCGTCCTTCTCCAATAATAATGACCCGCAAATCATCTTCGTTACCAGCCGGATATGTGGAAGATCCCAAAGCACCTGCTATGCTCCGATATGAGGCATCATTACCCAGACTACCTGTCCCAGCACTAGAATCAACATGCGCCAAATATCTAGAGACCGTCCAGCCTCTTGTTACCCCAGAAGCCTATTCAAAGACCAAAGCTGCAGTGTCGTCATTCTTGTCATCACCTCTGGCAGCTGAACTCCAGAAACGGTTGAAGGATCGTGCTGCCGCACCCGAAACGCTCAGCTGGCTCAGCGACTGGTGGAATGACGCCGCATACATGGGATACAGAGACCCTGTCGTCGTCTATGTCAGCTATTTCTTCATCCACATGGACGACCGTCTACGGAGGGATCCTGCCAAACGAGCTGCTAGCTTGATCAAAGCTATGCTGCCCTTCAGGGAGCTTGTAGAAAGGTACACATTTATCCATTCTATCACCCTATCCTTCCATCTTACCGTTTTTACAGCGGACGTCTAGAACCCGAAAAAATTCGCGGTGCTCCTCTTAGCATGTCCTCATATAAATGGCTCTTCCATGCATCACGTTACCCCGTCAAACCTTCTGATACTGCTGAGAAATTTGACCCCAAATCCAACAACCACATCGTCGTCCTCCGTCAAAACCGCTTCTACGTGGTACCCCTTGCTAATGATGCGGGAGTAGAATTCAGCGCTGCTGAAATCGAGGCACAACTCCAAAACATCATTGCTCATGCTGGCAAAACACCCTACCCTACCCCACTCGGTGCCCTCACATCTGATAACAGAGACTTATGGGCCGACGCCCGTGATGCTTTATTAGCAGCATCGCCCTCTGGCAAGAATGCGGAACTACTGAAGAAGATTGAAGGGGCTATGATTGTTCTTGCTTTAGATGACACAAAACCCGTCACACGTGAAGATATCAGCTGGCAGACATGGGTGGGCAATGGTCGCAATCGTTGGTACGACAAGCATCAACGTAAGCCCTCAATTAAAGGTTGCTATCTATAGCTTTCTAACAACTTCAACAGTTATCGTGTACGAGAATGGAAGGTCCGGGTTCTTGGGTGAACATTCTTGTATGGACGGAACCCCAACTTTGAGGATGAACGAGTTCATACTTGCCTCATTGGCTTTGAACAAGATCGACCTCGGTCCCGAACAAGTGGTTGCCTCGAAACTACCAAAAGTAGAGGAGCTGGTCTTTGAAATTAACGACCAAGTAAAGCAACTCGTTAAGGATTCCGAAAAACGCTTTGACGAGCTCGTTGGCAAGCACGATCTTCATGTGCTACACTACGAAGGATTTGGCAAAAACTTCACGAAACAACACAAAACTTCTCCTGACGCTGCTGCGCAGCTCATCAAGCAGCTTGCTTTCCAAAAGATGTTCGGTCGCCCCGGAGTCACTTACGAGAGTGCCCAAACACGCAAATACCAGCTTGGACGTACGGAGGTTATCCGAAGTGCTAGTAACGAGAGTAAGGCGTGGGCTGAAGCTATGTTGGATCCTAAGGTTACTGTAAGTCATTCTGCAATTTCGTGATTGACATGCTCCTTAACTCTTCGTTCCAAGGACCCTGTTCACCTCCGTACCCTTTTCACTCGCGCTGCCACCCGTCATATCCAATATGCCGCATGGGCCGCTGACGGCCAAGGCGTTGACAGACATCTTTTCGGTCTGAAAAAACTCCTCAAGTCCGATGAGCCAGTACCCGAAATTTACACCGACCCCTCGTTCTCCAAGTCAAACCACTGGGAGTTAAGCACGAGTCAGCTCAGCAGCCCTTACTTTAATGGCTGGGGCTACGGAGAGGGTGCGTACAAATTGTAGTTGAATCTCTTTTTCCAGACCGTTTACGCTCTCTCTTTCTAGTTGTTGAAGACGGTTATGGTCTATCATACTCCATCGGGGATGATTATATCCGCTGGACTATCACCAGCTTGAAGAGGGAAACTGCTGTGCTTAAGCACTACCTGGCTGAGGCTGCATCTGAAGTTAAACATATGTTGGAAGCGGCGGCCAAGAAAGACAAAGAAGCTGAAAAGACCAAGCTATAATCTTCGCGACGCGTTAATGATGTTATTTTCCCCTTTTTCTCTGGACGATAACCCGGGATTTTTATACACTAGTATACATCAACTTTATTGGAGTACTCACCCACTTTCTCTGTAAATCTATACTCTTCAAAAGTATCAAGAAAACACTATGTACATATACTTGGCCCTGTTTTTCGCTTCACGTAATGCTTTGATGTGATCTATTTGTCAAGAGTTCGCGCTCACACGCGCCTCGTCGTTCATCTCTTTCTTCCCCACACAGCAACAGCAACATCTCTTTGAAGGAATAAAAATGTCGGATTTCTCTGCTGTATTCACCAAAACCTCATTTTACTCCCTTGCTGGAGTCGCATGCCATGGTTTACTTGGATACCTCGGTGCAAAGGCTTTCTTGCCCAAAAACGCGCGGTGGCAGGATAAGTTTACGTTTGTCTGGCTCGTAAGTAGATCGACATTTCAAAAGCTTTTTCGTGAAGCTTAATTGTCTCTGAGAAACTCACTTCACGACCTTCGTAGGCATTTGACGCGCTTATCCACTTTTCATTCGAGGGTTCCTTCTTGTGGTTGTCTGTCTTCGGGCGCCAAGTGAACACTTCAGTTGGTCCTTTCGCAGATATGTGTACGTTATATGTTCGTTTCAACCCTGCAACGACGTCCCTTATAAAAGCATTTCAGGGAAGGAATATGCCGCAGCCGACTTTAGATGGGGTGTTTCCGATCCTACTGTCGTTTCTCTTGAGATCCTTACGGTTCTCGGTGCCGGTCCAATGTGCTGCTACATCCTCAAGCAACTTGCAAATGATGATCCCGCGCGTCACTACTGGATTATTGTCCTGAGCACCGCTGAACTATACGGGGGGTATGACTCCCGATTTATTACCTGCTGAAAGAATAAAATCAATTCTGTTTATTATAGGTGGATGACTTTCTGCCCTGAATGGCTGACCGGCAGTCCGAACTTGAATACCTCAAACGTTTTGCATCTCTGGGTTTACCTTGTGGTAATTTAAAGTCGTTATTCTGAGCTGTCTATAGATGCTAACACAATCAAAATTTCCATCTAGTTGATGAATGTCATGTACGTATATAATTCGGAACCTCTGCATGATTTTTTCCCCTGACACTTTGATTCTATGCAGCTGGGTTTTCATTCCTCTCTGGCTCATGTTTGACTCCTACACCCATATTGCAGGCTCACTTCGCGCTCAGCAGAAACTCATCAAGGCCAAGAAAGCATAAATCATTTTAATCAAAAAAGTCGGAAACATCTATACAACATTGACTTCAGAATCGAGCTTCCTATATGTGCCCTATATACCAAGGATATAATAAACTCAAATCTTCGTTTCACTGATATCTTGTGCGCCAGTATGTCGTTGGTACGCACCTATACCTATTCCGAACTTTGGATAGATTTAAATAGAAGTGAAATAACTTTGGAGATGACAAACAGAAGAAAGGAACAACCATCGTGTTTCTTTTACCGCGCCCTACTTTTGAATCATGGCGAACACTGTTGCAGAGGATTCGAAGTTGATGGTTCACCGTGACACTTGTGTTCCGTTTCTTTTGCAAGTAAATATCATATTACCATACCGAAGCAGAGAGGTCATCAACGTAAACATGAGTGAGACAGAAAAGGGAAGCCAAAATAACGAAATGATTCTGCAATAGATAACACAAGGAACAGCGAAAGGAAGCAATACAGTCGATAGCAATTACATAGTCCCAAATTGACCTTGGCAATTTAATCATAAATTATGTTTAATTATATCCCAGTTTGGTTTCGTATCCGTCTGCCTATGCCTATGCCTATGCCTTGACGTGGACCGTTGATAATACTGCGATTTTCCACAATGTTATGGACGTCCACCTGTGAGGCACCAGTGTCGACAAGAAGCGTATTATTGCAGCGCATTACGCTCCACAACACTTTACCCTTGGCGTTCCAAAGGTGTCGTATTGTTTCTTCGCAAAGGTTGTGGAATGGTCTCTGGTTGGCTAAAAGCATCTATTTCTGGCGCAATCTGTGATCGTTCTCTTCTTCGAGACTGAGGAGGATAATGGCCCAGCGAAGGGCTCAGCATGTTAGAATTATCAGCGTCTGACATAGGCTCCGTATCAGCATCATTTTCCTCGTCTGTATGAATATTTTCATTGTCTGGAACGAGAAAATCACATATCAATAAGGTAGAAGAAATCCAGGACGAGAAAATTACTCACCAGGAAATCCTTGCAACTGTAGCACGTCTTCAACAGTAACGCCTTGTTCCCAGCTATCATAATCGTCCTCTTCACCACCGGATGATTGGTGTCCTGAATGGCGGTCATGTAACAAGGGACTAACCAGGAAGAAAAGTTGAGAGGATGTTGGCGATTGGGCCCCTGATTTGTGTCGAGTGCGTCCGGAAGAGTGTTGGAATGAGGTTGGTGTTGACTGATGTTCAGTCGCCTTTGCCTTTCCTGCGCGGGGTTTGAAAGTTTTCTTAGCATTTATTCGAGTCCTCTTGGGGGTTCGAGGCACTATCAGGCCGTATTAATGAAGATGTGTGCTATCAGAGTTCCAGAGTTACATACGTTCGTCGTCTGCGGACCGCTTCGAAGTAGAGGCAATAGGCTCTTGCGGCTCGGGTGTCTCATCTTGCTGGATGTAGACCGAGGAAGAGGGAGTGATCATCCGTCGCGATCCTGAAGCTCGTGAGTAATTATGAACTACAACATGCACTGGTATGCTCTCGTCCACAGGTGTTGCCACATCGAATGTCATAAACTCGTGATCGCTAATAGAATCCAAAGGCTGTGAATCAGGAATTGTATAGCTTTCCTATAACAAAAAAATCAAATCGATGGAACCAGGAAGATAGGTATAAAAGTGACCAACCAAGCTGTCAGAACCGGAGTGGAGATGGAAACCATCTCCTAAACTATTGTTCAGGACATCGGCCCACGCTTTAACAATTTGCTTAATGGCTGGTGGGTAGTCTTTTGGCGAAATATCCTTTCGTTCGTGGAACGTGGCATTCCAGAAGTTCAAAAACGTTTGAGGGCCTTCGCTTCCGTCACGGTTAAAAACAGACTTTAAAAAAGTGGGAATCGCTTCCAAGGTGGCAATTGTTGGTTCCATTTGGGCCAAAATCTCTAAAGCAGGGTTATAGATATTTTGAACCTAAGCGGCGGCATAAATTAGGGTTTGATCAGGAACAAGCAGACACTTACCAATTCACCATATTCTTGGTCATCAAGAAACTCTGCATTGTCGGAAAGCCAGCAGGACAAACCCTCCTGTACAGAAGAGAGAAGCTGAACTATCATTTCTTCTGACGTGTTGCGAACCAGTTTTCCGATCAATTTAAGGGTGTCCAGAGCCCAGCTTCGTTTCTCGACTGAGGCATCGTATGAAGAAATCAAACGATCGTCGATCAAGGACAGTAATGCGAGGTGAGCCTGAGCACACGGATCTGATAGCGACTGCGCAAGTAGCCAATTCAAGATGGTCGATGAACGAGCGAGCCTTTGACTAGTGTTAAAACGGTGGTGGTTAAGGCACAAAGCAAGACGCACAATGGTAATTTAGAGTCTCCCAAGAGCTCCAAGAAATAAGAGACCACGTCGCACGATGTATGTGAAGAATTGATCGCACGGTCAACTGCGCTGTGGAAGACGTTCCTCCATAGTTCAACCTCGAAAGGGGACAGATCCCACGAACTAAGCGTCCACTGTTCAGTGAATTGGCATAGAAGTAGGAAATCCTGACACTTACCCAAAAGGTGCAGCTAAATATTTAACAAGATCCTCCCACTTGATATCACGGCTGATAGAGGGACCCTTCTCAGCAACAAGCACCCAGAGACACCTGGAGACTTCATTGCTCTCTGGGTTACCATTCTGAGCGTGCAGGGCATGTAGAAGGGGCGAAACTCCGATTATTATGAGATCCCCACAAAGTTGGCTCCAGATAAGTTTAATTTGGTCATCCGTCAGTAAGAATTTTTTTGTCAACAAAAAGACCAGAATTTTTTCCGCCGGGGACGAAAGCCAGGTTTTTGAAGAGAACACATTCTTCATAACGGTCCATAACTTCTTGATAGACATGAGATAAAGCCTTTGCTGGTCGGCTGTGGTTAATGGCATGGCGAAATTAGTTAATATTGACGTGACCTCCAATGCGAATGAAGGTGACGCAGAAAGGTGTTCCTGACCCGCCTGAAGCTCTGCATGAACAAGAAGGAGCGCTTGCCAAACTTGCAGAATATCTGACTGGAATGTATGTTATATTTTTATTTATTGGCTCCACGCTGTCAAACTCACCGATAGTTCATGGCCACAGTTTAACGATTGCTGCACGGCACGAGCCCATATAGAAGAAATTGTCTTCCATTCTTGTAGAACTTCCTCCTCAGTAAGGGGCAATATTTGTTCAATGGCCGCATTCGCTTCTGGCACCTTTATTTTGGCAGGTAGTAGAAATAGGTAAGACCCATTCACCAACTCGCGAGCAAAGGAGATTTTGGGCTGAGGTTGAGGATTCATGGTATTAGATGAACCAATCGTAGATAAGAGGTGGCATAAGACCTTGACACCTTCATGGCTAGATGTGATATCTCCATTTACCGTCTTTCCTACGAGATCAATGGCTCTGCGCACGTCTAAACTTGAGTGACTTGTCCCTAGCAGGGTATATATGAAAGCGAGGCGACTTCTATCGGAAAGAGCATTACACAGAAAACTGTACGCCTTTTCCCGTGAATCGTTTCCCTCTCGAGATTGGTCGTCAGAATCGGCGGGAAGGTGAGAATAAGACCAAATGAGCATGATCCATATATCTGTGTGCATTGCGCGAAGACTGCGCATCTCATGACGCTCGCAAAGAGCAAGTACACGAGTGATCAGCCTAATCGAGCGACCAAATGTTAAGGCAGCGTCCTCCAGGAGCAAAATAAAACACGATACGACGCTCAACGAGAAAGCCGGGCCATAAGTGCCATTGGTGAGTGCGGTTACATGTGAGGTTATCGTGCGACTCTCATTATGAACTGGGCGTCGTTGTGTGGCCTCTTTCTCTAGATAAGCCTTGACAATCCGGACAGCTTCTTTTCGAGGAAATTGGTCCTCATCCTCAGAACCGAGGGCTACCTTAGCTGAACCAAACCCCGAGAGAGCCAAAGCAGCATGAACCCTCGATTCGGATGAGCCTCCATCCAGCCGCTCAAGGATAACGGGAAGAAGACCAACAAGCCAGGCGCTACACGAAGGGAATTTTTCTAAAATGCGATGAACAGCCTGAGAGTTGTTTAATAAATGTTTGCAGTGACAATAGTCGCAATTTACCTTGAACGCATAAGCGTATCCCTTATCTGCTGAAATGGACATTGTCAGCGCCAAGAGAATCCTGGATTTTTGATGAATGAGGATCGGCAGAGGTAGTTCCTGGGTCTTGAGGATCCACAAAGCCATTTCGCTTAGCTTCGAACTATTGTAAGTAGTTGGATTTTCAATCGTACATAGAGACAAGATGTCGTCCAAAATGCCCGTAAGTTGATCCTCTGCGATTAATTAGAGCATGTCGTGTTATAATCTCACTATCAACGTACCGGTGAAGTTGGAATAGATAACAGGAAAGGTGAATATAACCGAAATAAAACGAAGGGCTTCCAAGCAAAGCATACTGTAGTCGATTTGCACTTCAAGTTCGTTTTCATCTAGTTCTTGGGAGTAGCTAGACAAATTCCCGTACGAACGTTGGGTTTCGAGTAACATCCGTCTAATGTCCCGAGTAAGACATTCCGTAATTTGGGTAGATTTGACTTGGAATATCGTGAAAAAGGATGAAACTTGGTCGGCAGAAGAGATTTCGGATGTCAGGGAGCGTATCTTCCTCGAGAGCACATTATATGCTTCGATAAGGTCGTGAACAGAGATCCAGAGGTGATCAGGATCGTTTAAGGAGTCGGTCAGCGTGAGTATTATCGTTTCAAAATAGGTTGGCGTCTTTGCTGGGGTGTCCATAGAAAAAGACTTGTCCTAACACACATCAGTTGGTTATGAAACCTGCAGCAACAAAAGAGGTTTCACTTTGGCGGTCCTAGCTTTTGCTACTGGAGCAACATTGAATTTCCGACTATCTTGGAGAGCATTAGTTTCATTCTTCATCTCCTTGTGAACTGAATGCGGTGAATTCGAAATTATCCAAAAATTCGGAGTGGTTGTGATGAAGCCAAGATTGTTTCGTTACAAAATACAATGGAACACCAGTGAGGTCTTAAGTCTCATTTCATACCACTTTAAATTCCACCCGGACACCTCTACTGCGCACCTGCGTTGAGCGCAAGCCCCTGTGGTGAAGGTAGAGATATTGGACGCCTGTGCGTTCGTCGTTCAACGATGTCGAGCGAGGGAACTGGATCAAATTCGATCAAAGTTTAAACGAGTCAGTCGTCAATACTCCCACGGTCACTCACTATGATCACCGTCATAATGCTGTCACAGTCAGGTGGATTCTGTAACATGTCACAACCGCGACTATGTTCATGGTGTTGGGCCTTGGCGCGGTGCGGCAGTCTTGGTTGCTTCGTCCATTTCACCTTCAGCTACAGTCCATTATTTGCAATCCGTTTGATCCGGAAATCTCAAGAGAAGAAAATTCCACTAATGGAATAGAACTAAAATAGAACAAACTTGGAACAAACGGTACGGATGCCAGTTTGGCCTGTCATACGGCGATTACGTCGTAAGCACCGTACAAGGTCGAAGATGGTACGTCAAAGTTTTGTTTAAGTATTTCTCCTCACACGGGAACTTATTTTTTCCTTTTTTCCTTTTTGAAGAATCCATTACACATCCCCGAGGCCGCTGCGTATTTGCTTTACTCCTGTGTGTTGAGTCTGCCTCAATTCTTGGACTCCTCATTCAAGTTCAATAAGGCACATTCGGGCCTAAAACCAATCTTTGGCCTGTTCCGCGATCCTGTTCTTCCGACGGTCCAGCCTATCACGAAACTTAAAAGCCTCCTATTGGTTTGTATAAAGCAGAAGCAACCTCAGAGAAGACTTCCATCAAAGCCATTCACCAGCGTTTACCTCACATATTTAGTAAACTTATTTTGTCGACCGAACGCCATTGCCTTACTTGGACACGATATTCTTCCATCTTGCCATGATTCCACCAAGCATTACCCTTTTGTCGGCTTGTCTTGGTGTATTCGCTATGCCTTGTATGCCTTGTCAAGCTTCGTATAAGAGGACAACCTCCTGGGATCAAATACTGGCCACCCGAGGGCTTTACAGCCCGAAGATCACGAATCCCGCCAACGAATCTCTTTGGGCTGTAGGTTCCGATGTTGCTCTTACGTGGTACCTGTGTTCCGCTCAATTATGTGACACCACTTGCTGATCCTTCTCCGACTCTGGACGATAAGGGACCTCCTCGATGTTTCCAACACTACTACGAACTCTAGAGGGTTGTTCTCAGGCTATTCGGAAGAAGTAAACCAAGAACACCTCAGCCCTAGTGAATCCCAAAGTTTGACATTCACCTCCTTTGTTGACGGAAAAATCTTTCAAGCAGATGATCGCAATGTTCGGAACACTCTCTTGCTTCAGACTTTGATATCAAGAAAGGATTCATGACTTTGAAGCGTCCAAAAGTCGACAAAGTACGTTCACATAACACCCTCGAATCTTATTAACCTTAAATAGTATCCAAAGATTCTGGAAATTTCTCCCAACCTTCAGCATTTTCAAACAGTCCTCTGTTATTCCTTCGTCTTGCTACGACATCTCCTCTGAGCTTGATCGAATGTCGCTCTATACTCTTTGTTTCTATATGCTGTCTTCGTGCTTGAATCTGCGATAACTTGCATTTCATGGATGAAGGTATTCATAAGATTTTTATACTTTTTGCCACCCGCCGGTTCTAAATTACTACGTTAACGCCATGACCTCCTTTTTGGACTTATCTCGAGGGTGATGCGACTCAGTCGTCGACGAAACTATCTTCTGCGTGTTGTCTGCGTGCGTTATAGTTGTACTTTTACAAGCAATCTAAATCTGCTTAACGTTTCATGCCTCTCACTGTGTATACTTTTGAGAATCAATGACGATGGCCATGACGACCTCTCTGCTTTACACCGTTTTGTGATGTTCTCTAAATTTCTATCGCTCGAAATCCAATACTATGCGTCTGCTACTTCTAGGTCTAGACGCCTCTGCGACCATTTTACTACGACAAGGACGCGGATTCTCCGTGGATTCTCCTCCGATCGCTTGCTGTAACTCAATATCAGACTCTTCTTTGGATTGGAAGCTGTTTGAACCCCTACGGTCTAAGAAGCCTCTACATGGTTTGCAGCCCCAGTTATTCTTAACGCAACGAGGCACGGACACTGCCGACCTGAGTCTTTCAAGCTGAATCCATGAGGGTTCGATTCCATTGCACACCATGTCTTTGCCCTCAAAGTCGCTCCAATGGCCTTGAAAGATCTACGATGTGGCACATGCCTTGTGTTAAGGAGAGAGCATTTGTGAAGACACTTCGCCGCCTATCAGAGTGAAGAAATCACGGACAGAGTTCCCGGTACGGTCACGAGTGAGAGATATAAAACCTAACGCTGAAGTCTACCTCCTCCTCTAGGACTGTTCTCTCTCTCTCTTTTACACGCTCAAGGAACTTTTATATCAGTGCCTCTCACTGAATCTTTTTTACGCCTCTTAATATTCTCTTTTATCCCAAACGACACATTCCGGTCTTACCATCCTTTAGTATTACCATTTTCAACATGTTGTTCGACACCTTCATCTCCGCTATCCTCCTCGCCGCTTCCACCTCTTTCGCAGCTCCAATCGATAGTCCCCAGGAACTCATCGTGTTCAACCCGCCAATCACATCGCCCATGGCTTCCTCTGCTTGGGCTATGGGATCTGAGCAGGTTGTGCGTTGGGGTATGTAAAAGTTTATATCTGCATTCTAAACTTGAGACTCACGCTGGCATTTTCAGACATCGCTGAGATCCCTGAATCCAGACTCCATACGACTGGCCTGATTCTCCTTGGACATATGGCCAATAACAGCGAGAACCTCGATATTGGTGCGTACAAGAAAGTCTTCTTTGATAACACCACCATCTCACAAGATATTTATCATATAAAGCACACCCACTTGCTGCTGGCTTTCCTATCAGACAAGGCTACGTTGACGTAGTCATGCCAAAGGGCATTGACTCAAGGGATGACTACTTCGTTGTTTGTGAGTTATGCAAGTTTTTATTTATTTATAACACTCTGAATAACGATCCCCATCACAGTGTTCGGTGATTCCGTAAGTTATACGAAGTTGCCGCATCATAATTACTCGAAAGACTAATCCCTGTATCTCAGGGAAACAAATCGCCCAGGTTCAAGATCCACATTTGAGCCGCACGCCGTCCTATTTTCATCGAGTCCTCCTATCTGCCTGGTTATAATTGGTAGCTAGTTACAGGTTAATCTTACAAACACTCCACTCGCTTTGTCATGTGCTTGATTCACTGTCGTTGTTCTACTTACATTCTATTAGACACATTAATTAAAATGCATATCTATCCTTGTTAAACATACGTACTCGAGACCGAATGCAATTCTGTTTTGGAACGTAAAAAATACGTGGATGATACATGGGCTACTCAATTTTCTGTGCAAGTACTGATAACTATCGTTTAGAATCACACTGTGGGACACTGCATTCTCAATTAGGCGCCAGTACCAACTTCTTGGAGTTAAATGAAGAGATATCACGGAGTGATGGTCTAGGACAGTGTATATGGTACAGATGTCCATATTCTACGGCAGTTCTATCGATTTGCCAAATCCCACCTTGAAGACACGATTCGTACAATAACAGTACTTGGGATTTTAAAAGGTTTATGTCAGGACCGTGGGAGCCTTTAAGCCTGGCACCCCAGGGCCCCACTGCCCAGCCTTATAAGTTTTCTTCCCCTCACGTTTTACGTCCGTTTCCTGTATCTCCAGACTTTTCCTGTGTGAACACGCTCAGTAAGCCTCAACGCACGGCGGGCTTCCACGGTCACCACACTCACAGGATTGTCAGATGAATCATCATTCTAACTCCTGTTCTTATCGATATCTTTGTCGGTGTCAAATATCATAGGACCCAGGAAGAGTCATAGGTATAGCATCTCACGCGATGGTCAAGAAAAAGTGCTTCAAAGAGGAAGGTACTTGGACTTCTCGAGTCTTTAGACGCCCCTGCAATGGTCCTTTGCAACATTTGTTGAGGAATACCGTTCGATGATGCACCTCATTTCCCCAAAGAATACAATCTCCCCGCCTTACCAGACGATGACAACCCAAGTGCCGACCTCTTCTACGTCACTCTGAAAGACGGTTATGAACCCCCTATTATATTTGGCTATTCTCACTATCAATCTCTCCGTGACCTGAAAGAGTCTGCCCAAGACGACGAGTGTGGACTATGTTCGCTGATATACTACGAATTCCATCAGCTTTGGAAGGCGATGGACGATCGCAATTCGTCTTGGAGGTTTTTCATCACTGGACGCCAGGGCAAACAGCAGGGGTTTCAAGTTTGGACCGATGGACAACGTGGTACCATGCTTCGAGTTGGTGCGTTCGGTTACTTGGTCAAGAATGGTAGGGTAACATGCTTTTAAATCGCATGATCAATGTTCTGAGAATGGCACGGGCCTAGACGACGATCTCTCATTTTCTAGAGTCTATCGCGGGCGGACTGTAGCGCGTCAGGCGTCTTCGACAGCCTGCTGGGATGTTGTGGAAGACTGGATTGACAGATGCAATGACAAGCACGATAATTGCCCTCCCGGAACGGCCGACGTAGAGCTTCCAACGCGTCTCATCCGTGTTGGAAAAGACGATAATAGCATTAAATTTGTCGAAACATCGGGTCAATATGGGTCCTACGTGGTGCTTAGCTCCACATGGGGTCCTCAACCACCTACAGGCTTTCCTTACAGATTGACAGAGGCAAACTATGATGCCTACAATGCTAAGATCGATATCAACACTACTGGTTTAAAGGCGGCAAAAACGATAATGGACGCTATTCACATGACCAGGAAGTTGGATAACGTTAAATATCTATGGGTTGATGCACTTTGTATCGAGCAATCGCCCCTTCCTACGGATCCTCCTACAGATGATTACAACGATGAGGCGCCGAAGATGGCTCAATATTATTCAAACGCATATCTCACCATTTCCGCAGCTGCATCCAAAGACTCGTCTGCTGGCATATATGACGACCGCAGCGATAGCATCCCTTCCAAAACGTACACATTCACTCATTATAACTACGTCCAAGATGTTTCCGACAAGCTGATCATTTATCCCTTGCCTCTGGTTAAAGAAAACCTTCTTATTGGATACCTCGAATTTGCGGACGAAACTATTTCAACGCGCGCGTGGACACTGCAAGAGCGGATTCTTAGTAGTCGCACACTCTTTTATGGATCGGATCAAATGTACTGGGAATGCAACGAACACTTCGCCAGTGAAAATGGCGCAGTTCGTGTAAAAGGGCGGATGTACACGCTAGACAAACACACCCGACAGATAGCGCTCTGGGACAGCGGCAAGAAACAGGATCCCGAAGAACTTTGGTCTGTTGCAGTCGAATCGTATAGTGGGAGAAGCATGACGAACGCCCGAGACAAATTAGTTGCCATCAGCGGTTTGGCTTCAAGACTTGCGTCAATAATCAAGGAAAGTATATTGCAGGTCTTTGGGAAAGCACTATCATTACTGACCTTTGGTGGTCCCCTACCGAACCTTTCATGAAGTGGAGTGTCGCAAAGAATTGGTCGCCGTCTGCTGCCAACTACTCTGCTCCTTCTTGGTCTTGGGCAGCACATGAGTTTGCTCCAGAGTATAAAATCAGAGGGCCGTATCTCACCCACGGCGGATAATCGTGCGCTTAACTCTGAAGAAGTAGCTGTATGCAAAGGGCATAGTATCAAACACGTAACGAAAGGCAACTCCTTTGGAGGAGTCAAGTCAGCCCGGCTTGAGCTCAACGCTCCTGTTTTGCATCTCAGACTCGACGAAGATAGGACCCACATCTCCCGCAGACAATTAGCGTTCACTTGGAAGAAGCGCGAGTTGCACCATAAAAGTGTACTAGATTTTGCGTTCAGTTCCAAGAGCGAGGTTTCCTCTCTGGACATTCATGCATTGGTCCTTGCTAAAACTACCGACGAAACGATCGAAGTTGTCTATCTCTGCCTCCTTATCACTCCCGTTGGCACTAGTAATGACACTTACCGTCGAATTGGTACTATTTGGATCCGCGATACTGACTTGGGTAGGCATGCACCAGATTTTGAGGGTCTCTGGTGGTACCTGGACAAGTTTGTTTGAATTGCGCCTTTGTGAGCGCTTTTTTATTTTGCTCCTGGGTACTACACCTGCCGCGATACACCTATGGCCGTACTTACTGAGCACTCGTAGTTATGTACGTGTACCATGCTTCTTCATCTTTATGCACTTCATCTATGGGTATGTACTTGGTACATTCCTAGTATGTTTATCTGTCTTCTCCTGCTGCCTTGCAAACCACCTATATAAAATCCTAACAACAACGCCCGCTTCGATTTCGACAACAAGAGAGATAATAAGAAAATAAAAGAGTGCGACGAGTGGACCTATACTATGATAGTGTAGAAATAGATATTAATGGCAAACACTGAGAAATATTAAGGGAAAGTGTCGTGTGAGGGATTTAAAAGTATCCAGCAGAAAAATGATGTAAAAGGAAAAGGAGTGTATGCACACCAGGACAGAGACACCAAGAGGTTGTGAAGTTAATCATAATAATACAACGCTGCAGAGAATGTTTTGTCTCCAAATGCGTTAGGATGTTGCTATAGAGCCAGATATTCGTCATTTCCAACCATTCTGTTTGCTACTCCCATTCGAGTCAATATTTGTTTGCCATGGGATGTCTCCCAAACGATTCCGAGAGCTTGCGGATGGAAGTTTGCCAGAGGGTGCACGAGACTTGAGAGAAAATATATCTCTTGGACCACCAGTCGATCTGGAACTGTCGACAGGACTCGAAGCTATTCGGCCATTATTTATGTTGACGCTCGAAAGACCAAGCGGTGCAATGGTAGAGCTAGCTTCCGATGCAGATCTATGGAATCGCTGAGCACGAATTCCAGAAGCACTACTTTTGGACGATAATAGAGAGGAAGAGGGCGAAGAAAGATCGATAGACCTAGAGTGGCTGGATGATTTGGTTCTAGCAGTGGCGGGTTTCAAAGCAGGCTGCAGAGTAGGTACAATCTCCGTAGCGAGTTTCTGAACAAGAACACCCGCATCATCTTTTTGTAGCTTCTCAACCACATTTAGCAATCCATATCGTTCTACCAACATGGCGCGATTCGGATGTACTTCACACACGCTCCTGAGGATACGAAGTAGATTCAGGCGGACAACAGCTCTGCCGTCCTGCCCAAGTCGTTCAATAATTCGCCTGAAGAAGGAGGGTGATTTGGTGATAGCGATTGTTATAGGCGTAGAGAGTCGAATGATCTTCAAGAATGGTTCAAGCAGGTTGTCGAACGAGTTGGCTTTGGCAGAAACAAAACAATTGAGTAGCCCGTCCATGGAGGCTGGGTTCAGCAGTGCGTCTTCTACTCGGGCAGTCTCGTCTTGAAGCCACGACCAGATCGATTCCAGGGCACTCGTTTGGAAGTATGGATCAGCCAACAGCTTGATATACATTCCAAGACCGTCGTGCTGCCATAGTAGAGTGCGACAGCTTTTTCCTGCACCCGCCAAATCGCAAAGAATAGGCAAAGCGAATTGTTTGAGAGGCGAGCTCGTTTCAATAACTCGTTTGAGGCATGGAATAATGCCAGCTTGAGCAGCTTCTTCTTGCCGGGTTTTGTTCAGACGACAGAGGTTGAAACAAGTTTGGAAAACGTGATTGGATATTTCCTAGAAAACGAAGTTGAAATTCATTGTGGGATATACAGGAATAAAAAAGATCTTACTGTGCTATGAGGACCAGAGGTCTGTTCTTCGAGAATACGAATGAGAATCTCTATAGCATTCGCATTCTGGAGGACCTCAAGCATTGTCGCATTCATAGATAAGTGCTTGACAGCCTTCAACATCCGCACAAGGCACTCTGGTTCCAGGAGCTCGCAAGCTCGAAGTAGGCCTGTATTAAAAGAGTTAATAGGGCTGATATTAAAAACATCTTCATTTCGATACTTACGCCGTACAACTTTTCTCGTGCCCAAGGCATTTCGAACATGTATATCAGACTGCGAGACCTGTGAGAAAACCAAGAGTATTTGGATGACCTTCATCTTTGTCTCCATGGTCGGAGTGTCGCGAATCGCCATAACGTTTAGTAGGGCAGCTGAGAGAGGATCAAGGAGACCTTCACGAATGAACATGCGACAGAAATCATTCTTCGTCGTCGGACTTTGGAGTTCAAAGACACTGCCAATGCCATTCAGCGCATGTTCCACAAGCTCCGTCTGTTCACTATAGTCTTCGTCGAGGAGATCTACAAGCACTTTGAGGCCTCGACATCTGGATAAAATATAAACGAATAGCCAGACATAGATAGGGACATTACGCACGAAATAAACATCTGAAGAGTGAGCACAGAGGTATGACATAGTAACCTGATGAAATTGGAAGCTTCCAGTCGACATTCCGATGGGTACTTCTTTGAAGTAAATTCTGTGCACCGTGATCAGTAAAGGTGTACACATGTTTAGACGCTAGAAACAACACACCCATCATTACTGGTATTCCACTAGGAGAGATTTAAGAGTTAATATTAATTACAGTAATGATATAACACTATTGAGCAAAGACTGACCCAATCAAACAGAAACTTTCCAAAAACCCAAGCTCCTCAGTGACGAGCTAAATGATATGCAGAAGTGAGCTGATAATATTGTGGCATTTATGCGCGGAATCTACGCACCAGGTTGATTATTTGCAACAACTTTATTATCACATCCCTTGAGCATCTTGCTTCCAAAACTTCCAATATGGCGAGCATCCCATGCGATGATACTAATTGAACTTGCATTTCAGGCGATTCGGTCATGATGTTGAGCTTTTCAGAGAGTCAATCACAGATATCCTGGGAACTTTGCCTATAGTCACTTACCAATTGGTCGCAAGCATCTCTAAGCTGGAAGTCTGGTGCCGAAGGTGTAAGTTGATCGATGAGTTGGTTAACAGTGTTGGTGAGTCTTGCATATTTGTCACGCAGGAGATTTGATTCCAGATCATCATCTGAAAACCCTTCGTCAATCTGCAGGTCGATAATCAGCAACAGGGAGAGAAGAAGCTGCAACAGATCAAAGGCATACCTCTGCAAAGGGATCCTCTTCGTTCCAGTCATCGCCAGACTAGTAAAAAGGTTAGTCAATGAAAAAGCCATGCATAAAGGCAATTCATACCCATGCTTTATCCGATAGACGGGTATTTAATTGCAAAGTTTGCATCGGATGTTCGGTAGCTGTGTAATATATCATCACCCATTAGAAAAAGGTTTACACGATGAAGCGAGATAGGGAAGATAAGCTTACAAGTTGTGTTGATTTTCCCAAAGACATCTTCATAATCTTCATCGTCTTCCTCCGCGTATTTGTCGAACTCAGCCTGATTGACTACCTTCTGTGAGTCAGCCTTTCCAAACGATCCCCCATTTCCCAAGGGAGCACTAGCTAAAGAACCGGTACGAGCTTGAGAACCGGTAGCATGCCCTAGAGATCCGAGAGGGCTGATAGATTGACGCGAAGATTTCCTGGACAGGCTTGGAAGAGGGGCAGACAGTGGGCCAAGACCGGGAGCAGCAGAAAGACCAATCGTCTTGATATCGTCTGGATGGAATAGACGAGGACGGACAGAGTTTTTCAGCTATAAAGTTGAAAGAGAAAAAAAGAAAAGTCGAGAGCTCCCGTAAGATTCGGACTCGGACACTGTAGTTTCAACGTACCTTAAAGTCAGCTACCTTCTCCTCTAACCAAGCTTCGTCTTCTTCTGTAGCCAAGTCCGAATAATCTTCGACAATAGGCTGGATCTCCGCGGCAGGTGCTTGAGCTAAAGGAACAGATTGCTGTCCAGGACTCCGATTCGGGCGTATGGTTCGAGCGTTATCTTCGACTTCGTGTTTATCTTCCTCTGAGGACTCTGATGCATTCTTTTCTAGCGCTGTAGAGAATAATTCAATTGAAAAGATTACCTCTCATTAAATATGTATAGTTTACCTTGCAGTTTAGTGAAAGATATGCCCTCCTCGAAGTCATCATCCCAATTGTCCGTTTGTTCTTCCGGTGGTCGCAGAACAAAACCAAGAGGGTTTATCTTCTCAACTAAATTCATCCCTACTTTACCACCAGGTGCCACTGCATTCTTCCAGCCTGAAGGTCCAGAAGAAGGATTCGCGCCAAGGATCGGTATGGAGGAAGATTGAGGCATCTCCGAGGATCGATGCTGAGTGGGAGAACTTGGTCGTTGATGTTTGGACACATTCTTGGAGAGCTTCGAAGGGGCTAATTACCCACCATGTTAGAGAACTTTGTAGTGAAAAGAAATCATGCTTACATTTCAAAGCTTCGTTCCATTCCTGGACCTTTAAGACGGCCTCATCAAAATTGTAATTGGATTGCCTCTTAGCACTGCCATTACCCTCGTCACCAGCCGGTCTCTCTCCGCCAGTGTCTCCTGACCTGGTTTTCCCATCAGCCATTTGCTTGCGAGCAGCCACCATCCAGGGATGCCTCCGCAGTTTCTTCGCAGAAATGCGCAAGTTACAATCCTTCTGAAAGCAATGATATAAGAAGTCCTTGACGATTGGCGAAGCTCCTTCAGGAATTGGTGGACAATCGTCTTGTACAATGCGGAAGAGAGCGGGCATAGGATCCAGGGTATGATAAGGGGGATGTCCTTCAAGGAGTTCGATAACCACACAACCAACACTCCATATATCAGAGGCAGTGGTTGCTCCAGACTGTTCGATAACTTCGGGTGCCATCCAATACGGGCTTCCAACAACAGCGCCATCTTGCACACCGCCTGTCTTCACGGCAACACCGAAGTCTGCAAGCTTTACTGTTCCATCTTTGTTGGTCAGGATATTCGCTCCTTTGATGTCGCGGTGGATGACACCCTGGTCGTGGAGGTAGACGAGGCCCTCCAACACTTGGGAAATGTAAACTGCGACAAGACTTTCTGGAAACTTTCCAAATCTCTTGGATATGTTATGAAGGGATCCATTCTCGCAGAATCTATGTTCATCTTTGAATTAAGGAGATAAAGCAAAGTGCGTGTTACGTACTCGAGGATAATGTAGAGGAATTCGCGCGTCTTGACAAATCCTTTGTACTTGACAATGTTATCGTGCTGAGTAGATTATAAGTGTCAAAGTTAGATTATTGTATGTGAGTGACACACGTTCAAATTCTTCAGTAGGTCAATCTCGGACTACGAAAGGTCAGCCAACCAAGCCATCGTCAACACATGTCCACTTACCATGATCTCACTGAGGTCTCCCTTGGGTATATTGCTCAACCGAATCTCCTTGACCGCGACAGTCTCTCCAGTTTTCCATCTCAGTGCTCCTACAAGAAACTCGAATGAATGATCTTTCAGGTTTCTCGACATTCTGTGCACACGCACTATAAACCTGCCCAAAGGCCCCCTTCCCAAGCGAGTCTCCCAGTTGCTATAGTCCCCGTAGGTCAATTAACAGAAACGCCTAATTACAAAGTTACTCATACATATTCATTGAGGGCCCTATTGGAATCTGCAGGTATAACCGCCGGCGTTGTGGCGGGTCGCGAAGAGGACATGTTCGCCGATGCGCGCAATTAGGTGACTTTGATTTGGCGACAAATGTCAGGATCTTAAGGGTTTGGGAGAGGGTTCAGTGAGAGAAAGGGAGACGAAAAACGCGCTATTAGTCGCGTCCGGCGCTGACCACAGTTCGAGAAGAAAAGCGCATATAGTCGTCTAAAGGGAACCACTTTCGGCGTCGTTGCCGAACTTCCCATATGCGGCTTCGTTTCTTTCTTTCCCTCTCACCGTCATATGCTTTCCCGTATAAGATTCTCACTACGGTCACTTTTCGCTATTGTCCATGTCATATGACAGAGCTATTAACTACGAGTTGACTCGAACTCGTCGTGTCTTGACACCAAGAACGCTGTGCTGCAGCTTCCATAAACATGCCATAAAAACAGACACGGCTATTTGTGAACCGTCCAATGAATTGTGCAGTGGCACAATACCAGAAGAAAACTAGTGGCCTTCGGTTAATTTAAAGGTGCTAGCAACTCATAAATCAGCGTTGTAAATGACGCTGATACGTAGACAAGTTTCGTATGCAGTGTCGCCAGCTCCGCTTGCATGGCACAGCTACTGTAATTTACAAGAAAGCAGGACTTTTTTCAACTCAAGTGATACAATGCTATCCTCGTATATTACCGCGGCAACTCTTCTGAAATACAGTTGTATGCGCTGCGGAACAGGACTGCTCGATCGTAGCAAAGAACGAGAGGGAACCTGATAAAGCGCGCTAGGACGAACGTCACTCTTACTCTACCGAACCTACACAAATTTTAACGCGTTGGAGACAGCAGACATGCAGACAGCTTGCAGTACTTGGATAGTATAATAGTTCCCATTTTTCCTCATGATTGTCAGTCCGAGAGCACCGAGGAGAGGTCGTTTCACGGGTGAGTATGTATGCGACCTTTAGTTCCTTATTTTGTTGGGTAGACTGACACCCATGCTTGAGCTTTGAATGATATATCAACCTACTTACAACGTACCAAAATGATACATGGAATAGTCACCGTCGAGCTCGGCAGTTTTTTTTGCCAGAGCCGTAATGTAGTTGCCAAGAGAAAAGTTAATTAGGACTGATATTTTACAGTGGGATTTGAGTTCGTTTACCAACAGCGGGAAATGGTGTCCGATTTTTTCAATGGTTTTACCTGACGTTATCCCTGTTTCTGAGAGCAGGTGAACAAGGGTGTCCCATTTTCTTGTTCGGCGCCCGCGATATTTTTCAGTCTGAAACTCTCAAAAATCAAGAAAAAATCTCAATGCCGTGTGGAATAAGATACACATAAGATAAAAGAACCTGGCAAACAACCTTTCTGTCAAAAGTTAGCTCCAAAATGTGCATCGAAAGAGGGGGGAACATACCATTATCTTATTTTCAGATAAGAAAGTTCCAACTACAAGAAAAAGGGCAACTTACTCGGCCTTGGGTGATGACCAGAAACAAAATAAAACGGCATAGATACAGTGCATAAGAAAAGTTCATAAAAAGATCGAGAAAAGATTGTGGGGGTATAATAAATCATGAAAGTACCTGTATAACACAATATGAGTTATTAAGCCTCAAAGCAGAGACACCAAAACTCACAGCCAATAAGACAACAGCAACAACAACCGCGAGTATTAACATCAGACAAGCAGCACGTTTTCCTGCTCTCCGTTGATAATCTGCTGCAGTAGTGAGTTCTTGGGCAGCGGAGCCCGTGTCGACATCGACGGAAGAGATATTCAACTCTATGTTGTCTACGTTACGAATATCGTCATTAGCGGGAGCCACGCGGAAGCCAGGCAGATGTAAAAAAGAAAACGCGGGAAAAGGGAGGCAGGACAAGCCCAAAACCAACAAATTGCGTGTACTCACCTATCATGCTTCCTTGTTGGTTCACTAACGTTCCCAGGTCATGGAATATCTCTGCTAATTCATGGATACCTGTTTCTATCTCCCGGATTTCGGCTTCTCGCTCCTGAATGAGAGACTCTTGATATGCCAATTCATGAGGCGAAAGCTGGGCTTGTAATATCTGAGCCTGTCGTTGTTCCTGAGGAGTCGGTTCCGGTTCATCAGGATTTCTAGTATTGTGTCATCGACGCGGTTAGCTTCCGAACATGGTCCCGAACACAATTGAAACGGTTACTTACGGTGGGTGGTGCTCATCGTCATCAATAGCCAGCTTGACTCCTTGCACGACCGTTCTTTGGCGTTCTGCGCTTACTTGTTGCGCACGCTGAAACGCAACCAAGGACATTTGAAGATCATGCGATGTTTTCTGCATTGCGGTCTTTTGATGAGGCTACAAGTATTATTTGGTTGGTCAAATGTTCCCCAAAGAATATAGAATTTGGTATACCAATGAAGCCTGTAGTTCCGATAGTTTCTTCAAGTCCTCAGACCCTCTCTTTGCCATGGCCCGCGTCGTTTCGGTGAGGTCGTGTCTTGATAGTCACGGTCAGCTGCGCGCGCAGTAAGATAGCAGCGACCACTTACAAGCTCTTCCTAAGCGTCGCGGAGTCCTTGCCAGTTCCCAACTGATCCACTAGTTTCAGAATACCTTGGACATTCGAATTCATCTTGAAGACTTGGAGGGACAAGGATGATTGAAGGCTCTGGAACGCATGGTCTTCCCGAGACTGTGGGACTGAGGACGAGGGTGTTTGCTGATGACCACGTCCAGCTTCAATATCTTGGAAGCTCATTGCTGACGTACCCTGTAGTGTAGGGAGTAGAAGCGTACAGCGGCGGTGTGATAAGGGTTGGAGCAACAAATGTTAATGGGTGACCTGCTCAATGACACTCATGCCATATCACCAGCGATCCACGTGATATTACGTACAACAATTCCAGAATTGTCAGTGCCGAGATCACGGCATGGCTTGTATGCCGTTCAAGCACACCGATGGTGAAATGGTTATCATGCTTGCCTTCCAGTACAGCAATTCAGCTATTACTTACAGCAAGCGGTAGGGGTTCGATTCCCCTTCGGTGTATATTTTGTTACATTTACATATCTGTGTTTTGGACTCAACTCCCTTTACTTCATTTACTTTATTTTCGGAAATTTTTACTCGTGCTAAATCACAGTTACCGAGCTGCTGAGCAGCTCATGGTTTCTGCTAGAAATTTGAAAGGATGTATGAAAAAAATACACTGATATTATTTTGGTTTCGATTTTTGGTAACTTTGGGATGCATAAGCGCTCACTAATCCATTTGTGGGAAAGATCGTTCGGATGTAACCGTCGGTAGGGAGGCCACAGCGTTCAAGGGTTCAAGTTGCCCCCTTGACCTCCAACATTTTTGTTCCGTTTTTGTTATGTTTGAGCTTCGTAGCTATGGAGAAGCCTGAACCTGCGTCGCTAGTTTACTAGTCACCAGTGGCACCAATTCTGAGGTCTATAAAAAGCGCCTTTGGGGTGGGTATGGCCTGCCAGATCGACAGGCTATGACTGATATACGCACCATAATGCTCTCGACAAAAAGTACCAATCAAAGAAAGGGGGATAAGAACTTTGTCGATCATCAAGAGAGATTCCCTTTGATCGACTCGCATAATCAATGGGGCAGCAGAGGTTATCTTATGTATTCGAGTCCTGACTTATTCGGACGGAGACGGCAGATTATCTGCTTAATCTATGCGATGAGCGGCTGCGTGAATCTAATGCATTGTCCGGAGATAAATCGATCGAGGTGCCTATGGTTTCGTCCTTGCTGGATTGAATTGCATCTTAGTTCATGCGCAGCTAAGACAATGGCAGTACTTTACAATGAAACTATTTAGGAAGAATTTTTATAGTTAGGCGGTGCATACATATATAAGGTGAAAAATGAGCACATCTGAGCAAACCATCTTTGAACTCTCCTTGTGGAGACCATGTCGAACCTAGGGCTCTGGAGTCCATTGTTAGCAACCATCACATGCAAAAGGTGTGGAACGACGATGATTGACTTCGACATAGATAAGCATTGTTCAAAAGAGTGCATTGCTGGGTGAGAGTGGAGCCTAAACTGATCGTCAATCAGTATGTTTCTGACCTGCGTTCGACTGCTGAACCTAGGCAATTCACGTGCGAACGTGACTGGTGCAGTTTTCGTGCCAGTTGTTGGACGGTTCTAAAGGAACATAAAGATAGAGGAAACCAGTGCGTGTATGATTTTATTAGTACTTGGAGTCTGGCGCATTCTTATATTAATTAATTTGACCACCTTTCAATGCAGCACCATCCCCTGTTTCAAGTCGCACGCAGATGCACAAAGAGCCAACCTTCAAGCATAAGAAGCTACTAGAGTTAGAGTCCGAGAATTTTATGGAGGAGATATTGCCAGCCCCTGGTAGAAAAACTGACGATGCTTTCGAAAAGGATGGAGAATAAGAGACAGGCACCGAACTGCTATGTATTGGGATGGGGGATCTAGTAGCAGTAACGGAAGCCCAGGTACCACGACGTTTCAAGAAACAAATTTCACATTTTTTCTTATAAAAGGACTGAAAGAGCTTTGAGTGCCAATTCTAGAATGTGACTTTCATTGCACGATCTCTTTTGGACTGTAAGCGCCGGCGCGTGATCTAAATATAGCGCAACACAAAGGGAGGTGCAATGTGCTTGGTATTTCTTTGCCTTTGTAACTCGACTTCTAGAAGTTCACGAGGCCACGCACAAAAGGGATTTTCAAATGGAGATTCTTTGAGAATAACTTCATCCATTGAACTGGCAGGCTGTACGATCACAATGCCGTTATTTCCTAAATAACATCAATGAACCGGCCACATGAAGCTTAAGCATTGATATTCAGTATAAGTACCAACGTACAATGGCAAAGACGTGGTTAAGCAGATATCTCTCTTCTCGCTATTACACTCCACCTTGTTAACTCAGAACTTGACTCAAATAAATGCTACTGTCATCATTTTCACTTGTGCGTTGCGATGACTGCGGAAGACCGGTTCGCCACAATTTGCTGGAGGGACACAGAGACAAGGCGCACAGTGGCACATACGTAAGGAGGAGGAAAACAAACAAAGTGTTTGAAATGTAAGTGTTATCATGAATCATGGGGTCCAAGGGATATTTCTAATCAACACCTTCTCAGACGTCGATCTCTTAAACGTGATAGGCTTCAATTGAAGGTTCCCATAATCCAGAATCCTGGTCAACGGGTTTATTTATGCCCCGGACATTACGGGATCCCTTGCGATACAGACTTTTTGACAAGTTTCCCAGAAAAGATTCTGCAGCATAGAATCAAATTCCACGGATTTGTACCCGGCTACGGAAATCCAGACATATCAACCATTGTTCGGGGCTCCGTCGACGAAAAACGCATCCGCAGCTCTCCTGCCAGTTCATCAACGACATTAGTGGGGGAAGAAGAGGCTAATCCATACAATTTACCACCTAAAGAAGACACTTCAAGTGGAATGAACGTTCCCCGTGAATTGCATCCCATTGAGGCCGCTTACTGTCTTCTTGCACTGGGGAGTGACTTGACTCACAGTTCAAACTACGCACGAAATTTGCTATGATTAGTTTGTGATTAGTACGCGCGCCGTGTTATTGTACAATAGTAATAGTAGATAGATACTTTTTATTCACTGCATATAATTTTGCATTAGCTTTTTCAGTGTCCTGAACTGTTTTCGAGTAAATTTGACACGAACCTTGAAGGAGTCGAAGTGCAGTCTGGGAAGGTTATGGTGTACGGGATCGCGGACCGATGAACATTGTTTGCCAAACGCGACAGTAACAAATATCCAAAACTTTTACCAACGGTTCGCCGGCGAGCTCGCTGTACACGACAAATCACAAATGGCTTCTCAAGTTGGGAAAACGGCGACGAGGCACTCACTGACGCGTTTTCAACGTCCCCCACGGATATCCCGACAAATCATCAAGAATCCCAAAACCGGGCTTCCCCAACCACCAGTGAAGATCATCACCCGTGAATTCGCGCCATGCCGCCTAGAAGACCATTATCACACAACACTGCGCGACGACTTGATGTACATAACATATACCCATGAGATTGGAGAGCGTCCGCCGCCGCGTCAAATCCGTCTCAAGTTCGACCCCAATGACCCCTACACGAAACACCGACACAACCCGCCTGTTGGTGGATCACAGGTCGGAAAGAAACCGGCACCGCCGTGTACAGCAGAGAACACAGTACGGTTGGAGAAGATTCAGCTGCATACGATGGTTAAGGAGGCAGTCCAGAATAAGGGTCAGCTTCTGCCTGCTATCATGCAGATGAAAGCGCTTTCCGGAGAGACGTTCCAGGGCGGAGGACATCACGCTATCGAGGGCGTCCAGATTGTGCGCGGTAAGAAGTCGGTTGGAGGATGGGTAAGACCGGGCATTCCGATAGGTGTCAAGGTCGACTTGAAGGGGCAAGCCATGTACGACTTCTTGGGCAATTTAGTTGAATTCGTTCTCCCCAGGTTGCGAGATTTCAACGGTGTCGTTCTTCCTCCTCAGTCTTCGTCATCAAACACATCCAGTACTGTCTCTGGTGTTGTCTCTTTTGGACTGCCACCGAACGCCATTGGTTTCTTCCCACAAATCGAAGTCAACGTTGACGCATATCCTAAGCTATACGGCATGCATATACACTTCGTCACAAATGCGACAGGCATTGGCGCACAAGACAAAGCAAGGGCGTTGTTGTCGGGCTTCCAGGTTCCTTTCGTACGGCGGTAGTTAAAAAGTATCGTTAGGTGAGTGTTGCTGGTACTCTTTTCTTGCGAAAACTTTTTGGAGGAGTGCTAATTAAACCTTGCATGAAAGACGCATTTGTAGAGTGATGCCTTACCTACTCATCCACACATTATAATATCGTAATGAAAACATCGAGTTCTTTGTGAGCGTTGGTATAATGCTACCCACAGCTTTGAAACCCTGGTTCATGAAAGCCATGGTAGGTGGTACGGCACTTGTACTTTGTTGTAAGTAGAGCTTTGTGTTTTGCCTGGTCTCTTCACTTGAAACCTATACTTCTGATTCTGGAAATAATTCCCATATTGGGATACCACCGACTGACGTTCGACCCCCGCCCAGGTCATTACAGGGGTTCCAATTACGCCAGCATTCAACACGCTATCTACTGTTTGACTCAGTGGATTTATCACAGACAGGCCATTATCTCACCTTTATTTCAACAACAAAGAGTGTATATGGTCATGCGACCGTGACTAAGGCGGTATGCCATTATCTCATGATGTTGGCGCAAACCTCCAAGTCTTCCTCTCTTAAACATTCTTACTCATCGTCGGACTGACTCTATCATGTTACTCGCTGAAGGGGGTTCCGTAAATGCCATTAAGACACCAAAGTCATGACAGTCGAGCAACCTACAATTGCCATTTCCAGTACCGCAGTACATAATACCCAAAAAGGTGGCAGTGACTTGGAGTCTCTTGAGGAGTAGGACTTTTTCTGCCTTACTATACTGCTCTATCTGTATCAACTGACATTTTACCTTTATAGTATTATTGTCCGGAGTACCACATCCTTGGAAACTGGTCGACCAGGAAAGGACAAAGAAGAATATAATTTCTCTTTCCTCAAGGTCGACTCCTCCGCCAGAAACAGTTACGAATCCAGCGAAGACAGTAACTGCCATGGTACAAGCAATAGTAACCAAGACGGCTTCGTTGAAATTGACCGATGAAGGACGTAGCTTCGACGACTCAGGCGCCATTAATGCAAAGACACTAAGCGCATGACAAATTAAATGCTATCTCGAGTGGGGTGACTCGGGCTCTGGATTAGCTCCTCTCTCTGCCTCCACTCTTGGGTTTATTAGAAATTGTGAGCTCCAAAAAGCGATGGGTGATATGGGCTTCTCTATCAAGCACTGCTCCTTGACTGCTCCCAAGTCCCCAGCTAAACACTACATTTTATTTCCCAAGAGCGGACAAGGTGGTACTAAAAAAATAGATTGCTTTCTTATATTGTAGCAATACTCAAGTCTAAATATATGAAATGTAGAATACTCACAGCTGATGTTGTTTCCTCCTCCCCAGCAAGTTCAAGAAAATAGAAATCTAAATAGTTGGTGGCAGTGTAGTGATTTACATAATTGAGAAAGCGATCACATGATACAATGTTCGACTTCAACCTGATGCTGAATCCGGGTGTTGTGTCGCGCCTCGGCTCAGCCTCCTTCGTCTTCAAATTTCTCTATCTTGATTCTTCTAGGTTGTATGCGCAAGGCTATATAAACCGCGATACCGAAGTTCTACTTGAAGTACTAAGTAAGTCATTTACGCTCTTCAACCCTGTAAACTTATCTCACAATCTTCTAGCATTTTACAGGAATCGGAATCGGGCGCGAAAGGTTTGCTTATGCCTCTTCTATAGTGGCTTCGAGACCACTAAATATGCTTCAGAAAATTTGGACTTTGGAAACTATATCGTATAAGAAAGCAAACCTACCATGACTTCAGTTGGATCTGTAACGAGACAGATAGCTGCAATGGAAATATCGAACAAGAAACCCGCTTCAGGCGCTGCAGGGGGCTCTTCTCTTCGTCAGCCACTTATGAAACAACCATCTCAAACGAACGTCACGAAACTTCTTACGAAGTATGCTGCTCCGAATCCCTTCCCCAATTCTTCAACGAACAAACCTACAAATCCTTCATCCCTGCGAAACCCTGTTCCTAATTCCACTCAAATTACTGCATCAGGTTCTTCCAAACCCGGTCATTCCGCCCAGCCCTCGTTTGATATCGGTAACTATGACGGAGGGCTGGAACTTGAAAATGAGAAAAGAGGAGAACGTGTGTATGGCGAAGCTGCCGAGCAGTTGGCCTTGGACTCGAGTACATCTCGGTATGTGATTCAATTTGCAACAACAACAATGCACTTATCGTTTCTCAGACGCTCTCCAACTCGCGAATGGACATTACATGATTTTGACATGGGCCGCCCACTGGGAAAGGGTAAATTCGGACGCGTGTACATGGTCCGAACCAAGGCCGAACCCAAATACATTGTCGCTCTCAAAACTCTTTATAAATCGGAAATTGTTCAGTCGAAGGTAGAGAAGCAAATTCGACGAGAAATCGAAATTCAACAGAATCTCCGCCACCCCAATATTCTTCGACTATACGGATACTTCCATGATGAGAAGCGCATTTTCCTCATGCTCGAATTTGCGGCAAAAGGAGAACTTTATAAGCAACTATCCAAGCTTCACCGGTTCTCGGAAAGGCGCAGCTCGCGATATATCGATCAAATGGCCGATGCTCTAGTCTATCTACACAGCAAACACGTTATTCATCGTGATATCAAGCCAGAAAACTTGCTTATCGGAATAAATGGAGAGTTGAAGATTGGTGACTTTGGATGGAGTGTACATGCTCCTGGAAACAGACGTATGACACTTTGCGGAACCCTTGACTATCTACCACCAGAGATGGTAGAAGGCAAAGAGCACAACGAGAAGGTTGACTACTGGGCTCTTGGTGTACTGACATACGAGTTCGTTTATGGCTTCCCACCATTCGAGGACAAGGTTGTCAACAGTGAGTTCATCCCTACCTTCTGTCGACTTGGGTTGCTCGTACTCACCATCAACGTGCGTAGATACATACCGCCGTATCGCCAAAGTCGACTTGAAATTTCAGGACAGAGAAGTACGACTCTCTGAAGAGGTGAAGGATTTGATCACACGAGTAGGTTTCCCCGTCCCCCTTAAAAATACGACGAATATTTATATTTATATTTATCTAGCTCTTACGATATGATCCTCAGAAGCGTATGCCCCTCGTGGAGGTGCAAAAACACCCATGGATTGTGAAGTACAGACAGAAGCGGGAGAGTGCCCAGTAATTCTCCCCATACAAACGTGCTCTTGTCCAAACTATCTAGTGTCTTTGGGCAGTACCTATTTATTTGACTTCTTGTCTTTAGCTAGTGGTTTTCTATCCCCCCTATAGTTACATCAGGCTTCGCCTGTGTAAATCGCCTTGGTTGTACGGACATACTTACATATCATCCTCACCTTCATCGCCATCATCCCATTCATAATCTCCTGTATTTGGAAAGTTGTATATCCCTTTTTCATGTCTAGAAGATATCTGAGATTACGGCTTTATGAATGAGTCTTGTCACCTATCTTCGTGGCCGACTCCTCCGGCTCCATTGGCTTTTTCACACAGTGAATACTCAAGAGAGCAAAGACTAAAATTAAGCACAGGCTTCGTTTGAATATTTAGGCTGTGGGATTGCCAGCAGGTCTTTATATCTTGGGGCTCCACAAGCTCTGGTCTACAAAGCTCGTGAAGTGTCACCTGGACCCAGATCTGACTGCGGATGTGGTATTTATTCTTCACCTCCAATTAACCTAAATTAGATCACGCAGATTGATATTAGGGGCGTAAATGCGTAAAGGTCGTTATAGCTCTACGTATCAATAACATAAGAGCTGTACAGAAAGGGTCGTCATGAAAGAGCGTAGCCATAAATCGAACAAATAACTTAGAACTCTCGATCTCGAAACAAGAAAAGTTCACGTCTGAGCTTTAACCCGAACTTCACGCCAAAACTCTTCCCACCTGGGAGACCTCTCGTGCGTCGTCTCGCCTGCACCACCAGCAGCCTCTGCATCCTCAGGTGTGGGACTTCCTAATTCTGTGTGTCGCAGTTTTGGCTTTGGGCGCGTAGGCGCTCCCTGTACTGAAGCTGAGCGCGAAACGGCGGTAGTAGGATTGACGTGGATATGCGGTTGGCTTCCCGCTGCATTAGCGCTGGTAGCAGCTGCCATGTCGAAAGCTTCCCGTTGGGCAATGGCCAGCCTATCAAGAGCCTTGATCAGAGAAGGCGTCGCTGGGACCGGGACGGGCATTGCTGGGTTGGGATTGGGTGCAGACTGTGGGGCTGTGGCCGCTCGCTCGCTTTGTCGACGCTTCAAGAACGCAGGGCTCCATGCGTTCAAGCCTGAGGCATCTCGATCTCGAGTATTGATATTTTTCGAGTTCAAAAGTCGTCTGGAGGCGAGATCTTCTTCGTGATCAGAGTAATCCAGCCCTATATCACTACGTTCGTGTTCGGCCGCCTGTTGAGGTTCCTTGAGTCGCTGCTTGCGCTGCTTCTTCAACTGGGCGATTTCTTGATCATAGTCGAGAGTCTCGAGAGCATCTAATCTTGGGTCAGAAGGAGTCTGCGCAGCGCCAACAAGTGTGGGCGTTGTTGAAGCTGAGGTCGAGTGATGCGTGTCATTGAGGCCCGGCCGCTTTGCGTGTCGGTGTTTGTTGAAATAATCACTAGGAGAAGAGCTACTCGAAACTCCCTTGGTCAGGTCATCATCCGAGTCGTTATCCGAGTCGTCACTGACTTCGCCAAACTTGATTGGTTTGCGTTCCTTGCGTTCTCCGGCCTCTGCGTTCAGTTTCCATCCAGTTCCGCCTCTTCGCGCCTTTGATTTCTTCCTGAGTAATTCAACAGAAACAGGGACGCTGGGTGGCTCCAAGCTGCCCCTCTCGGACTTGCCAGTGATAGGGAGAGGAAGATGCTGCTTTGATTTCGACTTCATGTCCAAATCACTCGGAAACAGAATTTCCTTAGAGTAAGGTGCTTTAGGCGTGGAGGGGAAAAGCCGGTCCCAAATTGAAGTCAATGGCTGGAATGTTCCTGCGCGATCAGCTTGATTCGGCAAGTTGACAGCGTATTGGGCGAGGTAGTTATCCCATTTCTAGTGAACGCAGGTCAGCCAAAGTCAGTACTATAAGGGCAAAACAAACCTCGTCTGGACATTCTCCGATCCACCGTCTCAGAGCCCAGTCTGCTGCCGCTCCCACGACTAGGAAGATCGCATAACCTGTGCTTAACCCTTGCTCCTTGCTCGTTCCCCACGGTGCACTCGACTCAGAGGAGTTCCTCATATAAAGCCTCTCCCATGCATTCGCCCATCCCTCTTCCTGTGGATTGAGCAAGAGCGCTATGGATGCAGCGATACCAAACGAACCAGTAGAAGCGGTGCAAAAGCGCATGAAAGGATGAAGCATTGTGTTCGTCAGTCGTGGAATTGGTAACACTGCACAGAGCAACAGGAGTACGGTGAAAAGAGGTAGAAAAATGGCGACAATAATTATCCGAGAAGGAAGGGAAGGATGAGTTATCATGCAAAGAGCAAGAGCCGTTAGAGTCCTATATCGCGTTTAGTTTCTTGTCGTTGTAAACAAGAAGATACACACCCTCCTGAGATACCAAAACATAGGAATGCAGCATAACGGTAACGACCTGCTAAAGTGGTCGTAATAATGCAGGTTACAACCCATATAGCTAAAAAGGATTTCGGTGACAAAGGAGCGGAATTAGTCGTAGCTGGAATCAATAAAGCGAGCGCGGTCGCAAAATGAACTGTACCAAAATCATAAGCATAGAATAGACACGGTAATAAAATACACCCACTTCCAAGTGCATATCCGCCTGCTAGACCACCTATACCACCTGCCAATATCCAATTAAACCGCCGTTTTGACGATTTTTCAGACGCGTAAGATCCAGGTACGGAAGCATACCCTTTGCCACTTCCAGAAGCCGAATTAGCTGGTGGGAAAGACCTCGACCGATCAAGTGTTAAAAAAGTTCCTGAAAATGTTAAGAGTAGAGAAATGAAGAGTAGGGGTAGCGCATAGGCGAGAAGATAAGGTGTAGAGGCTAACAATGGGGTCAATTGTACAACAGAAGACATCGTAGTCCGTTCGTGGTGTGGTCGTAAAGTTCTTAAAAATCGTAAGTTGGGTCGTAATATGGCAAATTGAACAAGACTAAGAACAAGAAGAGCAGGTGTCTCAAAGATGAAGAGCTTGCCGCCTGTGCGTGCAAGGGGCCCTGAGGTTGAATGTCTCTCCTAATACAATTAAAGCATCCAATTAGTTGACTTTGCCTAGACTCGTTCAGAGGTCGTCGAACTGGAGCCCTAAAGATCGCGGAGAGCGTTGAGTCGGAGTCCAAGAAAGCTTCAGGGCTCCATGATCCATCATAGATTTAATCATTGTTTGGCATAGACTTCTAACTCTAACAAACCATCATGACTGTCAATCTTATCTCCCTGAGAGCAATCATTTGGGGCGCATGACATTTCAATGGCAAGGCATTGAATGTTACTTGTGGTCGGAATTTGTCAGATTTTTTCTCCAGTTGCGGGTTTGCAATTACTACTTTCCATTTTAGGAAAGCTATATTTAGCACGTAAACGGACCGTCCCCAAAAACATCACCGGCGCGTTTAATCGTCTAGGATTGCAGTTTACCTCACGATGAATTCGTCAAACGGGCCGCGTCATGTAATGGGGTGTCACTAGGTCAGTTCGAAGAAGACATAACTCTATATAAGACGCAGTAAAAAGTACACTATCACTGACTCTTGAGTCCCCACTGCTGCACCGGATTGACTTTGCCTGGTCTATATTGTGGCTCAATCCATAGCTCAAAGATGCGCTTAAGCTACACTGCTCTACTTCTCACTACTGGTATCACGGTCATAGATGCTCTGTCTCCCGAGTTCATTACTTGCCAGGTTCAAAAACCAACAGGTGTTTCCCCTTTAACTGGATGCCCATCCGGAACTATTTTTGTTTCCCAAAACGTGAATGATCGTCGTTTTGCCCATTTCAGCAGTGTGCAGGACGCCGTACTATCACTGTACGTAGCTTCACTCGTTTACTTTGACGTCAGGCAATGTTGATCGAGATCGCTTATAAAAATCATATTCATCGGTGACGTCAGGCCTGAATTAGGCGCCGCTACTATCCTCGTTGGGGAAGGCGAATATCAGGAGGTCGTCAATGTAACTCGAAAAGGGGCGCTTACGCTGCTGGTGAGATTTCTTTAAAAAGTGTTTTTCACGTTACGGTGGGTAAATTAACATCGTGAAAAGGGACAACTTCCTGCTTCATCGTGCGTCGACAAGCCGTTCGCAAACCCATCCGAATCTCCTTTCAATCAAAACTTAGTAAAAATCTGGAGCAATCAATTCGTTCACACTGGAATGGACGATGCTACATCCGCGGTTCTTCTTGTTGCGCCGTCCTTCAATGCATCCCTCATCGGAGCCGGACCCACTGGGGCACCTTTGCAGCCGCTTTTTGGGAACAGTGATTTCAAGGCTTATAACATCGACTTTGAAAATAGAGCTGTATGTCGCCACCTATTTCTCAGGTTTTGAAATTTAATACTCTACTATCTAGGCCAATTTCTCCATCTCTCAAGCTTTGGTGACCGATATCTCTTATGCAAATGCATCATTCTACGGATGCTCCTTTGCTAGCTTCCAAGACACATGGTATACAGGTCGCAATGGCAGCACCTACGTTGTGGATAGCATTATTTACGGGCAGACAGACTGTAAGTCAGTTATATGTGTCCAATAATGATGATATGCACTCAAAACACAATTGAACCGTAGATGTCTTTGGGTTTGGAACAGCGTACGTATAATTTTATGCCATAGAAGCTTCTGCCTTTGTTAACTCCCTGGAACATAGATGGTTCCAAAACATCATACTCGCTAACCGCGCTTGCGGCGGTGGTCTAGTTGCTTGGAAAGGTACAAACCTTACCGACGCACCTGGTAATCGCTATGGGGCATACATCTCTGATTCGACAATCACAAGGGTAAGTCTGTACACTCTGACTAATGGTTGCTCGCTAAGTTGCCATATACACCTTTGATTTTTATAGTCCCCAGATGCCAACGCAACCACAGTTACAGCTGATAAATGTTTCCTGGGTCGTCCTTGGAACGACCTTGCTACGACTGTGTATCTTAATACCTTTATGGATAACAGCATTCGGCCAGAAGGATGGACTCCGTTTGATAGTGCTCGGTACGTAGTATTATTGGAAATTATCTTGCGGAATCTGCGTGGATTCTCGCCTCTTACTTAACTCCTAGACCGGTCATCATGAACACGACATTCTACGCCGAGTTCAACTCTACGGGTAAGGAATCTATACATTTCAATGTACGTACTACCAAAAATAACTTTACGTATTATTACTAGGTCCCAGAGGCAACACATCCGCTCGAATCCCATTGGAACATAAATTAACGGCTCAACAAGCGAAGGATTTCACGATCGACAAAGTCTTCCTCGAGCACCCAAAATGGATAGATTTTAAATACATAGTCTGAGGTTCCTGCGAGGATTTTCGCCAAGAATATATTTACAGTCGGAGAAAAGGAACTTTCGGAGGATACGTCAGATATTCAAGAATATCTATGTAGTAAGGACTGATTGAAATGTGTCATTCCTCGAGTTTGCCGGAGTAGGAAGTGAAACGAAGTCTAATCTTATCTTGGAGACAACTTTCGCTTCTCAGAAGTTCTTACAGCACGGCAGACTCTAGTCATAATTACATAACTACTATAACGCGGTCCCGAACATGTGCTGTTTGATATGTGGCGTTGAGTCAGATGCCGTGTCTTGCCAGCAACTAGCTATAGAAGAGGAGCCGACTAGAACAAGTTAAATCCTCTCTAGTTGTTTCTCTCTTCAATAAATACATAGTAGTATCACGTCCACAGTGCACATGAGATACGTAGGTACTAGGTGTTAGTGGCCTAGTACCCGCCTAGCACTACGGTACACTACAGTGGCGCATCATGATACCGATCGATCGTACTAAAAAATTATGCCGTCAGTCTAGGACTCAGTTTAGGCGCCCTGCCATTGCTGCTGAGCGTTGAGGTTGAGTATGCCGGTCTGATAACACACGAAGTTTCCCGCCGAGATTGTATGGTATAAGCTTCCTGCCAGATGAAGCGATCTTCCAAAGTTTTGTGATATTTCAAAGATAGAGCGCTATAAGTGTATGGTATAATAATATATTAGCGTTAGTATCTGATAAGTTTCTTGCTCGACTTCTTTTTGGCAGTGATCCAGTCTATTAATGTTACACTTCATCATTAAAGATGATGGTTTCTTAATTGTAGAATCAATGAGTGATATTGTGACCCCATGATATAGACGTACTAGGAGAGTCAGAAACCATCGAAATGAATATGACATAGCACTTGGTCTTTTTCGTCGGACCATGTGCTCCGCTAGTAATAGAGTATAGTTAGAAGCGCCCATGTATATCCTATGGAGTATCTACATTTCTGGGGGGTATCGTGAACATTATTCGACTCCTCCCCATTTAGTGTTTTTAAATAGCCCTTTGGCTTTGACCCCACTGATGTCGGCATGTTCGGAGGTTTCCGCTTGGAGTTACAGAACTGTATAGGTTTACACAATCAAGCTCACGTTATTAGTTAACCATTACATTGATTCCGTACAAATGTCCAGAACTGAGAACTCTACATTTAACCCCCGCAAATTTCTTATTCACCTACTTCATGTGATTATTTCGTTAGTGTGCCATGGGGGTGGGGGAACTGGGGTAGATTCCCCTTTAGCCCTGTTATTCTCTTTCAGTTTCCTGAGATTCCAGCATCTTTCATCGGTCGTCCGAAGGCGACAATGTGCGGTTCCTCAAGGAGGTCCCCCCATAAATATTTATACACATTTCCATTTACTATGTCTCCGTGAGTACTCACTAGATTTCCTATTCTTTGGTCTACTGACAATCCGATGCTGAAATCTTATCAGTTCTCGAAAAATTCAATTACTCTAAAATTACTGAACGCACTAACGAGCGGCCGGCAGCGGTGATTCGTCGCTCAGTAGACATACCCTACTCGCTTCAAACAACAACTCGGGGGACGAATCTTTTAATTTTGACAAATGGCTCGGACATCGGATCCTTTTGTCATGGCGGCGGCCTTGGATTTACAGGACATCGTGTAACATCTCGTTCTAAGGACCAGAATCTGCAACAGGCAGATGGACCGGTGATCCTAGGCAATAGACACTCGCATTGCAAACTACAGGATGGCTGTATATTTTGACTTTTGTACCAGTCACTCCGACGGACCCATGAAGTGAATCTGTAGGTACCAGACATCTTGATGCTCCTGGACCTGAAAAAGCTTGTGAATGTCCCAAAAATGTTGTCCCTGGTCATTGGGTGCATAATTTAAGCTTATACAGAAATAGGACTCCTTCCTTCCTTGATACCTTCGGCATGTGAAATGATTAGTGGTACCAGTTGGACATCCTAGCTTCTCTCCCATTGCGTAATAAGCCTCAACTTATGGGATTCCATCAGTACGGAGACTCGAGCTCTCCATGAGAGTTATTTGGCGCATCCATGGTTCTTTGCGATCGCTTTGCAGGACCAACAGGCGGCCGACTAGTGAAGATCATGTCTACCATTCTTGGTTTCAAATTTGGTTGGTCGAATGCTACAATCATTGCAACCAGTCAGGCTCCTTCTTAATACGATGATCGAGGGTTCAGGTCCCCTTTACATATTTTGGTAAACTATATACTACGCCTCGTGAATTTGGCTTGCTGCGTACTGATCTATAGAAAGTATCGAGCGTCCCAAGCAATCGATATGGGCCAATGAAATGGCATATTAAATGGAAGATTGCACCCTTTCCAACCTTATGGGTATTTCACTCCCACACGGAAACAAGCGGCAGCTGAATAGAAAATATGCTGAGAAAACGTACCAATTTTACATCATTCAAGTGTCTTGTGATGTTCACAAATTCCTTCCATCAACAATTGTTCTCCACAACGTGTTCTAATTATAAGCGTTTGACGTATTCACGGATGTTCGTCAGTCCTAAAACCATATGGTTCTTTTTCTAGCTTGAAGGATCTGAATCTTACCCCGAATGCGGGACTGAAAAAATTGTCCTGGCTTCTTATACTTACCCCACGCCTTCCGGACCTTTTGAATTTCCTTTCCGACCGTCTTTCTTTCTCCTCCTCACAGAGTTTCGCGTCGACCAGGTTTTTAGGTCGAGAAACACGCAGAAAAAGCGAGAAGAATGGAGGAAATACGTTCCGAGCGACGAAATAGCGGGGTATATGGTGTCCACAATGGAGGGAGCACGGCTAGCTTTGGTTCGGGAGAGGCGCTGAGAAGTAAGTTTTTCTTCTTCGCTTTCCGCCTTGTCCATGCCCTCCTAATATGATTTCGTAGATCACGCTGAGCGACCGGCGGGCGCGCCCACAGTCTTGCCTAGCGGTGCAGTGAGTGGATGGGAGGAGTCGGACAGGCCTCTGGATGCAACGCGAGTTGCAGCTGCACCCAAGCAACCGTTATACAAAAGACGATGGTTCATCATATCCCTGTTGATTGCGATCCCATTGGCCATCATCCTCCTATTCGTGATTCTGTTTCCTGTAGTCAAGGCCATCATCCAACTTGTGGTAAAACGTACAACTTTAGATGTCACCTTGGCTTCCATTAGCCAACCATCGAATAATTCGTGAGTGGAAATATGTTTTAACGCGTTACAACGTGCTCACAAGATGAAAAAGGTTCAACTTGCACATGGAATCGAACATTTTCCATGCAGGGATTATCAACGCAAATATTCAGTTCAAAGAACCTGTTCAGGTTTCCTGGATCGAAGCTGACGGGACGGAAACCGGCCTAGGGTCATTTGAGATAGATACGCCCGTGCAAACAAAGAGCAAACGCGCCTTCCTCAACGATACAACTGTGTTCACCCTTACACCGGGTCAGGAGGACCAGTTCGCCCGTTTCTCTGCGACGTTAATTACGGCCCAGAACTTCACTTGGAGGCTGTTGAGTCATAACCTCCGCGTCCAAGCGTTGAAGCTCCCCGTTGCCCATGGAATCACGTTTGACAAGCAAGTAACAATCAATGGTGAGGTCATGTCTTTGTTTAGAACACGCGTCGTAAATTGTGGCTGAACGCGATTTTGCTTTTGCAGGTATTAACAGCTTCAGCGGTGCAGTAATCCTCGATGACTTTCAGTTGCCCAGCGATGATCCAGCAGGAGGAATAAACTTTGTTGCCGTTACGAAGTTGAATAATACAAGGTGGGAGATTTCTCGCGTCCGAATTAATTTAAAAGACTCAAGGATCCCACAGCCCTTTCTCGTTGGATCTAGGAACAGTCGTGTTCGCTCTTTCGTATAAAAACGTGTCCCTGGGAATCGGTACTGGTGAAAACACTTCAATTGTAAGACGTTTAATTGTTTATGACCAAAAACTTTACCTAATTGATTTTCCCCACAAGGGTCCTGGGGCTAACAACACGGTGACTCTCAAAGGAACGTTGAAGCCACAAACCGGTGCCGACAACCTCGCAGTGCTTTCGGAATTGTTCACAAACTACTTGAACGGCGAAATTTCAGATGTTGTAGCTACAGGAATATCGACGCTGCAATCCGACGGCACAGTAATTTCGTGGCTATCGGAAGGTCTAACCAGTCTCAATCTGCATGTGCCATTCGTGCCAAAGGACCCCATCAACCCGATTCGCAGCATCAATATTGGCAATCTTGCGCTCCAATTCGATGCCCAGCAGCCTTGGACGCCAGCAGCGGAGAGTAACACTGTCCAAGCATCACTGGGTTAGTTCAATTCTTATAATCCTGCGGAATGAACTGACAAAAGACGTATTTTCTTGTGTGGCGTAGAATTGCCTTTTGGGTTTGGACTCAGCATTGGACAGATAGAAAATGACTTTATGATCATGAAAGGCAGCGATCCGGTGGCGGGCCTATCAACGGTAAATAACCTTTTAAGAAAGAATAACTTTGGACTAACGATACTGGGTATAGCCACTTGGTGCTTCAAAGTCGTCCATCTCTGTGTTGAGTGCGACAGACACCAAAGGCACGATCAACATCACAATCCAGGATACGAGACTTTCCTGTCCTGACCCCCAGCATCCCGCATTCGCTGATTTCAGTGAGTTTCGTTTCTTCCTTTCGACATTGTCCTTTGGCTTATTCAGCGATACTAGACAAGGAATTGACAAATTCGGACGTCGCCGACTTCTTCCTCGTTGGCCAGTCTCGCGCCATTGCGAACTTGAGCATTGGACAAATCACCCTCGATCCCATCAAGGTCAATGTATCCACCACGCTGAATGGATTACAAGGACTCAAGGGACAGACCACCATTGACAGCGTTGATGTCACTGGTGGTTCAACCGACGGTATTGACCTTGCAATCGAAGGTGAGTGTCTTGTTTAACCGTATTTGACTTGTAGCCTTGGGGGATTAACTACGGTTCGCAGTTTCAATTTTCAACCCGTCGAACTTGATATTGTCAACAGGGGATTTGAGTGAGTACAAGCATGCCGACCTATAAGAATAACATCTAACCTCCAGAATAGCTTTGCAACTTCTTCGAAATGGCACTGTTCTCGGTACAGCTTTGCTCCCTAATCTGACTCTCAACATGGGAAATAACACGGTTAACACAACGTCGAGCTTCCAGGTAAGAATAGCGAGCAGACCGGCGGTGATCGTCATTAGCCGACGGTGAATTTGTTGCTGATGTAACTTTTTCCCAGGCCAATAACAGCCCTCAGGGCAAACAGACACTGGACGACTTTATCGGCAAGAAAGGTAAGAAAACGCGCTTCAGACGCGTCAAATACGCGTCGTTCAATGCCTGGCTCTTACCTTACTTTCCTTAGATGTGCAACTCCAAATTGCCGGGTTCGACGGAAGTACCCAAATCCCATCACTCGCTGAGGCGTTTGAATCTCTCTCTTTGGACGTCATTCTTCCCTCTCTGAAAACTGACTTGCTCGATTCTGCCGCCCTCCAAAGTACGCGCATCTAGTTTCAGATCATGTTTCTATAATTTATTATTCTAAAAGTTCTCTCAAACACTGGAAAGGGTAGCAATATTAGTCACGTCACCGTATCTCTGTCCAATCCATTCAGCGCCGCTCTACAGGTTACCAAAGTAACATCGACGGTCACTTCCTTCGGTATCCCTCTTGGGTCCATCGAACAAGATGTCAACTTTGAAGCGAAAGCACATGCGACTAGCCAGTCCCCTGTGCTGAACCTTGATATGAACTTTGATCCTGCTGCCCTATTTACCGTGACTCGCGCTCTAGCTGTGGAAGCAGGCCTTGACGTGGAACCTCTGGATCAGATTGTGCAACTGGGTGGTATCCAGTACCTTCCAATCCCTGGAGATAATACCAATACCAACTCAAACAGCAAACGACAAGCCAGTGTATTCAAGTAAGCCAGATCTTTCACCCAGTAGCCCTTCTCTCTTGATTGATCTCGTTGCGTATTCTCAGGGGTTTTGACTTGCCCACCTTTGTACAAAAGGCCTTCAAGCAACTAAAGTCGGACGTTACATTATCCACTGATGTCACGATTGGTAAGAAGTTCAACACCCCCTCCTTGCTCACAGTGAGGAAACTAACGAAATTGATAGGTGATTACAAGACTACGCTTGATTTCTCTCAATCTGGTGTCCCTACCGCCACTGACAACAGTCTTAACCTCATTCTTCCCGTCCTTGCCGCACCTATCGTACAAAAAATTGTTGGGGGCGCCTCTTTGGGACTCGATACGGTCCTCATCCTCAACCCCGGGCAGAATGCATTCCGTGCGTTCTCGTCGCAGTTGTTTCTGATCTAAGTTAGGCGACTTATTTTATTTTATTTTATTCTAGAGACCCAACTCAAAGGATCTATCGCTAATGCTGGACCATGTGCGTATCGTTCCACTACTTTTAACATTCTTATTCATATTGACTTGTCAACTAGTCGACGCAAAAATATCATTCCCATCTGGTCTTACCATCTCATGGGAAGGCAAACCTATCGGACACGTATCTATGAAGGACATCAGCGTTACTGGGGATGTCGGCGGAGATATTGATGCTGAATCAACATTCACTGTTGCGGATGTGGACCACCTCACAGAGTTCACCAAGACTTTGCTAACTACAGAATCCTTTGACTGGGAGATCTCGGGCGACAATTTGACTGGTATGTTTTTAAAAAAAGATGATAGGGGTGTTACTTACTAGTATGATATCGTAGTCAATGCTCTAGGTTGGTTTCTTGCCCAACGATTCCTTTGATGATCGTTTACCTTGTTTTCAGGTATCTCTGTTCCCGGAATTACTTTTGCATCCAGGACCGTCACCCTCAAGGGATTCAACGGCTTGCAAAATGGCGTAAAAATTGAAAGCTTTGACCTGCCAGCGAATGATCCTGCTGGAGGTATCCATCTCACTTTGAAGACCACCGTGGCTAACGTGCGTTTGAAGTCATTGTCACCGTGTCAATGGTATAAACTCATACTCTCCCATATTTAGCCGTCCCAAGTTGGAATCTCAGTTCCCTCTATTGGATTCAATACATTCGTCGGCAATATCATGATTGCACCAGTGGCAAGTACCGGGACAGTAACTCTTGCGCCTGGTTCTTCCTCCGAATTAGCACTTGCTGGTCGATTAGTACCGCAGGACAGCCCCGCAGGTCTCGCCACCGTTTCTGATATATTCAACAGCTTTGTTGCTGGAAAGGATAGTAATGTGGTGGTACACGGCGCAAGCGCAGGTTCCCAGGATGTATGTTAATTCTATATATGATTCACTGTCGCAAACTGATATATTTTATCCTCTTAGGTTACATGGTTAAATCAGGGTATTCAAGCGCTTCAAGTGGCGACTGTCTTGCCCAATCAAGGACCTCAAAACCTCATCAAGTCCATTAAACTGAATGAACTATCGTTGGCATTTTCGCAGCAAGCACCTTTTGCCCCTGTTACGGGAAGTAAATCCACTGATGCTGCATTTACAATTCCGTTCGCATTCCCATTGGACATCTCGGCCTTGGAACAAACGATCACCCTCGGCTTCAAGGGCAACGATTTCGCGCAACTGGCCATTCCCAAGGGCCCAGCTTCGACGGATGTTGGAGCCCGAATTATCCATCTTGGATTCAGTAATGTTCCTTTCTCAGTTTTCGATAATGGTCACTCGGTTTTCGAAGACTTCGTCGCGGCCACCACTACTGGTACTCAACAAACCCTGAGACTGTCTGGATCTGCTAGTGCCGATGCAAAGACTGCCGTTGGTGTTTTGTCGTTAACTGGCATCAACTTTGCAGTCGACTCCACCATCGATGGACTACAAGGCCTGAACGCGAGACCCGTCACTATCGCCAATCTCGATGTCAATCATGGGTTCTCCGATTTCTTGCTGATCAAGGTCGATAGTTCACTCTTCAACCCTAGGTAATGTACCTACCTTTTTCGGTATTGCACGATATGCTAATACGACCTGATAGTAACTTGACAATCGGTGTGTACAAAGTTTAGTATGCGGCCTGCCCTGAGTTAATGCTGAAAATTTTTTGGTTAGGTACCGGCGACGTATCATTTGGTCTACAATTCCAGTAAGTTAGACCAATTTGCGGGCTTGCTTCATATGCTAATCGAACCTCGTAGGGGTGAAACGATCGGTTCCGCTCAACTTGTAAACATTCTTTTCCGGTCCAACTTATATCTAATAATTTACTCACATTTTCTTAGAGCAATCTTGTCATCAAGCCGGGCAATGCAAGTTATCCAATCGGTAAAATTCCTCCCTATCGAACGCATGAATATGCGATGGACTGACACATATTTCAGATGTTCACTACTCCCCGCAAGGAGGAGCAGTTGACGCGGGGAAAACATTGCTTCAAAACTTCCTTCAAGGAATCGATGCGGATACTACTATCCAAGGCTCAACTGACTCCACGCCCATCGAATCCCTTCAATCGGCTTTATCACAAATCCGCCTCTCCCCAGTGACTATCCCAGGTCTTCACCAGACTCTCATCAAATCTGCGTCTCTTGTCTTCCCCACCGACATCGTCAGCACTGGAATTGCATCGGCCTCATTCACGCTTGCTAATCCATTCACGGCCAGCATCAACCTGCTCAAAGTCGCAGCGACTGCCAAATTCCACAATTTGACTCTCGGTTCCATCCCAACTACTGACGTGTCAACCAATCCAATCCACGCGGATGGGCATGGCCAGGTCACTTCCTCATTGCTGCCTCTTAATTTCAACCTTGATCCAGCCACCATTATTCAACTGTTGTTGATAACGTCCCAAGAAAATGGCGTAGATCTAGGTCCCCTTCCGCCTTTGTTCCAATTTGTCCTCAGCAACCCTGGCTTCAAACCGCCCGTAAGTAATACTTTATTCTGGGAGAATATGTATTAAATATGTCCTTAGATCAATACCAGCGTTGACAGCCAAGGCTCAACCTGCTCGAGGTAATAAGCTGATCGATTCTTCCGTGAACCGGTTTCTTATCGTTAACTTTACAGCGGTCATCAATTCGACGTCAATGGTGCCATCCTGAAGGCTCTCTCTGGGCTTAAAGTAGACCTGGGCATCGATAGCTCGGTGAAGTTGGATGATTGTAAGCTGTCTTCATTTCTGCCTGAATTTCAACTAACTTAGCCCATCTGACAAGTCTCAACTGACCTTTCATTCGCTCAAAATGGTGTCCCCGCTGTCGTAAGTTTCTTCGCTCTCTCAATCAAGGCCTTACTTATAAGTCCAAAGGTTGACAAAACTGTCTTGTTTTTGATTGGAGCTGTTGCGGCCCCTATCGCTCAACATCTCGTCGACGGTTCGGTCCTAGCGTTCAGCGAAGCAGATATCTCGTAAGACATTGCATATCCTTCTCCGAAATTGAGGCTTACTTGTACTGCTGTAGGAATATCTCTAATGAAGGTTTCGACATTGCATTGAAAGGATCATTGACAAATATCGGTCCATTGGATGCTTTGATCACATTTACAGAACCTTTGAAGTAAGGCTATTCTTATAATACTGTGAATATTACCTTAACACCATTGCAGCGTCAACTTCCAAGGCAAAGATATAGCCCAGATCACGCTTCCACCCAGTGCGTTATCCTATATTACAAAATAAAGAGATGTATATCATGCAGTGCTGACCTGATTTTTGCAGTTTGTGCTGCTGCAAATGACGGAGTCCCTAACTATCAGGCCAAAGGCCGTGTTACGATAACGGATCAAGACTCGTATGTCATGTGTAGTAAACTCCAAGCTCGCGCTAACGTTTTACAGGTTCACCGACTTCGCCGTCTTCCTACTCCACAATCCCAACTTTGACTGGACGATTTCTTCACCTAAACTTCGCGTCTCTGCACTCGGCACCATCTTTGATAATGTTTCTCTATCAAAAGTTGTGACGTTCAAGGCCTTTAACGGATTGCCCGGTGTAGCCATTAGCAACTTCCAGCTTCCTTCTGACGACCCAGCGGGTGGCATTCATATTGAGACAGATGCATCAATTCCATCGCCAGCCCGTGAGATCTTTTTCTTTGTCTGGGTCGCTTATGACTATACTCATACCCTTATTTCCGCTCCAGAAATTGGTATTGACCTTGGATCAGTTACTTTCAACGCATTCTTCGAAGGAACCCTGGTTGGACGTGAGCCGCTTTTTTCATTTTGTGACGCAAAAAAATAAAATAAAAATTTTATCAGCTCTCTCCGCCACACATCTCGTACTCACATCCAGCAGTGTAACCAAGACGCATCTCTCAGGTCGCATTGTCCCTCAAAGCGGCGACGACTTGAATAACATGGGCAAACTGTTTTCTCAATTCCTATCTGGTCAGAACACAACTCTCCAGACCGTCGGTGATTCTGTACAACCAGACGGTACAACTGGAACCGTCAACTGGCTTACCACTGCATTCAAGTCTTTGACGTTGGATGTTATCTTACCAGGAGAAAAATTACAGGTGCGTAAACTTGAAAAGTTGATATGGATAGTGATTATTAATGTAGCATTCGCCAAAGGTCATTCAAGAGATTGATCTCAGTGATTTGGAAGTGACATTGCAGACACCAGACCAAGATTTCAACCCACCAACAAGTTCTTCGAACACCTTGGCGAAATACAAGAACCCATTCGGATTCTCCTTACAAGTTATCGAAGCTGCTCAATCTATCATCTTGTCTATTGGGGGCGCCAAGGCTGCTCAGGTAAGCTTCTACTCATACGAGCATGAAAACTTGTCTAATCATTCCGAAGCTCGACATACCGAATACCCCAGCAATTGGAGGAGTATCAACTGGAAATATCGCAGATTTGCAAGTCAGCTGGTCCAATGTCCCTTTGAAATCACTCGATAACACGGCATTCGCCAATCTATTCGCTGCCGTTACGCTCACTGATAATGTACAAATTGGTCTGAGTGGTTCAGCCGACGTAGTCGCCAAAACATCGATAGGAGACGTCCCCATCTCAGGTATACCCATTGACGTGACGTCATCATTGAAAGGTGCATACTTTTTCTTCGCCTTTTCTATTTGTATGCTGAACATGTTTTATTAGGGATTAATTCCTTCGGAGGAAACGCGGGTTTGAGTAATGTGTCCGTAACAGGCAGTGGTGGAGACGGTGGAGACCAATTCATCGTTACTCCAGTCAAGACCACGCTACAGAACCCATCGAATGTTACTCTGAATACAGTAAACATCGCTCTACCTGTCACTTTCAATGGTGTAGGGATCGGAAGCGCCGTCATTGGTGTAAGTGTGGTCAATAACGAAATCGTAGAAAAATTGGATTAATGCTCTCATTTAATAGGAATTTGACTTGAAACCGGGTGAAAATGTCATCGACGCCGAATTCCATTATCAACCCGCAGATGCGAACGATACTGTTGCTCAGGTGCGAATAATTGAGCTTCGTTTGCATCTCATTTATTAATCGTGCATTTCGATAGTCATTCTTGTCAGAGTTCATCCAAAGCGGTGACGCTATTCCCTTGTCAATTCACGGGGATCACGATAGCTCGCCATTCGGTTCATTGCAGGCGGGTCTGGCCAATTTGCAATTATCTACATCTTTAACCGGTAAGCTCGACAAACCTTATCCGGCCGTTGCGAAAAGACTGATAAAATTAACAGGAATTAACAACCCCAACCTTATCACCCAAATTTTTGTAACGATAACTCTTGAATCACTGGTCACCAATATCGTTTCCGTTGAATTCCTCGTATGTATACATTGACTTTTCTCATGTTAACTTTTGTCTTATGGCTCTTTTTTTAGATCGAGAACCCTCTCGACGCTGCTCTCGTTATTGAATTCGTTCAATCTGACGGGAAAGTTAATGACGTAATTTTCGCTCAGTTCAGTCAAGCATTCACGAATTTCGTCATTCCCCCACACCAAACCGTCAGCTCTGGGGTTTTCGGCAACGTGGTTCTACCACAGGGTGCCATTGCATCTTTGGACATTGTTCCTTTAGGAGTCCTGGACGTATCAGCAGCGGCTACAGTCAGAGTTGGTGAAGGAGGCTATCAGGTCCCCTTCCTCAAGTTGGAGCAAACCAATGTCCCGACGTCTTATAACCTCGCTCTCGGTTAATTCATGATTGCTTTTGTTCCTTTCTTGAACTTTGCATACGATACCATTTTCACTGACGTTTCTTTATGGACAGTGCCATGTTAACGATTTTTTATTCGCTTTTGTTGTATGTACTTACGTACGTTGATGATACCTTGCAATGTTCTTTTTTTGCAATAAGTAGTAGTTCTCTTTGTAATATACCAACTCTGTATTGGAGAAAACAAGTCACATTTTCCGAGTGTTTTCACCTCCCACGTTTTACTGAGAACTCCGGTCATTGACAGAATGCGGTGTAAAAAAGATAAGCGATTGAGTTCTCGACTTTCTTAACTCCATAAACTGATGGAAGTGCCGTAAGCTAGCACGAGGCCAACGGCCGTAAATGTTAATAGAACCAGGCAGTATCCGTGAGGCATAGCCATAAGTTTGAACCACCACCTCCACATCCACCCCTGGACGAAAGGTGTTCAAAGGTATGTTAGGTGCAGACCATTTATGCGTGCTTGGACTCGCATATCTGAAGAACGTGTGAATCCCTAGTGACGTCTAAAAATGCCTCCGATTCCTCTTCAAAACTCCTCCTTTGATCTTGACGTCTCCGGGATAGCAGGATTTTTCGGTGGAGAAGAGTCCTTTTCAGCGATTTCAAATGTACACCTCATCCGAGGGAGGCGGTGGCTAGGGTGGTACAATTCACCAGGAAGCTATTTCGTGGCAAAGAAATATGGGGTACTCGCTCGAGGAAGGTTCTGGGATGGCCTCTTCCCTGGAGTGAATGTGGAACCAGCAGAAATGCTCGGGCTGAATGGCAAACGTGGACCGCGTTTTCTGGGCGTACATTCGGGGACACGGCTCGACAAGACCGGCCATTTGGCCAGCTTATTCGTGAACCACTGTAGTAGCCTCAAAGAGGATCAATTCATTGGAGATGAATCACAGTCAAACCTATTCCTTACCATCGTTCACCTGGGGGAGTTTCCGAAGGAAATAGAGGCCCTCAATGGCGAGATTTCCTCCTCGCGGCTTTCTCCTTTCGACCCGATTGTTGTCGTCCCTATTTTATACAGCCTGGGTGCTGCAATAGTTTCTGCAGTCTTCGGAGACTGGTACTGCTTCTCTATGATCGCTCTGGGTATCTTTTGCAATGGTGTTTTTACCTTAATCCTTGGATCCGGCGTCCTTCGTATGCAAGGTCCTACTCCGTCCAAGCACTCTCCTCCAGCGGATGGCATATTTTTCACTGACGCGGCTACAAGCCGTGTCATTGTAGTCAAGGGAGGCGCGAAGATTATAGGCATGTTAACTGGAGGTAGTTTTGCCTTAGAGTTCAAGGGCCAGCCACAGTACAGCGACATAGGGTTCAGTGCCTTCATTCTCATAACGCAGTTCCTTCTTCAACTTTTCATCGTTCCTCAAGGGCAACTATTCGGACAAATCATGTTTCTTTCCTCGCTAGGCGTTTCCTGGATTCATAACGCCTACCTGGCATCGGTAGATCGAGAAGAATTACAAGTCAGAATCGTGATGGATGTCCTACTCAAGAACGCACATTCATGGACGGTACGCTTCCAGAAGTATACCTCCTTGGCCGTGTTTGCCGCAACCATTCTAAAAGCCAGCGATGGCCGACGAGTCCTCGATAATTTTATTCCGAATGATACCCAAGTATGGCGAGAGGTCAAGGATCGTATTGCCATTGGAATCCAGAGAGACATTAACCACTGCGAATTAGCCAAACTGGGTAGCGCCGAAGGTTTAGATGACGGCGAGAAAAGGTTGGCAGAGGATATGTTGGGCTTCGCAAGCGAGTCTTATCAAGCAGCAAAGGAGTTGATTTCGAACCAGAGCAGCACCTGGGGCTAAAAAAGCCTTCGAGACTCCTCAACTCCTGTACAAGAATATGAAGGCCAAAAGACCGAAGACAACACGGGCGCTCAACCTCCTTGTGATCCTCGACTCGGGATAAGCCGAACGGGCATTGAATATTGATCCGCGATGCCGTTGACGGAGTTGGTGTTCGTGTGTCATTTCTTTGGCAAAACTAGATCCAAGTGAAGCATAGGAGTGATGGTATGAGTATTCATGTGCTGTCTTCTGTTATAATGGCTAGACTAGACATTTTACGCCTTCGGAGAGTAATCGAGAAATAAATTGGATAACTCAACAACGATGCCATTTGTTGCGTTTCCGGCAAAGCCTATGATCACTGCTGCACAGAAATCAGTATATTTTGGATGAATTAATAGTAGTCGTGTATCTGGAACGTCATAAATACTAGTTAAATTAACGTTGAGAAGTTTGAATTAGAGTGAAATTTGGGAGAATGTTGGTATCACATCAATTGTACGGCGTGAGGTGAAACGTTCGGTCTTTTGCACAAATATATCTCACTCTGAGCACTAATTTCTCCTTCTTGCATTTTCGTACTGAATTAGAACCTTTCCGAGTCATTCCTTGACCCTCCTCCACAAGCACGACTGCGTTGCCGCCCAAACTTCCAGAGAGATTTCAAACTGACGCCCGTGTCCACGCTGCGGGCGCTTATAATATCTGCTTGACGGTCGAGAGTTCCCTTCGGGAGGCTCTCAGCAACGGCGAAGACGCTGGCAAAGACATCATTTACGTTTGATCCCTTAGCTATCTTATACCCTTTGCTCCGACGGATCAGGAGTTGAGAGCGGTCGTCGCTGAAATCTTCTCGGTCAAGAACCCCTCTCCATGTTGGGAACATGTACTCTATTTGTTTCATCGGGGCGGTGCGTTCCCAAATCTTCATATTTAACGCATCATCTGCAGAGTTTTATTATAACCATTGCTCTTTCCACTCCTGCTAACTTGCGATATAAAGATGATTTGTCTAATAAGTAGAAGCTCGAAGCGACAAAGTTTTACTTCCTAAGAGGATATCCGGAATACGTTATATTCTACACACACGATCAGCTCAAATTTCCGGTCCCATCTCTAACCTATCTTACCATTCACGCTGCTTGAGCCAAGGTCGCTCGATTTTGAGGAGCTAATGCTTGCATTGACAAATTCTACCAAGACCTGCCAGAAGACATCACGATACTCGTTCCGAACGGCACCCCTGCGGAGATGTTGGGACATGTCATTTATGAAGTCCAGGCAGCTGGTCACCGGATCGCTTTGTGAGAAGTCTCGACGCTCAAATATACAATTTCTTACCAAGAACAACCCGCCAATACTTCATTTGTCCGGCCTTGACATGTTTTTTGGGATACAAATATGCAGAGATAGGCCCGCTAATTTTTCCCCCAATAAACCCATTACCGTAAATTTAGCAAATAACAAAGTTAACGTTACAGGCTCACAGCCAACTCATTCATATTCATCACACTGTTACGCCCTGTCAGTGTACCCGATGTGTATTAAAGAGTAACGCAGAGAGTGGGCATATTAATGAAAGCTAGACGAAAGAAAAATAGTATAGAAACGTCGCATAAAATATGGCAAGTCCCAGAAACTTTTAGACATAAGTAGTTACAAAATAGAATACCATCAATTCAAGAAAGAGAGATAAAGGCCGGGATGGCAGAAATCTGACAATCCTAGCACAAGGCGTCAAAGCGAAGACGGGCAAAGGCTACGCAGGATATACAACTCATAAAAAGAGTGAGAACGACACGTATGACGTACTAAAGTTGAGATTTGGGAAAGAAACGGCTTAAAAACAGGGAGATATTGGAATATTTGAGATCATGATATCGTGAAATTATCTAGTGGGGTAATCAATAACGTTTTGGTATAGTGGGGATCGAGGAAGAGAGGCAAAGGAATGAACGCCAAATGCATGGATGTCTTCGAGCAACAGCAACAAAGGATAAAAATGACGTGTGCATAGGACAGGGATGAATAGGATAAGATAGGATACGGTGACAAGTCAGAGTGATAAATGAAGAAAATACGCGGTGGGAAGAGACTTTTGGCTATAAGGTGGATATGTGGATGGAGGGATGGATGGGCCGTGGATGAAATCGATAGCAGGGGTTTAACAAATGTACTTGAAGAAAGAAAAAAGGGGGAAAAGAACGGAAAACAAGAACCCAAAAAATAAATGCAGAGAAGGATAGGGATCTGAATTGAGGGGGTGAAAGGTAGGAGGAATAATATCGATAATAACGACCACACAAAAAATCAGGAAAGATCCCTGGCATAATAACCCCTCGTTCTGTCCCAATGTCTCGGGGGTTGGGCACAACAACGGTGGAATCCATGTCCATGGCAAAAGAATCACATAATGACACACTTGCAACAACCGCCTGCATCTTTGTCCTCGTCCACCTGTTGGTGCGGCCTCTGGGACGGGGGATGCTGTTGAGACATTGTCTGCGCTTCCAAATCGTTGGCTCGGACGCGTGGCTCGGGGTCGGCAGGGGCATATTGGGAAAATGGCACAGGTGAAGGAGATTGCGGTTGTCGTACAGGCAGACGAGTTTCGTCGTGAGGGGTGGATATCATTGACTGGACCGGCTTGTGCTCAGAGTTGGGTATATCGTCGTCTGCAAGCTGTTCAGCTGGACGACCAAACTCGTCCATCGGGATTGATTCCATGTCAGTGCGTGGTGGTCGATATTTGGAATGGTCGAATCCAAATGTTCCAGGTGCCTATAAGTAAAGAAGAGCAAAAAGGTTGTCCGGTCAGCAGAAATTTCAAAAGGACCCTGTCACAACGAAGAAGAGAAAAAATTAAAGACACCCACCGGTTCAATAGTATTGCTGACCTTCCTTGGTTGTGGACTACCATTCGCATCTTCGTAATATCCATCCAGACCTTTCTTTTTGGCGACGACGGGTAACACGACCTAAGACGGAAAGTAGGTAAGAAAAGCGGGTCAAGTCACCACCTAGACGACGACGACGACGACGCGACTCCAATTCATATAGAGGCAAGAAAAGAATACGTACTTCGTCCCAGTTTCCTTCTCGAGGCACCGGTTGTGTCCATGACGGAATAGCATCCGCCATATCACCTTCGTCTCCGTCCGGAGTGGGATAATATGCCACACTAAACCTATCATTACTCGCTTCCTCTTTCTTTTTCCCTGCAATGTTTGCCTGTGTGGCTGCTCTTCCGGCACTTGGCCGTGGTTTTGCTTTCTTTGAGGGGGTTGATGTAGCAGGCGATGCTCCCCATTTCTGCGGTTGTTTGTGGTTCGGCACTGTTGAAGCAGCGTATGTTTGCTTGCTAGATGATGACTGTATGGATGGTGGCGGGGGTGATGTATTAGCAGTCGAGGTCGATGCACCAAAGTCCCCATAACGGGACATGCCTCCTTGGGTCTGAGGTGACATGGTAGATGTTGAGCGGGATTCTGAAGAGCGCCGTGAGGCAGCCCCTGGTATTCGAGTGGGAGGTTGTGGCTGCTGCTGCTGCCGTGAGGACGGCCTAGGCAACATGCTGGGAGTGGGCGTCGTGCTGCGCGCATTATGTATCCAGTCGTCTGTTTCTCCAGGTATGTAGGCATAGGCTACTATATTCTGGTCAGACACAGAATAAGTATCAGAACCTGTTTCATCTAGGTCCGTGGGAGGGTGTTCATCCAACACTCGTCCAACCTCGTTAGCATGCTCATCGTCTAGGTACACGCTTCCTCGTTCCCGTTCCTTATTTGTCAGGCCAGCTATACTTCCTGCTCTCTGTCGATGTCGCGCCACAATTCGTTCAGCTGGTGACTCTACCGGCGCAGGACCTTTCTTATTTCCAATCAGGTGGCCGTAATTAGCGATATCCAGCATTTCCTGCCTCCGTCCGACTCTCAGCTCCCCGACACCTCCGTTTCTCGACACCTCTCCTCGATACCAATGCTCAAACGGACGTTCCTCCGAGTCTATTGACGGCCGTGGCGGGTCTTGCTCGAAACCTGACGACATCGTGGCATGCGTTGGAAAAGGTGGTGACTCGTTTAACAAAACTGGCGTATGCTGGTTCCTTACGGCAGAAATCTCTACCGTCGACGCCCTCGAAGTCGAATGAACCAATTGTGGTTTCGGCTGATATGCTAGCTCTGGCGTGATCTGAGTGGTATGAGGAGAGCTGGAAGAGGAAGAAGTTCCAGGCGGACGAGACGCTTTTGGTATCCGCGTGGGCTTCACGTCAGTCGGTCGGGGAGAGAGCGAACGAGAGAAATCGGGTGATTTGCTGGAAGCCACTTTGGACACTCCAGCTCCGTTTGTGTGGCCATTAACATTTCCGTAGGGCGTTGAATATGTTCTTGAACGCTGACCCCCAGTAGTCGTTGGCATGGTGCGATCAGACACTGGTTGTTGCTTTTGCTGATAAACAGATTGCATCGTCGGCACTCCCGCTGGTTGCGTGTTTGAATGCTGATTTGGGCGCGTTGTTTTCTCGGGGTAGGCAGCGTAGCTCATACCATAGCTCGTCGTCGGCGAGGGTTCGTCGACTGATGATAATGAAATGGCAGACATCCGTCGCGCCAAAGTTCGACTTTCGCTCTCCAAACCTTTAGTAGTAAATGATAAGATATTCCGTGCTTTCAAAGTCTTTAAAACCTACGTTTTCGGAGGGCAGGCACGACCTCATCCTCCCATGAAGGGCCTGCCGGTCGCGCTGATTGAGTAAGGGCCATCCCAGAAGCCAAAAATCAGTTCGCAAAGCCGTTGTACCCAATGTCGACGACCTCCAGAGCTGACAGCTGTTCTCCCTCAATCTAAACAGCGCGAACCAAATGAAAAGATGGGAGCAGTAGTCGGAAACGGGCGATGGCCTGGCGGAGAACAGTTCTCTTCAGCCTCCGTGCGAATTTGTTCCTGTTCGGATTCTTTTGGGTTTAGTCTGATCACAAACTTGGCCTAATTGGCCATCAAAAGTCGTCAGGAATGTCGGTGAGCTAGAGGTTGAGTTTAGAGGACACAAAAGCCTGGATTGTGCCCAAAAAATATACAACTTCGGAGTCCAATGTCGGAGTAAGATTTTATATAGTTCGATTCGTAAACCTATTTTGAATTCCTTGCTGATGTTATAGGTTGAGGTTGTAGAGGATCCCGGACACTTGCGTGCAAGGCTTATGAATATCGAACGGCATAACAGCGAAAATTTAGTCCAGGGTACTGGATGATGTCCTCGTTGCATCCAGAATCTAGGTTATGAAAACTGCAACTCCCAGGTATCCTGGCGATGATTAGATGGAAAGAGAAGCGAAAAAGTGAGTGAATTCGAATGAAATCATCATCTTTTATCTTTCTTTTTTGTGGGAGACAGAAAGAATCGTACTTTGGGTTAGTGGGGCCCCAAGCATACTGTACTCTTAAAGTTGACATCCTCAACGATCCTGATTACAGGTTTATGTTTATCGAGGGAAGTCTCGCCTCAACTTTCAAGAGCGAGTATATTTATCACTTTCAGATGGTCATTCCTTGCTGAGGCAAAAGAATATTCATCCAAGCCATTGATTTTTTTCCGCACGGCGAAGACTTCATGCCAATAATCGTAGGCGCTCGTTTGTTATTTGAAATTCGTATAGGCTCTATTATTAGAAAAACATTACGAGCTCAGTAACCCCTATTTTTGCGATAATCATGCCCAGCATCTCTTTAAATACCTTCAGAAGTCAGCTTAATCTTCAGCTATGATTGGTGGGAATAGGGTGACGCGTGAAGTATCAAGTCGTTGCATAGGCAGCTCGAGACCTGGCTATAAAGCACATTCACTGTGCAGAGTTATCCAGACGGTTTTGTGGCACTGATCCAACAAAGACTAAGCGTCAGAGAACATGACGTCGGGGAAGTGTCAACGACTCGGAACAAACGTATCATGAATCTAGCGTTTAGGATAGCCTCTCCTCATCGCCACGGCATGACGGAAAAGATACGGAGTCGTTTGCAATGAGAGTTTCTTGATGTTGTCCATTTATCAAGCCTTAGGCACAAGGGGAAAATTAGTGATCATGGAGCAAATTTTAAGTTCACCCACCAGAGGCAATCTGCGACAAGAACGATTCCAAGATACCTTACTTCCGACATAATCGAAGATCTTTGGTCAAGCAGAAGAAGTTTCATGGAACGGGTTCTGAGAGGTGCGAGTAGATTGAAAGCGACTCGTGGGAGCTCGGTATTCGCCAATCCGAGTTGGACGTTCGGAGCGCTGCACGGTACTGTTTAAAGCCTAAACGTGTATTTTCTAAAACGCGTCCTCTTTACGCAATTTCCCGTAAGAAAAGCCGAGACATAAAGAGGCTTGCATTACACGGTAATGTTGCTCATCCGAGCTCCCGACCTTGAGTATAGATACTTACCTTGCAGCCCCTTGGAATTCGTTGAGTCACAAAATATGCAACGAGTTTATGATGCTCGATGCGTAGTAGCAATTTAAAGATTGTATTGATAAAGTTGGCTCTTTGTATTAAAGAATTTTACAATATCCCAGAAAAGGTAGAGCCGGTCTCATCATTGAGACGATATCGAGACTGAAGAAAATTGGATGAAGAAGAGCTGAAGAAAGATATTGAGCTAGGCGACCGGCTGAACGGGCCGAAGGAGCTTGTTACCAAGCATTGACAAACACAGAATTTTCGGTCTCGACTCTCGAAATAATGAAGTAGCTTGGAAGTAGCTGATTACTTTTCTGAACACTTGCAACTATGGCTAAAGGCGAGCTCATCGACTCACACATCTCTCTTGCACAGTGCAAAAAGGCAGTTGAAGCACTGCATTCTCATGAACTCAAAAAGAAGGAAAAGTTCGAAGAAACTCAGCTACTTCCTGGTAAAGAACAACATGTTTGGCTGAATGTCACAGTCAAAACTATACCCTCTGGCCATAGACTGAAGCCTGTAAAAATGTGCGTTGAATTTATTTTTGCATTTTAAGGGTATCTTTGTTGATTGAATCGTACATGCAGCCCTATTGTCCATCCTTTGGTCGACCCGCGAACAAGTTCGGTCTGTTTAATCACAAAAGACCCGCAGAGAGAGTACAAGGATCTTCTTGAAAAGCATGGCATCAAGTTCATCTCAAGAGTCGTTGGTCTAGAGAAGTTGAAGGGAAAATTCAAGCCATTTGAAGCTAGGAGGATGCTGTTAAAAGAAAACGGGATGTTCTTGGCCGATGAACGAGTGCTTCCCTTGCTACCAAAGCTGCTAGGTTCTAAATGGTTCGAGGCCAAAAAGTGAGAGTTAGAACGTTACTACTTGGTCATCCTATATCTGATGGTATTCTCATAGACAACCTATTCCTGTTAATCTGCTACGAAAAGACCTCAAAGGCGAACTGGAGCGTGCTATTTCTTCGACATACATGAATCAAAATCAAGGCACCTGCACGTCCGTATATTCCTTCGAGGTTCATAGCTCAGAGGGCTAATCTTGTTGCTTTAGGTCAATCAAAGTTGGAAAGATGTCGCAAAAACCATCTCAAATCATTGATAACATCAAAACTGCCTTGCCTGCCATTGCCAAAGCCATCAAGGGCGAATGGGAAAACATCCAAAGTCTCAATATCAAGACCAACTCCAGTGCCAGTTTACCCATCTGGTCGTGTGCTCTGGATGATACCGAAGGTGGTCGATGGAACGGGCTTCAAGCAGAGTCAGGAGATGATGAAAGCATGGACGGTGCTAGCGACGAATCTGATGAAGAAGCTGAAACCAAGAAGTCCGAGAAGGCGCCAGCCGCTAAGGGAAGGAAACGTGCTTCAGAATCTGAGGAGGAGGAAGAAAAGCCGAAGAAGAAAGCCAAGGCTGCTAACGACGCTTCATCAACTCAGAAACTTACCAAACCCTCTCAAACAGTTGATGCTTCAACTAAAAAGCCAAAGTCAACCGTCGCACAAACCGCATCTCCATCGACCACTTCTGCAGCTGTTAACAATGTCAAGAAGACCCAAAAAGCAAAGGCCGTAAATCCTTCGGCGGATTCCGTCGCCGAGTCAGCGTTAAAAGCTGCACCAGTTCCCGAGTCAGGGAAGAAAAAGAAATCTCAGAAATCTGTCCCCACGCCTACTTTAGGCGCTTCACCTGCGTCCACGCCCGCGACAACCGAGACGACATCGAAGAAGAAGAAAACGACAAAGGTTGACTCCACTGCCTCCATCAAAAAGATCAGCACATCCCCGCCTACAATCATCTCCGAATCCCCGTCAATCCCATCAGAGACAAAGGACAAGTCGGGTAAAGAGAAAAAGAAGTCCAAAGTAACCGAACCTGCCGCCGCTCCCGCAAAAGCTGCGAAGCCTACCCTAACCAAGGATGAAATCAAACAAAAGCGTGCTGGACTTACTAGCGAGAAGAAAAAAGATACTGTGGTGAAGTCCAAGGCGGCCAAGAGCGCGAAGAATGCTGTGCTTGGTAGAAAGGCTGGCCAGGAGTGATTTACGACCGGGATGTACTGGATCTGAGGTGGTTTTGTGTTCTAAGATTATTCAATGTTGACAACTATGATCTATCATTACTTTGCAAGTGCCACTAAGCAGTCGTTAAGAAAAGTTCACCATGGTTTTGGCAAGGCTGAGTCGTCCGACTGTATCGTCAGTTTTCGACGTCTCCTCATGATCCTTATACGTTAATTACCAAAATGTGAACAGCCCTTTACACATATTTCGTAATGGACCACGCTTTAGCATCACACGAATGCATCGCGCACTATTTCTACGGGCGTCGGGGACGACAAGCCTGAACGGGAAGGTACCCCAATTAACTGATGACACCGCCTCCAAGAAAATTAACCATTTCCCATGTGCCACCGTCTATTGACATGTTTCTGCATCAGGGAAGCAACTACAGGTGAATTTGGCATGTGACGAATTTGGAAAAAATGAAATTCGGTAGCGCCTGCACCGCTATTTAAGCGGCGACAAAAGTACGAGAAGAAGCGCCCATTGCAGTGCAGGGTCTTCGAATCAGAAGAACTTGGAAAGTATATGTCTTTGACATTCGCAACGCTGTGCAGTCTGTCTGCTTTCATTTCTATTATTATTAGTTTCCCTCACGAAATTAAGATTCGTCAGTATGTCAGTTTTTTTGAGAGGGATCTTTTGTGCTTTTATATGAACTTGATCAGTAGTGCAACCCGGGTTTCGGGTCACTATCAAGCTCAAGTCAAGCTCAAGTCAACTTCGACAACGGACATATGTTACCGTAAAGCGGCGTAAACCGTAAACGTCAAGCCCTTCCATTTCACGTGACACCACGTGTGATACTCGGTACCGGCAATCATAAAACCCGGTTAATTGGATAAAGCCTTTTACTGCTTTGTGTTAAGCAACAGCTGCCACCCATTGTTCGTTCCAAACTACTACATTGGCTGTGCTAACTTGTTGATATACGGGTTTACTTGCTATTACACCCCTATCGAACGCTCACGACACCTCAACTTGGCGATGACAGACCGCATCTCGACAAAATTGTTCATCCCTCATCCAGCCGACCCAAGTATCAGAGTAGTCGGGATATTGGAGCAACTCGCACCCCATCAAGCCACCCATGATCGTAGAATTGCTCTGGTGAGTTTCCGCTAGTCCGTTTTTCGAAATAGTGACAGTTGTCTTACGTTTGGACGATTTTCTGTTTTGTGTGTAACGTCTTCCTAGATTTTACATGGTACGATGGGGTCAGCATAACTCCGCAACTCCGACTGTCTGTAAGACCACGAGTTGAAGCCGCTATATTTTTTTGTATGCTATCTCCAGGCACAAAGACTATTTGTTTCAAAAACGCCTTGCGTTGAAGTTACCCTTGGACTCGTTCCGATTCGACTTCCGGTGAGTCCTAAACCTTGTCCTTTCCGGCCCTGTGCATGGGCCTAGTTGCCTGGTGCCATCCTACCGTCGCAGGTGTGCATCATCATCGCATAGGACGAACCCCATTCTTTTAATTTATCTGTTATTGAATCATAATTTTATGTGCTTATTTTGTTCCAGCGGCAATCATGAAACAGGTGGCAAATGGAAGCAAGGCGCTCTAAGAGAGGACATTGAAGACCTGCAAGCTGTTGTTGATTACCTGAAACTAACCTATGGCTATGTTATAGACTTGGTGGTAGGCCACTCGCGCGGCTCTATCGCTGCGTTCCGCTGGCTTTGCACCTCAGAAGATGGTAGCAAAGTTTCGGCATTTGTTAATGCTTCAGGTCGTTATAGAATGGCGGTAAGTCAAAAACAAATCTTTCTTTGATCTTCATAGAATGCCGTGGTTTATTTTTAACCCTACTCTTGTTATAGAAAATCCTGGGTAACATTTTCAATCAAAACCTCCATATGTTGCTCGATTAAAATTGATGGCACCTGTTGTTAGAATCTCCTGCTGGGACCATTTGGAGAGACGAAATAGAGAAGAATGGGTTTTACACGTGGAAAATCACCGTTGCTAGAAAGCAAGTGGAAGCGAAAATCTTTCCAGAGGACTTGCAGGAGTTCGTCGACTGGGACACATCGATTGTTTGGGATAGATTTCCTCAGGCAACTGATGTGTTAACACTCCATGGCCTTTCTGACAAGACTGTACCTCCGTATGTGTCCTTGGTTTTGACAATCTTTTAGTCCTTTCCATAACTGATAACATCCGCCTGAATCGTATCACCCAACTGTAGTTACGATGCGTTGATATACGCAAGCGCCTTGAGTAACCGCAAACCGGGTACACATACTCTGCACCTCATGGAAGACGCAGACCACAACTTCACTGGTCGGCAGGATGATGTGGTTGAAGCAATCCTCCAATGGTGGGACGTTCGGTTACGGGGTGAGATTGGCACCGGAATCTGGGTCGGTGGTATCAAAGGGAAACTATGATTTTAATTACTAAGTACATGTCTATCATATCTCAATCTATTTCCACGTATCTGCATTATTATTCATGATATTATATTTTGTAATAGGAATGCAGCGTGTTTGACTGCGGAAAAACAATATCTACGAAAAGCAAATAAGCCTGACTCGTTTGTTTGCTACATACGACTATTTTAGCTCAACTCGTTACCGTGGATAACCGCCGTGTCGTCATCTGCCGCGGCGCAGGTATTTCGCGCTGATCATTTCAACAACTCAAAATGTAAAAGTCGCGTCCCTGAACCGAAATATTGTCCCTTCGGGAAATGGAAAAAGATGATCGAGAGTACATTGTGTTCGTTTCTTCGACATGCCTACTTACCTACAAAGTTACATGGCAGGTCTCTCTATCACCGGAGCTGCCGTTGCGTCAAAATACCAGCCTTGGTATCTTGGTAGTACGTGGCAGGAAAACGTCGCATTACTAAACGCTTTGCCACTGCTTACATTGAGTGGACGTCTGGCCCTCCACTTCTATACCCTGGGCTCGGATGCTGTAGCAACCCAGCGGAAGGATTGTGTACTCTGAATAAAGCTCAACATGACAGTTAGATTAATAATAGTTTATAGAGAGTAACGAGTAATAGCAGATGGAAAAAGCTTTCCAAGTTGTGATCGTGTTGAGGGGAGTAGTAAGGATACAAAGCGTGGCTAAAAATAGCTACAAATAGAGAATTACTGGCTAGTGGTACTTGAGGAAAATAAATAGTATGTAAAAAAACAATGTAATGCGTTGAAGGAACAAATGATGATGAGAAAAGCGAATAAGTAATGGTAGTGCTACAAGATAAATCCATGGATGGTGAAAGTTGTCCGAAAAAGTATGCCCGAATCTTGAATGGCTCCCCCGTCTCTCCTCAGCGCGACTTCTCCTTTTTCTACGCGGATCTCCAGGTAATTAGACCTCGACACAGCGAGGCCGCGGATTATGTATGGTGCTCCAAGGCTCTTGAATAAATATGGTAGTCATTACGACCCCCCACAGATTATTGGTGGTGGTCGTTAAGATTAAGGTGTGGTAGAAATGGTTCTGGAATCCTCGTTGTAGGTCTGCAACGTGATTGGGTGTAATAATAAAAGTTGCACGGGGGGTGACCGCAACGAGGTTTGAAGAGGATGGTTCCCTCTTAGAAAAAGACGGCCCCCGTCGTCGACGCGCCTCCCTTTACTCCTGAAGATGAGCCTGAGGTGCCAGAGCCTGACTTGACGGAACCGTTTGATGTTTGGCCGCTCATGATGAGTTGGTTGTTGTAATGTGGGTGAAGAATGTGTAGTAGTGCTAGGCGCTGAGCAACGATGACTGGATAGCTGCGAAAGATGTTGGACAGCTGACGGGTGTGTAATGAGGAGTCATAGTTGAAAAATGAGCGAGCTTTTTATAAGAAAGTTGGACCCGCAGTTTCAGGCGGAATGAATGGTCCATAATTGACTCGAATTTGGAAGGAGGACCGGTCGAGGTGTAATCGTAAACTCAACTCTCACGAGAGGACGTGAATAAGATCTTGATAATGATTGCGGCAACGACTCGACGCCCAAACACCAAACAAGGGGAAAGATCAACCCAATTGCGCGGTTTCAAACTGTTGGAAATATGGAGTAACCATTTTTCGCTGCCGATAAATCCAATGTTTGGAAATCCCACATACGTCCAACGCTTCTACCTCCTGCTATCTGTTCCTAACAATCGGCGCGTTATATCAGCTACCACTTACCAGGCACACCACACTATGTGACACAGCCTTCACTGGCCTTGGAAGTCCACCCACGCATCACCGCCAGCCACGGAATCACTCGACAAAAACATACTTCTTTCTTTCTTTCGAAAAAAACAAAAAACATGGATGCCCGGTTCAAAATGTCTGCCGTCCTTGATGGATGATTAATCCGGATGTAAGTAAACTGCTGTTAACTCGTACACAACACGTCCTCATACCGCGTACTTGGGATACCAGTTCTTTCTCTGCGTCGCTCGGTTTTACGCCTTCTTGGGTTTTCTGGAAAAAGACAAATTCTTTTTCTCGCCTGCCAGTCGAATGTAAGCAGTGCGCCTGCCGAGTATTACATCTCCGTATCTGCTCGGTACCCGGGAAATGACTCGGAAGGCCTCTTGTGATTTCCAAATTAGTCCAGTCGGTCCAAGTACCCCTCGTCCTTGGGTTTTGAAGGCGTCAACTATAACGTGCGCCCATTTTTCAACAAACATCGGCTCGGCTAATCCCGAACTCGAGTCAAATGACCCATATTCTCAGCACCTACAGCCAAAGAATTTTTTGTCTTGCAAACCTATGTGCAATTTATCCCTTCTGTGTTCGCTTCCCTTCAACAATGAGAAATAGTTGCGGTCTATAAAGCGGATAATCAAATTCTCATGCTGCGCCATGTCTTCCTCTGCTCACTGTCAACACATATGTCACTCAAATGCCTACTATTTCCAAATTTTGTCCCAAAAAGTTCTCGCCAATATCACAGTAATATTTCATCAAAACTAATAGAAAAAAACCCTAATCCTATCAATTAACTTTGACTGAACACCTTCTGCCAAACGAATCGCCGTACCACTCGGTTCTATGATGGTCCCAATCCAGGACGTTTGCATCATACTATTTTAAAAAAGAGCACCTAACGTTATGCACTAGAAGCCATGTTACAAGCGACGTCCCTGTTCCCCAACAGCCGCACAAGACATCGTCATCATCGCTACACGTTCTATGATCGTCGTGTACCCGACACGGAGTTGAGAGTTGGGCCGTAAAGGCCGCTAAGAATGCAATTTCATCAAGCGCCGAACAAACGCTCCCAGAAACGGTGATGATGCTTGACTGACTCCAACTTTTTTGATTTCAGAGATCTTGTGCGCTAATGTATGTTCTGTATACTAAAATCTCACACCTGTACGCCGCCTCTGGATGCATAACATAACTTCCCCACTCTCCGGGCCGACCTGACGGCCTCGTGTTACTGATCTGAGGTCCACATCCCACCGATGGCCACGCAAGACAGTACTGCCGCTTATCTCTTACCCAGATGAGCCACGGAGAACTCGACGAGTCCCAAAAAATTATGCTGGAGTAGCAGCATCATCATCTCATCGCCCGTTGATAATGGGAAGAATAAAGGTGCTATAAGTTCCCATATTTGAGAAATCTGATGAGTCCTCCCTTTGCGTTTCGAAAAGGTTTGATCACTAATGCATCTATCCGCCAAAACAAGGGGGAGAAGGGGGTTGATCTCGCTACTGCGTATAACAGATGTCATGAATGCGGATGCAGCTCTTAAGACACTAGACATTTTATTCCGAACAATGTTAACATAGGAATGTAGGAGGTTATGATTTGCGGTCCCGCGAAAGGCCGTCAATATAATTTTCATGGTACACTTCAGCGAGAGAGAATGGAACACAAGCGAGATAGATACTACACTGTTGTCATACCATATTTTTCTTTCGAATGAAATCCCCCTGAATGTTCTCGGAAACTCGGCCTCAACAAGTCGAACATATGATAGTTGCGGCGTCTTGTACTAGGCGAATCAGCTTCCTTGTCATCATGGTTCAAAAATTCACTGGCTACTAATGTATAAGATAGACAGTTGGCTGAGTTTTAGTACATTTATTTGGCTCTCGTCTTACCAATACCGGAGCGAGAGGATATAAGCTATTCGTACTGGGTGGAAAATATTCTATTTTTAGATTGGGCATAGGACTCCTCAGGCTAGAACTCACTAGGAACCTTAGATTTGACATTAGGCCCTGAGAGACTCGCGGGAGGCTAGATACGTATCTCATCGTTTTAAGAATTTATGATGGAAGGAGGAGTGAGTAACGTTCACTAGAAAATTCACTCGGGAACACACTGAGAAGAGTGGATGAACATGAAAGGCTGTTCGACGCCGCCTCACAGCTACACATACATACCGAAGTTAGGAACGGCTGATGGGGTAGATTTGGACCACATTGAAGATATCAGAATTGTTGCAAAACGGGGATCATTTCTCCACCCTTGTGTAGACTCTCCAACCAAAAAAAGCGCCCAAAATTACCATTCGCCACAGGAAATCAGCTGCACGATATATTGATTCATAAGCCGCGCTCAGAACCATGCCAGCGATTTGTTTGTCCGTTGCCTCTACAGCCATTATCTCTCCTGTTTGAAGAGACAAAGCCAGCATTAAATATACATACGTATAGGAGTTGAAAAACCATTCAAGTCGCTGGTTAAGCACTGTAGGCTAAAGATAGATTTTCGGGTTAGGATTCCTAGTGATGTGATGATATCCCGCCGGATTTGCGAGTGTATTTCTACTCCGCGACGGTGTAAGACCCATTTACCACCGGAGGCCCGCGGGATGCCGACGCATCAAGAAAGGATATCATCCGTATGAGGACGACCAAATTCCTATAGATACCTCCGAGAATTATCTGGTATAGCACGATTAGACCACTATCTCCGATACAAAAATCGCAAGATTTAAAGCCAGGGTAAAAATCTCGCGTTTGGTGATGCAATCACGGGATGCTACAAAAAAAAATGAAGGGTTTAAATCCGTCGGGCGTATTTCTGGCAAACTGGGGTAACTAACGCACCATTGCTGTTGAAACAAGTACCGTGGCTCGATATTTCGAACAACCGACCCGACCCTTATTGGTACTAAGTACTACAATGGAGGTTGAAACAATGTTCGGGGGAAACGATCCTGTGTAGGGCCACTGATACTACATATCATCAGGCTGACTTCAGAATGGGTAATATCTACTGCGACCGGTACTCGTCAGCGCTTTAGCCCGCAAGAGTTCGTAACGCGTTCCTCGACATGTACAAGACCAATGCGAGGTTGTCGTATCGCGCTTCCAATAACACATCCCCCCTACCCCCATCGGTCAAAGTCTATACCAACGACCAGTGTGCCAAGTGCCTGAGCCTATTGACAGTAAAATGTCACGGTTGACAGGGACAGCAGTTAAGTCTACTAACGTATACAAGGATGGACAACAGAAGACGGATTTAAGAGTCGTCGTAAGAGCACACAGCGATAGCCGAATTCCTTACTTATGGCTTCTTTACATATGGGTATTAAATTAGCACATATGACGAACCTACTTCATACGGCTCCCGGAGATACATTACAATGCGACCCTAGCGATCCTTTTTGATGACTAAATGAATTGAAGTCCCCCATATTCGATCATAATCAGGATTCAGAGTAAGACTGCAAATCCCGACAACATATTCCAATGCTCCAGACCTGCCCCCCACGGGCGCTGAAAGGCGCCCAATCAACTGCAAGATCGTTTCAGATTTTAACCATAATTCCTACCATAGGAATCCATCATTTAAATGAATAATTGAGGTGTACATGTTATCAAAAGAACTTCAACGCCGCTGTCGGATGGCGCCAAATGCATTGAATACATACATAGATCGCTCATGCTACCCGTGCACCGTACGGCTTTAGGCGACCGCTGTTTCTTCGATCTCCGTGAGCAAATAAAACTCAGACCACCTCGGCAATAATCTTGCCGCTGTTATACCGCTCAGAAAATGCCTCTGAGACGTAGTAGACAAGAGCGCACCTGTTCTTATCGGCTTCCATTTCTTGATGGGCGGCTTGGATATTTGTCCAAGGGTATATCTGATAGCATATTCTGAGCACGATCATCTCCCCAACTGTTAGATGAAAATACCTTGTGAATGTACGTCCGAACAGGCCCATTACCATTCTGTGCGGTGATTTTTGGGAAGACTTCGCGGCGGAACCTGTATGCAGTGGGCAGTTGTTGATAAATCTGATAGATAATCTGAGAAAATGAACTTACTGATCAATCAACTTTGCTTGATATTCCAAGGAACGAGAACGGAGCGTTGAGCCTTCTATATGCAGGCGTTTGTACAGAATGGGGGCCAGATTAACACTCTCGACGATGGCACCTAAGAAAACGGTCAGAAAACTGCGCCACACATGTGGCAATATGTGTAAATTACCGCTCAAGAGAGATAGTAAAGTCATTCTCCCGTCAGTAGCGAGAGAATCCACATTTTTGGTGAAATGCGTTCGTCCAACAAAGTCAATAATGACGTCGGCGCCTTTCCCGTTTGTAACATCCATAACGACCGCAGCAAAGTCTTCCGTCTTGTAGTTAGCAGCATGAGTTGCCCCGTTAGGCAAGTTAAGAAGCCAGTCAATCTTTTCTTGAGTTGACGTAGTAGCGGTGACAGTGCGCCTATGTGTAGTGGGTCATTAATAGTGCAAATAAGATTTGTCTCCCGCCGGCAGAATTTGGTAACCGAAAAGACAACTTACGCGCCATACAGACGAGCCTGCTGGATCGCCGCTACTCCCACACCAGAGGCTCCGGCGTGTACGAGTACGTTGTCATTTTCTTTGACTTGTCCAATTAGAACCAGTGCCTGGAAAGCTTGACATCCCATCAAAAATTAATTCACAAAGCAGTGTTGTATTCAAGGAAAAACCCGAAGTTTACCTGTGAGGAATACCTCGGGAATGCTGGCTGCTTCAGCCCACGTCAGATGTTGAGGTTTGTGAATGATATGTGTTTGGGGTACAGCGATGAATTCCGCGTAAGCTCCCTTGATATCATATGTGTCGTAAGTATATTAGTTCGACAGGTATTGCTCTTGAAAACATATTGGCTTGGTCAGGAACTCACACCGCCTGCAAGACCAAGAACTTCATCTCCAACTTTCCAATCTGCCACATTAGACCCAAGTTGGGTGATGATTCCTGAGAACTCTACTCCCAAGATCGTGGACGATCCTGCGGGAGGAGGGTACAATCCTTTACGTTGACTGATGTCCATCCTGTTCAGACCAAACGCTTTGATCTATACGCAAAACAAAGACACGGGTATGATGCTGTTTAATTGATCCACGAAACGACACGCAAAACATCAGAAAGTCCCACCTTGACAATGACTGCTGTTGCACTGGGTGTTGGCGTAGGAGCTTCTCCGATGTATAGGTTTTCAGCTGGCCCTTTGCCATCTTTCACTAGAACTGCGCGCATGTTGGATGATAATTGGAACGTATACAAAAGTATGAGAAAGTAGGAAAGGAGTCAGTCCTGTCATGAATCGTTCCCTTGCTTAAAAATTAAAAAGACGTCATTAGTAAAACCAGATCTATCCGGCGTACCGACGACGGCTTCTCAGGTAGCCGACTACCGGGCCACTGTTCAAAAATGTTCACAAGACAAGATTTGGTGGATGAAGAGCGCTTTGTATGGACTGCAGAAGACGCTCCGACAGAAAATGGTGCGAGCATCTCACCGTTGACACTGATGCGTCTCTTTGTGCGAGAAAAATCTGTCAAATGCTATGTCTTGTGTTAATTTATTCTGTTAATGTGAATAATACTCGGGCTTACCATACCCCCGAGGTATTTTATTCATTTGTTAGCAACAGAGAATCAAGAGCTCTGCGAATCAAATATAATTTGTTGGTTCGCACAGTACTCAGCGTTGCCAGTGTGTTTAAAGAAAGTGTTTTGGTCGTCGTGGGAAAAAAATTCATGGGCTTCTGGTCGTACATCATTTCGGTGGCCCAATTTTTTGCTGAAAATTTGTTGAAATGGAATTACAAGGTCGAAGGAACTTGAAAGTTGAAAGTCGAAGGATGCAGCATTTCTGTTCGTTTCGGCGTTTGGCGAGCGGAGAAATTCTTGAAGTCTTAAATGGACGATAGCACGTGACAATTAATTTCCCACGCACTTCACTATAAAGGTCGCAATTTTTTGGCGTTATTCTTCATCCATCTCTTCCTTCTTCTTCACTGTCATGGCCACAGTTTCTGTTGTATAACGTATGGAACATGTTTTCCTGTCTTTGTAGGCGTCGTCTCCGCCGCGTATGAGAAGGCTAGTACGGCGGATACTCTATCTATCGTAAGGAAATGGTGAGCATCATTTTCATATCTTACTCTTTTCTTTCTCTACCAGGATGACACCGCTATGGTCCGTGTTTCCAAGAAGCGACTAGACATCGCTGCTCAAGTATGCAGACAACTATTTACCTAGCCTCTGATTCTTTTTCCTTCAACATTTACTCTTTTTTCTCTTTCCTCTTGCTGACCTTTCCCCCCCTGATAGGCTGATATAATTGTGCCCCTCTTCTTGCTTGCTCATATACACTCAATCGTTGGATAGGTTTGCCATTGGATCATCTCTGTCGTTCGTGTACGCCGATATAGTGGTAGTCGTAAATATATTTTGAATGATATCCACTTTTTCTCGCATTCGATCATTGATTATCCTCTCTTCTGTTAAGACTCTGGTTCGCGTTATTATGCTCGAGGAAATGCTGGGCTCGTCGGATTCGGGCGCTGCTGAAGACGTCGATCCAGGACCGCCCTTGAATTTATCTGAACGCAAGTCTCAATCCACGCCTTCAAATTATCGTCAACCTCAAGCGTTGGTCCATGAAGCTCACAGCGAAATTGGATCCAAAATCAATAGCAGTGTTATTAATGTGCTACAAGTACATGAAGAACTGCTTTGTGGGTTGTGAACTTGCGAATCCACAAGACAAAATTAACGCAAAAAGTGTATTTGTGCACTACATTTTCGAGGAGAACAAGAGCCGCTATTTCAATGGAATGTTGCAGTGGGGTATATGTTTGTCTTCTGCTGACAATTCTCAATTCCTCTATGGACTGTTTTGAATGGCCGCGGTCTGGGCATTGAAAGTCGTCGATGCGGCTGGACATCCGACTCCCGGACCATGGAGATTCTGCAGGGTCACCGTCGCCGCATTAAGACGAGCGAGCTTGGACGCCTTTGAATCATCCTCTGGGAAGCTAACTTGGATGGTCGGGTTGTTAACTGCATGTCCGGCTGCGACGTTGGCATTCAAAGACTGCACAAGAAGGTCGCCCATTAGCGTTCAACTTATTTATTCCTTGGAAACTGGGACTTACGGCAATGAAATCATCGCGATTGGGAGGGCAGGAGCATGGGATCTTGACGACGACACCTTGGGGGTTGGTGATTCCATCACAGTCTCCGGTGCCTGTTGGGTTCAATCCTGCAGCATGACCAAAGTCAGGAACTAGCGCAGGGTTGACACCACCTGCGGCTGGTGCAGCAGGGGGAGGAGGGGGAGGCGAAGGAGCAGAAGGAGGTGGTGGTGGCGGGGATGGAGGAGCAGCTCCCGAACGAATGGCGTCGGCCTGTGCATTGAAGGTCGTTGATGCGGAAGGGCATCCGACACCAGGACCTCTGAGGTTCTGCAGGGTAACGGTTGCAGCGTTCAGACGGGCGAGCTGCGAGGCCTGAGAGTTATCCCCGGGGAAGGAAACTGCGATACCAGGGTTGTTGACTGCATGGCCGGCCGCGACGTTTGCGTTCAAGGACTGTGAGATCATAATCAGAGGCGTATTTTTATTTTTCAGCCGGAAGAGCAAGAACTTACAGCAATGAAATCATCGCGGTTTGGTGGGCAGGAGCATGGGATTTTGACAACGACACCTGCAGCATTGGTGATTCCATCACAATCACCTGTGCCAGTGGGGTTTACTCCAGGAGAAACGCCGAATTGGGGCACCAAAGCAGGATCGACGGCGCGCCTTGAAAGCTTGAGAGGAGCTGCAGATACCGACACGAGAGCAACAGCAGAGACGAAGAAAGCGGTGTTGAACAACATGATGATGAAAAAGTAGTGGGTGGGTGGGGATTTGCGTGAATTAGTGAAGGTGGACGGAATGAAGTTCAACGGTTCAACAGGTCAACTGCTGGATAACAAGTGATGGACTGTACTACGACTAGCGCAGCAAGAAGATCAAAGGGAAGGGTCAGTCGATGAGCCCTTGGTGAATGTGGATGGTGAATCGAAGAAACCATAACTACAGCCCCAAGTCGCTTTTATAGTGTCTCCCATTCAACCTCCGGTGAATAATAGAAGCGGCTCTTTGCTCACTGTGCACTTGCCGCAAGGCCTATTTTGGCACTTTTCATCAGAACCGCCACCCCACGACAGCTATAACAGTAAAAGCGCTGCCCACGACACCCGTTTTCTCCAGTTACAGGACATTTAAACTTTGTACCATCAACAGAATCAAGACACTGCGAGATTACTATCACAGCTCTGGGCCGTGCGAAGAAAAGCTCAAGTTCCAAAAGAAATTGGCATTAACTTGAACTAAGAAAATGTCGTTATAATCTCTAATGTATGACGAGCTTGCGGGGCGATTTATACTAACGTATGTTATGAATATTTTTCAACTCGAACGTCTCATCTTACTGACCCGTGGTGCAGGCTCCCATATTAGGATCGCACATCGGCACGAATCTATTTTCGAAAAGAAACGAAACGCAATCTTTGTTTTGATGAACATGATCAATGTAAAACGTCCTCCCAACCAGCGTCTGAGGCCTGAGGTGCTGCTAAGTCCATTTCCAAGTCTTCAACGGAGTCGACTCTAATGCCTATGGGCTTAAAGCCACCCGCTGGATAGCGCCCATAGCGTCATACTCAAGAAAATTTACGGGGCTGGGCACTGCCCCTCGCGCTTCAAGGAGGCAGACAAACATCTCGCTATGGCTAACTGGAGGATATCTCTGGAGACTGATGCACTGGGATAGAGTGGGCCTGAACAAACGAAAAATGATATTTTGATGGTCAGACCGATGATGCTCCGCGACTTTCCATGACACTACCCGGCGCTTCGCTTGGATTCACGTATCATAGAGAAGCCCATGCTCGACTCAACTTAATGAGCTATTCAAATCACGATGGAAACTATTCTACTCGTTCGCGTCAATACCTCGTCTCCATCGACAAGCTTGAACACACCTGATATCGGTGCAAAATCATATGTTGCAAGACACAAATAATACAGCCTGGTAATGCCTAGCCACAGCATGACCATGCGTGCTCCTGTGGGTAATCGTTATCCTATTATTACTGTTCCGTTGTTTTAAGCAGAATTCTGATCAACATACTTATAGAAAAATCTTGGTCTATTGGTACTAAAGTACTAATGTTCAATCCTCTCAATTCACCGATTAATACTCTTGGCATTCGTTTCTTTTCGCCAGGTCGTAAGCGTCCCAATATGTTCAATCAAATTCACTTGATTCCGCGGATCTGCAAGAGCAGTAGTGCTCCCATCCTCATCGCATCGGAACTACGGTGACTTCGGCGAATGTAGCAAACTTGACCTAACGGTGACCATACTAGCCATTCCAAATCCAACGAAGAAACTTCATCCCGGTCAAAACGTGGACGAGAGATCGACCTTGGCCTTGGATGCTTCTGATTCCTTCTGTGACATTGACAGCGCTACCCCACGGATAGTACAAACCTATTTTCTACATTATCGGAGTCGAGGAGATGGTATACCCCACTATTCGAGTCTTCGACGATTTGATAACGGATAGTACTACTAATAGTCCTTCTGTTGGTCCTTCCGCCGTACCAGGGTGCGATGGTGTAGGAAATTATCCGCGTGTCGATCGTATCGTAGCAGCGAATTGGTTCGTGACTTTAGGCGAAGATGCAGTGGGAAGCTGAAGCTCAGAGCGTATGCTGAGTACTATTCTGGTGCCTGGTGATCCATACAAGGAAGGAATAGGAAGGAATCTTCGATCTCATTATCTTATCTTATCTCCCGGAGTCTGCAGATCGCTTACAGTTTATTTCCATTTTGCCGAAATTTTTAAAACAACGTTCTATTTTTGGAGTCGTCCAACCATCTCCTTGCCGATACGGGACACTTTGGATCAAGTTGAACAAAAGAAGGGAACGAGGAAGGCGGTCATGACAAGTTCTGCTGCAGTGCCTGCAACTTCTCGGTTATGCGAGAAAGAACATGGTTTCGCGCACTGAAAAACTTTCGACTCCTACCTTGAGAATTAACCCACAGCCGACGATAACTTTGAAATATCACTGGTTCAGTTCACAATAGAACAAGAGATACTATTTACAACGCCCGGGGCGGTGATTTCAACGAGGATAAAAGTCCTCAAATTCAAATATAACCCATATACTCGCACGTCCGCAGTCGCGTCTCCACCAGCATCACGAAGAAGGCCATCCGTCATTGTTCTTGTCGCGGCTTATAGATCTGACAGTGCAGAGGGGTGACGACCGGTTTTTCTTTCTTTCCTTCTTCCTTCTTCTTCTACTTCTTCTCCTAGACCGCCACCCTCTAGACGATGGTTTTTGCAACACTGTTCCCGTTGCTAGCGGTTTTCATACCCTTCACTGCCATTCCGGTAGCAGCCGACAGCTATGACATGGTGAAGGAGTATGCTGGACAAACCTTCTTCGACGAGTGGACGTTTTATGATCATTGTGCGTCTGAAAAGCTACTCATACATATTTCCGTACATAATTCTCATTCCAATGCCTCGTACGTGAAGTCGACAACCTAACGAACGGAGACGTCCAGTGCGTACTTAATAACCGGGGTTTTGGAACGTAATTAATGACGACACGAGTAGATTCGTCTCGGCTTCCCAAGCCCTATCTTCAAGGCTAGCCTTCGTGGATACAAACACCAACCACGCAATCATCAAGGTTGACAATACGACGAATGTGGTCTTCAATGACAAGAGGAATAGCGTACGGATGCAGACGGATGTGCGGTACAGCGTTGGGAGTGTTTGGATAGCGGATATGCTGCATGTTCCTTTCGGAGTGCGTCTGGTTTACCCATTTTTATCTATTTTTTCTGTTGGCTAAATGAGAAGTTTTTTGAACAGTGCTCCGTATGGCCTGCATGGTACACCTTTTGGCTATCCTTTCTACCTTGACGTATCTTTGACACGAATCTTTCAGGTGGTCGAACGCCCCAGAGTGGCCGACGGGAGGGTACGCAAATTTTTATCAATTTAACAGAGAGGCAAAGGGATTTACGCTTCTTCATTTTCTTATAGTGAAATTGATACATTCGAGGGCGTAAACCTCGTGACCAATAGTCAAATGGGCCTGCACACACTCCCAGGCTGCACACAAGTCGGACAGCAGCAAAGCTCGCAGATCGTCAACTCGACAGATTGCTCTTTCCAGTCCAACAGCAACGAAGGATGCATCACTACCGTTCCCACAACCTCGTCGTACGGCGAAGCCTTCGCGCAGGCAGGTGGAGGAGTCTTTGTTACGGAATTTGCAGAGTCTGGTATTTCGTGAGTTTTTTTTGTTTTTGCCGTCGTCGTCGTCCCTGCAATTGGCAAAATTATCCCGTATAGCCGAGTATGAAATTAAATGCGTAAACTTGTAGGGTCTGGTTCTTCTCCCGCGCAGACGTGCCGAATGTGCTTTCTTCCAATTCGAGTACGATCGATACCTCCACACTCGGTCTTCCGGTAGGCAATTGGCCTTCTACCGGGTGCGACTCTGGAACATTTTTCGATGCCCAGAATCTTATATTCGATATCACGCTCTGTGGAGGTACGCACGCATGTCGCTTTTAACATTCCATCCAAGTTAACAAGAATTGCCTTCACGCGTAGACTTCGCCGGCACTGCTAACGTCTTCTCGCAGACTTGCTCTGGCGTCTGCTATCAAGACTATGTTATAGGAAATGGAACCAACTACGCCGACGCGTACTTCGAAATTTCCTCTGTACGCGTTTTCAGCAAGGAAGGGACGAACACGATCGTACAACAGTCTTCTGGGAGCATCAGGAACGCCTTGCCAAGGTTGAGTGTTGCGCTCTCCATGGGATCTTTGATGCTGGCCATTTCAAAGTTCCTATGAAGCGAGGAGGCATACTAGATCTGGATAGAGAACTACGTATAATATCATGGACGTTGAAGCGATGAACTAATCAAAGCATGTACATTCCGATATCACTCACTCATTTTGCACTAGACAGCATTTTGCACAAATAACGAATGTGGCATGAGAAGTTATCGTCTGGTCGAGTATTCGATATAATCAAACTGGTAATATTAAGCCCATGGTGATGAGCGAGAGTGGAAGCTCGTAAATATCAACTAATTATTATTATAAGTTGTAAGTTGTTATGCAGGTGGGTATCAAGATGCGATGTGGGTATATGTAGTGAACGATGAGTCTAAAATAAGTCTATGGTCTATGAGGTTAATACGAGAGGCATCTATGATGCTGTAGGTCTATGACTTAATAAATGAGAAGTGTAAGATGAAAGCAAAGATGATGGTTTGGTATAAGAATGCGTTATGCAATCGGAGAAAAATGCGAAAGCGAGAAAATAAAGATATGAACGTGGTGTTTCGGGGGTGTTTGAGAGCATGTTGGATGACCAGCAGGAATAGACATCTGCGTGGTTTTTGAGTGAATGAGAGGTTCCGATCGAGACCCTGTCACGGAATAGCGAAAGGCCACTGATTTTAAGTGTATGCCGATTTCGCTAGGACGTTGGTTTTTCGTCGACGGGGTCGGTACGTTTATAGACGGCCTAGGGCAAGGAATTCGTTATGCCACGAGCAGGGTCGCGATGGTTGCTGTGCGGCATCGAATATGATGATGATGAGTCCTTTGCCAGGTGCTCATGAGGGGGTGGGTGGTAGTAAAGAGTGCCCCGAGGTATTTCGTGGTAAATGTAGGGAAGGCAAAGGAGTCGAATGACCCTGGCGTACAGTGCTGATAGATATTGCTCAATATACGAGAATGTAAGGCACGTTTAAAGGTAAAACCTACTGTATGTAGACACGCCATCACAATAGTGCACGTTGGTGACTGGACGAGATAAAGCGCTTAAGAATATATCCGTTAAGCTATAAAGCTGAGATTAGAATGCAGGAAAACAGGAAATAAAAAGGTATTCATACCGATGATTAAGTCACCCAGGCATTGGCGCGTCCTTCCTGTGTTCAACAGGTCATCATGGTGGGGGAAATAACTTGGCAATTAAGCAAATAAGTAAACAGTCACTCGACTTAAGAATAAAGACATACCATAGGACGAAGACGACGCCGATATCGTAGAGCCAAAAGAGAAAGAGACAAAATCCACAGTCATGTTTTTTTTTTCTTTTCGAAGGGCAGTCCGAGTGAACGTGCACTCAGTGTCATATGAATGATCTTTTAAGTCCATGGATCAGAGAACATTCGCGCCCGACAACAAATATCAGAGGACAAAACATTAGCGCCAGACAACAAGATATAAAACGAACGCAGAAGACTATGGAGGAAAAAAGGGAATGCAGTCCTCCTTATATAGATTGAAGCTTGGTCCGTGCACCTTGGAATGTGATACCGGAAAATCGGAATGTCAGAATTTTTCCACACATAATCTGTCTTATCACAATCTCCGTTTTGACACGCCCACCGGTCAGCTGGGCTAAATGATGCACGAAAATGGGTGAATGTGGGCAGAGGAAGCAGTTATACCACTGACATATTCCACCTGAAGCCCGTCGGCTATAAGATTATCTCGAATCTCCGTCATGTTTCTTATCGATACTGCGCTTCGAAACATGCACACATTCCAGTTTTAGGCAATGACGCGACACGAGCCCAGCTGCAGATGTGATAGTGAGGGTTAACTTGTTATAAGAGCTCAAATCTTCCAGCTGGCAAGGCTTGTGGACGATTGGAGGACTTTACCTTTCAACTGCGTCGTCCCAGGGTGGTGGTGGAGGTTGAAAAGACGAAACCACAAAGGGCAAAAATATCCAAATTGGGATTGCCGAAAGATCCGATCAAACGCTTAGCGGCCCGACCCTGCCTTCGCATCCCAAAATTCCTAAAGGGATTGTATGTTATGTCCAATTGGCTGTTCGTAGGTTGCAATATCTTCCCATGACCACGACCAATACAACGGTGGCATAGGCACTTGACCAATGGTCTTCTTTCAACCCTGCCACGTTTTTCGAAACCACTCCCAAAATGTAACCAAAATGCGGATATTCCATCATGAGCCGTTGGATATGCATTTTTAAACGTCATGAAGGCATAATGGCGTCAAAATAGTTACTTTTTGCACGATTATCACACCCAAGGGCATTCCGTTTATTCTCCAAAATGCTCTTCGCCCAGGAAATAATACCAAAGAGTATTACTCTACGACATTTCTCCGAATATATGTGGTTGTATGGAGTCGAAACTCGAAGAAGCTTGGTTCGTTTTTGTTTTGTTATTTTTCTGATGGATCTCAGAGACAATGTAAAAGAGATGAGTGTGGTGTGCTATCTTGTCCTTGTCATTACTGTTGAAGGACCAGGAGCGGATGGTCGTCGGACTTCGTGAGACGTGCCGAATTAGCGCCCATCTTTATGCAAAGCCACTCACTGGCCTTCCTTCACCTTCCTTCAGTCGCTTCGGGGAGCGTCCAGGTTAGATCACTTGTCAATCACGCTATAGTATGTCGTCGAGTCAATTATTGTTCTGCTCTGCATCCAGACAAGGTTCTTTTTTTCTTGACGCATGGTCAGATTTTTATTTTTATTTTTATTTTTTGGAGCCTACTTTCTACCACACTATATACTTATATATTTCCGGAATTTATATACTTGAATACAAGCATCGAGTCCCTTCTTGAAACTGCATCGACATTGACCACCTCTGGAAATGCGTAATCAACCTTATCCATCACATTCATACCTTGAGCCCCTGTCACCTCCACCTCCACCTCTAGGAGTGAGCAACCAACCTTATCCATTACCTTCTTACAGGGAACCACTCCCACTCCCACCCCTGCCTATCCTATTCGACGATCACAGCTGGCGGTATTATACCCAGACGGCTGAAAATCAGCCAAGTGATGGCATTTCCGCTCAAGAAAGGACTAGTAGCAAAGGCCTTTTGCAACCTGCACACCTCTGTCCACGTTATGTCTACGGCTTCAGCAAATCAGGGAAAAAATTGAGGTCGCAACCCAGCGAGTCGACGGAAATGGAGGGCGCGGGCGTCGCTAGTACACAAAATAATTACTCTGACGCAAATCCCGCTTCCAGATTGAACGAGTTGTCCGGCAAGCAAGTCACTCCAGCCAAAACCAGAATTAACTTTAGCCCACACGAGGGACTCGGAGCATGTCTCCAGGTAGTTAAAAATTGCTTCCTGACCGATACATTCTATGTTGGTATGTTTGAGAATCTCTTGGAAGACTATGGACGCAAGAGGTGAGTCGGTTGTGCACGCGCATGAAAATTTCCTAATCATTTCATTCGAACTCGGTTCCATCACATTTTAATTCAAGGATTGATCTAAAAACCGTCATGCAACGCACTGCCATCCTATTTCACAACGCACCATCCCTCTTCCCGGATTTTAATAGGCTTTTGCCTGCAGGATATCATATAGCATCTACAGAGGACCCTGCGTACAAGCTTACTGTCACCACTCCAGATGGTACACTGTCGCTATTCGGCAACTTCCGTCCAACAACAGTTTACACCGTCCAAAATGCAGTCTCCGGAGAGTCTAGTCAACCTTCCAGAAAGCGGAGAAAAATGACTTAATGAAATGGGCTCGCGTACATACTAATGTTTTCGGGACGCAGATCTTTGTCAGGGAGTATGTTGTGGAAGGCAGCCGAACGCGAAGGTGATCCGAAACTTACTTGTGTCGGCATTGTCCGATGCGGACTTGGAAGAAGCGTTTCGGAAATCATGCATCTGTTTCGTTATTTCTCTGTAGCTTCGAATAAAACATTTCATTGAATCAGTTCCGGCTGATATAGAAGAGCATAACTATGTGTATATGTCAAGTTGAAACAACCAGCCTCAATTGTGGGGTTAGATAATTATCAAAGCGGTCAAAAATTCGTAACGAAATCAATGGTTTTCATTCAGGTTCTTTTCATCCAAGTATGTACATAATCATTTATTCGCTATATTCCTTCACCCGCCGATTTGAGTTAAAATGAACTGAGCAGCGGTATTCTGGTCCCTGTCGAGGTAGGTCAGGTGGACTTCCACGTCTGCACCCGAGTCACAGAATGGATCGTTGAAGTCGCAGAAGGAAAGGATGCGCGGTTGAAGAGTGGAGCTGTATTGCTGGTTAGCTAGACGAGGGAAGAGGCCTGCGCGCACGGAGGTTCCACGATCGAATGATTGCCCTGGGACGTGGCGAGGATCGCCCATTTGGATCATGGCAACCACTAAACGATGAAAAAAGAGTGTAAGCGTGTTGAGCAATATCAGGACTAAGATTTTTCACCTTTGTTAGAGACCGCTGCGGCGACCGGTGGGGTTTCTAGACCCAAACCGACAGCGCCTCCTCCTCCTGCAACGGCGTCACCAATGACATGGGCACCCTAAAAAGAGTATCAATATATGTACTGACGACGGACAAGATGCAAATTGAGTGCATACCTGTGAGTACCCAACGAGAACGATCTTCTGGTTTGGGCAAGCTTTCACCTGGTTGTTGAGCAAGGTGATAGTAGCTTGAGTTCCCTGTGCAGAGCTGCTAGCATAGTCGGTGAGCGTGGCTGGGTAGTCCACCGCTACAGTCGAGATTGTCTGCTTGCTCGTGTTCTGGACTTGAGTCACCAAAGCACCAATGATGCCAGGTCCTGGAGCCTCAGTAGACGCACGAGCGGCAATAATATGTACGTCAGCGCAGGGGCTAACTGGCGCGGCGGTTGGTATGGCGCCAACGAGCGAAGCAGCAAGGACGAAGGCTGAGAGTGCTTTGGAGAACATCGAGGACTTGAGATACCTAGCTCTTCGTCTTTTGCTCAGCTTTTATGGGGTCCATGTTTCTAGTCTTTCCAGTAGTTTGGGCAATGGCATGAATGGATCCAGTTTGGCCTAACACCAACAGTACCCGAGGACGAGGGAAAAATCTTGAACGAGCTATGATGGGCCAATCCAATTTAACTTCATTGCACCCGATCCTATCGTTATGTAACGTGATATCCGTGTCAAGTAGAAAAAATAGAAGAACAGTCCTTGTTGGACGTCCTGTACCAGGGTGGCTCCGTCATGCGACCCACTCCGTCCAGGTATAAGACCGGTTGCAGAGTAGCAAAAATATAGACCTGAAGTGGTGCGTTTGAAAAGAAAGAGAAGGCGGATCTAATGTTTCCAATAGAAACACCTTTCATCGTTTTCTAGCAATTTCAGAAGCCAGTGCTTCTGCAATTCTACATCCGTTAAATAGGTCGACATGAAATGCCTGATATTGATGTACTGAGCGTTCGAGATTTTGATGAGGTTTTGCTGCCGTGACTTCAGAAACCCACAGATATGGAGTATTCGGGAGGGGTCTGTTATAACTCCTGTCCACTGGAGAACGGGTGCAGACATCTGTCTCACACATTCCTGACGTTGACTCCGGAGTCCGTTACTACGAGAAAACTCCGTTTCGTCGTGCATGCTTTTGACTGCTGAGCACTGGATAGCATGGTGGGAAATTTTTTGAGAACTCGAGCTGACATAATATTTTGAACCGAAATTATCTGGACTTTAGGAGTAATCACCTTGAGTTATGAACCAGGAGCGAGCAATGGAGGAGGCTGAAGCGCTGAAGGCTGGAGCCGTAAAGGACCGTGTCACTAATCATGTGCGCGTTGTCACACATTACCACGATGGGCCTGCCTGCAACTTGAGCGCGTCACGCTTGGATGTCTTTGACCTTTCTTTAAATTTGAACAGGTTCTCTGGGTTCTCGTGGTTTGGCACTAATTCTTGTTATATCTCATGGCGCCGGATGGTACTGGTACTCAAAACATCAGAACTACACCTGTCATTCGTGCAAACCCGGCACAAACTGCCATTCTCAAGAAAGCGTTCCAGCTTTCAAACGTCCCAACTCCAGAGCAGCTACAAGCACTGAGCGGAGAGACAAACCTGTGAGTGAAATTCCACTCGAAGAAAACTGGAGGATATGTAGAAAGCCTCCAGGCTTTTGTCTGACGCACGGAGATGGATCTCATATATGCGCATTTCTCATTTCTGTATTCATCGAATCACGAAGAAAGTTGATTCCTGATGCTTTTACAGACCATCGAGGTGGATAAATCAATGGTTCGGTCGTCAGAGGCTTAAGGATCGCAAAAAATCAAAAACGACGGCCGGAACCGATGTATCGGTCAGAACTTCTAGTCAGGAAACCTTACACGTCAAAAAGGAAATCATAGAAGCTTCGCTTCTGTCTTCGTTATCTTCTCCTGCTATTCTCTCTGGAAACTCTGAAAATCTCTCTGCATCGGGATCTACGTCTTCTGTCGCTGGTAACCGGGCATCATCTTCTGTAAACCAAAACCGAAACAAAAAGACTGCCGCTGTGAAGCCTCCTGGAGCAGCAGCTCGCGTTTCGAGGAGCAAACCTATAACTGAAGCTAAGACTGCGAGATCAGAGTCTTCCGAGGTAGAAAATGACAGTAGACCGCCTACTGGGTCAAACTTGCGCACCAGTGCCGTGCAACCATCTGGTTCAGTTTTGGTTTCAGTTTTGCCTAATTCTCTCGGTACATTGCCTTCGTCATCAAAATTTTACAATAACGAGCTTCCTATGATATCGCCTCCTAAACGATCGTCTCGTGCCTCGGAAAGTCAGGAATCTGCCTTCAGGTCCAATCGTGATCACGCCTCACTGTCAACTGCCCAGGATGGCGCATATATGCCTGCGTCTTTGGATGGATTCTCCTCTCGCGTTCAGGATGATACAGCCTGCTCTTCGTCTTCGTTTGTGCCTCGCCGTCGCTCTAAATCCCAGAAATCTGCTGTTTATAATCAAGGCCCTGTCTTCCGCACTCAATTTCATAATAACGGTCCATCAGATTATTCTCCTTATCATCAAGATAACTCTGTCTCGTCGATTCGAAATCCTCAGTATATGGACTGTGGACCCTCTGCTATGAACAATTCTACGTTCAATGATTTCTATTATCAAGGATCTTCCAACCCCGATGCCCAGTCTTCTATGCATCAGCATGACCATTTTGGAAACCGATATGTAACGCGCCCTCTAGCACCCGCCTTTGACTGGGAAAACCATGTTCCATCGGATCCATCGACCTTTTCCTCTGTCACATACGATCACAGAACTTTCCAGCAACCGCAAGAAGTGTACGGACAACAGGTGGGTGCATAGACATTGAGCTTATAGCTTTCATTGATGCAACTCGTTGCTTAGTCGTTCTACAACAACGAAGGGTATTATCATTATGAGCAAGGTTCATACCCGCATCCTCAAGTCAAAATCAATGTTCGCGTTCAAGGACAATTTGAAGACCTCACAGAACCAATGAACGCGAATATGGCCGCGCACGACGCTGTTGTGAATCCTTACGTCGCGCCTCTCCGCCATCTCACTGACATTTTAGGCGCCTATAGGGACGAGCATGGGACGTACACTCGGTTGATGGATGAACAGGAACGTCCGGCACTGACTCGTCACCTCCTTGACGAAAATCTGTTGGAGAGGAGTCCGTTCCAAGCTGCGATGGGGTTGTCGCTCATGTCGAAACTTGGCTGGGAATGGGAATATTGAACGGAGGAAAATTTGGCCTAATGTTGTTTGTTCTCCTAGCTGTGTAATCTGAAATTGAAAGAAAGATATCCTACCAGCTGAATACAATATGTTTAAAAGACTTCCTCATTCGAGTGCAAAAGAACGATGTTTACGCACGGTCACGGCCAAACCCGAACTGAGGACCATTCACCTTCGAGTTTTCGTTTTCGACGTCGACCGTCACAATGAGAACGGCAACAGATGGATACTTTTGTCGAATAACTACAGTGCTATGCAACGCTCTTGTAACATTCAGTAAGATCCCTACGCATATTAGCAAACTGCCGACTGATACGATATGCAGTTTACACAATAGGAACACGTGTTTCTGTTGGCTGATACGAGTTGCGAACATGCCCAAACCTATTGTTTTAGAGCAATCATTCGCAAAGCGAAAGCTTAGCATATGAATTATCAAGGAATTTGTCGTGAACGAGTCAACGTCAAGCTTGAGAAAATCCAATTGTTTTACGTGACCATGGGCAAACCGCTGGCGTCGTCAGACTACTAGCTCGCGACTCGCTTTTTGTCTTTCTGCAGATTGATTGAATCAACATTCGGCATGTCGTTACTTGGTATGGCAATAAATACTAATGTTATCAGTTTTATGGGTACAGGAAACCCGCCCTCTACTTTCCTCTAGAACGCTGCGCGTCTAGCTCTATTTTACAGCCTATTTTCTCGACTCGTTTATTATGCCCCCCTCACGACTCATCATCGACCTCAACCGCTGCTTTGAACCCAATCCCTTCAACACCGGACCTCCTATCCCCAAATCCACATCCCGTATTGCACCTAGTGTGTCCTCAACACTTTCACCACATGAAACGAAACGGACTCCAGACCTTTCCTCGTCGCCCTCCAGTACCACTTCTTCATCGTTGTCTTTACCACTCGAAGACGACGAAATTAAGAAGATCTTTCGGACTCCAGAAAATGATTTTCAACCGCAGGTGTACTCGCCGACCTCTGTGTACGGTGAAGATTTGAATCCAAAGGCGGCGCCATTCGTGCCCTCCTTTGCCCTATCAGTCGGCCGTGAACAACAATACGACCATATCGAACCCTCTCCCTTGGATCTAGGTTTTAATATCAATGTTACGGCTTTTCCACCATCCTCCCCCTCGCCTGACTCTCCGTACCTGCAATCTGTTCCTCTCCCACCCGATTGTCCTCCTGGCCTATCTTACCCTCCACAATACAAAGCATTCGAAGCCTCTTCTGAACCTCTTCCTCCTCCTTATGCACCTTTATTCCCCGAAGCATTTCGCCCAGGTATTTCTATCGAGGAACGTGAAACTTTTGTAATCAGGATAATTAACAGTATCCTTAACTGGGACATCGACGATCTTCTGGAACTCGCCGAAGACATTGCTTCCGTGGCCGGCTACCCTGCTTCACAACCAGCTACAGCTGGGTACGAATTGGCGGCATGCGATGTTTCGAGGTATCTCCCTGTCGAACATGGACTCCGAAAGTTTGCGGACCACATCAACGTCAATGACAGAATTGAAAATATCGTCGCTGTCGTTTCGGAGTTGTTCCATCTTCAATTTCTTCGGCTGAATGCTGATCTCGCTCAAATGTTTGTGTGGAACCTCAGAGAATCTATCTTGATGAAATTCATCCATTGTTGGGATCCAGTACGTGCTTACCTGTATTTTTCTGTCCTCGTCGTTCGTTTGGCTTATATTACCTCTTTAATTTGGCAGGCTAAACCACATTCTATCAAATTCCACACTAAACCGCCTGCCCACTACGTACGCTCTGCTCTGGCGCTGTCAAAAGCCATTCCAGCCATGTTCAAACACAACCTTATCGGGAGAGACCACGTCAGAATGTGTATCAGCATCCTACTTAAAGATCTCATGTCCATCGAACACTTCGAGGCACTGTCCAACCTCGTTTTAGGATGCGGCCCGTCGTTCTGGGGTCCGACCAGCGATTCGATACACGAATTTGAAGCACCTATGACAATGGATAGCACAGAAAACACACCGGAGGAGAAGATTCGGCTTAACAGTCATGTTACGCTCTTCCTGGCTGGTTTAGAGGCGAACCTCGTCAAGTGGCAGTTGACTGATGAGAAGAGTGTGCTGAGACAACCTTGGGGAACGGGTCAACTTGCGTGGAGAGTTCAGCTCGTCGTCGATTCCGTTAATTTGTGGGAAGCTGTTTATATGGCCCCTTTGGAAGACGAGTCCTAGGCAGTTCTGTGGCTGCTACCACACTTCATCGGCAATTCATTCTTGCTGTATATATACCATGTATTTCCATATACCATATCCTTGTATGACTAAATGTATACCCTCTTCATTTTGTACCGAGTTTAATGGTCTCTGGGCGCCAGCTACGCTTGGCCCATGCCATTCCAGTGAATAACGCCGATACGAAATACTGCAATTTATAAGAGTTGAGCACTAGAGTTGTGGTTTCAACAATTGGAGCTTTTGCTACCCAACGATTCAGTCAGATATGGAGCCTTGCTGTAAGTATAATACTGGGAACCACCATAATGACAATGCTATTACCAAGATATCTCGCTACCATCTGAGTCAAAGAACTTCCCTGTCGGCCCATCTTCATCCAAAAGTGCAAACGGCAATATACTTGATGCTCCTTCTTTCAAGGTCCGTCCACCAGGTGCGAAGAAATTCAGCTTGGACGAAGTAAAACCAGGCGTTACTGCATTGACTTTGATTCTTTCGTTTTTTAATTCGTGGGCTAATGCGATGGTGTAGCTGTTCATAGCAGCCTTGCTCGTGTTATAAGCAACAAACTGCCGCAAAGAGCCATCAGGGCCCCCTAGCCAACTTGATCCCATCCGAGTTGAAACATTGGTGATGACTCCGTGTTTGGATTTCTTCAGAAGGGGAATGAAGGCGAGAGTGTTTTGAACAAGTCCAAAGAAGTTCGTCTCCATAGTATCGCGTAGAACTGGAATCGTTATTGTTAATGCGTCTTGTTCTGTATCCATTCTGCTTATTCCGGCGTTGTTGACCAGAGCATCGAGCTTTCCTTCTTCTTGCTCAATTCTCGATTTAGCTGCTTGAATAGTGGAGGTTTGAGTGACGTCTAGCTCAATGAAGCGAACGTCTTTGTGTCCATCTGCGCGAAGGGTTCTCCTATAGTGCAAATATGAAACGAGTTTCTACGTTATTACGCATGTAACCACTCACTCTGCTTCTTTGCCAGATTCGATATTACGAGCCCCAAGGTACACGACGTGGCCTCCCTCAGCAAGAAGACGAACAAGCTCAAAACCTATTCCTGCATTGGCTCCTACGTTCCTATATCAGCACGCCAAACATTGATTTAGTGAATAAGCCATACCGGTTACAAGTATAGTTTTTGACATGATATCTCTTCAGATGGTGGTAACAAGAATTGTAGCTTCTACTGAGCGGTAACTTCATAAGCTTTTATACAAGTGAAACCCGTAGAGTCGTAATTGGGATTGTCTCATAATCTGGAATGCTTACTCACTTGCATCATACGGCAAGATACACCTAATCAGCGCAAGAACGGATGTCTTTCCGGCTCTCACGATCTGTGAGAGTGTTTGAAGAGACACGAATTATGAGTGGAGGGCCGACCCGACCTCGTCTCACTTGCATTACAGTGGTGAGCGTTCAGTGCTCAGCAATCGATCGTATGGACAATGCAGCGTAGCCTTGAAATAATTCTTTCTTCAAAGTTTAGAACCAGACAGACCTGTGATAGGCCGTTATATGAGGTGTCGGTGCAGAACCTCGATATACCAGGACCAGATTGCAATCAGAGTCACACCCAGAAGGATATAACATCCCCGGTACAGCCGAAAAGCTAATTGCCAATTTGTTTGCAGACGATACCATCACCTTGAAGGAAACCGATAAATTTGGAGACCTCCAGAATATCTTAGATGAATGGTACTGTGCACCAACAGCCAAATTTAACATAGACAAGACGCAAATCACACCTACGGGCACCAAAGAGTTCAGACAAAGAGTTATCGAGACTAGGAAAATGAACGAACAAGACGAAGAACTCATACCTATTAATATGCACATAGCAAAGGACGGCGAGCCTATCAGAATACTTGGGGCCTGGGTAGGTAACGAAGTTAATGACACCGAAGTATGGGCACCAGTTCTGGAAAAAATAGATGCGGCACTCGAGCGCTGGGAACGCAGCCACCCTACTATGGAAGGACGGCGCTTAATCATACAAATGGTAATAGCCGGGATGACACAGTACCTTGCAACGGTCCAGGGAATTCCAAACACGGTAGAAAAGAGATTAGCGAAGAGAATTAGAAAATTCTTCTGGGATGAAAAAGCCATGTCTCCGGTTAACGAAGACACCTTGCATGCTCTTATAGATATACTAGGCGGAAGGGCCGTTCTTGATATCAATACACGAAACGAGGCGATTGGAGTTATGTGGTTGAAGACGTATTTAGCTCTGGGCCTATATCATGGATGAACTAATGGCAACAAATATACCTGCCAATGAAAAGACTGTAAGTAAAGATGTCAGAAAAAATGTCTTCCTACAGACATGGAAAACAATGCATGGACCAAAGGCAACCAAAGGGGCAAAGACCCTCTTGATACAACGAAAAAATATGGAGTTCGCCCTGAAGGACTAGCTTTCTCGAAGAAGATTATAAGGGCTATGCTCATATGGTACCATCGAGAAGTAAAAACATCCATACGGAGAGTAAATAGGCTTAAAACAAGCAAATGCTTACGAACGAACCACAGCGTTATGACTGTGGGACAGATAGAGGCGGTAGCCGATGTGCTGAACAACGAAAATCACGTTAGCTGATGTAAACTGTGGGTGTGAGCACTACTGCGAGGCAGGAAATAAAGGCTGCGAAAACCCACACAAGTGTTTCGAACATGCCAAAAGATTCTGGACATGCTCCCCAAAAAATGGCACCCGCGAACGCAAAGGTCTGAATATGAGATCCGCATGAATGAATTAGGGCAGCACGAGGTATCGATTGACGAGGACTTTGTAGTTCATGGTGAAACTTTAGAAATCTTCCGTGTTTTCACTGAAGGAGAAACAAATAATGAAATGCCACAAATCCACGGAAGAATAAACATACCCGGAGGACTACCACATGAGCTTCTTGTGACAGCAGGCACAGTCGCGAAAGGACGTGGAGAAGCAACGGGTATAGGGATCCATTTCGGAAGAAGAGACGATGACCCCGAGCCTCGTAGAGATATTGCGATGAAACTATACACTGAAAAGAAACCAGACAAGGCTACAGGTGATTTAATGGCTATTCTGTATGCGGCAAACAATACAAGAGGTAACGAACAACTCTGCGTGGAAATAGATTCCAAAGTACCTGTAGAGATCCTAGCTAAGAAACTCCGGAAGATGGAGGATGAAGGATACGCGGGAGTACCACAGATACGCGTTACGAAAAGGATACCCTTAGCAAGGCAGTCGTGCTTTTACTTGGAAAGGGATCTTCCGTGATGAAAAGAATCTCCCGAGGGATTGGACTCGTACTCCGACAGACTATACCAAACGCTCCACCGAAAAAAAAAAGAGAGAGAGAAAGGACAGGAAATTTAAAATTAGAACGTGTTGAGCCCGTGACTGTCACGATCACATGATGTCGCTTCTTTCCTTAGCGCGAGGTCGCCAAATTCAACCTCAAGTTCTTTTGTCGGAAACCACATTTATCTCCTGGCCTCGTGTCTTGCCAGAAAGGACCCAATACCAATAGGATGGTATGCATGCAATTTATCTGCCGTACTTATCACTGAAGGTGTATAGGTATTAACGGCGGCAGAAGTCAAATATCAACTTGACGATTTACGAGTCAATCTGTTCCTCGACGAAACAGAGGACACATGGGAGAAGATAGGAAAGGCCATTTCATCCATAACCAAGCTCTGCAATGATGGTGCATACGATGTCAGTCCAGCAGAGCTCGTTGGCTCTGTCAGGGCAGCCCATAGACCGATCACCAATGCGATGAACTCTGAACGAACAAGGCTCAGCGTCTTTCCAATGGAGCTTCTGAGTGCACTAGCAACAGCTATGGGCAACCAGTTTGACCAGCTACTGCCACTGTTTATGCCACCTCTGCTTGCTTTGTGCGGACGAACCAGCAAAGTCGTGATCAACCGCGCTAAATCCTCGATATTGACCATCATTGAAGTCACACAATTGCCCACCATTCTATCATATTTCCTGCAAAATGTGAAGGAAAAATCTGCTACTATGAAAATAGTCATCGCTGAAGGCACTCTGGCATTCCTCAACTCGTGCAATCCCCCGGACGTTGAGAAGGAAGCAAGGGCCCTCGAAGTTGAAGGGATCATTCGCACGACTGCCCGAGACGCCAATGCCGACGTAAGGAAACTTAGCAGGAAGATCTTCGAAAACTATCAGATCTTGCTTCCCTCCAGAGTGCAGAGGTACGTAATTTGGTTCTGTCCAATGCTCAATTTATAAATTTTCGACAGTTTCAGCGCTCCATTGAGTCCTACAACGAAGAAGTATTTGGACATTAAACCAACAGTTTCTAACACTGCACAGCCCAGAGCAACAAGCAAGCTAGACTTGAAAGTCAGCACTACCTCGAAACCTTCTCACAGCCGCAATCCTTCAACCTCCACAATGTCTACAGCAACGAGCGGCGGCCAAGTGCGAAACCCACCCACGAGTATGACGCGAGTAAGCAGGAAGGAACCGGCTCCTGCGCCTTACATGCCACAGCGTCCCATACAACATTCACGAGTAGTGGTGGATGGGAATCCACTACGTTCTACAAGTACAGTGGGCGGACCCTCGCGCTCCGCTGCTACTCTTGATGCTAAGAGAACTCTACCGCCTTCCCGCGGACAGACACAAGCTACTCGCGCGACGAGTACAACTACTACGACAGCAGGATCCTCTATTGTTCCTCATCGTGTCCCTATCACCACCACGACAAAATTATCCGCGTCAACGTCTGCTACAGCACCACCAAATATTATACCTTCCACCTCTACAGGACCACGACGCATACCTATGCCACCACCCCCTCCACCGGCTCCTAAGAAAGAGGCAGACGGACCCAAGAGGCCGGCTTCGCGTTTGGGTGTAGATAATGCTACTTCCACAACTAGTCATCGAACAATAACAGCAGGACCAGTCGTTCCTCTTGCCCCGATCAAGAAGAGGCCAATTTCAACAGTTTCTTCATCGGTAAAAGATCGTCCAACGGCAGCTTCATCCAATCCTCCGGTTATTCGTTCGAGAACGGTATCGAAACCCCCAGTACCGTCAGCGAAGGCATCATTGGTAGCTAGTGTTGCTGCCCAATCTACCAGTCGAGTTGGTGCTTCTACCACAACGACCATTCGCTCTGGAACTACGGCTGTCACCAGCAAAACCAGTAGCAATGCCAATGCAACCAAGCCTCTTGAATTATCGAAATTGTCAAAACCTATCTGGGGGGGAAGACCTGCAGCATCAGCTGTTCCTACTAAAGCTTCACCGGTTGCATCTGCGGCTCAGAAGGCAGCGCCTGTAACTACTAGATCCCTGGCAAGGAAGCCATCAACACGTACCGTGGCACCCCCACGAGCAGGTGCGAATGCCCCGGACGGTTCAAAGACCGCGACAGAAGGTAAAGGTGCTCAAAGGCCTGTCACTCCTACTATGGTTGCATTACCGCCTTCGCCTACACCCGAAGATGAAGAAGAGAAAGCATCGGAGGTTGGAGTGGTTGACGATAAGAACAAGGAAAATATCCGCCCTGCGACAATGAATGAGATGGTTTTGAATCAGGCAAAAGAAATGCCCGTTGAGACCGCCACTCAGACAGTTGATGCGGAAGATGCTAGTATCGAGACGGTTGTACCAAAAGCTGGTGAACACGAAGAGGAAGAAGCGGAGATTGAGCAAAACACCCAATCCTTTTCAAACGCTCTCGCCAACGACACACCTACACCCTCCATCGAACCTGCCAATATCCTAATTCCTCAAATAACCACCGATGATGCCTTCGACGATGACAAAGAAATTTATATCCAAAATGACAATGACTACGAAGGAGATGAGGAAGAACCTACAACCACGAACATCAACGCCAACTCCACTGAAGATCCTAAAACTCCACAACAGCACAATGGCGGACTCATGGCCGTCCCAGCCAACAACGCCGCCATCCTCTCCGCCAAAACACCCATATCAGCTTTACTCAATTCGATAGAACGTGGATTCAAATACGACTACTCGCCCATCACACCGCTTTCTCCCGCCGACTGCTACCTACCAAATATCAATGGCGAAACACCATACAGCCACCAGACACATGCCCCACACATTAAAGGACCGATGCAGTCTTTTAACCATGCGTTGCACGCTCCAGGGCATAGTGGTATTTTTGGCGGGTTCGGGGTGATGAATACGCGCAAGGAGGAAGAGCTCGTGCGAGGTGATATTGGCGTTGTCCAATTGAGTGAGTATAGCAAGCAGTACGTGTCTGCTAGCTTACCAGGCTTGGATGAAGGACGTCAAGCTTTTACTGAGCTTAACAGAAGCTGAGAGTGGTTCTTTTTCTTTTTCTTACACTAGATAGTAAGGACATAAATTTCGGATTCTCGTGTCTTCTGCCATGTTTTCTTACTATCTTTTTGGTGTCTTGTCTATAATAGTGTTCCACTTGTCTTTTCTCTCTCCGTGCTACTTATGTTCATCGTATTGCTTTCGATACTGTTTGATTATATATACATATATTGTTATTACAACAAAAAACAAGTGAACATATTAAAACAATGATCCGTCACCTGTGAAGAATTATAGACAGTTTGATATCCCTGTAGATGTAGTCTAAATCGTCAATGTCTGTCTATGAATAGTCTATATCATGCCCCATGTGTGCGTGTCGAGAGTTTGTGCCAACCGATCATCATAGACCCATATTACCAGAAACGAATGCTGATGGGTTCCTTTCCGTCAACCAGTCTTCGATGAATGACGTTGCTCGTAAACGACGACCACTGTAATGGAAATGGGCACGATCAATATCACTGATACGAGTAGAGAGAGAAACAGGAAACGGAAACTCACTCCATTCCCGATGAAGACCGCAGATCGTCTACCAAGGTCCATGTCGATGGCCACGCCGACGTCTTTCTGTTCCGAAGTAAACTTCAAGTCCCTGCTGGTCACGATGTGGGCCCAGCCATCTCTTCTGAGGGATTCTTTGAGAACATTGAGCCATTCGGTGCGATCATTAGACATGATATACAGAACGTCCAAAGACCTCTGACTCTGACTGTAGGTTTTTGACCTCGTAAGCCTGTTAAAGTTCAACGATCCCTCACCAGTCGTCCCCGTCTTCGTCTCTGCGTTTCGCAAGTATGCTTCCCTCGCAGCACGAACTTTACGCGTGATTGAGGCCGCGGATGGAAGGCATCTCTCGAGGAAGATAGCTTCATTCTCGGGAGAATTTTTGCCTGTGGGGAGAATGCCTGTCGGTCCAGGTGGTGGGGGTGGGGGTGGGGAAAATTTGTCGGGAAGAAAAGACAAAAGGTTCCAGTTGTAAAACGTTGAATTTTCCGCGGCATGTTCAAGACACGCCTCTTTAAAGTCACCGCGGCGAACGTGAATAGAAAGGACGCGATTGAACGGGTCGTCGTCTTCGTTAGCTTTGTCTTGGGAATAAGACCTCTTGGACTCGGAAACGAAAAGTCCTAGGTTGGCGGTAATAGCTGACTCGACGAGGTGCGATGTGCCCAACAGACGCGATACTGGAGAGGTCTTAAATTCGTCCCAGAGAGACACACTCCTAGGGCCGCTCCAAAAATCAATGTCAAAAGTCTCCGGGGTAGGATCTTCCTCCTTTGTTGCGGCGACAATCTCTATACACCTCTCTGGTGCCTCAAGGAGTAGTTTTTTCCACTTTTCGAAAATGATCTTGCCGTCCGCCCAATTAACTTCGGGTTTGACATCGCGTGTATTGATGATCCTCCGCTCCAATTTTGGACAGACAACGTCAAACCAGGCCTCGGAGATGGATCGTGGAGCGTTGTCGCCTTTCTCCCAAGGTCCTCCCGCGGATGGCCCGGAAATGAGGGCGTTCAGTGGTGTACTAGGGATCCAGTCTGGGCGAGGAAAGGAAGAAACAGGCCAAGGATAATGCGAAGGGGTCCATAGAAAATCGTGAAACACGTATCCACGGTTTGAAGAATGGGCTAGCCATGTGTTCATCAGCCTGTTTTTGCGTCCGCGTATGTGAAAAATTAAGCGGATAGAATAGTTCGGAGGAACAAGGAGATAGATGATGTGATGGATAAATATATGTCTCGTTAGATAAGGAGGTTATACGAGAAAATAGCAGTACGCACATATCATTCAACTTGTTGTTCCATCCAACCTGGTATTGCCTAGAATTCGAGAAAAGAACATAGCGCCCCGTCACACCTTCCGGGAACGGCAGATCGAGGTTATGCTGCGGAAGATTCATTTCCCATTCTCTCAGAGCCGTGTAAGTTGGTGGGAGATCATCAACGTTCTCTAGAGGCCTCGCAAAGAAATTAAAAGAATCGATGAGTCCATACTTGCGCACGGCTTCAACGCTGTAAAAGAGGGCAAGAAGAAAAGCTATCAGGACAATGTTCGTCCATGGTCTTGCGCGCGACTTGGACCTGCGTACGACGACGGTGCATGTCCTATGTTTTTGTTTCTGGCTCTGAGGGAAGAGGGGGGTATACCGGATATCCATGAACGTAGTGAGAGGTTGGGCACAAATGGGTCTTGGGGCATTGACGGTTGAATTACAAGGCTATAAATCCGGTTTTCGGATGTGCCTTTTTTCTTTTTCCCCGTTACCTGAAAGCACGATTAGATTTGTGATGGACATATATCTCCATAAGTACATCCCCCAAAGATTATCACTTACCCAGCTTTAGGCCCAACTATAAGGTACAACATTTGGCGCTCATTCTGGTCTGATTAGGTTTAGCTAACACAAAGAAAACTCCGTGGACAGCATGTTGCGCCCATTTCCTAGCCAATTTTTTCTTTTTTCTTGCCGTGATGATGCTAGTTTTTTTTTTGAGTGATGAATGATAAATCGTGCTGTATGTCTGCGCGGTGATCGTGACATAGTGCAGTTTGCTTGTTGTTATTTATTCCAGGGCTCGAAGTCTGCCGACGGAACCGAAAAGCGGCTATATAGCCGTGTTGCCGCCGTCGCCTATATTAGCGCTAATCACGATCAAGCCAGGAGAGGGTCTATTATCTCATCGGTATCAACATAGATCCTCAAAATAACAACCAATAAACCTCTCGAAACGGTGTTAATAATAAATATCCTTCGTCTTTAGACTACTTTGAAGCCTGGACTTATACTATGCCGAGTCTGAGATTTGTGCCATGCAAGACAGATCCAAGATAGATCAAATAGTTATGTGGCAGTCATTACCAATCATCACCCAATCATCAGCCATATACCAAGTGAATTCCGTTTCATGTTTCCTTCTTAATTCGGACAGTCAAGGGCCTTCAAGACTTCGGATCCCGAGTCTATTCTGACGAGGCTTATCTTGCTTGCTTTGGAAAACAGAAAGTGCAGTTTATCTGAATATTACTAGCGTCGTACCACAATGTGGGTAAGATATTTCTTATATCATGTTAATATTTCTTCGACTACTACTGACTGTTTTATATCCTCCGAGAAGGGTTTCCCTGCGTTGCACTTGTATTGATGCCGAATTCTAAACGAGGAATGGTGTACGATGATGCAATACGAAACTCGTAATAATCTAATTTTTAATTCGGAAGGCCTTCCTTGCATATATTTACTTGTTACGCCTGCGAGAACATTGCACGTCTCTGAAGTAATTGTGACGGAATTGTGGGGTGGGGAACACCTCATGAGCCTAAAATATATTCCTGTGGTGAGCGATATCCGAACCGGACAACCGTTAATAGAAGTTCTTCTATCCCCGGGCCCGTACTCGACTCTATAATAACACTTGTCATAGAAGTATTCGTATTCGCGACGGACTCGGGAAGAAGAGTTCATTCAAATTGCCGGATGTAGTATCAATCATACACAACCACGTTTTTTGAAATGTCACCGATCTTTTTATATATCCCATGCAACGATCTATTCAATTAATGCCTTTATCGTCCACCTCTGTGGTCCTGTCTGCGAATAATTAATCCCGGAAAGTATGTCTTCCTAGAGATTGTGAATAATATTTTTAGCATCGGCGTTGCCAGGTGCTCTCCGCGCACTGTCAAGTCGCCGCAGTTTCTAGGCACAGTCAGGTGTCCTTATCACGGTACGCAGAATGAAATAGATACCCGGTACGGTTATTTTACCACAGTATCCTCGCCGCATTTATTGTCCCATACATGCAAAGTCTGGTGGTAAGCTCGATGTTAGCCTTTCTTGGCCTAGGATTTAATGTCCGAACGTGACCGTGGTTGTACTCAGTTATAATCGCATCTGCCGACATACCTAGAGAATATGACATGTAAACTAAAAGATGTGAATTCGGCCGAACACCTAAAATAAGGCCTACATAGACCATAAATAGAACAAGGGGAACCAAATTCCAACAATAAATACTGTACTGAGATTTTGGCGCCCGTCATCGTCGGAAAGCATGGGCGCAATTGGATACAATGTGCTATATACGTAGGGTACCCAGTTTCCGGTATCTTCCTTTATCTACTAATTCGCGAAAGTGGAGACCTATTGATTTCCGTGAAGCCAAGTTAGATGGCCTCGGCAGTTTTATACATAAATCCGACATAAATATTCCGGTCTTCAGCTAAAGCCTCGCGGGTATATTCTCCCTTGGAGGGTATACTGCCCCAGATATGTACCCATATGGTGAACTTGTAACGGTCATCACCGGTAATGATTGTGAAGAGTACTCGGACATCGTGTTTCTCTTCAACGTTTGTAAATATCAGATACTTAGCCATAAATGCATACATGTTTGAATCTGGGATTCGAATAAGCCGGCTTGGTGAGCCTGAGTAGGGCACCATACTGGCGTAATCATGCTTACGCGTCAGAGTTTTGTTGGGAGAACGTTAGCATGTGTGGCGTCGTGACTACGGCGGGTACATCTAGCATGTTTCTGGCGAACCAAATGCATTATGTGGAATGAAATAGTGTAAGTTATAGTCCCTTCGATTATCCCTCCTGTCGATGTTATCGACTCATTTATTTATTACTACCTCATTATTTCTGGGATAGGGGAATTTACGTCATACGCAGGTAGTATGAGACAGCGTCAGAGACATTCTATTCATCGAAGGCACAAAGTTTCATGTACACTACTATATCAAAAATATACATCATGTCGAGAGTCATCCTCATAACCGGTATATATCTTCTTTGATATCCTATTTTTGTTGATATTCACGAGTAATTACAGGCTCCAATTCAGGGATTGGCTACGAACTTGTACGACTCCTAGCGAAGAAGCCTGAGGGGCATATCGTTTACCTCGCTTCAAGAAATGAAGAAGCAGGAAAGCAAGCCCAGTACGTACTATAGCTTTCTGCGCGCGTCGATCCGAAACCAACACTCAAAATCGCGGCAAATACAGAGCTAAGCTTCTCGAAGAGGGATCGGGGAACATCAAATATGTAACCCTCGATGTTACCCAACCCCCTAGCATAGAAGCCGCGAAGGGTCTCATTGAGAAGCAAGAAGGTAAACTTGACGTCCTCGTCAACAACGCCGGGATTGGCAAGTTGGACGTTAGTCAAGACGCTACCAACATGGAGATTTCAGTCTTCCGCGAAACTATGGAGACAAACTTCTTTGGCTTAACTCAAACCACGATCGCGTTTATTCCCTTGTTGCGCAAATCGGATAACGGTGTTATTTTGAACGTGTCGTGCGACATGGCCTCAAACGCGTATCAGGCCAGACCAGATGCAGGTCTTCATTTTACTGCGTATAATAGTAGCAAGACGGCGGTTAATTCTTACACCATCGCGTTGTCGCACGAGTTGAAGAAGGACGGAATCAAGGCCAATGCCGTCACTCCTGGGTTCACGACCTCGAAAAACAATCTCTTCATGGCAGGCGGAAAGAATTCAGAAGAAGGGGCGCGTGCCCTCGTACCCTTCGCATTACTGGATAAGGATGGGCCTACTGGGAAGTTCTTCGATTCCAACGGAAAGGAATTTCCGTGGTAAAAAGGCACAACTATTGGGTAGAATAATCAAAACCAAAGTTCGATCGTATGGGGTCCAAATAAAATTGAGTCGCTCAGGCAAATGGCATACTCTACTTGAGGGGTTGATGAGGACTGTCAGCCTAAATTTTCATTGGAGAAAGGAAAAATATTCTAAGGATGATATAGTACAGTTGCACCAGTTCACAGGCGCGATTGTCAACTCGTCCTAGTTCCTCCCACCACAGGATGTCGATACTTTAAATTCAACCTCGTTCTGCAAAACAGGACTTATCACCCTAACCTCCTCGGTCGAGAATTGTACTTGAATCGAATAGTCCCCAACGGAAACTTCATCGTCGATCTCCGCACGTGTCTTATTAGTGAACTCCTCGAGAACACGTTGATCCTTCTTCCACAGTATGCTATAATCCTCTTTGGGGGTTATAGGTATCGACCGTAAGTTGGCCAGAGGGAGAAGATCGAGGGATATAATCTTCTTGACTTGAGCTTGAGCAGATGATTCGAACGCAAAATCTGTGCTGCAACTTTCTTCAATGGCATCAATGAAGGTGATGTTCCGGAGAAGCTTGAGCCAGAGGGTTTCTACGCATGCTTTGCAAAAGTTCGGGGTTGCTACGGCACGCATCAAACAATCCTCGTTTGTTGGACGATAACTCGTCTCGTTCTTGTCAGAATATCTTCAAATAGAAAAGGTTGCACAAAATAAAATTCCAGAATAAAAGCGATGCTTACGTCGGGTAAAGACCGTAAAACCCAGGCGCGGATATGAATCTATCCACTTCCTTCAGTCAAACAAATAAATATAAAATAGAAGGCTGAAGATGAACATACTCAGTTTCATCCCCATATTCTAGAATCTCAGTACTGCACAGTTGAGCCACGCCTTGATTCTTGTCGTTTAGAAGCGTGAACTTGAGTTCGTGATCACCAGCAACCAGGCTCCCATCGGAATGGAAGTTATAAAACCAACGGTCCAATCCAATATCGCGTCTAGGCATCCACTCTAGATCAACTCCGTCAAGAGTGACACGTAAGTCTTCTTGCGAGGGAATGCCCGAGAGAGAAAACTGTAACTTATATCGCGAGTAAGTCCCAGGTGAGCTAAATCGAATTGACCATGGTTTATTGACATCCAGTAAGGTCCACGGATAGGCTTGCATAGCCATGTTCGAGTTCTCGACCAAGGGGGTGCCATCATTGTCTACTCGCGACGGATCAGAAAGCCACTGTGTCCATGTAATGTTCTTAGGGTCGTGTGCAGCGTTTCGTCCAAAGTAAGCAAACCCGCCATCATATTCTTCCCCGACGTCGAGTATCGAATGACCAAGTTCGTGACGAAGAACGAGAGGCCCATTGAGGATTGATGCTGTTATTACACTGCTTTTGTCAGCCAAAGGAACTATATGGGAAATGAACCGACTGACGTGAAATCTCCTCCGAGACCTGTGATTTCAAGTCATTAAACGAAATTCATAGTATATGTTTTTCAGACTTGCCACCGTACAGCGGGTCATTTCCTTTGACATGGTTAGTACGTATCTCAGTGCACATAAGATAATATATCCCACCTAACAGAATAGGATAATCGCATTGGTCTGCCAAGGAATCACACGCCGCTCTACCGATCTCTGGGTGGGCATAGTACACTCCACGCAGTTCTGTTCCGTCTCTGTAGAGTCCAAACGGCGTTCTGGATAGCACAAGGATGAGAGAAGTATTTAACAGCAAGAACAACGGGGCGCGTACTTCTTTGGTTGACCATGCGTCCCAACACCACTCTAAGGAAGAAAAATCGATCAGGAAAGCGGGTCATCTTCGTCGATACTTGACCCCACCTCCTGACTAGGAGAAAAACCAGCCCAAAAGTTCAAAAGCGGTTGCACTGTGTTGAAGGTTTGGTTCTTGGAGACATCTTCCGCCAGCCTGAAAGCATCGTCAATGAATTTTTGTCGTTCTTCAAGCAAATCTATGTGGGATGGATTCAGTAAAAGCAAATCTTTCGCAAGAGATCTTTACACGTACATCCGTCTGAAAAGAAGACCAGGTCAACGCGGTTTGAAGACGGTCCTGAGATGATGAGAGGTATCATTTCCAGAGGTGGGGGCTGAGGGAGAGAGAGAAAATGTTCGTTGAATCCTTTGGAATTATCTTCCGTATATTCCAATATTTCATGCCCATGATAAGAGCTCCAGCCCATAAGGTTATCATTGCGACTGGAATGAGCTGAAAGATTCAAGGTTCAGGCCGTCATAAACTAGTCGTGATATAGAACGACAACAACGTACCTATCGCAGTTGCAATTTGGAGGGATTGAAGCACTGCAAAATAGAGAAAGCTCAGCATTGTGTTAACAGTCGAGCGCATCTGCAAAATCTTCGCGGTTGTATGATGTGAAAGATCCAAAAGCCCCCGGCAGACGATGACATCTTTACCCCTCGTGGGAACCGCTTAAACAAACTTTCAAGCAGAGATGCTTTTGGACATGTAAAATACCGAGGAGGGTGATAAACAATTGGATTTCATTGAGTGGTTTATTATTCTACGTGAATTAGTTTGAAATGATCAAAATGAGAGTATAGGTTTGAACAATGCAAATATGCCGAGGGAGGAGGATAAATTGAAAAAGAGTGCAAATTCTTTGGATAGTAACGAATGTCAATACAGTGGGCGAGGACAGAGCAGAGTTTGCGGAAGAGCTAGGGTTCAATGGCGATATACTGGGGAACGTGGCTCAGATCGAAATATTCGAGGTATTCGTCGAGATAAGAAACAATGCGTGCGACCGTAGCTGTAGTCGTCTTCAGTGGCAGCGCATGGAGAAAGAGCGCCCGATCGTAAATAATGCCTTCAGCTGCTTTCACGATGGATTCTTTCAGGGAATTTATCTCTGTTCGATGCTCAACACAATCTCGCCACAATTGCGTTCCTGCATGAAACAATAAATTGTTCAGAGCGGTTAGATGCTCGAGCGTAGTTGTAAATTTGAGCAAAATCCCAGCGCAATGTGCAATGTCGGTTCGGTCGAGGAAACCTTTCCTGTAAAGGCTTCCCAGAAATTTGCAGTGTGACAGTGCACAGCTGACCTGACGGCTCAGACCCTTCCGAGGAAAGGTATCAATGGACCCAATCGCCTTGTAATTGTCCTAAATTTCAATTAGTTCACAGCAGCCACCGAATATTAACATGAATCACGTACATCATCCCAACATTGTTCAAACGTTATCATCGAAGATACTTTCAAATGCCACAGAAACCTCTCACCCAAACGTTCATGAGGCCGAAGACGCGCAAAAGCATCACGTAGCGTATCTGCAAGGGTTGCAAAATGATCATTTATATTAGGTCTACCGGGCTCGGAAGCTCCCCATACAAACTGTCGAGTAAGGTCGAGCATTTCATCGTCAGTCCATACATCTGTGCTCATGACGGCAATATTCAGGTAGCGATCCCTAGCAAGTGGATCCTTGGTACTTGAAGCATTCCTTATACCCTGTATCCATCTCCTCTTTTGTGGGGGTCTGACGGACTGGGCATCGGGGTGGGATCCTTCTGAATCCTTCAAAATAGCGCTATTTTCCTCATGGTCTCCGGACTGACTTTGGCTCGCTTTTGAATCTAGCGTGCCATCAGGGGAGGAGGTTCGGGAAGTTTGACTATCATTATCCAGAACCCCGACATAGCTCGAGGTGCTACAAGAAGTGGAAATTGCAAATGAGTCGGTACTCGTACATCGTGAAAATTCGGCAAGTAGTGTAGCGGTAGGTTCATTCGTAGAGGTTTGTTCGTGAGGGGGGTACCACGCCACATGGAAAGAGCGGGTTGGCTTTGGAGTTTGAACAGTGGGAGCTGACCCTGCTTGGGGCGACAGAGAGTGGCGCTTGCGCTTGGACGAGAGGCGAGAAGCTAAGGTGTTGGACATAGGAGGTTCAACGGTTGAAGTGGTCTGACGATTTATCTGATTTGTAACTGTTGGTGGCCATGCGTTTGGGGGTATTTAAGCGATTCGCCTACAACTAAAACTAAAACGTCGCTTGCTCGTTTCAAATTTCAATCAGCTGTGGGTGGCGTCGAATGAAAATACTCTCACAATGCACCTTCCCGTCTCTCATAAAAAGGTACACAAAATCATCAAAGAGCTACCAATGTTCGATAGGGGCTTGGTAAAAACAACAGAGGTCAAGAACCAGGACGACGTGTGATATAATAAGCGCACCTAATTCCCAAATGAACTGCTTTCTTTTCCAATATCGAAACATTGGGAACAAAGAACTTCGGTCCTCGGACTTTCACATGTTGCATCTGTCTTTGTTTTTAAGAGTTCCCTTTCACTGCTAAAATCAAATTGAAAGAGCGGCATTGAGACATTGCTACACTTTCACATATGTTATATTGTATTCGTTCGAGGAGAAATGCTATAAAGGACGAACGATTCCTGAACTTATAACGGGGATGGTATAGCTGTCTTTTGACACTTACAAAAATTGATTTAGGAACAATCGAATGAAGAGGTTTGGTGTTGGTTTTACTTCAAATGACTTGCACTAACTCCAAACATGCAGGGGAAGGGATATGACCTTGGTAGAACACGAAGACATAACGGCGGTATAGCGTGCCCTGGCCCATGCGAAAGCGTGGGACAAATGAATTCGCAGACCTCTCTGGTTCGATCCTTGATACTGCCAAAAGTTCACAATTTATCCTTCGGGTGCAATTAGATGTCGAACACTGTCTGTAAGACCTTGATACCCTAAGCGACGGCTTAGAGATGTGTCCAGGCGTGCCAGGTGATCACGAATCCATTGTACGCGAAGAAGGGTTGAGGTGTGTCACTGAAACTGGCTGCGTCAGAATTCAGGACAGAGCTCCCCTTTTGCCCCAATTTTGAAAATATTCTATTTCCGAGCCTCTTTTTTATTTTTTATTTTTTTATTTTTTTTACACTGGTCCTCAAACTGGTCAGTGTTGGCGAGCGCTGTCGTTGGTGGGGGCGCTTAGTAGACTCCTCGAAAGGCTAGAAATTGTGATACCTTTGCTGGCTCAAGGTTTAACTAGGTTCGCGGTTCAAACGTTCAGGGTTCGCAGGTTCGCCGAACTTTTTACTCCCAAAGAATGAGACTTTCAGTTTTTTTTAAATCCGTCAATAGAGTTTTGAACATACTTGCAGAACAGATTTGAAAGATTTACAAAATGCAGAACAAAAACCGGATCCGATCGACCTCAGTCTGCATGCTGCATGATGATGACGGTCATGCTCGATACTTGAGAAACATATCACTGGAGTCACACTGTGCTCAAGTTTCATAAGTCACAGGAGTTTGTATTAGCTTTTTTTGCTGGATGGTATGGGTCAAGCGTACTAGCCAGTGGCCGATACAAGAACTTGCACTTTCCCTAAGCCCTAATATATATAGGACGTCAGATTAAATACAGATGAGAAATTCTAATCAAGTACATCGACCTACTGCAAAGACTTCCATACCTCACATCGGTCTCTTAAAGTACTATATCTTGAGCGCATGGTGCGGCAGGGGTTGATCCGGTGCCAAAAACCGTAAATCTCATGGCATTCCTCGGTGATAGCCGAACGGGCGCTAAGATGAGTCGACTCGCTCCTTCACTTTGCATTAAGCATAACCGCAGACACTATTAACAACACAGTACTAGCAACATACTATGTACTAACGAGACCAAAAATTATATGCACTTTCGAGGTAGTAGCCAGGTTACTTGTTTTCTGAAAGTAGCCTCGTGATTTCCGGTTTGATATCTGCAAGGAAATCCTCGACGGTAGCTACCGGCTTCCATCCTAATTCACGACCACGACTTCCTTTCGCGAGGCTGTTCGAAGCAAAGATCGTCCAGAAGCGCTATCAAAAGTAAATCCAATGAGAATGATACATTGGGAGCAGAGACAAAATAAAACCAACTCCAAAGTATTGATCAAGCTCTTCCTGAGAAAATGGGTTTGGATTCTTGTCCGTAATTAGCTTATGCTCTAGCAGAGTTTCTCCTATGGCTGTGGAAACATCGATAGTGGTGTAGATCAACGACTCTGCGAAGTAATATCCGTGAGGGGCTGTAACATCGTTCTTCAAGGCAGAATCAAGAATTATAGTGTACAAGTCGGCAGCTATACAAAAATGTCAGTCGTTGACAAATTATAGAATAATCACACATGAACGTACTCTCTTCGACATGTGTTGCAGACAACCTATTAAGTCCCTCACCAAAGTACCCTGCTTGCTTTCTGGCAAGTGCTATCTTGACTAGGTAAGGCACTACGACGGAATGTGTATTCTGGATCTTTAAATCAACCAGAGGACCTTTTGGATGTCCAAATACCACGGCTATAATATAAAAAATGTAAGCCCGCACTTATATAACCGAGAAATGACGTACATGGAGCAATAATATAGGCTCTGACATAGCCTGCTCTATCCGCTTCTATGATGGGAATATCCACGTTTCTGTGAATAACTGATACAGGGATTGCGTCGAGTTTTTCTACTTCCAAGTCATCGTAGCCAGTATGGTTTCCATGCAATCCACGAGCGTCATCTGAAATGAAAGCTGAAATTCGAACGAGTTAGGATTGGTTATTGCGTCCGTACTGAGCGGATGGCTTACCGGCGCCAGACTGAACATTGTAGTAAGCAATTTAGTCGCCATACTCTTCAGTCAGCGTGACTAAGTACACGTACTGTGTGGATTAATATAGGTGCCTTTCCTGTCTTCTCGTGCCTAATCTTCAGGCCAGCGAGGATGGCAGAAGCGGCCAGCAGATTATCGGAGTCGGCCTACAGTCGACATATAGTAAGATTTCGATTCCTGTTCATGCAGAATATTATTTACCGCTGCTATAACCACATCTGAGCTGGCTGCTGCATTAGTGATAAACGTCAAGTCCTTGTCGGTGTATGATCCAATGATCGTCTCGATCCCCAAAGACTTGAACTTTTGGGCTTTTTCTTCTGAACGAACGAGAGCAGTTATCTTGAAGGATGAGGCTTGGGTATGTGCAAGCAGGCGATTTACAACGGTTCCACCGATGTAGCCTGCACAGTAGCAGTTCTTAGCTCGCTAAAGGCAAAGCGCTGTAGATATAATCGTACCGGTAGCGCCCGTGACGAATATGTTGATCTGGGAAGGCATTGGGGTTACTAGGCTAGAGCTTTGCGAGGCGACGAAGAAGTTGATCCAGTTTGTAGAGGAAGTAAGGGCAGTAATTGTGTATAGGAACTTGTAGGCAATTGGCCCTATTTTATATACGGTCGCATTGCACTTACAAATCCAGAATTATAAACTACAGAAATCCAGTCCTTCCAATGCTTACAAAACACATCTACCGAATGATAGAAATAACCTCTAGAGTGGCTCAATTTTTGGCGCTAGTGCATGTAATAAGATGCAACTAGTATACGATAAGAGAAACTCGGTATCTGACAAATAAATGCAAGATTACGCAGATCATTCGAAGTTTTGAGCAGATAATGTTTCCATAGACCTGAATCAGGACCGAAGGAGCGAGCAGATGTGTTGATGACAAAGAGAGACTTATTTTGTTCAATTTCCGGACATAAAATAAATCAGGTGCATGGCAGGAGTAGTAATCATTCCTTACAAAGAGAATACCTTTTGCGCAGATTTTGCCTCTTTTTACCTTGTGCAAAAATATTACTAAAACTTACCATACGTAAAGGGAAAGTTTTAACTTGAGAATAAGAGAATCATGAGTCAGAACTCTATACTTAAGCAGATCTCTTAGTGACTGTCAAGCCTTTCTATCTACTATTCTCGCCATTTGGATATGTAGGACTTTGGTGGGCTTCTCTGTTGGCTCTTCTTTTCAATGATGTTTCATCTAAATTTCCTGTACCAAAACCAATGGTACTTCTTTCATTACCTTTGAATCTGTTTTTTTTTTTTCGAAAGTCCGTGGTTGTGTTCCTTTTCTCAAATATCAAGCGTATTTCCATGCATCCCGCTTTTGCTCTGGAGCGGGTAAGGCATTTACTGTTTTTTGTCACGTCTTTCACCCTACAGAGTTTGTTGTGACTTGCCAATGGCTGGAACCGCGGAACGGCTTTCGGATACTCAATATGTTGTTCGTAAGTGCTTCTCCTAACCGGCCGCCTTAATATTCCCCTTGCCTTATTACCCCACAGCTTCCCAGTCTGTGATCCATCATTCTAACTTTTCTGTGGACTGTCCCGGTACCCAATCATAGGGAAGCTCTCCTGCCTACTTATCTTTGACTAAATTTATTTGTATTTCTTTCAAAATCGTATTTACTGTTCCTCCAAAGTTATACACATTTTTGTGGATCATATGTCTAATATCCTCTGGAATTTACAGTTATTAGCTAAAACATGCCGGGGACCGGGAGCATTGACAAGGTTTTTGCTACTTTATATATTTTCTGCTGCTCGCAGTATTTGGACGAATGGATTGCGGACCAGATTGCTTGTCGACAACTCCGTTCGTAAGAACGAAATCTGGATATGAAAAACCATCGCCCTATAACAACATTATTAGTGCCTCTTTGCGGACGGAATTTGCAGGAAAACTCACGAGCAAGTTACTTGGGAAACCTTCCTCGAATGGAACGACACTTTCAATAAACTTAATGTGCTCGTCTGTGAGAGAAATCTCCAGAGCTTCCAAGTTCTGCAACAGGTGCTCTACTTTCCTTCCTCCGATGATAGGGAAGACAAACGCAGTCTTCTGCATAACATAGGCAATAGCGACCGAGGTGATGCTTTTAGCCCCAACTTCGGCGGCGACCTTTTCCAACGCTTGGCTCATCAGCTTCTGAGCCTCACTTCGACGATAGTATTGGGCACCACCACGACCGTACTCTGCTTGAGCTGCTCGTCGTTCTTCCTCTGCGTCTGTTCGGATTTTTCCTCCGCAGAGAACATCCCATGGTGCCAGAGCCATTCCTGATGATTTATAACCATCAGCTCGATCTGTGTATTCGATGATCCATTGTGGCCTTTACCTTGATTTCTTGCCATTGGAATGATGTCGCGTTCGAAGGAACGCTCGAGTACATTCCATTGGCCCTGGTATACCGCAAATGGAGTCAAAGCATGATCTTTTGCGTATTGGTTGGCCATGGAGACAACCCATGCAGGCGTATTGGAGACACCCTTTCAAAAAAAGAAAAAGAAAAAGAAAAAATCAGCCACTCCATCCACTGCATCATTCACAAACCATACATACCAGGTAGAGGACTTTGCCTTGTTGCACAAGAGCGTGAAGAGCGTGCATGACCTCCTCGATGCTCGTGTCCCAATCCCAAAAGTGAACGTAGAACAAGTCAATGTAATCGGTGCGCAGCTTTTTCAGAGACTCCCTGATGGAAATATGCATCGACTTTGCATTGTTGCCTGCAGTCAGAACATGGTGGGTGCGGTCTGCAGTATTTGGGAGTGCATTATTGGTATACTAAACAAGTGCTTTGCATTTAGAAATTTGCCCAAAAGAATGTTATGGAATGCTCTAACCTTGGTCGCGATGAACAAACGATCTCGGATACCCCTCTTCTCTGCCCATTCACCGATACACTCTTCTGAAGAGCCTTCTTGACTACACAACCGTCGTTAAAAAATTTCGTATCAAAACATTATCGCAGATGAATCCTCACTAAAAATTGGCTGTATCGATGAAATTTCCTCCGTTATCATAATATGTATCGAGCATCATGAAGCTGTTTTCTTTATCCATGCTACCTAGGACTCCGGCCCATTTGTCGCCTAGACTCATACCACCCAGCTGGATGGGCGATACACGTACACCAGCCTTGGGGGCCAGAAGACGGTAACGAGCAAGCCCGGTCTTAGGCGTAGGAGGTGGGGGAAACATGCTTGTGGGAACTTTTACTGCCTGTGAAGACATCGTACGTTGGGAGAACAAGGGGGCACAGACAACGTTGACAAAACGTTGATCATAATGGTGGCCTTTATAAGCCTCTTGGATATTTCTCGAGAAGTAATGATAAGCCCTATCTGCACCAAACACCCTGAAATAACAATGAGAGAGCTAAGGAGTCGTCATAGGCCATTCGATCATCCCCTCTGCCGCAGAGATTCGTTCCCTGCGAGCGCGCGGATCGTTTACAGAATTGGCCTGCTGTGTTAAGAGTAAGCTTCCCTCACCCCGAAAGTAGTACGTTTAAGGAAATAAATGTTGATCATCACGTGGGATTTCCCAATTTGTGTCATCTTTTTCGATCATCTCGAACTTCTGACCGAGATCACCGAACTCACCGAACTCACCGATGACGTGCACACGTGCCGCGTGAGCCAAAACCGCGCGTGTTTCTTTGCCTCCGACTCAAACTCCGCTTAGTAAAGAGAGTCAACGAAGGGGAAAACTAGCTACTTATATATGATTTACAATAGGAGGCTAGCTAATGTGGAACTAAATGATAATGGTTTTAAAATAATACTGAACTAGGAAGGAATAAAAGAAGAAATTAAAATAGAACGAGATAAGATAAGATAAGTTGGAGGGAATTCACGACATGAAAGACGTGATAAAACTTAACAGTAAATGCCTTACCCGCTCCAGAACAAAAGCGGAATGCAACGCTCGATATTCGAGAAAAGGAATACGGCTATGAGCGTTCGTAAAGAGGTAATGAGAGAAGTACCATTGGTACAGGAAAGATGAAACTGCATCGAATATTGAAATAAACGGGGGCGGGTATTATTCGTGGCAAACGAACGAGGAATTTACATACGAAAACATGTAGTATAGTATATTAAAAAAATGGTCATCATGTGAACAATAAGCCGGGTAAGCCAAGCAATTTACCAGCCACGCGAGTAAAATCCAACATCGAAAAGACGAACAGAGTCCTACATGTGATCCAAATAGCGAGAACAGTAGCTAGAAAGGCTTGAAAGTCACTAATTCTTTCATTCTCAAGTTAAAACCTTCCCATTACTACATATGGTAAGTTGTAGTAATATTTTTTGACTAGGTAAAAAGAGGCAAAATCTTCGCAAAAGGTATTCTCCTTTTAAGGAATATCGCTAATTAGTAATCAGGGAAATCACGTTAATTCTATTTTAAATTTAACACGACTTTGCCACAGCCCGACCTCATTCAGGCAGCGCTCATTCTTCATGATCACAATAGGCAGCAGAGTTGGCAAGCGAGCAATTCTATTGCCGCTTGTTGGTCTGTTTATCTTTTTTTCTCTGGTCCTTCTTTATCGCGCCCGACTACCTGAAGAACCAGAGCCATCGGCGTTGCCTCAACAACAGCAATACAACGAATTGGACCTGGAATTTATCGACTATCCACCAACATACAAGGAGGTCCGGGAAGCAGAGTGGAACTTGCCTCAGCATCATCTGGACCTTCCATTTCCCGAAGGGAAAAATGGCCGCTTCGTCAAATTTAGCTGCGAGATTTCGTACTTGGGATGGAACAATGTTCTTAACGAAAGGTGCGTCGCATATGTACTTGGTGGTCGAGCTGAACAACTAATTTCCTTTCGTACAAGGCTAATGAACAGCTTGCTGGCGTATAAGTCAAACCGCGCCTATGTTTTCTCCGAATACACTTGGAAACCAGAATACTATCCTTGGCCAGAGGAGAAACGACTCGTGCGGCCGGTTGCCACTCCACTTACTGCGCTTATTGCTGGACCTACTGTCGGAGAGCCGTGGGGACCAGGAGACAATGCGCCTCGATCCATTAGTTCCAAGTGGTGGGAGGTTGTATGCCCGTTGGAGCGACGACGCATCATCAATACGCGCGATATTAAGCCCAAGGTCTGGGACACTGTAGGAACGGAGATATTTGCAGAATGGCAGAGGGTTCTCTCAGAATCGGACGAGTCTTGTGTTGAGATTGTTTCTCTAGACAGGATCGAGGATTCCTACCCGCAAGTATTTGACCTGAGGCTATGGGGAACATGGAAAGTGCTGTCACTATGGGACATGTTCTCCAAAAGCCCAGTGTCGCAGCTTCTAAAAACATCGCCAATTGTGGAGAGAGCAATACAAGTGAACCACAATGTTTTTTCTTTAAATCCTTCCGACCTGGACCCATACAGGCGAATGCTAGCCATCCACTTGCGAAGAGGAGATTTTAAAGAGGCGTGCACAAGCCTGTCGAATTGGAACTCGACCTATTACAGCTGGAACCTGCACGAATTCCTCCCGGACCATTTTGATCCTCCTCCCGGTGGCACCATGGGCAAAAATACTCCCGAAAACGAAGCGCTATACATGACACATTGCCTTCCTACGGACGAACAAATTCTGCAGAAAATTCGGGATTCGAGAAATGACTATCTCAAGGCTGTAGAGGGGTCAGGCGGTCATGAAACAGTGGATGTCCTCTATCTCTTGACCAACGATGATAGTGAATGGCTGAATGATGTGAAGAGAATCATGAAAGCGGACGGATGGAAAGTGATCGCTACAAGTCGAGACTTGAAGCTTGATAGAGAGACGAAGGAAGTGGGTATGGCTGTGGATATGGATATTGCCAGACGAGCGGCTGTTTTCATTGGAAATGGGGTTGGTCTAGTTTCACTTCGGTCTCCGAATAATTGTGGTTTTTATTAATTTTCTTTATCCTAGTGGTCGTCATTCACGAGCAATATCGTTCACCGTCGTCTCGTGGATGGAAAAATACCCATGAGCAATCGGTTCTACTAATTATCACTATATTCACGGACGACATACTACTATACCCTTTCGAGCAGATCACCGATTTTAGAGCTCCTACGACTACCCACAAAACATTGTTGAACTTCCTATCAGCGCACTCATCACATACATACACGCACACAAATACCCGACTCAATTCGCCAATCATTTAATCCCCCTATATCACGCCTATACCTGAAGCTATACTTCGGTATGGGCGCGACTGCGCTCGATGGTCATTTCATACAAGACAAAGTACGTATACCATATACTGACTTCTGCCTCTTTGTCATTTATAAGCATTTACAACGATGCCTTTTGTATTTTTATTTGACCAAATATCAGATCACTGTGCATGCCCTTCAAACAGGGTGCACCACTGCGCATTTGCTTTGAACTCAAGTCATGATTCGCGAAGGTAGGGTCGGGATTTTGGACGGCTATGTTTCTAACTCTGAAGTCAGTGATGTTATACTATAGTCTACAATGACGCTCATAAAATCTCTGAGGCTCATTTTTGGTTCCTCATGACAGGATCAATTGCATCACGGGTGTATTTATTTACATATTGGTTATTTTTAGCTAGGTAACATAACCGTGCGGGCACGTCGGCGGGCGTCCCTTGGCAGTTGTACTAGATCGTACGGGGCGGTCAAGATACCTACCGGAGAACGTCTTTTCCCTCAGCATCAATGTCCCCAGGCACTAAAAGCAAGCGGTGGGCCATTGGACTCTGTGCTGTATTCTCTCTTATCCTCCTTTATCGCTCCACGACCAGAGAAACTACGATAAACGAGATCGAGGAAACTGAGCCGCGTCCTTTGGATTTCGATGAGCTGGACCTGAATCATATTGATTATCCACCAAGGCACCACGAACTACGGGAGGCAGAGTGGAACTTGCCTCAACACGACTTGGAATTGCCATTCCCAGAAGGACAGAATGGCAGGTTTGTCAAGTTCAACTGTGAGGCGGAGAAATTGGGCTGGGGAGACGTCTTGAGTGAAAGGTACGTAATTATGTTGACCCTGGTGGCTTCCAACAGCTCATGTTTTGTAGGCTTTTGAACAGCTTCCTTGCATACAAGTCAAACCGAGCCTATGTATTTACCGAATACACTTGGAAACCGGAATACTACCCTTGGCCACAACAGAAAAGGCTGACGCTCTATCCACCAGTCACACCTCTCTCTACACTTATATCTGGACCTACAGTCGGTGGATCATGGGCACCAGGAGACAAAGCACCCCGTTTTATCAGTCCAAGATGGTGGGACGTCGTCTGCCCTCCCGAAAGGCGACACTTTATCAGCACTAAGGATATCAAGCTCAAAGTTGAGGATGCGTCGGCCACACAAGTATTCGACGAATGGCAGCAGGTGCTTTCTACTGCGAATGAATCCTGCATTGAAGTTGTGGCCGCAAACAGGTTCCAGGAAGAGTATTACCAAGTCTTCGACCCAAAGCTGTTGGCGTCACCAAAGATTTTGTCCCTATGGGACACGTTCTTAGAAAGTCCTGTTTCCCAGCTCTTGAAAGCATCACCGATCGTCGAACGGGCGCTCAAGGTTAATAATCCTGTGTTTACCTCTGACGAATCCGATTTGGATCCGTATAGCAAGATGCTAGCCGTTCAGATCAAAAAAGGTGACTCTAAAGAGTGCACAGATCTTTCGAATCAGAACGCAACATTCTACGGCTGGAACCTATACGACTCCCTCCCAGATCACTTTGAACCTCCTGCCGGTGGCGCACCAGACAAGAATACCCCCGAGAATGAGGCGCTGTACATGACACACTGCCTTCCAACCGAAGAACAAATTTTGCAGAAAATTCGAGACTCGAAGAAGGAATACCTCGATGTGGTGGAAGCAGCTGGTAGAAAGAGAACGTTGGATATCCTCTATCTCTGGGGTAGCGACGATAGCGAATGGCTAGAAAGTATGAAGACAGCAATAAAGGCTGAAACTGAAGGTTGGAAAGTTGTTTCTACGACCCGAAACTTGAAACTGGATAGGGAAACGAAAGAAGTCGGCATTGCCGTGGATATGGAGATCGCAAGGCGGGCGGCGGTCTTCATTGGAGATGGGGTAAGTTATCCTTCTTCCCACTGCTCAGCTCTCTTGTACTCACTCTTTGATATAGTGGTCCTCATTTGCTAGCAACGTCGTTCACAGAAGAATCGTCGATGGCAAAATACCCACAAGCATTCGCTTCTACTAAATTGGATCACCGTGCGGAACATATACCCTTTTCTTATTCGAGACGTTCCGTGGCAAATGGTTGAGGATGTCTAGTACGGTCAGACCTCAGACCTTCGAGGACATTTTCCGGTGAGCTGCACACAGAAAAATATCTTATCGAGTGTAATATATAGAAAAGTATCTCTACGCCTCCCTGATTGTATATACTAGGTCTGCTTCATGATAATGCACTTGAATAATTATGCAGATTATAACATTTCCCAAAAATTTCTCAACGTCCTCGCATCAATGCTTTATGGAAGGAAGTTAAAAAGACCGTGTACCCAGTGGATATCCTCTGTGTACACTCAATGAATGCGACAAGGGAGGTTGATTGATGGTACATGACAGAACTAAAAAGATGGTTTTTGCTACTTTATTTATTTTCTGCTGCTCGCAGTATTTGGACGAATGGGTTGCGGACCAAATTGCTTGTCGACAGCTCCGTGCGTAAGAAGGAGATCTGGATATGAAAAACCATCGCCCTATAACAACATTATCAGTGCCAATTTGCGCTAGGAATTTGCAGGAAAACTCACAACCAAGTTACTTGGGAAACCTTCCTCGAATGGAACGACACTTTCAATAAACTTGATGTGCTCGTCTGTGAGAGAAATCTCCAGAGCTTCCAAGTTCTGCAACAGGTGCTCTACTTTCCTTCCTCCGATGATAGGGAAGACAAACGCAGTCTTCTGCATAACATAGGCAATAGCAACCGAGGTGATGCTCTTAGCCCCAACTTCGGAGGCGACCTTTTCCAACGCTTGGCTCATCAGCTTCTGAGTCTCGGTTCGACGGTAGTATTGGGCACCACCACGACCGTACTCTGCTTGAGCTGCTCGTCGTTCTTCCTCTGCGTCTGTTCGGATTTTTCCTCCGCAGAGAACATCCCATGGTGCCAGAGCCATTCCTGATGATTTATAACCATCAGCTCGATCTGTGTATTCGATGATCCATTGTGGCCTTTACCTTGATTTCTTGCCATTGGAATGATGTCGCGTTCGAAGGAACGCTCGAGTACATTCCATTGGCCCTGGTATACCGCAAATGGAGTCAAAGCATGATCTTTTGCGTATTGGTTGGCCATGGAGACAACCCATGCAGGCGTATCGGAGACACCCTTTCAAAAACAAAACAAAAACAAAAAGGGAGAGAAAGAAAAAATCAGCGACTCCATCCGCTACATCATCCACAAACCATACGTACCAGGTAGAGGACTTTGCCTTGTTGCACAAGAGCGTGAAGAGCGTGCATAACCTCCTCGATGCTCGTGTCCCAATCCCACCAGTGAACGTAGAACAAGTCAATATAATCGGTGCGCAGACTTTTCAGAGACTGCCTGATGGAAATATGCATCGATTTTGCATTGTTGCCGGCAGTCAGAACTCGGTGGCTGCGGTCTGCAGTATTTGGGAGTGCATTATTGGTATACTAAACAAGTGCTTTGCATTTAGAAATTTGCCCAAAAGAATGTCATGGAATGCTCTAACCTTGGTCGCGATGAACAAACGATCTCGAATACCCCTCTTCTCTGCCCATTCACCGATAAACTCTTGTGAAGAGCCCTCTTGGCTATACAACCGTCGTTAACAAATTTCGTATCAAAACATCATCGCAGATGAGCCCTCACTAAAAATTGGCTGTATCGATGAAATTTCCTCCGTTATCATAATACGTATCGAGCATCATGAAGCTGTTTTCTTTATCCATGCTACCTAGGACTCCGTCCCATTTGTCGCCTAGACTCATACCACCCAGCTGGATGGGCGATACACGTACACCAGCCTTGGGGGCCAGAAGACGGTAACGAGCAAGCCCGGTCTTGGGCGTAGGAGGCGGGGGAAACACGCTTGTGGGAAGTTCTACTGATTGTGAAGACATCGTACGTTGGGAGAGCAAGGGATTCTCTTTTGTGTGGGGGCGGAGACGACGTTGATAGTAATGGTGGCCTTTATAACATTTCTCGGCAAAGAAGTAATGAAACCAAAATCAAGTTCTATCTGCGCCTGCGCGTATCAAACACCCTGAAACAACAACGAGAGCACTAAGAAGTCACCACAGACCGCTCAATCATCCCCTCTGCCGCAGAGATTCGTTGCCTGTAGGCTACGGCTCGCTTACGGAATGTGCAAGCCAAAGTTTTACATGGAATCAATTATAGAAAGCCGGACAAGACGCTTTTTACTCAGCTATTGTGTGGCCGACATACGCGTCTTTAATTGCTATTTATATTTTATCGCCTTAACGTAAGTACGGCCGTATGATCGTAAATGTCAAAGACCGGCGTTTTCTGTTGACAGAATAGCATCGTGAACCCTGACAACCTCCGGCACTGGCTTGCGGAGAACCCATGTCCCTTGGTTAACATCTTTGTCTGTCGCTATTTCTGCAGTGGTTTTTCTGCGAACATGATGGGATGAAAGGCAAATTACTAAGTCTCGATCATTTCTTCCTGTTTTAGCGGAATGTGCGATCACGTGATGCAACCCTTGTGATCCTCAGAAATTTACTTGTGCGAAGCACTTGTGACTTCTTGGCCTCGCCCTCATCCTGAGCTAGCCGATCGTCTGACAGGTGTCCGAGCACGCTGTGATACCCAGCAATTAGGAGCCGAGCGACGCTTCAAGCTTGCGAGAATACCCACAAACTAGAAGTGTCTCTCCCAAGGTTTAGTCTTAACTTTACTAGCGAGATATAAAATTGTTCAGAGATTGCATTGGTAACGCAAAATTTGCGGTTATACGACAGTGGCCATGCCTCATGGGCCATTCATAGCGAACTAAAGCTAGTGGCAGTTTTTGAGGCCCTGAGAGACTGCAGTGTGATTACTGGCAGTAATCACTAACGGACCGAACCCAGTAAGCCTATTATCTTCGGTGTAGCCATCATACCCAAGAACTCTCAGGCTCGTTAACTTGGCTGTGCTTAATGTTTTATGCACATTGCGACTGTGAAGTCGGACTGGGGTCTGCACGAGTTGTGTGTTACTTCGGGTATTGGAAATGAACGCTTAATACGGCACTGGCAAGCGCGATAGATGAGGCCTGAGGCATGAAGCATATATTTTGACGTGTATTAATACGGCGCAGAGCACGATGGGTGAAGCATATATTTTTAACGTGTATTAACACGGTGAGGAGCACGAAAGATTGACGCAGCACTATGCATGAGGCATGCAAGGTGTATGTTTTGAAGGTGTGTCAAGCCTAGTGCGAAGTGGTAATGCATGGGGAAGTCCTAATGAAAGAGGACATACGGTCAGGGCCGGTCAGTTTCTAAGAATGTAATTTGGCACGTACTTGTGGTTTTATCTATGTACCATGCCATCCCATTAAAGCCTTAGGGCCTCATGGTATTGGTCCTTATTGGTCTCTCGCAACAGATGTACTAGCACCCAACTCTTTACTAGGAGCAAACTGAGCTGTTCTTCAACTTTACTGGCTGCCAGATGCTAACAGTTGTACTACTAGTAGCGTGACACATAAGTTAGTGTTTGATGATGTGTCCTAGTTTTCAGTGTTAAGAACATTGTCAGGGATCCTCGCGAATAGCATCTCTTCCGCGAGGGCCTTGACAGATTAGTGTCTCGGCCTTGTGAATTCTTGTTCCTGGAGGATAAATCAAGCAGGAGATTGGCTGAGATTGGACAAAAAGAGAGACAGTTAATAAATATCAAAGAAGCATTTACATTTTTTTCTTTATCAGTCCATTTACTACATCTTTACAACAGCATCCAGCCCTTCGGCGCAATCTCGCCTCATATATCCAGCACGGTTAAGGAATAACCTATCCACAGCTCACTCCAGTTGAGCTAATCCGTCCCTGATGTATTCTTCATAGATAGCTTTCCAGTTAGGATTCCATCGACTCAGCGCAGGACGGCTGGGCTCTGCAACGTCTGCAGCGGCCCACATAATTCTGAGTTGGTCCACCTCGCGCTTGGTCTCGTTGTCGGGTACGAGCACGTAGAACTCTCCTTCACGGACCTTGTCGAGCATGTACAACACAGTCTCTTCGGCAGTCCATGCGCCAGCAGGTTTATCGAGTGGATTAAACTCTACAGAGCCTGAGGTGAGACCCGTGTAGGTCCAACCAGGGCTGTACAATCGTTAGGACAGGCGCTAAGCGCTGCAATTTACTAAACTTACATGAAAAGATGCGCAGTAACGTTGCTGGCCTTTTCACGTAATTCATGTGCTAGGCTTTCCGTCAGACTCTTCACTGCAGCCTTCGAGGCATTGTATGCCGCGTTTCCACTGTATCAAAATCAGCTTTTGTCATCACAGACAAGAAGAATGAACCTGCGGTGGGTTTGTAATTCCCTGCTTGGATCCGGTGTTGATTACCATAGCTGCGTTTTCTTGGTGGATCATACTCTGGGCAAACATTTGTAACTTGACCTTGAGAAATAAAAAGCTGGAATAGCTTACAGGGACGAAGGTTTGCTGCACATTAACAATTCTAAAATTCGGTAAGCATCATCCCGGATATACCGTGAGGGAAATGTTTACCCGAAGAGATTGACATCAAAGATCTTGTGCCAATTGTCAAGACCGTCCCAGGAAGTACCCTTGGGACCAATCCCAGCGTTGTTCAGAAGAACACCAACCTAGAGGAAGGTTAGCAAAAACAAGCACGTGTGTCGAGTTTGTTAAGGGTAGTAGTCGAAAGAATGCAGCGAACGGTCGTAGGGAGGTGATAACCTCACCTCTCCCCAGGCTTCGTACACTTTGTCTCTGAGTCTGACGACCTGGTCGAGCTTGGACACATCGGTTTGCACAACGAGAACGTTGGCTTCGCCGACGATACCTGCCAGTATCTTCCCGACTTTTTGGAGAGCATCTTCCGACACATCTGCAATAGCGACTTTTAAGCCGAGTCTATAATTACAAGATCAGTAACGATATCGCAGAAAAGCAAGAATAGACGAAATAGACAACAGAGCTTGATCACGCAAAGTTGCGCGATCGCGCCGAATTCCTGGTGCAAGAATGGAGAGAAATATTGTACCCAGAAATTCGAGCATTCATCTTGCCCCCCCCGGTAAGAAGTGGCTTTATCGATAAGACGATCAAGACGATTACACTTATCAGGCGCCCCTATGTAGTTCCCACATTGCAAAGCATGCGATATAGGTGACAAAATGCCACAGCTGTCGTATAGTCTGCATAGATAGTACTCACTTAGCAAATTCTATTGCAGCAGCTTTCCCAATGCCACTCGCACCCCCTGTGATAACGGCAACTCGACCAGCGTGAATTACTGGATGAAGTTCGTCCGCTACGGACATGGGGTCAGGTTTGAAGCCGGCACCAAACCCTGACCGCAGAGGGGACCCATTACGGCTTGAATGGTTGGATTTCGGTATCATTTCTTAGCGAAAAGAAACAAACAGAAAGAAAAGAAAATAAGATGAGAGTTGTGTAAAAAGAACGTATCTGCTGCTAAGTCATGTAGTAATGGTGACGTCGTGCTCTAGACTACCATATATATCTTACCTATTCCCACGCCCCAGGGCGGACCGTTTGAACCACTATGACTACTTTAAGTAAGTAGATATCACGTGTGAGATACTTTCTTGGGGATTGAATCTACCGAATTTCAAAGTCTAAGTTACTTTTCCTTCCTAAATGTCATGAGCAGTATCTATTTTCCTGGTCATGTGGTAATCCTATTCAGAAGGATAATCAATGTTGTATCAACACTATCAATTTCCAACCACTATGTCGAATCCAAACGGCGAAATGATACAGACAATCAACTGCTAAGACAACCTCTGAAGAACTTGACACCGAAGGAGCGTTCAGCATACTCTTTTGGCTACTTCTCTGAACTCAATTGGCCGCAATGGAATAGGAGTTTATTGGTCGGTTCAGCTCAGGAAGCGGATCATCCGAGGGTTATACTACAATGTGCGTAGAGAGACCATCTAGGATTTGGGTATCACACTGATTCTGCGCTTTCAGCCACTTTGGAATTGCCCAAATGGTCCCCTGGTAATTGGTCCTGGCCAAATCTCAACTTGTTTACTCCAGTCCAACCGGAACTCAACCCACACCCACGGCCATCTCCTGACAAAAAAGAAACTGGAAACAAGAAAACATCGGAGACTTCTAAACCTAAGCCTATAAGCTCAGAGGGCACAACATCAAGCCCGCCTGATATCCTACACCAGCTACTGGTGCATCCCGCCCTTTTTGATCCAATTCGAACCCCGAGATATCCCATCGTTCTATGTCACGGTACATAATCATTCTCTACTATTATTGCGAGGCTCATTGGGGAGTACAGGACTGTATGGCTTTGATTCACGGGGTCCTTTGGCGTTTCCTAGTATGAGAATGCACTACTGGTCCAATGTTCTCAATGTCCTCCGGGGAAGGGTGGGTGCCGACGTCATAGTCACTTCTGTTCCGGGGTCAGTGGTTTCTCGATTAACTCCGAGTAGACATGCTCATGAACAGCAGGACCGGCTCTATTTCCCAACGAGCTAGGAAGCTCGACGAACAACTCCGGGTACGCGCGGGTGGTCGTGGAGTTAACTTTTTAGCGCACTCTATGGGCGGACTGGATTGCCGCCATCTAATCTCACATATTCAACCCAAAGAATATGTCCCACTTTCATTAATGAGTATCAGTACTCCACATCGTGGAAGCCCTTTTATGGATTGGTGTACTGTGAGTTTCCTTTGATGACAAGTTAACACCGTGGCTCATCAAGTTATCCAGACAAACATTGGAATAGGGAAGCTTCGTCAACAGGAAAAGGATCTGGTGGAACGCGTGCAGAAGGAAGAACTCTCGTCAAACACTAGGCCCACCGAATCTTCTTTCACGCAGTCCTTGACATCACTCCCATCGTCCTTCACAACCCTTCTTCTATCTATCGTGGATTCTCCAGCCTATGCACACTTGACTTCTAGTTACCTGAACGATTTTTTCAACCCTTCTACACCTGATGATCCTTCAGTAAAATACTGGAGTGTCGCAGGGCGCATGTCAGCGGAAAGTGTTAGTGTTTGGCATCCATTCTGGCTTCCCAAGATGGTCCTAGACGGAGCGGAAGAGAAAGCAAGGGAAAGGTTAAAGAAAATCTGGGAACGTGAACATGAAGGAGGTCAAGGTGGGTGGGGGAAGAAGACACCTTTCTGGGCAGATGAAAATCAGTGGGGGAATGACGGGCTTGTGACCATTCAAAGCGCTAAATGGGGAGAATTTCTGGGTATCATGGAGGGATGTGACCGTGAGTCGTGGAGATCTAACCTGCTATGAGTATATTCTAATGTGCAATCAGACTGGGAAATGAGGGGAGCTCGAGGAATTGAGTTCGGTGTCGACCTGCCCGCTATTCCTGCTATTGGTTTAGGTAATTTACCACTGAGTTCGAGCACGACGAATCGTCATCCGCAACCTACTGCTCGAGGTGACGGTTGGGGGTTCGGTGATTGGACGCGGTTTGTTGGAGCCTGGAAGAAGAACAAGGCCGACGAAGAAAAGAAGGCTGGGTCCGTTCACAAGCATCAACAGCATACCGCTGAACAATCTGATGTTCGTAACGCGAAGGTGGAGGTTAATCTATCAGGCCCATCTGCTACTGCGGATTCCCCTCCTCCAGCGACTCCTTGGCCTTCTGGCGACTCCTCTGGATCTTCCACAACAGTGGTATCGAAAGAAGAGGTCAGGGCGGAAAAGCGAGAGCGCGAGCGGCAAAAGGACGACCATACAGTCAGAACTTCGACTGATACGCTGTCTGTCGTTTTCGACTGGCTAATAGACAGGGTACCAAACCCAAGAGGCATCTTAGGCAAGAAGGACGCTGAAGTTATGAAGAAGACCGAGCGGCAACTCGAGAAAATGAGGACCGATGGCGACAGTGCTTATTCTACTGGGGGTGATCAGGACGCCAAAGCTCTTAGTGCTGCTGCTGCTATGTACAATGTAGGATTGTCGAGCTCTGCGACATCTGCCGCCGACCCATATCCTCCGCAGAGCCCACCCTCCGAGATGAAACGTCGTATGGAAAGAGAAGGCAAAGGGCGGACAAGAAAGAAAGAGCTCCAGAGTAAGGAAGATCTTGAGAGGTTTTACGTTGCGCTTGCGCGGCGGATGTATGAAGAGGGTTTATAGTCCCGCAATAACGTTGAGTGGGTATTTTAGTATATCTCAAGACCCTTGCTCATATGTACATAAAGTTATTTAGGAGAGTATCATTACTACGGTAGAGCGGTTGTGTATTCGTATACCACGAATGTTGTTCATCATAATATTAACGTTTAAATGTTGACATCGTGCGGATCCAGTATTTGAAAGGCCTGTCTGGTACTTTGGTATGAAAGAGGGCGACCACAAATCGCAGGTCATTAACTGGTTTCTCTTTCTCCGTTTGATGTCATTATTTCCTTCTTTGGCACCTGTGTCGCGCCTTGCCCGTCATCGTGTCTTGTCTTCATCTCGAAATGATGAACATTGCAGACAAATATGGTCATTTCTAAATTCCTGGTAGCATGCATAACTTGGGGAACGAGGTGAAGCTTTTGGACGCTGATATTTGTGAGTCAAAAAGGTCTTCAGAAGACTTCAATGGCGAATATTCATTGGCACCAAAAGTTTCAACGACACGGAATCAACATAAGATATTCTATTTTTCGATTACTTCATCTCCGTTTTTTATATATCATGTTACGGTGTTTCAGGAGTGGCCACGGATTCCTGGAACGCCCTTCGCGGATGAAAATCGAGGAGCTACATAGAAGAAACCTACTTCCGGAGTTTGGTTGTATTACTACCACCGTAAGGAAGCAAGGGATGCAATGAGCAAGGAGCAGGCTTCGAAGCGAAGACCATTACTGTGGTCGCTCGCATATGTCTTGCAAAAGTTCCATGTCTTCCAGATCGTCGGAGAAAGGAAAGTGGAACTTCTTTGGCAAAGCATTGAAGAACTGGAAATTTTTCGTTAGGATATCAAATCGAAATCATCGACTATCCTTGCATTTCGACGTTGGTTTTACCAATAGTATTACGATGATGAGTAACCCACAGAACCTTTTGTGCTGTCAGCCGCTTACAGATGACATTACTTGCGGAGACTTACCATGGTGGAATTCGTATCCTGCAATCACTTTGGTCCATGAAATATTGATAAGATTATTACACTGGTGATCTGGCCATTGAACCAGTAAACTACCTTCGCCGAGAACTAGACGGGCCAACGAAAGCAACATTTTCATATTATTTGCTAACATCAATGCACTTATGTTCAGGAATTTAAGGGCCTAGGCCTGGGGACTTATCCTATTTTTCGCAATCTCCATGTGGGTCCCGCATCGACCATTATTGACGGAACCAAGGATATGCCTGTGTATGATGCAAGTTTCATCGTGGCATCCTAGATCTTGAAACTGAGGCTATGGGTCACGGTAGGAGGTGCTTGCAATTCCAGCATTCGAGTATTTTATCTCTGCAGACATGAGAGGACCTGGTACCAAGTGTTTCAAACATAATCCATTGAATGAACATTCAAAGAGAGAACAATTGCAAGAGGGAACAAAGAGGTTGATAAAAGTAGATGAAAGTTCATCATGTCACGGTGCCGGGTGGAAATTTGATGTGACAGACTGTGACAGGTCCAAGCATTGAGCTGGCCGAGTGAGGGATCCTTTTTAACAAACGACGACCACAGCGTCTCTTTGCTTTCTTCTTTCTCGATATCAAGAAAGGCTCTTCGCTAGACCGGCAGGCTCCGCTGGTCTTTGTCTAGAACATTTGCTTCTCAGCATCTTGTTCAAATTGTACTTCAAGTGACTCGACGTCTAGAACTGAAAGGAACGGAAGGAACCCATTTTTCTTTGTATAACCTCCATATCTATCACATTTCTCTTCTTCAACTACGATGAGTCTTCGTCCACCTTCAGCAAGCCCCAGTCCGAGTCCGGGGCCTCATGAAAACGGAAAGGCGAGCGCCCGCCAGTCAATGGGGCCGTCTTCTCGTGGGACACCAACTCTCGCACCAGCTTCGCCCCGCCCAGGAGGGCAGCCCAGCGCAAGGCCAACGAGCGAGCTGCTAGGCAGCGGCGCTATGTTCCAAACCCCTGAAGCCGAGGCTTTGGACCAATGGTTTGAGAACCTTCAAAATTATGAAGCAACCTTGGAGGAGATGGCTGCCGCCTCCTTAGATGTTAATTTTAAAGAAGAACTGAGTGCCATCGAGCAATGTAAGCCCTATTCTTTAGTATATATCTTTGTTTTTTGTTTTTGTTGAATGTCTCTTGTAGGGTTCAAAGTTCTGTCTGAAGCAGAGCGCACAGCCGCTCTTTACAGTCTTCTCCAACACTCTACTCAAGTTCAAATCCGGTTCTTCATCACCGTTCTCCAGCAGATGGCGAGGTCTGATCCTATGACCGCTCTCCTCAGCCCTGCCATGGGCGGTTCTATGCAAAGTCAGATGGATGCCAAACTTGCCAGTCTGAAGTCTCCTGGTTTGAAGTCGGGTCTCCCAGCCTCCCCCACAGCGCGAAACTTTACACCTGGCAATCGCCAATCTCTTGCTATCGATAGCTACTTGTCACCCGAATCTGCTGCAGGCCAGAACGACGCTGCAGCTGCTAGACTCGTTCAAGAGAGAGCGAAGCTCAAGGCTACTAATGCTGCTCACCGAGTCTCGGCACCCGTATTGGCATCCGCTGGTGGTGATGGACGTGCTTCTTGGGGACCTTCTACTATGCTTAGCCAGGTCTCGGAGCAACAAGCCTCCCCGGCTCAAGAAGCACCTGCATCTCGTCCAAAGAGCACTGAATTCTCAGGTACTATCCAAACTCCCAGACTTGGGACCAACGAAGTTACCGCCCCCGCAAACGATAGCTGGGCAAGTATGGTCAACACACCCTTGATTCCTATGTTCGGGAAAAAGGAAACCCGCCCGGCTCCTGTTGATAATGCACCCAAAAGCGACTGGCATTCTGCTCCTACACCAGGTGTCCCTCGTATGGGTGATCCCACTATTCATCGTCGCAACCCAAAGAACCAGAACAACAACAACGCCAACGATGGACACAGTGTAGTCTACGACGACAACGGTAACCCCGTCGGTCAAGGACAGACCGGCGGACGCAATAACAACGCAAGGAACGGTGGAAATGGTGCTGGTTGGACCGGAAGGAGCCCGGCGCTCAATAATAATCAGCCGAACAGGTTCGGCGGTGATGGATCTGATGCTGGAGGAAGCAATACCGGCAACAACAACAATATGAACGGTCTCGGAATGCAAATGGGTGGATTTGGAATGGGTCTTGGAAGTCCTACGATGGGTATGGGTATGCCTGGTCTGGGTATGCAGCCCATGAGCCCATTCAATATGCTCAACTTGATGAGTCCGGAGGCACAGATGCTCGCTGCCCAGATGGCGGCAAGCGGGTTCGGACAGCCCAACTGGCTCGGCATGCAGCCTATGAGTGCTGGTATCGGTCCTGGCGGCATGCTTGGGGCTGGTGGACGGAAGAATGGCCCTGGAAGCGCACGCTCTCCTGGTCTGCGCAGTGCGTCTAGCGTGGGTAGTCGTGGAGACAATTTGGGCAACAACACCCCCAAGGGAGAGGAAGATGTGGATCCTGCTTTGTTGAACGATGTGGCTGCGTGGTTGAGGAGCTTGAGGCTGCACAAATACACGCCAAACTTCGAAGGATCCAAATGGCAGGACATGGTTCTCATGGACGAGGCGGCGCTTGAGGCGAAGGGTGTCGCAGCGCTTGGTGCGAGGAGGAAGATGTTGAAGACTTTCGAACTGGTCAGGAAGAAGATGGGCATTGATGGTGGCCCTCCTGCCAGTGCAGGACTGGCTAGTCCCTGAATATCATCAGGACGACTTCATCCAACAAATGCATGATTGTGAATAGTCGCGCCTTAAACTGCGTGGCCCCATATACCATCGAACCAAGACCTTTTCAACTTAACAAACGAAAGAAAACCATGTTTTTTCTCAACTTCGCTCTCTGTCCTTTTGATATTCCAAACTCCTTGATTTTGTCTCTCCTTTCAGGGCTTCCGATAATCTTTCTTCCCGTATCTGTCTTTCAAATATTCCAACACATTCCTTTCTTGATAATGATACGACTCCGTTGACCGACGACGACATGACGACGCTTATCACGACATCGATAATGACAACGGCGAACCCACCTGGTGCTGGTGCTTGTCGTCCTCACCTCATTCACTCTTTGGTCAACAATGTCACTCATTATCTTCTTATAACCATCCACAATCCAACACAACAGTCTAATCTCACACATACAAATAACACGCAGAAGGTCGTTGTACAAGTACATGTACGGGGGTTTTTTGGGTTGTATCTTGAATTTTTCCTTTCTTAGTATTTGCCCTACTACTCGAACACTTGTTTCTCCTCTTTCTATTCGACTTTTCCACACGTTTCTTCTAAATTTTGATTTCGAGCCACGCCAAACGTATCATATTTATCGCCTCGCACCACAAATCCCCCAAACGTATCGTAGTCTACCAATACTTCTAGTGCAGAGCGGTACAATTTTTATCTATATATTCCCCCTTCCTGTATGAATAATTGACTTGTTTATTTCTTGCATCTGACAGCTCGAATTCTGGGATTCCGTTTACATTTGACAATGACGTCGGTGAAAAATCATAACTATGTTAGTCGGCCAGCTAAGGCAGCCGATTCGACGATGGTATGCAGTGTCCGTCCCCAGCGAGAGCTGTGTACATCTAACTGAGTCATCCTTAAACTCTCCGATGCCGCTGGGCTGTCTATACTGCGTTCGGCCCTCATCGCGCAATATTATCCGTAAGCTAATTTGTGGTATGGGGTCGAGATCCGGCATTGGTGTTGTCGCCGGACGAAGGTCGGAAAGTTTGATATTTTTCATTGTCGCTCATGACTGCCCTCCAACATAGCTCAATGGTGGATTTTCCGTCAATGTAGTCACTGGTTCAAATCTGCTCCAGCTCACGCGCAGACGCTCCTGTTCGAGGCGATCGTCTCTGCGGAATGACAGGGGTAGAATTGAAGAGATTGCGTGTTCTTCCTCGGTATTTGTTGGTATGCAACGGCCTTTCACGGGATACAGGAGGCTTCATGAAGAGAGTGCTATATTCACATTTTTCGATGGATCCACAATTCATCACGGGTCAACGTAGTACGTTCCAAGTCGTGTGCGTTCCAAGCTACTCAAACGTGCTTGTACAATTCTTCGAAAATTTGGGGATTGCTGTTCATTTATCTATCTAGCGAGACACGTTCAGGGTCCTTAAGGCTGTAAGGAGGGGAAATAACGTTAAGATTTACACGCTTCGAAACTGGGGTAATATGTACTAGGAAACACGCACCTGGCCATTCAAAAATAAACGACAATGAATAGACCTAGACGCATGTTTTTATAGGCTGGAATTTTTGGCTGGACCACCGTGTACACACCCCGTATTTTAGGGGCCTCTAAAAAGGGCGCGGCAGAACCCCTTGAAAATTAAAGAAAGACGCGCCTTCTATTTGCCAGTGAAAGTTGCGATAAAAATGACGCGCAATGGCGCGAAGGAGGCTACTGCATACCGGCAGACAAGAATCATTCAAGTTCTCGTAAAATGCCGACGAGCACACCCCTTCGAAGATCATCAATCGAGACGAAACAAACGGATGGGTGCGCCTTCCCATAAATGATGAGGCGATTGCGAAGAACAAGTTCCTTCCGTTCTGTGCACTGTATGATTTCTTGGGGTGCACTGGTTCAAAATACAACATACCTCCGGTAACGACGCTGAGAAGTGTCTAATGACATATCCGGGGTGATTTGTTGATATAGTGTGGACGGAGGAGGTCCGGGCAAGAAAAATGGAGCCTGGAGGGATAGATTTACGGATCCTAAAGCTTGAGTGGCAAGCCAAAATAAACAACTTCTGAAGCATATATAAGACCGACGAGACGGTCATTCATCTTTTCTCTTACATTTCCTATCTACCCTCCACATCTTTTTTCCCCTTTATTTTATCAACACCCATGTCAACACAGGCTGAGCAGAGAAACCTACTCTCACCGCCTTCAACAAGGCCAGGGGGTCTCAAGTCGGCAACAAGCAGCGAGACATCGTTGCACCGCGTTCAGAACCTCCCAGGATACAACACACCAGTGTTCAAAGGGAAAGAAGAGCAGCGCGCTCTCGTCGAGCAAGAGGTCGCGGAAAAGGTATGCCGCTACCGTGAATTCTGATATACTCTATCTGAGCTGACTGTGGCGCTTGTACTAGGGCTTCATTCCGCGAGAACTAGTTAACATGGAAGTGAACTGGTTCTACTCCAATCTCGGCATCGACGACACATACTTTCAGAATGAATCAAGAGAGGTTATCACAGATCATATCATCGCGCTTTTCGGTGCCAAAATCATGGCGTACACAAAGCATGATCCAAGCAAACTGGTCATTGACCTTGAGAGAATCGACGAGAAGGGAAACGGCGCGACATTCATTCATACAAGTCCTCCAGGTCTCACTACCACTGAGGGCCCAGGAGCGACCTGCGAAACTAGGTAAGCATCATTGGCGTCGAGTACGGGATAAAGCGACGATGCTTTATGCGCGTCGCCAAGATCCGATTAAGCGACCGTGCCGTCCTATGTCATATTTATTTGCCGCTCTGCCGTGCGGTTGTGCTTGATGCTAATTACAAACATCCTTCCATAGAATCGACGAATTGTTCTTGAACAACTCCAGACCCGACAATGCGTACAGGCTAGAAACTTTCCGTTCAACAGGGTCCATTTCAGCGACCGCCTCACAACAGCTTCGATGCTACTTCGTCACGAAATGCAATTTCCCCAGCAGACCTGCTACTCAAGCAGGCAAAAAGACAGACATACGATCAGTCTCTGATACGGCCTTCCTAGACAGGGCGACCAAGAATACCTTGGATATCTACCAGGAGGTATTTGTCGCGTTATTTCGCTTCTGGTACCTTTGGATTGACGCGTCTTTAGGTTATGTGGAATGTCGAGAAACGACACGGGCCTGTGATTGAAGTGTTCGAAGTTGAAGGCTCCCGAGAAAGGAGACTCGTCATTGGATATAGAATGGGAGGCACGTCAGGATTCTTCAGGTAATTCCATGGGACTTCATTCCCGAGACAGCTATATTGATACTTTCTTCAGTGCATTATCCAACCTGTATCACTTTTACTCCCTTTATTCCGCTCGCAAATACGTTGGTTAGTGATATCAAATCACGACTCAATTAGGCTTCATTCTAACTTATCGTCATAGAGCAATTCTCGAATGGCATAACCATCATATCGCTGTACCTTAACCCTCTGCCCGAAGCAAATGCACCGCCTATCGAAAATTCCATCTTCCAAGTGATGAAGGAAGCTTCATTGCTATTCTGCCTCCCAGATAATCCCTTCTTCCTGCCAAAGTCTCAAGGAAGCCATGCTGTCCAAGAAGCTACATATGCTTGTACGAACAATTCTTCCTTATCTTTGACAAGATTCTGATTGACCTCCTAGACTCTGGGTGGATTTTCGCGCAGCACTTCTGCAACCGTCTCGGCCCTGCTTACCTTGCGTTGAAGAACGTGTTGAATGAGAACGATCCTGCCCATGCAGAGGTACTCAACGATATTAAGAGGAGATTCAGAGAGGAGACATTCACTCGCGAGAGTATCGCTCAAGTGATCCATGCTCATCCTGACTTGGTTCGTCTCAATCTTTCCTTCGTTCCTCCAAAAACGACATTATTAATCAAATATAACAGATCCGTTTGCTCTATGTCAACTTCGCAATGACACACTACCCTTCTTCAGACGAGGCGTCGAAATTGATGCCCACACTTTCTTACCAACGTCTTCAAACCGTCCAACCCCTCACGGACGCCGAATTATACGATCGAATTCGCCGTACTGTTCCTAACAAACATGAGCTGCAAGTTTTGGAGAGTTTCTTGGTGTTCAACAAGTGCGAAATTCTATTTGACCATTTTCGTGCTTTCTTTTTCTTAATGTATCGCATTTTTTCATAGGCACATCTTGAAGACCAACTTCTACCAACCTACGAAAGTCGCGTTGTCTTTCCGTCTTGTGCCTGACTTCTTGCCAGAGATCGAGTATCCCAGAAAGCCTTTCGGGATGTTCTTTGTCATCGGTGCGCATTTGTTGTTGGCTAAGGCATTCTCAACTTAAATTGAGATCTTCTCTTCCAGGCAACGATTTCAGAGGTTTCCACATCCGTTTCAGGGACGTTGCTCGCGGTGGTATCCGTATCGTCATGTCAAGGAATAGAGAGTGCGTTTAGCTCTCTTTTAGACGCGTATAACGGTGTATTAATGGACTATCTTCTCCAGGAATTATTCTATCAACCAGAGAATGTTGTTCGACGAGAACTATAACCTCGCATCTACCCAATCGTTGAAGAATAAAGATATCCCAGAAGGTGGTGCTAAGGGCACGATCTTGCCATCGTTAGTCGTATTTCTCCTTTTTGTTAAGTTTAGCGCATCTGATATTCCAACGATAGGCTTGGGGCGAGTCCAAGGCGCTGCTTTGAGAAATATGTCGATGTATGATCGGTTTTCTCGTGAATTTCTTAGTACATATGCTGACTGTACTGCCTTCCTTCTTTTTTTAAAAAAGGCCATCATCGACCTTCTCATTCCTGGAAGTACTCCTGGAATTAAGGAACCTCTTGTCGACCTTTACGGAAAGCCCGAACTGCTGTTCTTCGGTCCCGATGAAGGCACAGCAGATATGATGGACTGGGCAGCTTGTAAGAAAACACGTACTCGGTATGATTCCCATTTACTGATATATGCGATATAGTGCACGCTCGCTCGCGCGGTGGTGAGATGTGGTGGAAGTCGTTCACTACAGGAAAGAGTGCGGCCACTCTTGGTGGTGTTCCACACGACACCTATGGTATGACTTCGTTGTCGATCAGACAGTATGTCCTTGGGCTCTATAAGCAGCTTGGTTTGAGGGAGAAGGATATTACGAAGGTGCAAACTGGAGGTCCGGATGGTGATCTTGGTTCCAGTACGTGAATTTGATTTAATGTCTCTGTCTCTGTCGACGATTAACCATTACTTTTTCTGCAGACGAAATATTACTTTCATCGGATAAGACAGTAGCTGTTATTGATGGAAGCGGTGTCCTCGCAGACCCTGTTGGACTTGACCGTGCTGAGCTCATCCGACTTGCGAAGCTTCGTGTGCCCGTGGCTCATTTCGATACTTCCAAGTTGAGCAAGGACGGTTATCTCGTCAAGGTTGAAGATCAAGATGTGAAGCTACCTTGTTCGTTATTCACTTTTTTATCCTGCGTTGTAAAGTCCGTCCTGAACTTCTTTCGATAGCTGGAGAAGTCGTTCTAGATGGTACCGACTTCAGAAACGGCGCTCATCTGAGGTTTAAGGCTGATCTCTTTGTGCCTTGTGGTGGACGGTAAGTTGGAGTTGCTCGCTCTAGGGATGTATCACTCAACATTTTTTCTGGCAGACCTGAAGCCGTCAATATCTCGAACATGGCCGCTCTCATTGATGCAGATGGCAAACCTCACTTCAAATATATTATCGAAGGCGCCAACTTATTCTTGACCCAACAAGCACGTCTTCATCTCGAGAAGAGGAAGGTTATTCTATTCAAAGATTCTAGCACCAACAAGGGTGGTGTGACAAGTTCGTCCCTCGAAGTTCTTGCTGGTCTAGCTCTGTCAACCCAAGAATACATCGACCACATGATCTTCAAGGATGGCAAGCCTAGTCCATTCTACCAGAGCTATGTCAAAGATATCCAAGCGAAGATCACCGAGAACGCTGCAGCGGAATTCCACTGCATCTGGAAAGAGCACTCACGTCTGCAGGGCACCAAGACGAGGACCGCTATCTCCGACGAGCTTTCTCTGACCCTAAACAACCTGCAAGCAGAGCTGGAGAGCTCGGACTTGTATGATGATGTACCCAGTCGAAATGGTGTCATGAGGAGAGCGATTCCCAAAACCTTGGTGGATCAAGTTGGGCTGGAGACGTTGTTAAAGAGGCTGCCCGAGGCGTATCAGAGAGCTTTATTCTCGAGCTGGGTGGCGTCTCATTTCGTAAGTTCAATGCTTCAGTCCGAGTGGATCCTAGGATGTTAATATTCTCTTGCTTTTTTGATAGATCTACAAGTATGGGGTCAATGGTTCCAGTGTGGATTTCTTCCACTTTGCTCGAGACCTCGCCAGTGCCGTTTAAACCTTTTGCTATTGGTCTCTCGCCCTCGCTTCCACTTCCGCCATCCATCGTTTTCATTTAGATGCTTTGTTCAATATTTTAAAGGAGACGGCCTGAATACCTTTTCATCTTATTACCGCCAGAGTCGTACTCTTATTGCCACCGTATAATTCAAGGACCGCATTTGGACTTAGACCTCAATAAAATCCAAAACTGTATATTAGCATTCTTGTTCTGTCATTAGCTAGTTTTCGTATCTAAATACATGTTTTGAGCGCTCATGGATCGTCTTCCTCAAGCTTCCTAACTTCCCATGCCTGAGCACTGAGCTTCAACTTGAATAAAGTTGGTCGAATTGGTCGAATATTGCCTCGCCACATTGGTCATTGGATTGCATCACTCTTGCTTTCCAACCATCATCAGCGACATAGCATGCTTGAACCTCATTCGCAGAGTCCTGAGCTTTTCCTTGCCCTCAAACGCACGGAGAGCACCTTCGAAGAAATTCCAGTTATGTCGGCAAGCTTTTCCCTGCAGACTCAAGCGCGATATATTGAAACCTCCGCTCAACAGCGACATCCGTGACGCACGAAGCAGCGATCCAGTAGCACGAAGGAAGCTGGCGGACCTCATCCGCGATGCCTGTATAAATGTGAATATCATGTTTTACTCGTCCATCCCCAATTGAACCCCTTGGAGATCCGATAAGATTCTCTGACTCTTATCTATCGTTGACCAGGTTGGCTTTTTCTATAGTAAGTCGGCGTCTACTGCCATTTGAATCCTCCCGCGTACGCCACGGTCTCGTTCGTTACTCAACTCAGCATAACTTCTAGTCCAATCCCATGGCATACCCGATGAAGTTATCGATAATAGCGTGGATGCAGCAGAGAGGTTTTTTGGTCTGCCTCAGGAGACCAAAATGGAGGTCAGTACTCGGATACGTTCATCTTTGCAGATTCTGGTCAAATGGTGCTGCTCTTTTAACACTAATTAGCTGGACGAATTGTGGATTTTATTTATTGGTCTTCCGTATCAATGATTGATCCTGTTATTTTGGCAGCTCGATATACATAAAACCACAAATTTCAAGGGATATACCGCTTTGCTCGGCGAAAATACCGATGTGACTGGGCTTGGAGATCTCCACGAAGGTTTCGACATGGGTTGGGAACCGAAAATTGGCGATAAGAACGGTGTGGCGAGGAGAGAAGATGGAGTTATGACGGGAAACAACGTCTGGCCTGAAAAATTGCCAGGCTTTAGGGAAACCGCTCTGGACTACTAGTGACTACTCTGGATCTTATCATGAAACCCGGCGCTGATTTTACGTCTCATCATTTCTCTATCAGTCACAGAGTCCTAGAGGTTGGAAAGCTGCTTTTTCCTCTGTTTGCACTCGCTCTTGAATTGCCAGAGGATTTCTTCAATGATAAGGTGCGTGTGTGTTGACTAGAAGTGACCATACGTTGGTCGTCATGAAATATGGGACCTGAAACTCCTTCATATAGACCACGAAGCCCGCTGCTATAATGCGGCTGCTTCATTATCCACCCCAGACCCCAACCAGCTTCGAAGCGGATCCAGATGGCAGGCAGATAGGAATTGGTGCTCATACAGAGTAGGATCACTTACGCATTCAATGTATGTGTGGCGAGGACTGATATTACACTCAGTTATGAAGTCAGAGACCTTCTTGTTAGATCCCGCGTTCCTTCCTTCTGATAAGCGTTCATTTCAGTGCTTTACGATACTCTGGCAAGATCGTGCAGGAGGCCTTCAGGTACAAAATACTACTGGGAAGTGGGTTGATGCTGTTCCTATTCCTGGAACATTGGTCGTAAAGTATGTCTAAATTCTTTCCTGTATAAACTTGAATGACACTAATTGATCCTCTTAGCTTGGGTGACCAATTTGCTCGATGGACAAGTAAGTATTTAGTAAAACCCAAAACCATAATCGGTCGCTAATCTGCTTCTGCAGATGACATATTCAAATCGACTGTACATCGGGTCATCAACCACTCTGGTGCGGAGCGGTACTCCATCCCTCTATTCTTCGGGACAAACTATGACGTCTTGTTGGAAGTAAATACATATTATACTACAGTGTATATCCATCCTAATGTCTTTGCATTCTAGCCGATCTCTACATGCGTCACTCCTGGATCACCGTATAACTACGAAATTATGACGGCCGGTGAATATGTCAAATCCCGCCTGGAGGCCACCTACTCCCAATTTCTGGCCGCTTGATTTTTTCTCGTGGAAGAAAAACCGAGTGCGCACAAACTCCGATTAACTCAATAAACCATGACACTCGTGCATGCATCCTGTATTCTGTGGCGTGCAAATTGTCATGGAGTGGCTTCGCTTCTGTTAAACCATTAGTCCTTCAATAGCAAGAGAAGATCACTTGCATTTGACAGAATCCGGAAGTTTTTTCTATCAAGTTTGAATTTGTTTCTATAATTCGCCTTGTCGCTATTATAGCCAACACAGGGGTTGGACGATGGATCTTTTTTCAAGTCAAAATGTGAAGGCCATGATATGATTGGTCTCGGCTATAAGCATTTCCGCGAATACTCCAAGATGCCCCACAGTTGAACAGGGTTAATCAAAGGTGCAGTAATCATATGAATCACAAATCTTGTCAGTCAATTGCTCATGATCGTTATTTTTATCACAGACTATTTTCATTTTGGACAGGTCATAAATACCTGTGGCACTTTCGTTTCCAGAAATAACTGGAGCTCATGCGTCGTCTACTTATAAAACGGAATAGCCCACGGATAGAAGAGTGGATGGTCTTTCAAGCACCTTCTAACGAAGCAAACGTTGGAGCACAAAATGAAAAACGAACTTCTGGACAATATCTATCAATCAGCTCATGTTCTAGCGAGTTCAACGATCGTCCTCGGGAACGAACGCTTAAGGCCATGCGTGCAGACATCTTTGAAATGCCTACATTCACCAAAATCGAAGCTAAAAGTACTCGTATCCTTGCCCCTTTTCTCTGTTTCTAGAGCTGTCAATGGATTTCCTATTTCCCTGATAGCTCAATGGTGAAATCATGTGGGCTTTGAATTGAAGGCGACAGGTCAACAGTAACTAGCATCTATATCAGCGTCAACGCGGGATGTATCAGCTGCCCTCACACCCACAAACCCATAAAAAACAAACCCGCTTAACAAACTTGCCGTTATCGTCGGAGGAGAAAGCGTAGGCAACATTATAACCATGTCGGCATATTGGTATACCTATGTGCCACATTTCCAGGAAATGAAATTCGGCAACGCCAGCATCACTTGTCAAGACAGGCCTAACATAGCGCAAGGACGCTACGTTCAAAACACAGAATATTACTCCTAGTTTAATTGGTTCTCAAATCCCACTCGAAGGAATTTCAGTCCTGCTATGACTGGTGAATCTCCTCAGGAAGAAAGCTTTTTGTTGGAACTACCGGCGAATAACTTGCAGTTATTAATAAAGGAAAGCTTTCGCTGGATGCCGCGCTGCAAAAGCGCCTGAAGAACCGAGTGACGACGCACTATCATTAACATACCATGTTTTTGTCAGGTTTGGTCAAGACCCTGCAAGGTGGCTCGGGTCCTTGTTTTTTATTCTTAGAAGCCAGGTTCTTTGTCGGTCTTCTAGCCAATAACCTCTTCCATTCCACCAAAACCTGTCGGATTCAAGATAATTCATATATCTTATAATGACCGCTCTTTTCTCCAGTCCAATTGGTGAGGACTCCGAATATGCTCATAGAAAAGATAAATCATGATTACGGTTATTTCATGGGAACATTTAGCGCTCATTACAATCCCGAGGCCTTTTGTTTGCCAATTTGGACACACTGCATTCGTCATGGACGACAAAAGCTCAAAAGCATGAGCATCTCGCTCCGTGATTTCATTTGCTTAATATGCGAACTTTGCACCACTACAACTAGTGCGTAAAGTCGGATATCGCGGGCCACAAGATCTGAATTACCGTGAGTATACGACACGCACGATAGATCGCACCATACGATTAGTACAGATTGCTGACATATTTCTGTTTCCTGTTCCGACAGTGGTCTCATGGGTCGTCCACCTCATTATCAAGATTTTTTCGCTGCCGGAAAGCAGCATTTCCCTATCTCCCTTTGATCTCCCTTGAAGACCTAATTTATAACAGAGCCGGACCTCTGACACTGAAGGAGATGAAAATATTCAAATTCGAAAAAATATTTTTATTTGCATTTTTATTAAGTGATTTCTATGTTTTATTCCGCTCTTTTTGTGTGATAATCGAGCGTTTCTTGTTTACAGATCCGTTAGAATTTTGAGGAAGCATTCACGGGAGAAGTACAAGCAAGCGTGTCCCACCCGAATTGAACAAGGTTTTTTTTCTAAGCCAGCCGTTGAAAGGCCGAAATGTGGTTTTTTTTGCTCAATGGCCGGCGGAACAATCCATCAACCCTGAAGGGTTTACTCGCATGGCTAGTCGTGTATCTCTATAAAGTCCTCTTGGGCTTTCGCCTACTTGGTCCGACATTGGTGCTACCCCCTGCAACAGAGAAGCTCACAATTTCTTAGCCCCAGATTTGCTTTGTTGACATCACTGGTCCACTTTGCATCGCACAATGTCTGCTTCTTCTTTACCCTCGCCTTCGATGTCTGGAGTGTCTTTGCTCGACCCAGATCCCGTTGATGTACAACCACTTATGTCTTCTTTGCACCCAGCCAATCTCTTCGACGTGGAAGGCCTCGTTGCAGTCATAACGGGGGGTGGTACAGGTACGACTACATTCCTGCCAAGTCGCTGTGCCGGGCGAGGATGGACTCCGGCTAATCAACTATATATACTAGGTATCGGATTGATGATGGCTAAAGCTTTGGAGAATAACGGGGCGACCGTCTATATAATAGGACGGAGGATCGACGTTCTAGAGAAGGCCGCACGAGAAAATAACGTACGTTAACTTTGTCTTTTTACCAAACTTGCTTTGTTGGCGTTGATATGCCTGTCAAACGATTTGCTTTCCATGTTTGCCTCATAAACTATTTCATCTTTACCCCTATCATTGCTTAAATTGTCGTTGACTATCTCCTTTCTCGTCGCACAGCATTTTGATAGAATCATCCCTATTGAGGGTGATATCACGAATCGCGACAGTTTATTGACTATCGTCGAGACTATTCGCACCCGACATGGCTATATTGACCTGCTTATTAACAACGCAGGAATTGCTAGAAACCTCTACCCCCATCCCTTACCATCGCCGACTGACGAGATAAACGTCACGCGTCCTCCCTCCCCACCTGCCTCCCCATCTCGGGGTCCCGCTGCTCCATCGATAAAGGCTTTCCAGAGTGCATTGTGGGATTGCGGATCACCTGAAGATTTCGCAGAAACGTTTTTGACTAATGTCACAGCGGTCTATTATACGACAGTCGCCTTTTTGGATCTCCTCCATCAAGGTAATATTCGTCGTCGTAGGCTGGCCTTTCCAAGCCCTGGGGGTGTCTCACGGCCCCCGCATCATACCTCTCAAGTCCTGTCTGTTTCTTCGTCCGGATCGTTCCGATTAGATTCCAAGGTACTGTCGCCGTCGTATACGCTTTCTAAGAGTGCTTGCACACATTTGGGAAAATTGCTTGCCAATCTTCTGGCGCCATGGGGTATCCGGAGCAATGTGCTAGCTCCTGGTGTGTGGCCCAGTGGTATGGACTACTGTGCTACTCTATCATAACGTTTGTTTGCTCACGTACGTCTGTAGAAATGACAACATCATCAACGGTAAACGTCAAGCTCGATCCAACGGCCCTGGCTGATTCGGTGCCTTTGCGAAGGGTAGGCACTCAAGAAGTAAGCGTGGTCACTCATTTTGAATGGTCTACGTCCTCATTTATTTATTCTAAGGATATGGCCGGCACTATCCTCTTCCTGGCAAGCCAGGCAGGCGCTTATGTAAATGGAGCTGTCTGGCTAGTTGACGGTGGACGTGTAGGGACAGTGGCTAGTAATTATTGATCGTGCCTTTGGATTGGTTGGATGTCTTCGACCTACGATATTATACCCTTGGATGACTATGGATTATTGTATTAACAGCTGGTTTCATGCACAGGATTCTGGGAGAAGATGTATTTTATATAACATTGGTGGTCAAGTAGATTATTTGAAAACTAATCTAGTTATGACAAAACTTTTGCACCTTGATGATCATCAACTTGATCGTTTTCTATTTTACAAAATCAGAATCGCGCTCGCCCCAGGTGGCGAAACTTAATTTTGAGAGTATGTACGAATCCTTTTTCCTTTACGTAAATCAATTACGATGCTGGGAGGCTTAGTAAAAGAATGCATGAATCACTTGCAGAAATACTTGTCTTTTCCGCAGAATATCTAAGTCCACTATCTTCTTGCATTTGTGGTACCATGGAATCCATCAAGTCTGCCGTAATCAAGCCGGACAATACGTGCTGTTAACACCGTTCGGATCCATCTTTAACTGCAGACGGCAACATGGCACCAATAATTCCGAAACCGTTTTCGTTTTCCTATTGGTATGCTTTCTGCTAAATATAACTAGGTAGCCACTCTGGTGCACTAATACTAATAGACGGTAATCATATCTTAATGATAGATATCCTAGACGTTTTGCTGAATCTGTTACTTAGTTTGGCAACGTTAGCGAGCTCGAGATAATTTTAAAACGTGTGTTTGTATGTACATTAGCCACTCAGATAAATATACCTACCGGAAATATCTGGCTCTGAACCGGAACCTGAAGCACCTTACCCACCATTCCCTGCGTGCTTGGCGCCCTTGGCTTTACAGCTGGACAAATAGATCTAATCTTATCCGATAGAACAGAAATTATGTACTACGGATAAGCATTACTGAAAGTAAGAGTATGCAGCACATCCTTACTAATCAATCGTTGACTTCCAAGTTCCAAGAAGCAGGAGACAAATGGGATATAGAACTGGCCACACTTTGGGAAGCGCGTATCCCGGAAGCGAATGTCTGATGGTTTTCTCCATTTCCTTTCTCTTTCTTTTGGACGTACGGATACTGGGTCACCCAGCCGCTACCGTGCTATCGGGATTCGGAGGTTGAGTTCTACAGTTTACTAAAAGAGCGTCGAGCGACGCGTTTCAGCCCTGTCACGGTACTGCATCAGTCATTAACCGCTAATCACGTGAATGAAATTTGGCGCTTTTGTAAGCTATCACCGATAGGCTTGCTCTCCGGAAACTGCATAAATCGATCCCAGGACCTTTCTTAAACCCATCTTTCTTTCTCAACAACGCTGTCTCGTACCTTTTTTCAGAAATCCTTGCGCAGTAGCTGGTTATCTGTTCCTTTGGTCACTTCTGCATCTGTATATCATAAATCCTCATCGACAATGGCACCCACCACCCCCAGAGTAGAGAAGAGCACCAAGATGCACTCAAAAGTTGTGAGTATCTCATCAGAAAGACTTTGTCGAAAAATCCCAAATTTTCATTATCATTGACGACACTACAAGGTCATTATTGGCTCAGGTCCTGCAGGCCATACTGCTGCTATTTACCTTGCACGAGCGAACCTTAACCCTGTCCTTTTCGAAGGATTCATGGCCAATGGTTTCGCTGCTGGTGGTCAACTGACAACAACCACGGATGGTGAGAATCACAATATATTACTATTACATCTTGCAAATAGAGAGGCTAAAGGATCCTTTAGTTGAGAACTTCCCCGGTTTCCCTACTGGAATTCTTGGACCGGAGCTCATGGACAAGTTCAGGGAACAATCCGTCCGATTCGGTACCCGTATCATCACCGAAACTGTGTCAAAGATTGACCTGTCGGCACGTCCTTTCCGTTACTGGCGCGAGATGCAGGAAGACCAGGAACCAGAGACTACCGACACAGTCATCATCGCTACCGGTGCCAGTGCGAAGAGGTTGGGATTGAAAGGAGAGGAAATTTACTGGCAGAGTGGTATTTCCGCCTGCGCTGTTTGCGATGGTGCCGTTCCTATCTTCAGGTGCATTCTTACTTGGATTGGAAATACATGTGTTTTGACTGTTTGTCAATAGGAACAAACCCCTAGCTGTTATTGGAGGAGGTGATTCGGCAGCTGAAGAAGCGACTTGTGCGTGTAATTCTAGGATCTGAATTCAAAGCATCTCGAATCTTTCTAATTCACAGACCTCACGAAATACGGATCGCACGTTTACGTCCTTGTTCGCCGAAGTGAGTTGAGGGCCTCAAAGATCATGGCCAAGCGTCTCCAGAACAACCCCAAAATCGTTAGTATATCCTCGACTTTCTGTATAACTAACTAACAATGTTCTTAGACCATCCTGTGGAACACTGTGGCTACCGAGTGCCTGGGTGATGGTGATTTGCTTACTAGCCTCCATATAAAAAATGTTGCCACTGGAGAGGAGAAAGATCTCCGAGTCAACGGTCTTTTCTACGCTATCGGTACGCCCCTTTCGCTCTTAAATAGTTGATAAAATTGATATCATATACTTTTTTACCACCTTAGGCCACGAACCTGCCACATCACTTGTAAGGTCACAACTCCAGACCGATCCCGATGGCTACATTATCACCGTCCCTGGTACAACTCAGACATCCGTTAAGGGTGTCTTCGCTGCTGGTGATGTCCAAGACAAGCGATACAGACAGGCCATTACCAGCGCAGGCAGTGGTTGCATGGCTGCTCTGGAGGTCGAGAAATTAATCGCCGAGGAAGAAGAGCTCGGGGAGGGAGAGTCGGAGTAATTTATGATATATCCAAGATCAGAAGAAATAATTATAAATCTTCCTCGGGACTTTGGCGGCGGATTTCAAGATATACAACATTCGACGATATTGGTTTCTTGCTCGTGTATCTATCTATTTACTTAACTTCTTTTCAAATCTCTTAGAAACACGTCATACCAGGACTTCGACCAATATTACTAGAGCTTTGAGTTGTTTAACATTTGTAATCAAATCTGCATATACCTATCTAGTCGGAGGTCGGCGATTGAGTTTGTGGATGCACTCTTCTAAGTCTCGCTGCCATGCTTTGTTTCCTGCACAATACGACGGAAAGAAGTGCGCTACGAAGTAAAGTATACCGGGCTTCATAACAGTAAATGAAATTGCAAGTAGGCACAGGAAGACCCTCCTACAGACGAAATTAAATGCCGGCGACTACCTGTAGCACGTTTCTACTCGGACCTTCTCTTTATTTTACTATATTCTCGAGGGTTAAGATTTCTTGAGGTGTTTGTGCGCTCTGCAAGGTGGAAGTTCGAAATTCTTGACCGACTGTAGGTACCCCGGGGATCCATGCAGGACAGGGATGACGCAGTGCTCATTATTATATCCCTTACCGGGGGATTTTGGATATTGAAATATAAGCTCCGCGAACCTCTCGCCCACAAGAAATCCGCTGGTATTCCCCCTCGGTAGTATATACACCCGATAGAAAAAGATAAACAACACGAGAAGAACAAAAGTAAAGTGTCCGCGTTTGCCACAGAAATGTAAATATAAATAAAAATCGAAAAAGACTAATCAATCTTCGAGTAGGGGAGGAGGTAGCAAGGGAGGAATAATTTCTCTGCGTCTCATCTTATCCCACTCTCTGAGTACATATGCGTCAAAAGATGCGATTTTTAACCAAGTAATATTTGCATGACTCACACTCCGTTAAATATGGGACTCATTTTTAATTCTGTCAAAGTTTGTGGGCGTTCTTCCGGGCGACCTTTGAGAAGCTTGCATCCGAGCAAAGTAAATGAAAGTTAGGGTTGATAGAAGAAACTTGAAGTTGGGGAATAAACACACCTTCTTCAGAGCCTCTTCTTCCCAAGGTAGAATGTCTTTCAATTGACCAGGCTTGATCCTAAAATCGAGAGTTGGCCTTTTATTCTCGGGGTATGGTTTGTAGTGGTTGAAGGGTATCTGACAAGGAGGAAGAAGTAGAATGGTCAATTTTTTTTTGGCATTTATCACCGATGATAAGTTCAGTTCCTTACATGGCCAGTAATCAATTCATGATAAATGACACCTACACTCCAATAGTCAACTCCGAACGAGTAAGGTTCTTTTCTGAAGACTTCAGGAGCAGTGTACCAGAATGTCCCTGCGCCGCCGATGGTTGACAGAGGGTTAAGATGATTTACCCATAAGAAAGGGAAATCATCCCCGCCCTTATCTCGGGCTTCTATCCACGCCGAGTAGCTTTTGATCATTTCTTCGCCTCCTTCAAATGTGGCGATATTCTCTGCTAATCCAAAGTCAGCGAGTACGAGGTGACCTTGTTCGTCCAGGAAGATATTGTCAGTTTTTATGTCGCGGTGGATAATGCCCACTTTATGAAGACTGTGGATGGCGAGCACCTAAATCAAGGCAACAAGAATTGACTCCTTGAGTGGAGAGCGGCGATGAAAAGACTCTCTTACTAATTGAGCAGAATAAAATTGTGCTAGCTCGCGTCCCAAGTACCCCTTCTGTTCGACAAGTCCAGAAAGGTCACCGCGTTGGTAAAATGGCTTTGCGAGTTAAGCTTTTGGCAGATATGATATAGGAAGACAAGGATCCACGAACCATGGTAATGATGTACTCTGTCCCATCGGTGAAGTCGTTTAATAGGGGAGGAAACCAATGATTGCCCTTCATAGCCTTCAGTGTGTCAATCTCGTTGGTAGCCAAGTATTTAGCCAGACCCTTCTCGTCGTAGGTGATCCGCTTCATGGCCCGGGTTTCACCTGTGGGTTTGTATAGTACGCGAGAAATAACTGCAAAGGCGCCCTGTCCGACATGGGTAATTCTATATTCGTCGGTGTCCAGGATAACTGCACGAGATGTACCCAGATGTCTCGGATATATGTAACGGAGAAAGTTGAATAGTGATTTGATTGCTTCTGAAGAACTATGGAATTCTAGGAGACGTTGGGTGGTGTTGTACCGGTGTTGGTTCGCGGTACCGAGGCAGAGAGAAGTTAAAGTAACAGTCAACAGAGAGCCTGCATATGGGTTTCTGGAGTATTCAAAAGTGACCCTTTTAGACGACATTTCTGGAAAAGGATAGGAGGTACAGATATAAGCCGAGGCGATGAGATGGAGTGTACCCATCTTATCGAAAGTATACACCGCGAGAAGTGTGGTCCCGACGCCACTTCTTGTCCCAGAGGAGTATGAGACGCAGAATACGTAGACAGGACCTTCGAAACTCGTGCGCCGTAGGAGAGGAACGTCGGCCTTGGAGGTGTCCGTGTGCATCCAGTTACAGCCTTCAGATGAAGCTTTTCGTAAGAACGGCGCGCTGTAGGAAGCAGTAGTAACACGGATTGCCCATTGGACCAAAGAATTGAGAGATGAAAGTGAATTTGAGGAGTTGTTGTCTTTTAGAGTTCTGTGACCATGACACGATGCCGTTTTCGAAAGAATAGGCGGTATTTCTCCATGAGATGGATTCTCTCTAAGCATCGTGAAGCGCGCCTTGCGAGATACGTGATTTCCTAGTCACCACAGCTGAGTCAAGGTTGAGAGACGTTGATCCAAGGATGTAACAATGTGAGTCGTAGGACCAGCTCGATTTCGTATTAGGCGTGTATAAGAAAAGTTCCGATAAACTATACCCGAGACTTTTATTTGGGAAAAATAACCTCGCTAGCCTGCCAGTCAGCCAACGTTGAAATTACGAATGAAGTTCTTTAGGTTGAACGCGACGCGTTTGGATCACGTGGAGAAGCCGTTGTGGGGTCGACCTTGAGCTTGAGTTTGAACCAAGTTTGCAGTTAGTGAAACGGGGGATTCAGCAATATAGTAGCAAGTAGCAACACCGGAGTTTGATGTTATTAATAACCATGTGTTGATTGTTTGTGGATTTTGAAAATCTGGCCACAAGAAAGGCATTCCAGGCGAAATTGAGGATGAGCACTTGACACTGGGCAGGTCACCAGGCTGATTTTAAGTAGCAAGTTCCGTGAATTTATGTAAGATGGAAAGAGTCTGGAGGTGTAGCAATATGTTGATACGAAATCCAACATATCTTCTAGGACAGCCTAGGTCGCAGATATTGGTTAAGGAACAAAAAGCCTCGGCTGTATATCTATGGATTATTTTGACATTTTCTGACGAAAACTGTCCGTATGAGGAAGTTATGTATGAATCTTAGGCGGTTGCAACCGGAATCAGCATTTTCTCACGTAATCTGAATCACGGAGCTGCTCCATCCTGTCACATAGTATTCAGTTTTTCAGCAACGACCACACACACGGAACCCTGCTCACCGCCTCCAACGACGAGCAGCTGGCTAAAAGTATCCTCAAAATACATACGACGTAGAAGAAGGATAGCCAGCCATGGCTCAGACATACTTTCCCACTCGTGTTGCTTCGCCAGTAAAAGAAACTTTCCAACACTTGGCTTCAGGAGACAAGCAATTTAAGGCTGAGGATGTCCAGGAGGCATATGTTGAGAGCAAGGAACGGTGAGTAATCATAGGAGATATAATATTATTTTGAAATGCTTAGGAAACTGTGTCAGACTTGTGTCCGCCATCGATTCTACCAAGGTCGTATTAAGCGACATTCGAAGCTTCAACAAGGACAAGTGGGTCGTACGATACCCGCAACTTCGCGAACAAAAGGAGGAGGAAAAGGAGCCTTCAGAAGCCTCTTCGTCACGACCCCGTAACTCTGCGCGCCGCTCACTCTCCTTCGCCGATGACCCAACCTTCGAAACAGAAGTTGTTGTGCAAGGATCCAAACCAGGACTTGCCCGCTCTCTGACACTGACGTCTATCCCAGACTCTCAGGAGGATACGGAAGACCTGAAGAAGGAGAAGGATTTAGAAGAAGGCTGCTTAATTCCTGCCTCTGACTTCAACGTTCTTAAACTTGATCTTAAACTGGGCGCACATTCGTCTTCGACGGCAGCTTCACTCGTCTCCCAGCTCGAGAAGTCATCAATTGCTAACCTTCTCGACGAGAGGATTGGCACTTCTATCAGCCACATCGATAAGCTTCGGCTGCGGGTAGAAGACACCTCGTCCAAGGTTCTCGTTACCGGCGATCTCAATGCGGGAAAGTCAACCTTCGTCAACGCCCTCCTCCGTCGTGAAGTGATGCCCGTTGACCAGCAGCCATGTACCACCGCTTTCTGTGAAGTACATGACGCTGCTGAGAACCAAGACAAGGAAGAAGTTCACGTTGTCAAGGACGGTGCTACCTATGACATCAACGATGAATCGACATATACTAGGGGCAACATCTCTGATATTGAGGAACTCGTTGCGGATAACGAACATATTGATCGCATGATCAAGGTTTACCTTGCTGATACCAGAGCACCCACCGAATCCCTTCTCAATAACGGTGTTGTCGATATCTCGCTCATTGACGCACCAGGTCTCAACCGGGACAGCTTGAAGACTACGGCCGTCTTCGCTCGCCAAGAAGAAATCGATGTCGTCGTTTTCGTTGTTTCCGCCGAGAACCACTTCACTCTCTCTGCGAAAGAATTCTTATGGAATGCCAGCAACGAGAAGGCGTACATATTTATTGTCGTCAACAAATACGATCAAATCAAGAATAAGGAAAAGTGCCGAAGACTGGTATTGGAGCAAATCAAGCAACTCAGTCCAAGGACGTACGAGGACTCTGAAAATCTTGTACACTTCGTTGACTCTGCTTCTGCTCTTCTTCCATTTGCCGCCAACCCCGCTTTCGACGATCTCGAACAATCTTTACGTTCTTTCGTGCTTGTCAAGCGTTCAAGGTCCAAGCTTCAACCCGTATCCACATACCTGTCCAACCTCCTCTCCGACATCGAACTCCTTGCTGGAGCCAACGCCATTGTCGCAGAATCAGAACTCCAACATGCACGTGCAGATCTTGCACTGAGCCGGCCTGTCCTGGAAAAAATGAAGAAGGGACGTGACGTACTTGAAGAAGCTCTGGAGACGAACGAGGAGGCTGGTACAGGCGAAGCTTCCTCCCGCACAAAGAAAATTCTCAACGATGCTTTGGAAAAGGTTGGCCACGGTCAAATCGGCGTCGAGAAACCCCTTGTGCCTATGCCTTCTTACCCTGGTCTTTTGGGCATTTGGGAGTACGCTCGGGACGTTCGTCGTGCTCTCCTCGCCAGTCTCGATCAAGCTGTTGTCCTTTCTGAGAATGAAGCTCGTATCATCACTACTGCTAGTGTGAAGAAGATCAAGGACTTGGGAGAGGAGCACTTACCTGAAGGTGTTGAGCGTAGCCGAAGGGTGTTTATGCCTGAAGCTATGTTCAGCGTTGCGAGACGTGGTGGCAAGGGCATTAAGCGCCGATCATCGTCCTCGTACAGTAACATTGGTGGTGCCATTGTTGCTGGTGGTATGCACGGCTTGGGCATTGGTCTTGCCCAGCGAGCTGATATGCTTGAGACGACCTTCTTCGACCTCTTCGATGTGAACCATCAGTTCTTCATGCACTTTGGAGATGGAAAGGAATCTTCGGAGGACGAGTCTGCCAGCCCAACAGCCCTCGGTCTCATGAGCGTCGGTGTTGGTGCTCTGACTATGGTCGGTGGACAAGCTATCGGCATGCGCAGTCTCATTGAGGGCATTGTGCGTGTGACCGACCTTATGGCCAACGAGACTGCACGAAAATGGGCTGCCCCTGTTTTGGGTGTGGCTACCTTTGGTCTGACCGCATACATCATCTTCGAACTGCCCAGTTCAATTCCAAGAACTGTCGGAAGGAGAGTGAAGGCCTCAGTTCTGGCCCGTGGAGACGAAAGGGATGTGCATTTCGTCGATGCCCATGCTGGACGTATCAGTCGGGAGACAAGGAAGGTGCTACGACTGGCTTCGTGGGATCTGAGAGAGAGGTTCCGCGGTGCAATGGAAGAGCGCTCGAAGGAGGTGAAGGGTGCGGAAGAGACGGAGAGAAAGTCGTTGAAGGCTAAAGAATGGTTCGGCAATGTTGGCGAAAGGACTTGTGCCATTCGTGTCGAGGCCAAATTGGAAACCATCGGTGCATAATCCATACGTCACCGGTGCTCCTTCAGGCTACAAAGTCTTTTACTTGATATCGTCGACATACCACTCGGTATGGACGAAGCAAAGCGTGAAAAAGAAAGCGGATGTTCAAAATTTTTCATTTTTCATATTGTATGTTTTTTCTCTCTTTTACGAAGATTCTTAATCCCCTCTCCTTTTCTTCTATATATACAGCTTATGATTCTGCTCCGACATTTTATGTTCTCCAGACGCGAAATAGACGTGTCGTTCAAGTTTTTTTCCTTTTCCTCTCTTTTTATGATCCGTACACGCTCCTTATTTTGGCATTAAGAGTTGATGATATACATATTCACTTCTCTATCAATTATAACATTTCGTCCTCCTAGTGTCTTTAACATACAAATGCACGTATGATAAAAAATTGTAACTTGTGTGTAAAAAGCAATTAGTTGGAATGAAAGGGAACTTGGATGGTCAGTCCATGTGGACCAAATCGGAGACTGAATTTCGGCATATTGCGGGAAACTGAACTGTTTGGCGTCGCAGCGACGTCGCTGTCGACTTTCGGCTGCTACGCTTCTACATCACCGCACTCAGCTTTCTTGAGCATATAATTCTTCTCATATCATCCTTGTAACTTCAATATGTCGGACCTTTGCCCAGTTTACTCTCCTTTCTTCAGCGCCATGGTGAGCTTATTCCCCAACGGAATCTTGAGGCTGTGACGTACGTCGGTGGACTGACTGACTGTTCCTTTTTCATGATAGGGCTGCACCAGCGCCATTGTTTTCACTTGTGAGTTTCCTCAAGAATACTGAAGGGTCTTGACTGCCATGAAGGAACTCTGACTATCGGTCCTGTTTTGTGGTCTAAATAGGCATTGGAGCCAGGTGCGTTGTAGCCTCCTTAATGCTTCGCGCGACGTGTTTTTGATGCTTTCTTTTCGCGCATTCCTCTCTAGCTATGGTACAGCAAAGTCTGGTGTTGGTATCTCAGCCATGTCCGTCCTCCGACCGGACTTGATGATGAAGTGTGTCGTACCAGTTATCATGGCTGGTATTATTGCTGTGAGTCAGCCCTTTCTGTGCTTTATGTCGGTCCGCAGCTCGTTCTGCGCATTTTTTGGGACCTGTATGCTATCTTGCACATATGCAATTGCTGATACTATACTACCCGAATAGATTTATGGACTTGTTGTGTCGGTACTCATCGCTGGTGATCGTAAGTATTTTGTTCATAACCCCTAGACATTCCAATTTGCTTAATTCATTCCGATGACTCATAGTTAAAACGCAAATGCCACTCGCAAAGGGATTTACTCAGCTCGGTGCTGGTTTGGCTGTTGGTTTGGCCGGTCTTGCTGCCGGTTTCGCTGTTGGTATCGTCGGTGACGCTGGTGTTCGTGGCACCGCCCAACAGCCCAGGCTCTTCGTCGGCATGGTCCGTCGACCCCTTCTCTGATATGCTGATGGATATCTTACCTTTAATGGCTTGTTAGATTCTTATCTTAATTTTCGCCGAGGTTTTGGGTCTTTACGGTGCGTTTGCCTGAGCAGTGTTAGTTTGTTTGGACACTAAATTGTTTTACATACAGGACTCATTGTTGCTCTAATCATGAACACAAAAGCAGGAGAGATGCTCGTACGTTGCTCATTTTCTTGTGCTGATTGTCAATATTCAAACATGTTTTTACTAGTGTTAAATGCGCAGATGTTTTTGTTCATACCGAGGGTTAGTGCGGGACGGAGGGGGTTGGGGAGAGACCGGAGGCATGGAAGTATACCAGATAAAATATTGTCTCTGGAATCATTCCATTCAGCAAGATGGAGTTGTTCGTCGACGTTTTCGTTCTTACATGCAAAATCTAATGATTTCCGATCAAGCTATTTGTTTTACGCTGCGTCGATGTTTCAACTTTCACATGTTTTGGTCTCAACTACTACCTCGCTTTCATTCTGCTTGCTTTACCTTTCATCGTTTATTGTGGTGTTGTTTTATTGATCCCCGCCCCGTAACTTTCTTGGACCGATTCCTGACCCCTTGAGGAATTTATGTTGCTGCTACGCAGTGTACATTACTTTCGCAATTTTTTTCTGTCCCTTTTTTCTGCGTCGACTGCGTTAATACTACTTTTCCTTCCTCATGATGCTGAATGAAATTGTTGACTTAGAATGTTAGGCTACCGATGAAGAACGTCCTATCCGGCATGCTATAACATCGGTAATCTGTTACCCACCGATCCTCCTTGCGACCCACTTTTACGCCCGGCCTTCGTCCATCAGCGCTTGGATGTTCAACACCGCCGTGCTGGAAGATATCTCTAAGCTCCATTTCATGTTAACGATTAACCCAGGACATATGTCCAAAACCTTTGGCTTATGCGCTGAATTTGGTTACTTTTTACCCTGATTCGTAATAATTTAGGTCGAGATACGGCTGTTGGTCAGCCATTGCTAAGTCCCATATAGAGACTTTCCGGATTCGAACGAAAATGGGTTCCTTCTTGGGATTTGCTGCGGTTTTGCATTGGAAATCTAGACTATTTTGGGTACTTTGCTGTGAGTGAATCATCACAAACCTTTGTCTCGGCTAATAGAACGATTTTAGTAGGTGCCGTAGTATGCGCAATGTTCACGGCGAAAATCATGGCCTTCAATCGCCGCTTGACATAATCAACACGCAGGACAATAGTTCTGACCATATTTTGTATAAATTGTCCCGGTTTTACTTTCACGAATCATAACCTTTCTTTTACGTTCTCTGGTCTAAAATCTGAAGCCATATCGTCCCAGTGAAGCGATGTCTACCAGTCAAGTCAAAATTTTCTTTGCAGGCGTTACCGGTGCGTTGGCCGATGATATTGAATATCTATCTATATAGTTAGTCGTGTAGTGCTTACTGAATTTCATTCGTAGGATATCTTGGTGGAAGTGTCTTAACCCGCCTGTTGAAGCACCCCCAAGCCTCCTCTTTCAAAACCACTGCTCTCGTCCGTTCAGCAGACAAAGCCGAGAAGCTCAAGTCCCTCGGAGTCGAACCCATTATTGGATCGTATACCGACAAAGATCTGACCTTCCTTACTGACGCGGCTGCGGATGCTGATGTCGTCATTACTATGGTCTTTATCCACATTGCTTTCCCACTTTTGCCCTTAGTTTTTGACGATATAAATTCAGGTCGACTCGGATAATCTACCTGCCGCTCTAGCCGTTCTTGCAGGCCAAAAGAAACGTCACGAAAAATTAGGCAAGGCACCCATCCTAATCCATGCAGTACGTAGATCTGGAGCTTCTCTTAACATTCAAATACCTAATTCCACATCCTATCCCTGACAAAATTAGTCTGGCACGGGTGCGTTTTTTCAGTTCATGTACATTCATTCCCCACTCATTTTTGAGATTTAGCCATTATCATGGATGATGCACGTGGACTGCACGGAGACCATATCACATACAGCGATCTTGAAACCGAGAAGCTCAATGCTCTTCCCGTGGAGGTTATGCACAGAATCGTTGATATCCCGATAATTGAAGCTGACAAAGCCGGATACATCAATGCCTACCTAGTTACTCCTGGTATAGATTTTTGCCATAGATAACTGTTGATCTGTACTGACTGACAGCCGTACTTTCTAGGAACATTGTTTGGAACACCCGTTGGCCCTTTGGTCGATCTTGGCATTCAGAATCTAAACTCCATGCAAATCCCTTATTTTGTCAAGTTTGCTTTGGCCTGTAAACAAGGAATATACATCGGAAAGGGCTTGAACTTATGGTGTGCAGCTGACGTTGAAGAGAGTATGCTAATTTTTTTGCGCTCATAAGTTTGCTCGGATAATCTCTAACTAGTATCGTTTCTTTTTCAGCTGCAGATCTTGTTCTGCTCATTTTCAACTCAGCGCTGAAGTCTCCAGAAGTTGCTGGACACGGTGTTGAGGGTTATTACTTCGCAGAGTCCACCACGTATTCTGGGCTCGAAGTTGCCCAGATTATCTCGGAGAATCTAGTTGAGCTAGGGCTGAGCGACAAGAAGGAACCTAGGGCGTTTTCGCAAGAAGAATTGGACACAATCATTGGGGTATGCAGTCATTTCAACCTTTTGATATACTTCTGTGTTCTAATTTTGTTATTTTTGTAGCCCATGTGGCCACTGCTCGCCACGAATAGCAAAGGCAAAGCTGATCGTGGTCGCACTTTAGGTTGGAGACCTGTGGCATCGAAGGAGGACTTCAATGCTTATGTCAAGGCTGAAGTCAAGAAAGCTCTTCCTTAGTAATTCACGGATAGATATTAGATTTGGCAACCAGTATACTGAGTTTGCTAGCGATTTGATAGGATAAGAAACTTTTTTTGAGGCAGAATACGTCATAGGCTAAAACATGCTCAAGCAAGTCGTACTAATGAGAACCCCATTGACGCTGTTCCTGACTAGGATTTCCTAAGACAGCTGACGCCGGCATATAAGGCTTAAGCCCCGTGCTACTTATGATATTGGCAAATATGAACATCATTCAAAGCCGTGTAGCTCGTGTTTACGATCATGTAAAAGAGTTGTAGACGGATCCACACACTCCAACACAATCTTACAGGTAGGACGCGCGCTCTTTGAGTCGAGTCGTTTGGGTCCTTCGGACGCGTCTTCGATCAGACACGTGATCTCTTGGACGCGCCTTTTCAGCACGCCACCGCCTGGACTTCCGTAACCCCCATTTATCCTGTCACAGGGATTTTTGGGATTTCTATAATTCTTTAATAAGAGTATATTTCATCTCATATAATTTAATAAACATACATATTTCCCCTCTAAACAGAAACGACTGACATACATATCTTATCCCCGCTGGTTTGAATTTCCACGAATTCAAACCTGGATTATAAATTACAAAAAACCCGCAATCAAAAATCAAAATGTTGAATTTTAACCATGGAGTCACTTCGAGTCCCGGCCATCGTACTTGGTCAGCCAATCTTGCACGAAGTAATTGATACCAACTTCTTTGGCTCGATTCAAACCACGACCGCCTTCGTGCCTCTCTTGAACAAATCAAATCAAGCGGTCATCTTTCATAAACGTCTCCGGCTTATTGGTGTCTTTAACCACCATGTCCAATAGCTCGTGGGTACAGCTGACGGCATACAAGACAAGCAAGGCCGCAGTCAACTCTTACACCATCGAGCTAGCACACGAGCTCAGGGTTAACGTAGTAAATCCGAGGCTAATCGCTTCCAAATTCAACAATTGCGCCCCCAGTGGTGGAAAAATGGAGAAAGAGGGAGTGCAGTTTCTGTTGCCGGAGGCCCTGTTGGATGCAAATGAACCAACAGGGAAGTTCTTCAACTTTGATGAGACGGAATTACCTTGGTAAAACTTTAAGGTAAATGTTATCATAATACAAATGATCGCCAAAGCTTACCATGGTTGGTGCGAACAGCAGCTTATGTCGTAAGCCCACACTCCTTGCTGATGTTGGCGTTGGTTTATTTATTACTAGTCGCGTCGCAAGCCCACATTCCTTGTGCTATTCATTCTTTTGCCACTTTCTTGGTCGAACAAGGTAATGAAATACGATCCTAACTATACCAACAAAAAGCCTTATCGATATCGCACTAATAAAAAGGTCCAGCAAACAAGCACCATTGCCCTTTTGCGAATGTATTGTTCCCTGCAGAACCTAAATCAAACTGCGTGTAGATCATCGGCCTCAGGTCGGGTTGCCATGGTGTGCCAATGATTCCCAGGATATTTTTACATTAGGAAATTTTTTTTTGCTTCCGATTCGTTGTTCTTGACCACGTTTAGCGATTGTGTGCAATATCCGCTTGGGCACGACGCAAAAGATCCTGAATAAGGATACATGATGAATCGATGATGGACTTTGGGTGACCCTTATTTTCATTAGTGGTCTGTGTATAAATAGGAGCCTTAGTGGATTTCCATTCCTCTAACACTCTATCCGTCCTCCTCGTTCCTGCCACTCCCATGTCTCATAACTGTTCGCGTCAGCCTGCAAAAATGAGTTTGGATGAATGGTACTCCAAGATATTTTTACCCACAGCTCTGGAAGTAGTGACCTATATCGATGCGAGGTAAACTTTATTTATCTAATCGATCTCTGACTAATCTCCTTCATTCCATTCAACATAAGACGTTACAGCCCTCTAGAGCAGCATTACTGGCGCGCCTGGGATATCTTCGCCGGAGAATTTTTCAAAGAAGACATGTATGTCGACTACACCAGAGAAATTCACAAGCGAATGGTCACTCGCTGCGTCCTGGATCACACTTATGTCAGTGACTGGTATCCTCTAAGCGGAGAGGCACTGGAAGATGCGATAGTGGAAATTATCAGACACTACTTGGTGCGTCTCATTTATTACCCCCATTTTCGTGTCAATTTTGACGTGTTTTTTTTTGCAATAAGGACTCTCGAGGTGGACCTACATCTGTTTACAAGCGACCGAAGACACAGGCCTAGGTACTACTAGTATTACCACTGACCGATCAGCCCGCACTTGTATAGTCATATGGTGTACACTCACTGAGATCAATGGGGCCTGGATATTTTCTCCTTACGACCAAATTTTCATCGGTATATCCCAATTCCTCAGGCTTGGATAATATATATAGTTTGAGTTGTGTATTCTAATTGCATTACGTGAATGAGGGCTTGTTTATCCTTTTTCTATCAATACAAGTATATGTAGTTGCCGAAACCATAAAACCCCAGAAACAAGAGATGAAAAAGAGTAAAAAAGCCATCATTTCCCCAGAATATCTAAACGTCTCTTTCTTGCTGTGAAGGAGTTTACACGTGTACCAGCACGGTACAGAGTGTCTGATGTGATATAGGCCGCGCGCGCATTGACCCCTATTAACGTTTGCCGATCGGCCACTAGTAGAAAGAAAGAAAATCGTAATTCGCATTGTGGTTTTGAAGCCACAGAAGTAGGAGTTCTTGCTGCAAGATCAATCGTCTACTTTTGTGGAGCAAGGCCGTACTATCACTGCGTCTGCTATGTGCATGAGGATCGTGTAAACTAATAATTCTGCGATTTAGGCTTACTTTGGTGAAGGTCCAATGATATTTACCACTAACCTCCCCATTGATCCAAGGATAGATACCTAGCTAGATAGGCTTTCCGAGAAGGAGCTTGTAACCATAACAAAAGAAATAGAATTCATAAGCTTATTCAACACGACGTAGAATAACTAGTAGCCCTCGCAACTCACAGCATCCTATGCATCGAGGCATATGGCTGAAGTCGTGCATTGAAATCCTTTTCTCAATCTTATTTTTTCCACGAAGCATAGTCGATGTGGCTCTCTTCTTTATATACCGTCCTCTACAATGCCATACTATAGTATCATATACGAACCTCTTAATCCATCCAAGCCACCAAAATCTCGTACTCCTTACGATACACACAGAAATGGCACACGTTCTCGTCGGCGCGAGTATTAAAAATACTCCTCCAACGCGTCAGATAGGCAAGATCATAGATGAATTTAAAGTTTCTGTGCTTCAACAGCCCAAGAAACCAGTACGGGCCTCATCCTTATCGAAGTTTAACAAAAAGAGCGCGACAAGGGTCGCCCGTGCACCAGCGACTATCCATTCAATCATCGCCAAAAGCAGGGCCGAGGCATTACAAATGGATAAAGACGACCAAAGCGACATCAAGATCTACACAGACGCGTCTGGGAAAAATGGAAATATCGGGGCGGCGGCGATTCTTTATTATGGGTCCAGCCTGCCGGAAGTTGCACGATATTATCTCGGGACAAGTACAAAGCACTCTGTCTTCGAAGGGGAGTGCTTAGGACAGCTTTTGGGTCTGAGACTCCTCGAACGAAAGGTGGAGGAGCTAGGGCATATTAATTTTGTCCTTGGTCTTAGTGCAACCATAGCGGTAGACAATCAAGAATCCCTAAGGTGCCTTGGATCGAATGCGCAGAAGCAGCCTAATAGAGGCAGAAACCCAAGCTCGCGTATTATTATACAGGAGATTCATAAGGCGCACAGCAGAATGATTGCAGCACATCCTAAGCTATGCATTAGGTTCCGATGGGTTCCTTCTCATTCAGGAGTTGTTGGAGAGAACGAGGTTGACAAGGAGGCGAAAAAATCGACGGAGGGACCAGAGAGGGATACAGTAAGGCACGATCAAATTTTTGAAATTGTCTCCGCCTGAATATTTGCGGCCCATACGTGCACTGGATTTCGAGTTCCGCTTTGAACGTCCATCCTTAAAGGAAGTCACTGTCGTCACGGTAAAGTTGGAGCAGTTGTAGAAATCGTTACTCATAGTTAAAATACCGAGAGATTTTTCCATATCTGGGCTGAGTACAGAGTAAAGTCTGAATGGCATATAACTTGGCAACCAGTGGCTTGGACTTGTGAATGCCGGAAATAATCGCCTAATTTAATTACACCGTAAGTACACGCACGGACCTCATTTGCCCTGGAAACGCTATCTTTGGTACACTACCAAAAAACTTAAAATTTTAAAGCCTGTAGGTTGTTTTGGGAGATTGCGTCGTAACAATAACTTGTTCCAACTGTGATGGACCTGTTTTATCCCATTTTTTCTATCTATACATCGATGGTACTGCCTCAGTCTTGCATACCACGGAGGGATCATGATTCATCGAACCCTACAACCCTTAATCCCCTACATTCCACAGTAAGCCTTACCATACCTTAAGCTTTCTGATAAAGGCCAAACTTAAGAGGTCAAATTTAGTCTCAAACTGTTACCGCTATCAGGCTAGTAAGGATACACTAAAATCGTCTCAAGGCAAGAAGTCTATTTTAGGCACAGCTTTCTGCGGCCTAAGCCCGTAATATCCACATACTTCCGACCTCCACCGAAAGGTGTGTGACAAAATTCCAGGCATTCATCAGCATGACGAAGCATTATGACAGGGAAATTTTATCTGGAGGATTCTAAAGCAGATAGACAAGTAGCGTCCGATGTCTGTCGCTTCGGTGCGTAGGCTGAGACCGGGCACCGTTATCGATAACGGTGGATTTAGGGACTGGCATGTTTAGGGAGGATCACGTCGACAGGTACAGAGAGTTCTGCTTGGAATGTCAGCCGCACCTTTCCAGAACCTTACATACCATTGATTTAGCTTCACGTTTCCTTTTTCTGTATGTCGTTTGTGTGCTTCCGCAAGTTCAGCTGACATGATCGTGATTTGTTTTCATGGCTTCTTGCTCCTTATCGTGAGGTCAACTGTCATTCTCTTATCCTAAAGGACGCCATCAAGGGTCCGTGAGCAAAAAAGAAGGACAAAAAAGTAGGAAGTAGAAAAATGAAACGATTTCGTCGGATTAATTCCGAAAGCTTAAGGCTCCGGTACAGCCACTCGCAGCAATATAAAATGGGAGCCGTCCTGTCACTTGTTTCCCCACAATCTTCTGCTACAAAATGTTTGTTGCATCCTCTTCCTCCATCATTAGCGATTCTGCTAGTCATGCGACGGCCAATTTACTTCGCTCTCACCAGTCATTGGTGACATCATAACATCTCCCGGCAATCTCTGCTCTCGGACAGTGTTGATTACCTGGTGCTGGATTGTCGCATCTTAGTACGTCTCTTATAGCTTCATGCTGCATCTATACTGACCCAACGTATCAGACGACGCTCTTTGTTATGGCACTCCAGCTTCATGCGCCCTCTTGCGAAGCTCACAAGGCGACCGCCCCATGTAAGCGACTTCACCTATTTTTCATCTCAGTTCGATTGTTGACTCTCAATCAGAGTTTTGCATATGGAATACTTCGGCGGTGTCTCTATATTGCCAACCCCTGCGACCGTCATCCACCAGGCAATCGCTCACTGCGCTCGGGTCGTATGATAAGAGGCAGCGTAATTTCTTCAAGGCGGATCGGCATGTGGAACACGGTTTTCTCGCATTTCTGCATGCTCACCATCGTCACCACATTATCACGATTACCATTGGCCATCATTACCGCCAACGTCACATCACTCGACGTACGATAACCGTTCCACGTGCCACCCAACATCCACTTATACCTCCCATTCCCGACCCTGTGTGATCTCGTTGTGTGCATCAAGACTTAACATCAAAGATACTGTCAACCACTGTCAATAACCACCATCAACTGTGTGCCTCAAGATATTTTCGACAAACTTCAACATGCACAGTCATTGATCGACCATACTGTCAACAGTGCTTCATCCAATTCTAATTACACTGTCGACGCGCACGGTCAAATACCTTACTGGCAATTGTGCGGTCAGCAACCACTGTCAACCCGCACGGCCGAAGGGCCATACTGTCAACTGTGCGTTCAGAAAACACTGTCAACACACGCACGATCTTCGACCATACTGTCAATTGTGTGTGTCGCTCATAACACTGTCGACAACCGCCGATTGTATGCTTCAAAAAAGATTGTCATCAGCCACTGCCAATACACACGGCATAGCCATACTGTCAATCGTGTGCTTCAAAAAACACTGTCAACGCGCACGGTCTTCGACCACACTGTCAATTGTGTGCTCGACCCCAATGTCAACGCACACGGTCAAAGACCAGACTGTCGCTTGTGTGCTTCTCCAGTAGTATTGTCAACAGTCACTGTCAACAAAAAAACCCTTCACTTTCACTTTCTAGTATACATCTTTTGCTTTTAATCATTTAATTTTCATCAGGGTTTCTACCCAGTTTTCTTTTCATATTTGTCATTTTACTCATTTTACTCTCATTTATCACTTCCTGTTAGTCCCCAAGCCGCCTACATCATTTCTACACAGCGTACGCGCTTGCCTTAATTTTTATTATCATCTGGAGCACTAGCTCATCATAGTACTAGGGGCACAGAATTACGCAGCCCATCTTTGAAGCATTTATAACATTTTACCGTACCACCATACTCCTTACTTGCCTGAACATTAACAGTAGATATATGTACAAAAACAAACGCACCGAGTAGAATTACTATGCTATGATTATGCATATGCTAGAACATTTTCACGATGACTCTTCTCTTGCCTTTTAAGTTTATCTCGAACCACGAATACCTGCCTTCCGAAGTCGGGATTAGTCAGTCTTGTCTTGACGGTAAAAATTCCGTCTTCGTTTTGTTTTCGAGCTCGGGTGACAAATGGGCCTTTTCTTTTTTTGTACGCGTCATAACTAAATATTTATGACCAGTTTATTTCTGCTTTACAAAATGGAAGCATTCCTGTTATCTGTCCACATCATCGTGCGACATAAAATCACTAGGGTTTGCTATTCGCTATATGGGGCACATGTTTCTTCTGGTGGCGCTCGTGAGGATAGTACATGAGGCGCACGGACCAAGTGATAAGCGGTTCCCATCATCGATCATCATTGGCTCGTGATTTGATAGAAATTTTCAGTACTGCTATTACGCTGCACTGCACCGTAACCTACTTCTCATTTAAGAGTCGTAGCTCAGACCGTTCCATACTCCAACTAAAAAAAGCACACAAACACCAACGTTCGTCCAAAATAGATCTAGTCGCACTATCGCAGACTCGCAGCCAGGCAAGAAATTCAGCTCCGCGAAACTACCCTTGGGATAATTATAGGAGAATAGCATACACCAAATGCGCGCATGGATGGTCAGATGTTTCTCGAAAAAGGAAAGGTGTTTGTTCTCCACCGGTCGGAACAAGCAGGAGTTAGCAGGGGCGTGTTAATGCTGCAATGCTTGGGACTTCAATGCGTCGACGTCGTGGGTAGCTCGGAGTAATCTGCCAGAAAAGAAAAGTTCATCAGAAGGATGCATGTACCGGAAAAAGAACTATTTTTTTTCTCTATCCTACTAGTACCACCACGGAGGAGATACTCGGCCTGCCAGTGTTGCCGGTGCTACCGGCCACCTTTAATGGGGCCTCAGGTTGGCGCTGACGTCCTTTTGTGTAGTAGTACACAATTGTTAAATAACACGCCTTCTGTGTCGATTTCTATCTTCTTGTCACGAACAGATAAAAAAATATCCATCGGGGATACCAAGTATATGGTATGCCCGAACGGTGTCTTCGTAGTTACCTATTGAAAAGACCACCCGTTTAGGCCATCAAATAAATGGATATCGATCTTGAGTTTGTTGCGAACAATCGACCATACAGCTTTAGTCCTCTGATCGCCTCCACCGATTCAGTACTCTTCACTCATATACAAAGTATAGCGGAACGAAATGTTATCGGCAGAGATACACGGCAGGCGCTGATACCTGTTTCTCGGAGACAAGTTAGTAAATACAGGTCGCATGTATTCATTGACCTGTATTTCCAAGATACAGGCATCGGCCGCCATATTAACTCGCGAGCGGTATATATTAGGCGGTATTCCAGATATGCAGGTTATCGGCACCCGTCGTACTGTAGTACACCCAGGTTGACGTCATCGTCATTTTGACTATCGTTTCCACCATCTTGCACCACTGTTCACATAGTAATATCGATCCTTAATCACTGTTTTCTGTCCGGAATCCTCTCTTCTGCGTGTCTCAAGATTATATACATTAATCCCTGTTTTATTCTTTGCCCATTTTATGTACTATTGCTTTGTCTGTATCTTCTTTTCCCAATTTCACTTTTCTTCGTTAAATATAGTAATATGTGTGATTGGCCTATACGCCTCTCAGTCCAGGCCACGAAGTGGCAGAATATTTATCCAAAACACAGGTTAACAATCAGGAGCACGTTGCATATTGATTCTATCGATGTACACTTTATTCCTCGAGGTGCCATCGCTTATATGCTTATTCAATTGTTTGTCAAGCATGTTCTTAAGTCCAGAAACGCTAACGATACTCTGCGCATTTCTTGGCTTCATCGATCATTATCTAATATCTATCCTTTCCGGGAAACTCCACCCAACCCCGTGCCGATGTAGTTGCCTGCGTTCCGACCATTGCAATCAGCGTACGAATCGATTGTTATCTCCCATCTCCGACATCGTATCTCAATATATACCCATGATAGACGATTTCACTAATTCGGTCTATTTTGGACACCTTTAAGAGTTGACGTGGCTTGTGTGGTCACCCATTCGCGGTTCACAGCTTCTATATAAGGAAAATTGCAAGGAAGCGCCTCCGCAATCTATATAATTAAGCCAGAAATTTTTGTCATACTTTCCCACTGACTAGTTTGTATAAATACCCCGACGTACCCCGAGATTTTAAGGTGTGAAAGCCCCCCACTGCTGATTTATAAATGGCTTCTAGCTTTTTGAACCAAGAATTGAACTCCGACTTAAACCGATTAGAAAGCATTAGACGTGCGCAGTGGTACTCGGAAATATTCATGCCCACTGCTGACCCGCTGTTCAAGAATCTCGATGCCGAGTATGTATTTTATTTACTTGCTTGCTCCCTTACTATCGGTTTATGCTTCATTTGTGATTTGCACGATCCGATTCTACTTGAAGTTATACTGAATTAGGTTCAACGCTTCATTCGTATTGGAAAGCAATGAGAGAAAGGCAGGATAATAGAGAAAGCGTAGAAGAGACAGTTTGGACTTTAATGGGAAGGATCGGGATGGATCTGTATCCGTGGCCGTCGGAGAGGATACACCAAGAGCTGTGGCTCGCAATCTCGTTTTATCTGGTGCGATAAATGCTTATTCATTGAGGTTTTGGAATATCCTTATAATATAATCCGTCGTTTGTATACCTCTAGAAGGATAGACATATTGTGACCCTACATGGAAGAGCATATTATGAGAATCTTGCTAGAATGCGGAATATGTAGTTGTCTTGTCCATAGATAATCAACATATAATAAATATGGCGGTGCTTGCTGCCGAAGATTAGATTAGATAGTGTATGCATAGGTGTGAATCGGCGTCTGAAGCCTCCGTTATGGGCCACGGAACTTGGAACACGATTCCTAGTTGCTTCGGGCTTCTCTTTGTGTCGAGGGTTCCTTGTTCAGGTCGAGAGCTTCTAACAACATAGGAACATCGAAATAACGACTTCCAGGAAGTAGAAGTACGGTTGTCCAAATCCAAATACAAGTTCTCTTCCATTCCTGCCACAAAGGGTAAAGAAGAAGAGGAAGTCGCGTTTCCCGCCGTGTTAAGTGCACCACCTGCTTCTCCTGACCCAATGGCGGTTGTGCTTCGCAAATTAATGTCAAGAGTGTTGAAGGTATTATGATAAGGGTCATACCCGCCTACTTGAAGTACGCTAAAATAGCCAATGAAGCCGTAAGTGATTGAGATGAAGAACGACTTGCTGCATATGGAAGTGCTCTATGAGCATAAGTTCGTCATCGAACGGAACCGGCGTGCAGTCCTTTAAGATGCAGCGCCTTAGACTTTCGGAACTTCACGTATGGTCAGTACATAAGAAACAGCGTGATAAATAAAGTGGCACACCCTGGTTTCTCATTCACGCTGTGGAATATCCAGTACGTACCAACATCTTCATCAATTGGAACCTTACAAAAAACACATTCTGGCGTCATGTACGTGCTATTAGTATTAGTGGGAGCTGCAGCAGCGGACATGTAGTACAAGGTGTGATGGGACTGTCGAGAGGAGAAGAAAAAGTGACATGGGTGATCTTTTTCACTCTTATCCTCTTCATATTTTATAGGCCCTGGCTAACGCTATCTATCCACTCAAAAGTGGCTCATAGTATAGTACACCAACAATGCAGAAAGCCTGAAACGAATGCGGTGTCAGTGCAATGTATGTACTATGCGACACAATCATCTTTGGATTTTTCTGGTTCATGTGCTAGTAACCATCACAAAAGCACAGTACCGCATTATAGAAAAATTCCCCAATCCAAATATTAGGCTTCGTGCGCATTCCTTATAATTTGTCCACACCAAAGCACAAATCAATATCGTCGAGCCATATAAGGCTCACGTCAGGTGTCACGTTACTAAGTCACAACAGCAGTCAATTTTCTCTCTTCCTGATTCCTCGACAAAAAAATCGTTAAAATACGATTCAAAATGAAAATAGACAAAATGACCACCGCAGGACTCGAACCGGGCTTTAGTACTTTAGTATTTAGTCCTGCCATCTGGGTTCTGGCGCCGTTCACTGGGCAGGATATTTCCACGGTATCCTAGTCCATCGCGATGGACGCCTTGATGTCGATGAGGTGGCATGTTGAGGCAGCCTCTTATTACTTTCCTTCCTTCTTCCCTCCATGGCTCACCACTTACTTATCTCTGCTTTCGGAACCCTGACCGGCTATGACACCATGGATGGTGACCAAGAAGAGCTGAAGTCTCTGGAATGCTTATCTGGCCTAGTTTATATGTTCAGGGAACTTGTAATCACTTTTCCAAAGCAGTTTACCTTTTCCCGTCACTATCAAGCAATCGAAGGCAGACGAGCTACCATTGCCCTAGCTAGCCATGATAGGTGTGTCATGTCGTGCACCAATGGGCCGCCGAGGCACCCTGGACGTCGTGCTGGGACAAAATCGAGGAAGAATATATTGGCATGAATGATGCATCTAGGCTTCAAGTTTTTGAAGGTTGAAAGTTTGACTAAATCATTGGTAAGTGGTATCATTGCTGAGTCCCTCCGTTGGTAAATCTTGTCGAATATAGGATACTAAATGATTTTCTGAAGAAGAAAATTAGTACAATTCCAACTTAGGAAGCGTATTAAACGAACCACCACAAGATATTCAGTCGATGCGTGAAAAAATGCTCCACAAATTAAAGCTTGTTATAGCGGCAAATGAAATTCTCATGGCCACGACGGGCAAGCCTAATTAATCTATGCGCATGGTTTTCCGCATCTTACTATATAAAACAACAAAGGGTGGATACAATATCTGTAAGTCTTACTACGACTCACGAGCACTGGCTTACCTCCAGACATACTCGTCCAATCTATTGTTCAAACAAAGTGGGATTTATTTCAAGTCAGGGACAATCAAACAAAGCAGGACATACCAACTTCATTGTCCATTACTAGGATCTATAACCATTTATTTATTCCGGGTTCACATCCGTACCCGTACCCCGCAGGACAACGGATTTGGCATGAAGGTTTGAAGGGCCACCAGCCGAGGCCCACCGGTATGGTGCGTGGGAACGTTGATTTAATTAGCGATTGCGTCATCAGCTCTTTAATCAGTCCCTTGCTTACAACGCTCTCGTACTCTCACTTACACCCGTATCATTTTTTACTGAAGTACTCCCCACGATAAAGAGCAGATTTCAACCCGAAGAAATAAACGATAACACCGTGATTTCATACCATTATGTCCGCCTCGACATCGACATCGTCCTCCCAGCAACTTCAGCAGCAAGCTTCGGAATCGTCTGCACCCAAGTCTTCACCGAACGGACCACAACCTGGGGCACGTGGACAGTTCACAGCTTCCAGCTCTAGACGCGCAGGATACACGCACATACTGCTCATCACGACGGGGAGTGTTGCGTCCATCAAGGCGCCGTTGATCGTGAAGGAATTGATGGGTGTAAGTTTCTGCTTGTTTGTTGACTTATTCCGAATTTTGTTCGCAATCCACTCCCGACCTTTTATTTATTTGTGGGAGACACTACGAGGAATCCGGGATTGACGATACAGACCTGCTAAACGATGATTAACTGACTAAAGCGTCACCGTTTTAACCCCTATGATTTTAGTACACAAATACACTTGTCCAGGTTGCAGCTACGAAATCTTCTTTGGAGTTCTACACGAAAGACGAGATCAGCGAAGCTAGCGCGGGACAAGTAGAGGTATGGATGGATGAAGATGAGTGGGCTGGATCCGGCAGCAATGGTGTGAGTTGTTCGTCCTTTATCTTCGTTTTTCCACGCTTCCGACATTGCACTCGCGCACGCTGCACGAACACCCAGTCAATCAGATATAGAATCGGCGCGCCAATCCTACATATCGAGCTGAGGCGTTGGGCAGATGTCGTACTCGTCGCGCCTTGTTCAGCTAATACACTCGCTAAAATTGCTGGTGGGATATGTGATAACCTCGTTGTGAGCAATTCTTTCATTTACTCTGTTCCGCTCTTTTATTATTCATTTATACTAACAATCCTTCAACACCCTCATATCAATATTCTGTTGTCTCGATATCCTTTCATTCGTCCTGGATGTTGATTTATTGATCAGACCTCACTGCTTCGCGCTCTCTCCCCAACCACGCCAACCTACATTTTCCCAGCCATGAACACACACATGTACACGCACCCGCTCACTGCGCGTCATCTATCACTTGTGAAAGATGTGATTGGATACGAGGTCGTCGGTCCCATAGGTAAAGGATTGGCATGTGGGGATGTTGGGGTGGGTGCGATGACAGAGTGGAAGGACATCATAGCTCTTGTTGTGGGAAGGTTTGGCCTGGTTATGAGGGAAGGGTAAGGCTGAAACGAGCTGTTCTGAGAATATCTCGAGTTCATCCTCGTTTTGAGACGGGTCTTGAAGCTAAATGACCCGTGATCGAGGGTATATGGCCATTGTGATGGTTTCCAGAGTGGTGTATGTGTTGATGAAGTTTGTTCCAAGCAGACCGAAGGACGCAGAGGAAGAGAAAAGAGTCTGCGCGCTCTAGTAAGACGTCGAAAAGGCTGTGCAGATTGGGTAATGGAAGTTACCGCATCTATCTCATATAATTGAAGATGATCATGGACGAAAGAGTAGTCATTCTTCACTTTCGGTGGTCTATCTCTGTGCTGTGTTACGAGTATTTCAAGGACATCGAACAAACTATCGTGGATATCGAACACTGTACGGGTTGCATTGGTGCAACATTGGTGTCAAACAACAAGTTTTGGGCAAAGAGAGTATAGATGATTTTTTCGTGTAGGTAGACTCCGATCCTATATTCCTGGTACGCGAAACTGTCAGGCCATAGCAAACCTAATCATCGCGTCACCAGCTATTGATGTTGGCCTTCGTCAATATCGCTGAAAAGAAAAAATGAAAGATTATCTTATCTTTAGTAGCGGATCAATGTTCGGCCCGAAGCCATGACAGGTATCGGTCCCAGTAGTAGACAAAATCGAGGTCTGCATACAGTCCCTAGTTTAAGAAATTTACACGAGAGCCCAATGAACAAAACTGATCGTCTTGACCATTTCTGTCGTCGTCCGCCGCCTTGCATAGTATGAAAAGGTTGAAAATAATTTCTTCAATCCGGCATTCCACTGGACAATATCATCATGGGCGCTGTTCCGAGTCGCTCGGTCTTGAGAACGTGAAGACGGTTGAGCGCTGAGCAGAGGTTAACTGCCTGATTTCAGGTTGATATGTCACCGCACGATCAGCATCGAGCACCATCTCCCGACGTCCATTGGCATCTGCCTTGGGCAGATCCTAGGTAAGAAAAGTTGGGGATGTCACCCCGCAAGTTATTAACGATAAGGATATACCGAGCGTCATCTACTCATAGATATGAGATGAGCGTACGTAGTTCCAACAGATATGATAACCATATCGTTAGCGGCTCTGGAGAAGTAGAGTCGTACAATATAATTGTCATACTCTTAGGCAAGTGGTGTTAATTTGAACATAATTAATCGAATTTCGAAGACTAAGTTGCTTTATATAACTTAAAATAGATCGCAGCTCCGCTGTATAATTGCTATAATACAATTGGCATTGCGAAGTAGCAGTTCTTCCGGATAGCACGATGCTTTCGGTTGAACGAAACCACCGTAAGAACTTGATGATACAATTCAGTTTTTGGATGCACCTAGAATGTGCAACCCGTTGTCTCGGACATACACATTTAAAACTTGATACTCCCAGAGGGCTTATCTTACATCCTAGATGATGCATCAAACAGCACGACATCTACCCCAGAGTGACATATCCGCGTAGACCAACATCTCAGTCCACACTCCTTATCGACACATTGGCGTAGTATCAAGGCATCAGCAATTTCACAATTTACTTGCTCGCTTTTGGCCGCCTTTAACTTATTTTTCGATTTCAAAAAAGCTACATACCAGCTAAAAAGAAAGGTGAAAAGTTACGCTATTTTATCGACCCGTTTCATCATTTTTGCCCTAAATCTGCGCGATTTATTTCTTGTTGTTTCACCAAAGAACCAACTTTTTGATTTAAGGCACCTAGGTTTTTTAGCTTGTTACTTTGACTGTTTGAGCCCCTTTTTTGTAGTTTGTACAACTCCAAAAAAGTAAAGTATGGATATACTTCGGATGCCAAGGGCATCTGATTTTGATATATCATACGCACATTAATATTACCTCGGTCAAGTGCCGATCATTATGTGTAGGCCAAAGTTGCACTCTCCATAGTTTTCACTGTCGAGGTTAAACGTTAGACTCCCGACCAGTTCCTTAGTCAGTCATTGTGTATTTCTCCGTCCTTCAGGCTTCCGCAAACGGCTTTTGTTTGTACCTTGTTGTGGCTTTGCTATGGTGACTGACATCAAGCGGACTACGAAGATATGTACACATAAACCTCGGCCATCAAGTGCTGAGATCGTCAGAAACGGTTGGTCCCGAGCCTATGTCGAGATACATCAAATATAACCCTAGCAGAATCTCGGCAGAATTAAATTATATATAGATCAAAAATTCCCATCTGCTATATTTACTCTGAAGAACCCCTCATCCCATTTCTTGCCGCATATGTCTGATGAGCGTTAAATGGTATTTGGTAATGTAGATCAGCTTACTTTGATCATCTATTGTCCGAGCCAAAGTTACTTATACCCAGCTCTACCCACATCATCATGTTATCGACACTCAATTTCACCCACTTCGGTCTCCATCGTGCAAAGTCTCTAGGACAGCAACTGATCCAAATAGTCTCATGAAATGTCTCAAGGATTAGTTTTGGTAACAAAACCATGCTGTGCGTTGGATGTCGCTGAGAGCTTTTATTATATAGATCACTGGTATCAACGGTTTCATTGCAGGACATACCGCAGAGGAACTCCTGAAACGTGGATATCGCGTGCGAGGGTATGTACTTCCAGTTCATCTCTCCGATTCTTAGAGTCTCATGCATTTGTGGAACGCCCTCAACGTCTAATAGAACCGCTCGAAACCCAAAGTACCAGACTCTCGTCGATACAGTCCATGTTCCTGGATTGGAGTTTGTCGAAATAAACGATATTGCCACGAGCAATTTTACTGAGGCTCTCAAGGGAGTCGATGCAGTTATGCACATCGCTTGTCCTCTTCCAGGGAAGAAGGGGATCGAAGAAACTTTCATCGTGAGTTTCAACTACTAAGTATAATGTCTCGTAGGGTTTAGTTAATTCCACATTTTCTATCGCATCTAGTCTGCAGTTGAAGGAACCCTGAACGTCTTGCGACAGGCGCAACAGGCTGGAATCAAGAAATTCGTTGTAACGAGTTCCTTTGGCACCTTACTCAGTCGTACGCTTAACCTTACTTCGTCAATGGTACTTAAGGTCGATCAAGTATTCCATTTTTAGCGACATTTGTTCCCGCTTTCTACGGACTCAATCTCGACGAAACACAATGGGGCGAAACCAACGATGAAGAGTTCGAGCAAAACAAAGAGAACAAATACTACGTCTACTTCAGCGCAAAGCTCAAGGCTGAGAAGGCTCTTTGGGAATTCGCAGCTCAGCACCCTGATCTCAAAGTAGTTTCGAGTGAGTGATGATCATTTTATTCCTGTACTACCATCCTCATGGAACTTCGTTATGATTCCACAATCTTAAATCAGTTATTCCCGGACTTGCCATTGGCCCGTATGCAAAGACTTTCCCTCTTCCCTCATCTGTCGAATCGATGAGTACAAACGACTTCCTTTTTGGCATGATCAATAACGGCGAAGTACCCTTCGTCCCAAACTGGATCGTCGATGCCCGGGACGCCGGAAAAGGACACGTACTCGCGCTGGAGAAGCTCCCCACACTCCCAGCAGACGATACGAAGCGGTTCATAATCAACGGAGTCCTACAGCCATGGATCGAGGCCGCCGACCATCTTAAGAAGACGAGGCCGGAACTCGATGGAAGGATTATGCCGCTGGAGGACGTGAAGCCCCTCCCAGGGGTCCTATCTTCGTTGGATAATACGCGCTCACGGGTCATATTGGGGATGGAGTACATTCCAGTTGAGCAAACATACGACGACGCAGTGACTGATTTGCTGGAGTTGGAGAAGATTTGGAAGATGAAAGCCAATTAAATATACGTTAGAATGGTTTGGATCTGTAATTTCATATGCTATACTTTGAATTACTACCTTGCATTACTTTTATGACAATTGAACGTGAACGCCTGAGCTCTCAGATCTCAGATCTCATGTCTATAGCGTAAAAATATCTTAAGTGTAAAGTGCCTTGTATAGAGTCATGTATAGAGTCACCGTGTATAGAGTTTCCACATCTTTATACCTGCTTCCCCCCTATTCATGAGTATCCAATATTAGCTCGTCCAATGGTACAGATGGCTTACATTGACTGTATCATGTCTGTTTGCCATCGTACGGTATAAATGGGAACCGAAAAGGCAACATGGAACCTACCAAATGGTATTCTGATTCTACGGCGCATCCGTTGCAGGGAACCAACAGTGTTCTGCGAAGCTGATATTGGTTAGTTCTAGATAATCATGGATCTAGCGACAGACTGCTTGTGCAGCTATGATGACGACTTGCAAACACTTCGTGAAGTCACGCAAAATTTACAGTTAAAGAGGGATGAATAGTGAGCGTTGAGCGCTGAACGCAACCCAGAATGCACTGTCACAATAATTCCAAAAAATGGGTGACGTGGATATCATTTTACTCGACTACTATAGACCTGTGAGTCGTGGCAGGCCGTCGAATGAGGTGTCCATTCCGAAGGACCTCGATTTGGATTCTTCAACAAAGCATGTAGTATACCCAAACTTGGAAACGTCTCAAGATGTAATTCTTGGGCTCAGATGGCACGGAGATGATTACTCTGTTGTTTTTTCAAAAGTAAAAGATGGTGGTCCGTCTATAGCGGATCTGGGTCCACCGGTATCTTGGAAGCACGGCAGTACTATAAGTAGGGGTCTGGTGCTTAACCTTTTGATTAGCACATAAATATTTATGCCATATTCTCACAGACAGATGATATAAGTATATATATATATAGTAACACAGTGGACAGTCCGGTGAAGCACAGAGACGGAGCAGGGTGGAAAAAAGTAGCGAAGAAATGTACGTATGTCACGGTTCACATCACGTGCATGATCTGACCCAACGCAAGCAATGCGCTTTATCTACACAGTAGAAAGCGAAAACTTGTCTAGAAATTGTATCATAATTTTGGCGGCCATAAGAGAAAGTGTTAGAACATCTTTCACACTCAAATCTTTTGAAAAATAGGTCCATGAAATACACCGCGCATCCGCGCAAATTCTGGTCAAATAAATACCACGGCCCCGAGATCACGTCTCAGTCCAAAAAGACGTAAACTAGATCTGGGCTAGACCAGCACGCGGTTCTTTGCGGATTTATCATCATAGCATTGCGAATTGGCTTCCATCCCGGCGTAACTGGGGTTGCTATTCGTGTGTGTCGAGTGGGCGCTCTTTTCCATTTTGTCAATGGAGTATACACCTACAGTCGTTCTCTTGTCGCTCGTAGATGGATGAACAGAAACCGAACGCTGGACGGTAATAGATGAGGGGCCGGTTGCAAACTTCATAGCAGTTCCGAATTTCGGAGGTGATGGACTCTCAAACCTGTCTTCTCCCATCTTGATAGCCCGGAAAATTCGCCCGGAGAAAATATTGGCCAGGACAATGTGGCATATGATGAACCCAACATTGAAAGGAGCATCTAGAATGTAGACCGCAATAACCAGCCATGTTTTCGTGGCAACAATGACGCTGGGAAGTTAAAAATAAAAATATCAGCCATCAGATATGTATACAGACGCTTTCAAGGCTTTAAAATGGCGTACAGGAAGTAAAGCTGACTCTCGAGTAGAACGACTCTGGAAAAGAGGGGCAAATTCGTGCCAAAAATGACCAATTTCAATTTTTGCTGCGTGGTAGACTCTGAGTCGCGGAAAAGTATGTAAAGTCGGTATGTCATAGCGAAGTAAATCAGCGCGTCGTTAACGACCAGAACTAGCGCCGCAGGGCCTAGCCAATGGCCCTTGATGCTCTCTATGCAGTATTCGGTTGATCCTAGACGAGCAGCGGCGAATGTCTGCGTAAATCCAATGGCGCCGACTACTGTTCCAAGCCATGTCAGTCCAAAGGAGACCCTGACTGGGATGTTGTCACGATATATCGCATATACACGGAGGTAGAATGAAAGGGTAGTGGTAGCGACGACGACGGTCATGAGGCCGTTGAGTACCATTTCGTAGCGTCCACAATCGCTGACAATACCAGCTGCAGCACACATGATATGTCAGACATAAGCTTGCGGCCAAGGTACAAAGTTGATAGACTCACAAATCATGACAGAGCGGCCAAAGGCAAATGCCATAAGTAAAATCCTGCATACAAAGCTCAATTTTAGAATAATCTGAACACCTGTAGCGCATTTGACTCGCACCTAGTTATAAAATATACAAGCGTCTGTAGTCCAAACTTGTAATGGAACAAGATTTTATAGTCGTTACGAATGTTGTTTAGGATGTCCCAGACGAGCACCTATGAGAATGTTCGGTGTTCAATTTATTTGAATTTCCGAATAGGGGTGCTGTCAACGGAGGTGAGGAGCAGGAGCAGGGGGAGATGCGTACCGTTATTGCGCCTACATGAATGTAAATTGCAATGTTGAAATGGTAGGCAAGCGCGGGAGGAAGGTAACAAACGAGTGGCAAGGTTTCCGAATTCATGACGCCTGAAAAAGTTGGAACACGTATTAGCAAAATAACATTCTCTGGAGTTGCTCACTGCTACGTATCGTAGTGACAACGAGGATAATACGCACCTGTACAGTCGCTGGCGGGGTGGTTGAAAAATCTGCAGTAATGGTATTATCTGACAAGGTGTTTCCTAAGGGAAGACTCTGAAATGGACAGCATCTTAAAGCACAATCAGTATAGTCACTAGTGCGTGAGAAATTGGACTTGACATCACACGAATAACCTAGTTCTTGTGCCTTTGATGATACTTGAACAACTGTAAATTTACCATCCAAGCAATTCATACGACGGTGGAGGCAATGAGGTGTTTCCTCGGTAGTATATAGAACTCAATTGACAAACAACAGCAATTCTTTGATCTGGATGGCGTAGCTGGACTCGCATCAGCAATTTCACAGTTTACTTGTTCGCTTTTGGCTTATTTCTTTCTCGATAAAGCTACTAGCCAAAAAAAGGTGGAATTTTGAAATGTTATGCTATTTTATCCACATGTTTCATCATTTCTACCCGGAATCTGAGCAATTTATTTCCTATTGTTTCACCGAGGGATCAACTTTTTGATTTTGAGCACCTAGGTTTGCTACTTTGACGGTTTTAGCCCCCTTTTTAGGAGTTCTATGTAGTTCGATTGTTACTATTAGATTCAGGCACGCAGATACGCAGATAAGATTAGACAAGGATAAGATAAAATGTCATCTTTTCATTATGCCTCGGTGACCCCCGCGTCAGATTACCCGGCGTGTAACTCGGCTACAACTGTTTGACCTGCCACTGCTCGTATTCCATCAATTGTGATTTGGAAAACTGATTAGACAACAACCAAGATAGTTGAAGTTAGAAATCATCTTTTTTGTATCACTACACTATGTTGTGCCACTCGATACCTATTGAAAGGTTATACTTCGCTGCAAATTTAACACATATCTCTGATTCAACTCCACCCAATCGCCATATGCAGTCACATAAATCTATCGTCTGTATGACAGGGACGGGTTCATAGTCGAATCGAGCATCCTTCGACTACAACCACCATCATGCGAGGCTGCTCGACGCGCTTCCGAGCCCAGCTACGCTATACAGTGGCACTCTGGACTGCTCCAGCGTATGTGTGTATGTGCTTCTAGCCTGGATAGAGTGAGTAGTACATGCTACGAGCCACAGTAGCTTGATGGAGCGCCCCCCGTTGTTCCCGGGCGCTGATGGATGGATGGATGGATGTGTACACACACATGAATTGAATTGAGATCTTCTTGTATCACAGTTCTTCTTTCCTTTTTCCGAAAAAACCCGCAGAATCAGAATCAAACACGAAGTCAGAATCAGACACATCGGAATAATGTCGGAAAATTTGGAAATCGGAATGTCTTGATGTCTTGCTCAATCACCTCTGCTTCTCATCTGTACATGATCTGCATGTTCTAAGATATACTATTACTACTGACCAGTGGTGACCGGTGATCGATGATCTATGATGCGCACATCGTACATGATCAGCGGGATGGACAATTATACGTAGTATCTTATATCTCAAGCCCCGCCAGCAGGAATTCATCCTAGATATTATTAGTATACAATCTAGACTACAAAACACATATACGGACAATAAGGGTGACCATCTCCGTAACATACTACGCAGTAGCCACTCCCACGATACTAATACTAACACTTAGAAATTTTACCTTTCAAGTCCCTCGAGGGCAGAGGCGTCGACGATCCTACAAAGTCAGCTTTAAATCCTGGCAGAAAATTGTGTGAGTGAGGGTATTTACTAGACCGCTGACCGTTCTGTCTATGACAGAGGCCTGGCGAGCCGGTGTTGCAAATTGTCGATAGACAGACCGGACGATCTGGTAAGAAAATAACCGTTGGAGCAGTATATGATGCAGCTGGATGGCGTAGCTGCGTTCGGAAGCGCGTCGAGCAGCCTCGCACGATGGCAGTAGTGGTCAAAGGATGATTGATTCGGCTACGGACGCGTCGCTGTCATACAGGTAATGGATCTAATCTAATCTAGACTGCAGATCGGGCAGTCGGTCAGACTGCACTGCCACACCGTACAGAGTTGTAATGAAATCGTCTTGCAATTAGATTCAGAATCATGATGCCTTTTCGCGGGTCCGTACACAAATATTTATATTCTCGTCGTGCATATGCACTTCACAAACAAAAAAAAGTGTGGTAAATTCCATCCATTCTCAAGTGTATTATGATGCACCAACTTCAAGTTTTCAACGCATGGAGGACACGGAAAGTAGGGCGAGTTCGATACACATGACGTCATGGGACCTCATCCGCTCTGCAATGGGATTTTCCGCTTGTGATGATGATGATAATGAGGGGGGTCTGGAATCTGGATTGTGATAACGACAACAACGACGCAGCACTATGTATATGTCTAGTATATCTAATGACCACGACCTCGGATCCATCTAGCTACTTACTTGATTACTTGGTTACTTGCCGCGAGCTGGGAAGCCTGGGACGAGCGTCGAGAAAACGAGAGGACAAGAACGAAATTGCGTGCGTACGCAAAGAGAAAATGGGGGAAGGGAAGGAAGGAAGGAAGGAAACCAGAGAAGAGGAAGAAGAAGCGGTGACAGCATTTGACTCGGAGGAAAGGAATCGGATACGCACGCATGAACGCGCCGCGGATAAGTATCGTCCACAAGTTCAAACGACTCCCATCGCACGCATACGAGTCGCATATCGGGGAAGAAGTACCTCCTACTAAATATTTCGACGAGAACGACTCGCCATGCACTGTTCAGTGTCGGTGTCAGTGTCAGTCTTACTACACTCCACGGACTCCAAGTACTACATGGACCAATCTCAATCTTCAAGGACTTGGTAAAGATCGACCGACGCAAGTCTGACTCCGCGATGCAGCAGCATATGTACGTACTACCAAATCAGGAATAGACTATTAGACCGTGTGAATAATCTATCCGCTCGTGATGATGCATCGATGATGATCAGCCTGGGGGTTTGGATTGTGACAAGACAACAACGACGACAACGACGACCCGTCATTCTACTTACTGTAACTTTTTCGGCTGGGACGAGAACACAAGAACACAAGAAGGAAAGGAAGGGAAAAGAAGAGAAGAGGAATCAGATACGCACACACGCACGCGCACAACCGTCGCTTGCTCTTGCTCTTGTTCGACTCTGCCTCTCCTGGGATACCACAGCTAGTCTCTAGACATGTCGTTCTTCGGGTACGTCCTCCTCTTCCTCCCTCCCCCCCCCTCCCTTACCCTCATCTTACCCCTCCTTCTCAACAGCCGAAACCGCGCCCCGCGCCCCCCACGCCGCTCACCCACACCCACACATCCCCAACCACAGAGGAAAGACTCGGGCCCGCTGCCTCCCGGCTCCCGCTCGCCGTCACCGTCTCCTTCGCCATCCGCGATATCGAATGGGGTGGACGATCCGAGTCAAAGCGGCAACGGGTATAGTGGAACAGAAGGGATTCATGAGAAGGAAGAGAAGGATAAAGAGAAACTTCCGCTCTACCTCTGCTCGCCCTTCGCGGATGCTGCGCTCGTCAAGGGGAACTTTAAGACGATCGTGATGTTGCCGAAGTATACAGATATCATGGAGTGGGTGGCCGTTAATAGTCAGTTTTTTTTTTTCCTTTTGTTTTCTTGTCTTGTCTTCTCCATCTTTCGTTCGTTCTTTCTTTCGTTCGTCGGTCCATCCATGATAACGACAACATGACGATGCTAACGCCCCCGTTTGCAATACAGTGTTCGACTTTTACACGAACCTGAACGAATTCTACGGTGTCATCGCCGAGACGTGCACGCAGGCGACGTGCCCGACTATGTCTGCTGGTCCTTCGTGAGTTGTTCTTCTGCCTTTTCTTTCTTTTCTTTCCTTTCTTTCACTCGCTTTCTTTCCCTCTCTCGCTTTCTCCCTCGCGCACGCACTCACTCGCTCATACCCGAAACAGACTAAACTACGTATGGACCCACCAAGGCGGCAAACAAGTGATGCTCCCCGCGCCGACGTACATCGACTACGTCATGACTTCCATTCAGAACTTGATAGATGATGAGAATATCTTCCCGACCAAGTCTAGTGAGTTTCCTTTCTGTTTCTCCATTTTTCTCTTCACAAAAAAACCTCTACTAAAAAAGCACCTAACCCCAACCCAACAGACCACGCATTCCACCCCTCATTCCCCGCAACGATCCGGACAGTCTACCGTCAACTGCTCCGCGTCTTCGCACACCTCTATCATGCACACTACCCCGCGATCCTGCACCTCCGCTCGGAGCCGCATTTCAATTCGCTGTTTGCGCATTTTCTGGCGTTTGGGAGGGAGTATGAGTTGTTGGAGGTTAGGGATATCAGGGGGGATGGGGGTGGGAAAGGAGAGGTGGGCGTTGGGTTGCTTTGGGAGAGATGGAAGGAGAAGGGGATTTTGGAGGGGTAGATCTATGGAATGAATCGAATGGAGTTTTTGTGTGTTCCCTTTTTTTGTATACCCTTTGAATGAATGAATATGGAATGGATTTTATGTTGTGATTCGATTGATTGACTGATCTCGTTTATCAATTTGGACGTGGATGTGCATGTGCATCGTGGAAAAGGGAGAGTAGGGGAGTAATAGTAAACTTATATTATCATTATGGTTGTCAGTCGTCTTTTGTGAACGGAGAGGGAAAGATGAAATTTAAAGGTGGGAGAGTGCAAGAAAAAGGATGGGTGGGAGCTGAAAAAGTGAATGGAGAGCTCTGAGCAGGGGACTAAGCTGTGATGTTGGAACTTGGTTCGAAGGCTGGATCCGCTACGAACTTTGCTGAGTTGGGTACTCTGCGCAACTCGTCCGTCATTCGATTGCCAACTAACGCAATGACATTGACCATCTCTACTCGCTCCTGTTCTCGTCAACGGTCAAAGCCGTCCGGTACGCTTTGTTTCTTGATTTGCACGAGGGTGTATCGTCTGTAGTCGTCATACAACGCCTCATAACATAACTGAATCTCGAGCATTGAATACATGAACGAAATTACGCGCGTGTCATTTTGGCTACTGCTCTGACTTTATGAAAAAGATCGGTGGTGGTAACAAAATCACGAATGAGGGGCAGGTGGGTGCTGCTTGTTCAATTTTGTTGGATATACCTCTTCACTGGATCCCAGACTCCCACATTTTCTACGATGTCATACGAACAATGTAGATCTGGTTTTGAATATGTTAGAGCGCCCGGCGAGCAAAGCAGGCTACATAACTTACCACCTCGGGAAGGATGACTTAATCCAGACTCCCGTGCATCACCAGCGCCAAGTTCCAACTTCGAGACGCCATACCACCGATATTTTTCCAGTCTCGCTGGTAGACTTAGGTATTTTAAATGCGCTGCGCTCAACATCTACCCAGTGGTTCCAAATCTGACATTTTTTTTGCACGGCGGAGGCGGTAAACACTCGAGTCGACGATCCCTTAAACAGCGCTTGAAGCTTTCAGTGGATGTCATACAGGGGCGAGATTTCTCTTTGCGAGCTGGTGTATAAAGAGATTTGACCTGCGTTTGGTTTCAAGGAAGTCATCTCTCTTGGGTAATTATCAAAGAGGTTTGGCTCATAAGTAGCGACAGAGGAGTTTGACTCACAAATTTTGTGGTAGTTGAAGAGATGGAAGGGATTGAAACTACGAAAGATGTAGCCGAATGCGGAAACACAAAAGTCACACACACTGTCACTGAGGTGTTACAGTCATTCACCGGTCAATGAGACACACTAGTCAATGAGACAAAACACTTTCCCGGGGTCAGTTCTTGAGCTATTTCTTTACTTTTTTGTGCATTGTGCGCGCATATGTAGTCTTTATATCAATCTCAATTGTCTAAGGTCTGGCATGTTTCGATCTTTTGATATGTGCAAATAGGTGCTCAATAACCAAAAAGCTGAATATTATTTAAGTGATCCTGGCGTTAAATTGCGGAAAAGAGCTATTTTTTGGAGGGGAATATCATAAGGCATTCAATAAGTATATATTTACAGAGTTTCTGAGTTGAGTTAGTACTCCAGTGAACCAACAACCACTGAAAGGACCAAATCCCCCTTGAAAATGGGCAGATAAGGAATGTCACATTCCATCACACTTGCCACTTTCGTCAGCTGTCAGTGGAGTGGAGGGAAAGAGACTAGCGAAATGCCTAAATTAAGACAACGTGACAACTGGCTCATTGACTGGTTTTGAACTGATCTTCGTTTTTGGCACTGATAACATGCGATAAAGTGTTCAACAAATGAAATTTGAGTTTTAAACCAGATATTACATAGACTATGATACATATGCATACTTCTCTCAGCTCATAATGTATATATCCCTCTTATTTAAAATTTCCCAGGCCAATCTTCATTTGGGTGTCTCATTGACCGGTGAATGACTGTAGAGGCGTTCATCGCCGCAATCAATCCTTGTCTCCGCATTCACTGCTCGATCCAAAGTATCTCTTATACAATATCTGCAACAGCGATGAGCACTGCCATATCTCGTGAACGCTATCAAGAAATTCGCCGGGAATTTCAACGCTTCCGTGTTCTCATTATAGGCCGACGCAACTCGGGCAAAACGACTGTCCTGCAGAGAGTCTGCAACACCACTGAGAAGCCAGAAATAATAAACAAGAAGGGGAAGCAGGTGGGCGTAGATCATGTTTGCGCATCTCACAGTTCTCACTGCTTGGTTGTAGATGACACCGGACGATCACGTCCTTGCGCCAACAATTGAGGTCAGTCTTATCTGTGTGCCCTGCATAGATCTGGGCTGAATTGATACCTCAGCGAGGAATACACGAGATCGATGACGAGATGGTCTTTGCGGACAACGATAAATTCGTGTTTCATGACTCTCGGGGATTCGAGAGCGGTCAAGTGGATGAACTAAAAATAGTACAAGATTTTATCAATAGACGTTCGCAAGAAGTGAGGCTGGATGACCAATTACATGCAATCTGGTAGTGTACTTCCAGTGTTTCAAGATTAATGATCTCATTACTATTGAAACTAGGTATTGCATTCCGGTTGATAATGCAAGGCCCATAACATATGCAGAAAAACAGTTTTTCTCAGAATGCGGAACAGGAAAGGGTGAGCCTGTATTGAAATGTATTATATCATTATTTCTGACTGTACATAGTTCCTGTTATTGTAATTTTCACTAAAATGCATGTCAAAGATGCAGAAGAGTGGGAAAAGGACAATAACAAGCCTGATGATCAGCTGTGAATTTCTGCAATTCAGCAGGTGGAGATGGGTGCATGGGCAGAGTTGCAGAAATTAAAGTACCCTCCATCAGAGGCAGTCTACCTGGGAGGTAATGTCTGTTTATGCAAACAATATCTTTTGTATATATGGCTAAATGATTGAATTGATAGAAATTATACCAGAGAACATCAAGTGTGATGGTCTTATGCAAACCACCTTGAATTCCCTGGATGATGAAAAACTACGTCTCTTATTGGTCTTAACACAGCAGGCAAACTTGGAGGAATGCATGAAGGATGCATTGGATAGGTATGGATGTTTAGATTTGAAAACATTAAAAGTATATGGCACATAGAACTAAAATGTTATTTATTAGATATATGAGGGATGGGTGTTTCCCATATACCTATGTAAGCTTATTTGGAATGTTTTGGCTGGAAATGTGTATATTAATTATATATTCGGAGGAATATTGGAAGGTAAAATATTTCTAATATTTTTAAATTTTGTGTTTGGCTTATTTTTGTTATTTCATTAATGTCTCTGTGATAGTGGGTGAGTAGCCTTGACTCTTCTTTCTGGCTCTGCAGCACCTTATTTCTCCTGTTTATGCCTCTGTGATAGAGGGTGAGTAGCCTTCATTCTTCTTTCTGCCTCTGCAGCACCTTATTTCTCCTTTTTATGTCTCTGTGATAGTCAGTGAGTAGCCTTCATTCTTCTTTTTCCCTCTGCAGCATCTCATTTCTCTTTTTTATGTCTCTGTGATAGTATGTGAGTAGTCTTCATTCTTCATTCTGCCTCTGCAGCACCTTATTTCTTCTGTTTATGCCTCTGTGATAGTTTGTGAGTAGCCTTCATTCTTCTTTCTGTCTCTGCAGCACCTTATTTCTCCTGTTTATGTCTCTGTGATAGTATGTGAGTAGTCTTCATTCTTCATTCTGCCTCTGCAGCACCTTATTTCTCCTGTTTATGCCTCTGTGATAGCCAGTGAGTAGCCTTCATTCTTCTTTCTGCCTCTGCAGCACCTTATTTCTCCTTTTTATGTCTCTGTGATAGCCGGTGAGTAGTCTTCATTCTTCTTTCTGCCTCTGCAGCACCTTATTTCTCCTTTTTATGTCTCTGTGATAGGGGGTGAGTAGCCTTTATTCTTCATTCTATTTTCCGTTTTTACAGCACTTTATTCCTCTGGGGTACAATTTCTTTATAACAGAGTGTATGTACAATTCATTTATTTCTATCCTTTATTTTCAGACCTTTTACTTATTTTTATGTTTTTAGCAAACATTGGCAACCGAAATTCAAGTTGCTACCCAGCACAAAGTAATTTCTTGCTTTTTGTATATTAAAACTTGTTCGATTTAATTTTTAATTTTTACCCTTAGTTTCATGATTTGTTTAATTTGGTTAAAAAAGAGCAATTCTTGTCCTCAGTCATATGTTTACTTTTACTTATTTTTCAAATTTAAATACAGTCTGACATAGTTGTTTTAGGCTTTATATTGTGTTCAGAACACATTTTTTATTTATTCAATACATACCATAAAATTTCATTGTCTACTTACTTTTCACAGACTTTAACTCTTTATGAACACAGTGTTCATTCACAAATATTAAATGCTGTTTCAGATGCATTATCATCACAGAGTGGTCAGCCATTTCACTAAGTTTATTCTAAAGCTCTGCTTTGTATTTAACCAACTTTCTTCTTAGAACCAAAGAAATCTGATGATGTGGCCCAAGATCAGATTGATGACAACTTCACTATGTCATCTACAAATGAAACACAAGTATTGGGCAAGAAGAAAACCAGGCCCCAAACAATTATGCTGAAGCTAGGAAAGTTGCTTAGGCCACACTGTATGTAAATTTATTTTATGTTCTAATATTATTTGGATCCATCATTTATTTTATATTTTATAGCCAAAGCAAAGCTTAAGCCAGCAGAGCAGTTGACTACTATTCCTGAGTCCTTACCAGCTGAGAATGTCCAGCAAATCATTGCTACTACTCACTCAGAGTCCAACCAAGAGGCTGCTAATCCACTTGACTTTGAAGTATTGAAAGATACTATATGGAAAATTGTAAAAGACCATCACCTCTGTATGTTCTTTTTGTATCCACTTTTTATTTATATGACTATTTACTTGCACTTTCCATAGCTCTTGACAATCTTGCAGAGGAAATTCTGCAAACCAAGGCTTTTACCACTTCTGCCAGTGAAGAAGAAAAACCAGAGTCAAGCAAAGAATCAGAGTCAAGTGAAGGCTCTGATTAAAAACCAAGCAACAACCACAGCAATAAATAAAAATTAACAAGAAATCAAGTTATCTACACTTCAGACATTGGTGTTTCAAACTTCTCAATACCCCAATGACATAAAAGACAAAAAAAAAAAGTCTGTGTTCTTCTGTGACTTCTAGTATTCCAAAAAGAAAAGAAAAAAGATTTTGGACATTCTACGTACAACAATGTAACTTGAAATTGAATGAATTGTAACATCACCTGTAACCAATCCAGATTCCATAGATCTGAATTCTTAATTGACATTAATGCAAATAATTTCTGCTCATGATCCAAGTACAATGAAATTGGTGCCAATATAAACCTCACCTCATAACATCACAATTTATCAGCTAAGTGAACCGCTGGTCACAGTAGGGCTTAAATAGGAATCATCTGCTCATTTAAAACTGTGATCTGATTGGTTGGTAAATCCAGTCCAATGTTTGCTGCTGCTCAGCGCTGCTCGGCGGTGGCGCTTACATATAATTAAAATTTAAAAATATGCTCTCTCATTAGTATCACACAATGTTTGGCTCTTAGCAGTGCACCACTTACACATAATTAAAATTTACAAATGGGGTGTCTCATAGCATTGTAGGTGGGTTCAAAGAATTCATTGAACCACTGGTCACATTAAGGCTTAAAAAGGCTGTAGCAGAAAATTGTACACAGTGTGCCACCAGTAGTGCCACTACAACAATATAAATGCTAAATTTTGTATACCACATAATATTCTGTATTACTTGTAAATAGGATAAACAAAATAGGTACCCCAATGACAGGTATTGAATAACATACAATCGAAATATAATGCATCAGCACCTTGAGCATTGTGGTTCAGAAATTGTAAATATGCTGTTGGGCAATAAATAAATAAATAAAAATTCACAATAAATCGTCACGCCACATCATGTGCCACCCATATATATGTAAAGACATTGTATTTCAAAATTCATATAAAATGGGTTATTGCCCTGACCTGTACACTATTTCACTATCAAAAAAAGAGAAACCAAATACAGTTAAAAATCTTAAGTAGGCAGTGTGCCGCTGTCAACATGAAAAAGGTTTTCACTTGGGTTTACCGGAACTGAGGTGTTCGGGATATTCCAATTGGTTCAACAGTAAAATTTACCGAGGTGCCGTAATGTGATGTAGTGAGATGATATGTGAGTAACTAAAAAGAAAGATATGAATGTGAGTAGAGTGCTGAGACTATAATAGAAATGAAAAGAAAATAGATCAAAATCTGGATGATAAAACTTATCGTAGCTTTATCACTCTTGACCTTACGTGCCTTAACCTAGTGATACTCAAAGTATCTTTGTTATAATCAGAATCTGGATGATAAGGCTTATCGATGCTTATCACTTCTGAGTTATCGTTGATTGTTGACTATCAATCTTCTGTGCAAATCAGAATCTGGATGACAAGAATGCTTATCACTTCTGAGATGCGGTAATCGTTAAACGTACTTCTTCTTGGCAGAAATTCAGAATCTGGATGACAAGAATGCTTGTCACTTCTGGGGTATAGTAGACGTCGTAGGTATCTCTTCTTGGCAGAAAGTAGCTCGTGGCAGAAAGTAACTCGTGGCAGAAGGTAACTCTTGGCAGAAGGTAGCTTGTGGGAGAAATCAGAATCAGAATCTGGATGTTAAGGCTTATCGATGCTTAACACTTCTGAATTACTTAGAGAATAATAGTACTTGAGAGTCTTATTGAAAGGAAGTTGTAAAGCAGTAAAGTTATGGGGAAAAGGTAGAATGATTATTCTTCTTTCTAATCTACTACATATTTATACTGTTTTTCTATCCTACATCATAGTTCATGTTTCATGTTTAATAAGTGTAAATCATAATGCCTTAGTAATACATTAGTAATGGTATCCATAAGTGTTACTGACACATGTTTTATATGGATGTGTTACATGTTTCATAATGTTCCCGCGATTTATTAACCATGTGTTTCATATTTGTCACGTGTTTCATAATGTGTGTCTATTTATAAGTTTATGTTGCCTTGGAAGTGATAGGCTCTATCTGAATATTTGGGCTTGGTGTATTCTTCCTTCTCAACAATCTTCTGTGATCATGTTTTTGACAACAAACAGGATCTAATGCTGACAATGTTCGTGAAGATTCTTGTACCATTGGCAGGCAATATCGTAGCTAATGACGATCGACCTGGTCTGTGTATTCCGTACTGCTGATGCGAATATATAATCCATGTTTGCGTAGCTGAAAGTATGAATATAAGTCGATAATTTGAATAGAGTGTAAAGAAATGCAATTACCGTTCGCCTTTTTGCAGATTCCCAACACCGTTTGGCAAAAACATCTCGCCCCGGCCACAGAATGCGCCACCGATGCCGGTATATCAAAGACCACAACTGAATCTGGTCAAGGCCTGAGAAAGAGCCTGAAAACCGACACAGGTACTGATCTGTGAAGCGAACTCGATATAAAGCCGGATAAAAAATTAAATTAAAAAGAAACACTTACGTCGTCGTCGTCGGCTCTGCTGACAACATACTCCTCATATGGTTCTCTTCACACCATATAGGCCCATCCAGTTCCCAGACCCAGATCTCTAGAGTAATTGGATACAAGTTGATTCTTGAGTTGAAAGTTCGCGTCTAGGCAAACAATCATTTGATATAAGAACCTTGAGAAAATGACAAAAATTAGTACAAATTTTTGAAGCAACATTTGAGGTACGTACTGTTCGTCTGCTGGAGCATCTTTTTTATCGAGTGGAGTATTGATTCCAAAATGAGGACATGGGACACATGATCGCTAGTTCACTGTCGGCGGTTCCAGCGGTCCCAGATTTGTTGTGCCCCCTACCTTCCCTCTTGAGCAGCTTTATATGCCTCCACTGCAGCATCATCCTCATCAGCGAGTGGTATCTTGACTTCAAAGGTTTTGCCGCAACGTTGTCAGGCATACGTTCGAGGGTTTCATAAATATCATACATGGATGTTTTGGAGCAGAGAGTAAGGAGATGGATCAAGCGAAGAAGAGGGAATGTGCAGCAGGTCTGCACGACCTTCTGAGACACTGGGAAAAGACCTCGCCGAAGTAATTGGATATGTTGGGGAATAGCTCGAGTACAGCCGCAGTAACTCAGAGCGATTTCATGGACGCCGTTCGTGTGCATGACCTTGAAGTCTCGATGACATGGGATGGGCAGAGGGCACCTCATGCTCGCATGGTTTAAGTGGATTTTGAGGCCGAGTGATTTGAGGGAGACATTGACAAAAGTCTTGCCCACCCAATGCTGTCAATATTCAGTTGGTAAATGTCGAAAACGGAGCAACGAACACTTGAAAAAATGTACCTGAATCATATGGAACGGATGCTGGCGATGACATTTCACGCAGCAGTCTTGACAGACAAGGTTCGGTGTGAAGCAATCAAGGCAGCGATATTCTGCATCCTCTGGGCATTCGTTTCTGCATGCCACACAATCTGGACACCGTGTATCATCCATGAAGTCTCCCTGCCCTTCCCTATGAAGATCTTCGTCAAGGTATTCGCTGCGGTATTCATTCTTCCATTGAACGTGCAGTCTGAGCTATAAAAACCGGTGAGTGCTACTAAACAAGATATCTGTGAAGGTAAAACTCACAGAAATCTTGCTTCGAATCCGCTTTTTCTTGGATGGTTTTCTTCGCGAATGCGAGACTCTGCTATCGAGCACATCCACAATGACTTCCTCATCATACCATTCTCCCGAGCTATCTAACGATTGTTTGTGGTCGTTGTCTGGTGCCCAGGTGGTACCGATTGTCCATGTGGTACGGCCTTTCAGGGGCGAACGAGCAGAGTCGATAGGCACATTCCGACAACTGGTAGTCGATGACCGAGCTTGAACCACTTCAAAATCGTCTTCTAACGGAATTCTATCGTGGTAGGTGGACAGTTTTGCTTTTTTGCTGGCCTGCTTACACGTTGTCATGAGTCGGATTACAAGCCGGACAGCGAGAAAAAGGACTAAATCTGGTGGTTGATGCATTTGGACAAATGATGTCATACCAATATTTACATCAGATTAGACAAGTCCTTGCTCTGGCCTTGCTAATTCACTTCATTAGCTCAATATCTTCAGCAGGCTCTTGGATGTGAAGCTTGAAGCAAAGTTGTAACTCGCCCTATTTCCTAAAATAAAATAAAAACGCGAACACATGATCCGCACTACTGAACTTCATGTACGAGAAAAATAAAATCGGAGCAACACGAAACTTAAACAAGCAAAGAGATGCGGAGTAAGTATATCAATGTGTGCGCACTTATGGGTATTACTCATAGCGCCATAATTTCAGTGTCTTATTAACGTGCTGGTGCTTTGTAAGTGAACGGTTGGTTCCTCATTACTGGGTTTCCTTTTCGACCAGCTCATTGAATCGCCAACGAGTTCACTCAACCTTTCCTCTGACCTCCACTCATCCTCTTCAAAAATGTCCGAAGTAAAGAAGGGCAAGACCCCTCAGGAATTCACTAGTATGCTCTGCTCTCTATAGTCTCTGGTGTTCACAACTCATTTATGTTCAGTTGATTTCTTGATGGGCGGTGTCTCCGCTGTAAGCTTTTCCTCAATTACTTTCAGTTCTGTTATACTCATTCCTCTTTCTATAGGCCATCGCAAAGACCAGTGCTGCTCCTATTGAGCGTATCAAGCTCTTGGTCCAAAACCAGGATGAGATGGTATGTCGCCCATTTACACTTGCATTCAACATATGTAAGTATCTTTCATTTACCAGTAGCGTCTCATACTTCAGATACCCTACTAGTGCGGCACCATCCTATATGTAATTTATATTGTTTGACTCCAATTACTTACTCTCTTTAGAATATTTTGTTTTGTTTTGACTCAAATTTACCTTGAGAAATTACTTGCTTCTTTCACTCGACTGGACATCAATTCATTCGAGTTTATTACAAGTACTTGTTGAATATCTGCTTTTACATTTTATATGTTTTATTTCTTTTCTCGAAGCATCTTCGAACACATATGTAACAATTGACCAATTACTTACGAGCCACTTATGCACTTCCAAGTTTTGGGGCAGCAAGCCGTCAGAGCCACATTCTGGGATCACACAAAGTTAATATTTTGACCTGAAGGGTCTGAAAAAACAATACTATTATTGAATTCTAAATTAGGGATATCAAACTAGTACGTAGCCAAAGGAACATTCAAAGCTCAAGGACATCCATCAGGAAAACCCATTTTAGTCTAGGGGCACGTGAGGGAATTAATGTACTGATCCAATCTTGATGAGTCTTTTTGTATATTTCCGAGTCTTTGGGGATCTTTAGGCATATTTCATTAATCTAATTACCAAACTGTCTTTTAAGCTCGTTCTAGGATCTCAGGTACTATTTTTATTTACTAGTATATAGTTTGGTAGCTATATTTACTAAGCCAATTACTAATGAAAAAAGTGTCGCACTGGTCAAGCACAGTAGCCGATGTCCATGACAAAGGGACAGATACTTCATTCCCAAATTTTGGAAATAGCATGCAGCTTTGACGTATATTCTCCAATGGAACAATTGCCCCTTGAATATGGTTTGACCTAGTTGGTGAACACTTTTTGATGCGGTACATCATTCCATGCCTTGGTTCAGCAGTAGAAGTAAAAGCAGTATACCATTCCACAAACGCAAGTGGTCCTTTTGGCCAATTTTTTGGAGCAGGTTGTGGACCAAGAAAGGTTGACAGAGTTTGGGGTAAACTGAAAATTGCACGTACACGTCCTGCTCTGGTGCCAATAAGACCAGTTGTCTCAGCAGTATCTTTTGTAACAACAATGACAGAATCAAAGCGTCCACTGGGTATTGTTTTTGACTGAGGAATTGCCTTGACAATATCCTTCTCCTCTGTGTCCTTGTCTTTGACATCAAGTGGATGAAAATGAAACATGTTATATGTGTTTACTGCGGTAAAAGGAAGGTGATAATTTTCTAAATTTGGTATCGTTGTCCTTTCCGAAGTAAGATTATTGAGGAAAACTTTGAGATAATGGGTGAAATCAGGTGCGTTATGTTTTTCTTGAATGACGGATAGCGGGCGATTTAGGAAATCTGGTTTTTTTGAAATAGAGATCTTCGCAACAGTGCTTTTCTCTGTTTTGTTTGATATAGGAGTAAGCGCTTCTGCATGGACATTGAACATGTCAATCTTTTCCTGTCTGGATAGCCACTGAATCATTTGTGGGAACTCATCTCGCTGATTAGATGCCCGCCAACCACTTTTGGCAAAGTCGATATGTAGTTGCTCAAACATTTCAGTGTTGTAATTGTCTGTGGATCCAAAGAGCAGGATGGATTCCTTATAATGAAGAAGTGAGTGGAATTTTGGTATGTTGAAATCTGAGCGTATGCCAGTTTTGATAAAATAGCCCCTATTTTTGTGAAAGCGATCAAGAGCATCTTGAAGATAGCCAAGAGTCTCTGTATTGTGAGATTGATATTGAGCCAGGTAGATGAAGTTGAGTAGAGCTGTGATGGCAGCAATTCCTTCATTTGACATGCTTCCTACAAGACACCCCAACAGAATTTTAGCCATATGTTTGTGCTCTGTGCCTGATATTTGTGAAAGAGCTGAAATTCCATTTTTGAAGTGACGAAGGCCATAAGCAGTAGGTAAGGCACAGATGCGCTGGTCTAGCAATGCTGGCGTAAGAATGCGCTGGCACCAAGCTATAATGTGCTTGAAGACGCCTTGGTATAGTTGGTGCAGTACATCAGGGGTGATTTCAGTGTGTATGTCGCAATGAGAAAAGTCATGCCAGAATGGAGAGAAAACACCACCGGCAACATTTTTCTCCATGCAGAGTTTATGATATGTCTTGGGATTATCATTGCTTTGTTGCTTTGCGGTCTTCATAACCTCTAATGTCCATAGCTGCATGCGACTTGCAGTTTGCTGGGTATTTTCTAATTGTGTGGCAGGTGCTTGGCATTTCACGCAAGTGCCATATTTTGAACAGATAACAAGGCACTGCTCTGGGTAATCCGCCACATAACAGGTTAATGTAGGAAAAACCAATCGCACAGCACCGTTAGCGCTTGTCATCTCTACGCCAGTCTTGCCTGCAGAACGTAATGGTTCCAGAATGTGTCGCATGGATTCATGGAAGACGCGCTGTAGTCAGGATCTATGTTCTTGCTCGTTCATACGTGTTCTATCCATTTTGTGGACAGAAAGATAGGCAATGAGCACACAAGCTTTTTTAGAGGGTTTACGTCGCAAGGCCTTGGGTATGTTTTCTATGGTCAAATATACTGGATAGGCTGCCTTTCCACCGACAAACTGAGTCAGCTGAGTCTTGTCGGTAGCTATAATGACAGGTGCCACAGTAGTACCTTTGGGCAGCCTTGACTATATTTGTGGCCGATTAGCTTGTATGTTTCAGATGACTTTGAATCTCACCATACCTGTACAATGTGCCACCATTTTCCGGTCCACATCTCAGAGTACATACATTCATTTTCAACACGATCTTCATTTGGATACATTTTTCCTGGGCTGAAAACCATTTCTTTTGAGAGAACTGGATCCTTCCAGAAACTTTGAATGGCTGCAAGAGGATCCCGGAACCGAATTGTAAATGATTCTCCCAGAAGATCGTTGAATTGAAGGTGCCTTGTAGTCCAATCCCCTGCTTTTTCTGGAATGCTATCCACTTTCTTATGAAGTGCACGGATGTTGTGATACGATAATCCGAGATGTTCCACAACCTATATGCATAGAGTCAGAAATAGTATAGATAGATATTCAAAGCTCTACGTACCCCTGGAATCTTTAACAACCAATCAAACACATTTTGGCCTGGCCCATCTTTGATCGCCCATTGCGCAACTTTCCAATCAAGCTCCGAGTTAAATGGTGTGTATGGGCTGCCTTCCTTACTTTCCATGGTTATATCACCCTCCCAGTCCTTGTTTTCAGATGGCAAAGATGGAATGATGGTTGGTACTTCAATGTGACGGAGTATCGTTCCACTATTAGGAAACCAGTCCACAATGTTGTTACTTGTCTTGAAATCGAATATGTTCGCCCTGATTCTGTTTGCTGCAGTTGATGGACCAGGTCCTGGTTCACCGTCTGCAATGTTGGCTTCAATTTCAGAAAGAGGCTGATGGGGAATGTAATGAAGTTCGTCGCCATATGGTTCCTGGATGTTATCGAACTCAAAATCCTGGAATTCTGTATCAGGATCATAATTGTTGAAGTCGTCTGCTGTGGTTTCCCCTTGTAAGTGATTATCACAGCTCCTGATTAGAGGCTCCAATTCATTCTCATCTATATCCAGGCTTTTTAGCTTCCCCTTCATATACCAAGTGCATGATTTTGAGGTGCTCAAATGTGTATGCATCCCTTTTGCGCTTTGGAAGAGCATTGTACAGCCTGCATCACAGGGAATGCTCATGTTAATCAGAGGAAATGATGATAAGAACAGATGAATTTTGGGGTATATTAACAGAAGTGCGTAAACTAAGCAACCGTAAATTTAGAGCAACAACACAAAAATAGAAGAAATATACTCACCAAATTGCATTATATACAAGAAGGATGCTGATAATGTTTGATATCCTTGCAGTTACGCTTCAATTCCAAATCCCATTTAACATTTGACAACGGTGGAAATTAAATTCTGATCTTTGCAAGAGTCCTCATCGTTGGTGATGCTCGTCTTTGAACCTTTATTCTATGAAACAAACATGAACTTGCAGGGGAAATATATCAATAAAACATGACACATACCAATAGACGAATACTTTGAACCACTTTTTTGAGCCAGCCTGACCGCTTTCCTTCCAAAAATCCCCACAACAGGTGGTTTTCCAAAGTATCCATATGGTCAAAGATTTCCTGGAGTCTTTCTTCGCTTTCATAGATAGTGGGAAGTGAACAAGTAAAGTGGCGGATATACGGATATTTTAAAGAACTTCGCAATATATGATGATCCATCATTAGTTGGCAAATTGGCAATATGCGCCAGGAGTCCCTCAACGTATGACACTGTTTAACAACTGAGTGATCATGGAAAAGTACCAGTTCAAAGCTGAATTTTTGTTTAAGCGAAAAGTTAAAGTTTTTTTCTATTTCACTGCTCAAGGTACTTTGCAAGAGGAAGGGCGACGCAAGAAATATATTTGGTATTAGTATTTAAAAAAAGCTTTAAAAAAGAAATAACAAGGTCCCAAATCTATCAACCATCCATCAAAACATAAGAGGTTAGGCGTAAATCACGACAGAAAAAATATACCAGGTAGCTAAAGTAAATTAAACAAAGCCTTATATGCAAGGGACTGGAGATTTTGCCTTTTGAATATTCCATCGATTTCTGACTTCATTTGCTGTTCCAGAATTTCCAAAACATTTTCCACCTTGCGACGTCTTTGAATACGAACTTTATGTGCCCGTTTAACTTGAAAGGCCTTCTTGAATCGCTTATATTCTTTGATAGGGCGAGTAGGACAGTGGACTTGGGTTTTGTTAGTGTGAGTGAAACCGTGAAGCTGGTTGCAGTTCAGACTTGTGCCAAGGGCTATTTCGGGAGCCTCAGGCGCTAGATCATTAGTCTGGCATGCAACTGTTGTTTGTATGGTCTGAATTGTAGGTGATGGCGCCTGAGATGGATGGATGGATGGAGCCTTTATAGAAGATGGTGCATGATCAAACGGGGAAAGCAACAGTGAACCATTGAGCGCCATGAGCTCTGGCCTGTGATTAATGGGACATGTTCCGTGATAACATTTTCCATGTATTGGCATTGGAATGTCAATGGGAGAATCACCCAATTTCTATAAACACATACATAATTAGCAATGCATGATAGAGAAATGGTAATAAAACTCACCTGAATGTAACCGTTCCAAGGTGAAGGGTTAGGTGGTGGCAGTCGATTGTAGTAAAGGGTATAAGCCTCAGAATAGTTATCGTACCATCCGGTCCTGGTTGGTGAACCACTTGGAATGCTGGATGTACGGGCTCTACTGGATGATAGACCATCCACAGAAGAATCTGCTTGCCTTGGAGAAACAAGAGACTTGGAAGGTGGTGTAAATGTTGGTTTATGCATTCCAGTCTCCGTTGCAGATAAGGAGCGCATGTAAGCAATGAATTGTTGTCTCTCAGGCTCTGAGTCTGGAACCACTTCAGGATTCCAGGACATGGTGGTGAAGTAACGTTGGAAAGAATCAAGATGGTAAACAACAGCGTATCAACCCTTTTTGGTACAACTCCTTGAACTTCCGGGTTGCTTCTGTGGGGTACCAGAATATATCACATGACTGATTCGGTGACTTCCGTCTGGAGACTGAAAGTCATTGCGCAAAGTGTGATGCAGCACTGTATTTATTTTATTTAATATTATCTGATGTGTATTTCACCACATAAACAGAACTTGAGCAGAACCATGGCTCAAGACATGTTCAATATGCAGTCTGATATGGCATGAATAGAAATGAGTGACCAGATATTGAATAACAGATATACCTAACAGTGAAAGGTATCCAGCAACGCACAAAGTGTGGAAAATGACAGTTGTGGAAAATGAACATTTCCCACAGTGATCATGTGACACTGACGCCGTTTCCAGACACACGTCACATGCCGAATTTGAAATGATCAACTTGTTTAAAGTCATCAATTGCTCTGTGTAGCATATATGAGTCTAATATATTTTGTTCTTGTCTTTGTATTCACTATTCATCCCAATTTTCTTCCTGTTTGAACATTGAACTTCAACACTCAGGTTTGAAAGTTGAAGTCAAAATATGTAACTTGTTTTGCAGGGCCACCGCTACGCGTGGCAAATACAAGTCTTTTATTTATTTTATTGTTATTTTATTTTATTCAAACACATTGGCGTCCGCGTTGGGGTTGATGAGAACCTGCCTCCGCCTCCGCCATTAATGTTATAGATTGTTACGTATCGTTACGAATCGGAACACAAATATGTCGGATTTTTGTCAGATACAGTGCACCATAGAGGTAATCTTAGGTCTATTTATTTGTCTACCTGCTCTGGTTGCAAGACGAATGAATGCCGTTCGTATGTATTAAAACCCGACCCAGTAGCACCTACAGCCATACATACACATGTACTCCTTTATTTTTGGTTATATTTCTTTGGAAAACACTTCCTTCCCTTCATAACTCTCAATTCGCCAATGTCCGAGCTGCACTGCGGGAATCAACGCAATGCTATATGACAATTCATGTAATAGCGCATGCGTTGGCACAGAGGATATGAACCAAGAATAAATGTTCTCCTATCCAAAGCGATGACAAGATAGGTAGATAAATGGGACCGCAATGTCCAATCATGACGGCGGGATGTTGAAGGGGATAAGGGGATCCGAGATTGATAAAAGAGAGGTCAGACCGAGTGGTAAGAGGAACAGCATGCGCAAATGCATCAATGAAAGAGGCAGGCCGCAGGATTGAGCGTTAAACATTGGTATTAAATACTAAAGGTGCTTACTGTTTCATCGTAGACCAACTATGCGATCAAAATGATATGACTCTATATTGCTTGCAGTGCCGATTATGAAGACTTCACCGGTGTCCAACAACGGGAATGATGCATTAAAGATGTACAGTAGTAGGCTCACTACGATGAGAAGAGAGTATGGGTGGTCAGACAACATACTTGATGCAGACAGCCCTTGGGGATACACCATGCCCACCATCGATGGTTATACATGGCAAATCATCACGAAATGGTGTGATAGGAGGGTGACAGATAGTAGTCATGACTTTTTCGACAAAGGATACACACCGAGGGTGATAGGGATGGCCATAGAGATGTAATGATAGACAGCTTCAGTAAGAAACTCGTACGCACCTACCCACATTGCCGCCAGCGTACATACACAGCACGCTTCAGTGCCTCTCGGACATGTACAGAGGTACTAGAGTATTATACCTCATCGACGGCATAGAGGACCTACACATTGAATTGTGGCTGTTTATGCATACATAGCGAACCATATTTAAATTGGGCAAGTGAGTCTCTCAGACATAGGAAGTGACTCCTGACATCATCTCCAAAGTTCAAGACGATCGGTGGTTCTAGGTTGAGAAACATGTGAATATATTCGATTTTAAAAGGTCGAAATATGTCTTGCTAATCGGAAATCAGGACCGGAGGTCAGCCAGTGCGGACAAATTTCTACATCAAGTTCCCTTAGTTGCCCATTCAGGGTGATGCATCCACAGCGGAAATTACCCAACTTCCTAATTTCATGTATCAAGCCGTCTGGCTGGCCTATTGTGACCGTTTGTGACTATAATCATGTGTCTGCTGTTGATGGCATCAAATTACAAACATATGACTTTTTGCTTGCCTCTATTTACATGTTTGGGCTCCACTGATATGTTTATATGGCCTCAAATGCAAACAAATAATAAATAATAATGTCAGCAGGCAGGGGCATGCAGGATATAAAACAAACAAAGCCTTTGAGTGACATCACATCCAAACAACCCAATAAGGCAAGAGGACTTTGGACTTTGAGATTTTGAGATAAAGGCCTTTCATGCATGACAGATAGGACTGAGATAAGACAGGATAAGATAAATCTATTTTTAGAACAGTCCTATTTTTAACTTTGTTCTATTTTTAGAACAAAGTTCACACTTGCCAAAGAAGAACATATTTATTTTTAGAATATGTCTATTTTTAGATCTATTTACATATTTGGTAGACTAGATCAATCTATTTTTAGTTCAGATTTATTTTTAGAACACTTTAACAAAAAATAGTTTTGGTGGCTGTGTGCCAGATCACATGCACATCACATGCATATCACATGCTTTTCACATGACTACGCCCTTCTAGTAACTGTCGGTCACCCTGATACATGATATTAGGCAGTTGGGCCATTTCCGCTGTGGATGCATCACCTTAAATGGGCAACTAAGGGAAACTCATATAGAATTCTGTCAGTACTAAGTGCGGAGGTTGCGTTCCCCTACTACAATGACGGTATGTCAGTAACGAGTAGAGCCTGAGAGGTAAAAAGTGTTAACGTGCAAGGCATAGAAATATGGGGTCATGTATGGTGAATGAGATGATCGGGCTCGAGGACACACTTCCTGTATGTGCTATGTACTGCTTGGCCCGAATCGAGGTAGTGAGATCAGCTTGTGAAAGGAAGAAGCATGAAAGGACCATCTTAACAAGAAGCTATGAAAAGAATGTACCTGCCTGCAGCTTGTTCACGACAATCGTTAACCAGTATCGCATGGCCTGGGGTGATAATAAGAGGTGCAGATGAGGGGCAGGCTCGACCATTTGAAATGGATGAACGCACATACTAAAATGTACAATAAAACATAGCGACTTTTGAGCAATCATTTCATCAGCACATAACTCGTTGAATTGACAAAAAATTGGGCATATATGGGCCTAGAATGAATGATACATACCATAGCATTTCATTACTTTTGATTGACAATCAAGGGCTTCCCTACAATCACTCTGAGAAAATGGAGGAGGTGAATGGGCTGATACAGGGACAACTTGATCAATGTAAATCACATACTTGATAGCCATGCTGATGACTTGGGTTATACACATCCATTTAGACAGTCGTCCTCGAGATCAGGAGTTAACTATTCTGGTAAGCATGGTCTGGATTATACAGGCGATAGATACAGGAGAACAACCAATAAAAGGGTTACCCAGCCATATAGCATATATGAGTGTTTTATCGGTCACTTGAAGCTTACACTACATTTCTAAAGCTGCTGGAAAGCTAGAATGATTGGAGAGGTACATATACAATACAAAGTGGATCGGACTCTTTCATCGATATATACTCACCCATGAGTGAACAAGTGATAAGGTAAGAATATCTGAATTACACAGAGAGACAAAGCTCTGAATGTGAAGAAAGCATGTATGGAGCTTGATGAGTCTGGTTGAGGGGGGCACAACCTAGACAAAAGCCAAGAAATCGATAGCTAGTCCGACAGATCAGTGAAGGGTTTGCAATCAGCTCTTGAATTATTTCGAGTCAGAGACAGATAGTGAGTTTCCAAGAGCCTGGAGCAGGACAAGAGTGAGATAGGGAGAGCTGAAGTGGTGGTGGAAAGGAAGAAGAATATTGTCTCAGATAAGGCTCGGCCCTGGCGACGCGACGCATAACGGAAGAAACCGAACAAGTTCGCGTGACCGTTCGCCAATGAAGCTATCTGTTCCGTTTTCTGTGTTCGCTCTCCACTCTTAAATCATAGCTGCTGGAGAGTCCATGTCTCCTCTTATACGTATCGATTATCTCTGCTGGTTTCGTATCATCTCTAAAACATCGTATTTGATCTTGGATTCCGCGTACTCAATCAAGTGAGCTCTTCTCGTCTCCATATTTAACAACTTTACAAAGATGTCTTCTACTTACACCCAATCATCATCATCTCAGAGAGGCTTCCCCATGTTGGCCCCCTCCATCGGGCACCTCAAAGTTCCGACAATGCTGCCATCCTGTAATTGTGAAGCTCAATGATGGATGGCTCATTGTATACCGTGTCTTCTCAACCAGTACACACCTTTTCTCTGACATGCCATTGTGCTCACATGCTCACATTTACCTCTTTCCAGACTCTCCTCCTCCTCACTTCGACCAACGGGGTATCGATCAATTGATGGGATGGGTATGGTTCCCTTAAAGCTAGGACACGAGTAGTCGGGATGGATTTCCTTTCTTCATGTATGGCACATGGGCCTTGGGCTATCCTCTGGCGGCCACCGCTATAACCTCCTTTTTTTATTGCGAACAAATCCCTTCAATTCTTTTTTATCGTTTCCATCATACTTCATTTGCGCGTTTTTTTTGGCGCCAGCATTCGTGGACGAGGAACTGCAGCCTTCATTTGCTTGCCGCCATAAAACAACTATTTCATTTTCTATCTTACGCACCGACTCACGTTGTTTCTTTGCAGATTATCTTACTGTCTAATTTTCTTTCTCTATTCACAGACGCTCAAATTGTTCGTCATCAAAACCTATAAACACATTGGTATATTCCTCGAATACACCTCTGGGGTCAAACAATTTGACCACATCTTCGTGCACCGACACCTGCTCCGAAAAGATGGAGCAGAACTATTCTCCCAGCTCATTCCGTGTCTGGTACATCCACCATCGCGATTCGAAGCTGGACCGACAGCCAGCAGAACACGTTTGAAAAGAGGGTGGAAGATCTGGAGAAGCACGAGATGGAGTAGCATGAAGGGGCAGCGGCAACGCGAACGTCACACCGACACCTTCTAGGGCGCAGAGCCATCGTCCAGAGGCGAGGAGTAAGAGGTCGGCATCGTCCAATATTGTTCCGCTGATTGTTACCACCGCTGGCGCTGGTCAGACCAGTACCACTGTATCCGCGTCCACTGTATCCATGCCCACCCGCAGCCGTTCGACTCAACCTGAACACATCTACGAAAGCTCGCCCTGGCGTAACCATCGACCCCTCTGTATCGCTGCTCACTTCTCCACCCTCTGTTGTTTCCAAGCCGGCTGTTAACAAACCTCAGCCAGCTACATCACAGAACAAGGAAATTCCTGGCTACAAGTATTTCGCTAGCCCTGCTGCGTTGGGTCTGAATAAAGACGATCTGTTCGCATTGTGTCGGAGCTGCCTCCAACCACCTCTCACCACCCAGTCAATCCAGCCCATGGACCGTTTAGATACTCCATACAAGTCGAATACTATTCGGAGTCAAAGGAACGAGGAAGGAGACAGCCGAGCGGAGCTAGGAGGAAGGAGAAGGAGGATCATAAACAAAGTTCTACAAATGAGAAGGCCGTACCTGGCCTGCCTCCTTCAGCAGCAGCACCGACGGCTTATCGTGCGCCTGCGGTTCCGAGTGCATTACCCCCAGCGCCAGAATGAGGGTAATACTATCACCGTACCAGCTACAACAAAGAACGCCAACGCCAGTTTACAACCACCGATGCCCACCGCCATGCCAATCCCATAGGGTGCAGTAGCACACTCCTTATTTATGAATTCCAACGTGTTTACATTGTTGTTAAATCCTTCCAGCACCTTGTCTTCACCTGCGAACTCGGCCACGTTCTCATCTCCTTCGCAGGACTTTGGCAATGTGCCGTTGAAGGCGAGCGAGAGGGATGGCAGGCAGGCGTTGACGAGGACGAAGAATGTAATGCAGTGGTTCAGGAGCAACGCAAAGGGCAGGGCATGGAAGCCTTGCTCCTTACCCTGTTACGTCTAGCATGGAGGACTAATCATTATGAGTGCAGGATATCATGAGTGCGACAGCAGAGCGTTCAGGAGACGGTTGACCACAGACGGAGCGAGAGCGACAAGTGGGGTGCACATGAGAGCAATGGGAAAAGCAGAAAATCGAGGCGAGGCGGAGGGAGAACGTAGCCCTACGATTAACGTTGTTCGACAATCCCTTGACGTTATGCAGATCAAACTTATCGCTTTCTCTGGATCACCTCAAGTTCCAATTCTTTTAACGACAGCTGTATTGGCCTCATCATTGCCTTTGTGTCAGTTGCAACGCCTTCTTCCACCGCTACTCTACATCAATGCACTCTTTAATCAAGATTGACATTCCTGTTTTATCCAGGATCCCTTCTACTCGTTTAACCTCGTTTTTATCGGAATTCGTACCGTTTCTCGCACACGCCTGCTGACACCGTATCTTGGTCTTGGTAGCACGCCATCCTTCTATACCGGGTTCATACATTTACCGCCCTGGTAGGAGTGTCGGTGGAGATGCTGCTTTACATTAGAATTCCTGCACAAAATTCGCCCCTAGGACTCGAATTATCTTGCCCATAACTATGTACATTCATACGTTACTTTAGACGATAGAGCACGCTTGAGAGCGTGTTTAATTTCAGTACTTACTACCTATAGATAGACCATTAACCGTAACACAAGTGAAATAAAAGGAAATTGAATCGCTCCCGCTAGCCTGGACTCGTGTCTCATCAGGTGCTGGTGCAAGTAGTGGTAGGGCGTCATCACCATTACTGGCATCATGGTTTGTGGTCGGCAGTCGTTGCAGTCTTCATCATGGAGGTTGTTGTGCTAATGCGGTAACATTATATAATCTGAGCGCAGGCGCCCAGCGTCTGCAATGGGAATTGACTTGTGATATGGACCAGGCGTCATCACTCTCAGGGAATTTTGCTGAAGGATGAAGCTCAGGTAACTGTTAATGAAATTCAATGTGTCAGGAAGGATGGAAGTCCCTTTTCCATGTTCGCTATCCAATGTAAGTCGTCCGCCTGTTGTCATTTTTTTTGTTCTTACTAACTTTTCTGTTTTCTCCCAAGCTTCAGCATCTAGGCAAGCCAAATGCAAGCCTTGCTTCAACATTCCTTTTAAAGTTATGGACCACGGTCATTTGAACTGCCTCCCATCGTGTTTGCTCACATACATAGAAAAGATGGAAGGATTAGCGTGGGAGGGTGCAGTCTTGTATGTTTTTTTCCAGAGCCGTCTTCACTTAACTGAATTGAATATATCAGCCACGCATCCGGAAATGCTGCACTTGAAGAAAGAACTTTCTCAGTGCCAAGATAAATGTCTTGAATTGGCCTTCAGGAAGTGCTCATACAAGATTGCCAATGCCATAACATGTTGAAAAGCCGACGAAGCTGGTGTTTGGGGTTGGTGGAAGGTTGGTATAATATTCGCTCTGAGTAAGCTGTACAAGAACTTATGACATATTTTTAAGCTGCGAGGGATGAGTTCCAGATAGACATGATTGCGGAAGCGAGCAGAAAACGGAGACGGCTTGAAAGGGAACGACGGATGTTTGAAAGACCACAGTCTGGTGTGTTCACTATCATTCCGTTATCACTCTCTTTGTTTATTAAATCCGTGTCTACCAGGGCGCCGCATTCTACTCCCACCTCACGTTGGCATCCATAGCTTACCACCATTGCCAAATCTCCGCCAAATTGTTATATCATGCCCATTTGGTCATAGGAAGCCAACAAAATCGGGGAAGCACCACTCGCATTCTGATTATCCCAAAAATCTCGCGTACCCGGAAATCTCGACACTTTCTGTGAGTGATATAACACAAGATCTCCGTCTCACTCGGGGACCCCATCGCATGTGCCCAACAGTCACTTTCAGGGTATGAACGGTCGCGGATCGATATCCCCTGTTCATGTTATTTCGAATGGTTCGTCCGCTCCTGGAGCAGTATCGAAGACGGATGGGCCCTGGGATAAGCCTGGGGTTTAACTCGGCTAATGGAGGGAAGGGTCCTGATTGGGATACACGACCAACACACGAGGAAAATGGGAGAGAAAATGTGGAGAGAAAGGGAGCGCGACAGAAAAAGAGACGAACGAGAAAGAGAGAAAGATCTCAGAACGTGAAAGACTCAGACAGAGAGACAGAGAACTCCTGGAAATTGAAAGGAAGAGGCAGTGTGAGCGCCAACATGCCCAATGTCGACAAGGCCCTCCCAGTTCAACACATAGTAATCTTCAACGAATGCACAACAGTGGTGTTGGTGGTTCCTCGGCTCAAGGATCTAGCAGTGTTCCTCACCATCACCATCGAACGCACCACCATCATGTTGTGCATCATCATCATGGACAGGGTCCCCAGCACACTTCATCGTCTTTACCGCCGTCAAGCTCTGGAGGTGCTCCTATTGTACATAGTTCAAGATCCACTTGGGAGTATGACAACTCGAGGCTTCCGCCTTCACTACATCAAAATTCTGGGTCCAACCATCCTCTTCCAACCGAAGTCATAGCGCTATCATCTGGAAAGACCTCGCAGATATTTTTGATTCATAGAGAAAGGGAGATTATGGAGAGGGACAGAGAAACTCGTAAAATGCACAACCACCGCCATTCATCCGGTCCACCCATGATGCCTCCTGACGAACGGGGTGATCGTCCCATGGCCATGCCATTTGTCATGGCTTCCAGCCAGACTATGCAACAGACTAACACGGCATTATTGTCAGCCCCTTATCTGAACGGGTCTGGTGTCAATCCAACTGCTTCTCAGAGGGGAGGATCTATGTGGAATACGCCTGCGTCGACAGAGGGCCCACCCTACAGGGCATCGTCTTCCTCTGCACCTCCCTCAGGATATTCTGGACCTCATGATCTTCACTCTCGCTCTCCGGTGCAAGGACATCAATATATGAGTGCTTCATCTCACATTTCCTCTATGAGGCGAATGTCGAGCAACACTATGTCTTCCAATCTTCATAGATTAGGGTCTCTTCTGCTCCCACTGTCTAACCAAGCAAGACCCCCTCCTAGTCCATCCTTCTCCAAGTCCATATCAAATTCACAATGATCGCCTGTTGCAAGGTATGTGTCGAAGTTTGATCCCTTAACCGTCACTGATTGATTGGCATGACGATGCACAGTCCGAAAAATCGACCACTTTCACCACCGCCTAACAGTGGCGGAAAACAACTTTTATCTAGACCGCTTCCTGGTCCCGGATACTCTTCTTCGCCTCGCCTTTCTGGACCTGGGTGAATTGCCACCCCAATCGGCCAACCTTCATCAGGCCCATTACCACCTATCGTGATAGAGAGATGGAGATTAGGGAGAGGGACAGAGATACTCGTAAAATGCACAACCACCGCCATTCATCCGGTCCACCCATGATGCCTTCTGGCGATCGGGGTGATCGTCCCATGGCCATGCCATTCGTCATGGCTTCCAGCCAGACTATGCAACAGACTAACACGGCATTATCGTCTGCTCCTCATCTAAACGGATCCGCACAGCAACAACACTCTGTGTTACGCTCAGATCCCATCCCTCAACACGAATAACAAGAAAATATAACAAATCTTTCAAAATCTTTTTGAGAACCTCCCTTACTTTCCTCCGACTTCCAATGTACCTCGAATATAACGGTATCGCACTGGTTCATGCAATCAAATGATTGGGGCAAATAAATTCTTTTCTTCATCGTGTTTGTCAACCCCGGAAATGGAAAAGAAGGATGGAAGGTGGAGAACATGAATTTCGACGTCCTGAGCTTAGACTAATGTATCCGCAATAGTGTTGGAAAAGGAGTAGGGAAGAACATAGCTAATTTTCCCGGAGCGGAAACTTTGCAAGGATCATGTACCAGCAAAGGTTGATCAACAAAAGGTGAGTCTTGAGTTGTTTCAAACAACCTCATACCTCGTATCTAAAGTTTATCACCGTCAATCTCTTGTACTCAGTTTATAGGCTGTGCTTGAGAATTACCTACAGCACAGAATTTGTACCCCTTTAGCGAGGCATGTACAGTGACCCTCTAACACTTTGGTCGGAGGCAAATGATTGCCTATGCCCTGTATGTCTGGGAACAAAATCGACGTGGTTGCGGCTGAATCGAGTGAGAGCAGGATGTCCACTAGGAGCAGCAAGCATGGACATGGCAGGACAGGCCTCAATGACGATGTGGACGTTGCGGGGAAAGATATGTTAGGATTCAGGACTATAAGACAGAGCAATCGTGCGGTCTCCTGTTCGGAAACTGATGAGGCCGAAAGGGAGACTTCTGGCGCAAAAGCAGGCCAAGGCGGAGGGTATAGTTGACTGGCATGATGACCTGGTATGTCCGCTCTTTGGTCGTTCCTAATCACAGAATCTCATGCATTTTGTCTGTAACAGGTACGAGAAATGTTTCACATGGAAAACTTCGCTATGATGCTCTTGTTTGACCCACCAGTAAGTGCTAATGAGATTATTTTTTGACCAAACCTCTGAAAGAAATACAGGAAGCTAAAGCTGATAATACGGCCGTCTTTCAAGAGGTATTATTACTTTATCTGCGGTATATTATTATACTAAATTTATTCTTTCTAGCACAAAGCCAAATATGATCTCATCGACCATGCTGGTCCAGTTGCAGGTCCGTCACGACAAACTCGAGGAAGACGGAATGAACAATGTCACAGTTTGGCAACTTCTTCAATATCAGCCCAGCCATTGCCGTCAAAGAAAAGGACTCCCAAATCCAAATCAATCTCAGGCAAAGACGAAATACTGCAAACCTTACAGGTCGTTCACAATAGTCAGAAAGGACATGGCAAAGAAAAGCAGCGAGAAATCATTCATAGAGCTGATGATATCTCGACTGTTGTCGATATGGTACCTAGGGTGCAACACTTTCTATACGACGAGTTCATGTCGCGAGCGCAGACACAGGACGCCTTAGACTCAGGCGTTTATCAAGAGATTGCCAACATTGTGATGCAGCTACAAAAAGTGTGCAACCATCCCGATCTTTTTGAAGTTCGGCCTATTGTTACTTCGTTTACTATGTCCCGATCAGCTGCAGCTGATTTTGAGATCAAGGATCTACTCATCCGCAGGAGGTTTCTGCACGAAGAAAACGAAAGGGTTAATCTGGACGTTGTTCGCTTGCAGTTTATCAACCACCAAAATGTGTCTCTTCTCACCACTGTAGCGATTCAGAACCTTGATGCAACGAACTTTCTACCTCATTGTTCGCTTAAACTTGGAAAGCCCCCACCCTACGGCACTCGCACCAAAAATGGATTTCGCAAATATACCGCATATACTGATCAAGTTGAGAAAATCCCTTGTTGGTCCCACATTGCATACCTCAACAAGATACGTTGTTCACGTATTCCAATATATAGTTTTGGGCAAATCTCTGTCGTACAACAGCTCGTTAAGCCTATCATTCCTTTCACCTACCTTGATACCCGTCATGACTACTTGGAGAGTGTTGATCGAGTTAACAAACTTGTGAAATCCTATGCCGAAAGAGCAAATCAATGCTCAGATTTAATCAGACATTTTGCTTTTGTTACTCCTCCCATTGTAGCGATGGATCTGCTTCATTTGGCCCTGTCCGGATACTTGAGAACAGCCCAAAGTTAACCCTTGGATTTCGACAAACTGCTGCACCTCATTAACGTCAGACTGAAGATCGCTTGTCCTGATCCTGATCTATGGCTATTGCAGTATGATTGCGGCAAGACACACTTTTTGCATTGATCCCTTCCTGTTACATTTTCGCATTTTGAGTACACCATAAATCCCCATAAATGTATAGAATGCTATATCCACCTTTTGTTTTGTCAAAAAGCACCCAGAACATAGCAAACTGGACAATATCCAGTAAAAACCGCTTTTTTAGGAAATTAGTCATGTGAGACAGATGCCACAGCCCCAGATATGATAAGATATGATAAGATAGGTTGTCACAGCCACAGATAAAAAAAGATATGATATGATAAGATTACACAGCCACATAAGATAAGATATAGATTACAGAGCCATATGGCCGATAAGATAGCACAGCCACAAATATAAAAATTATATGGTTGTGTAGAGAAAAAATCAGGCATCAATGTAAATATTTTTTATTACATAACCATCAATGGATCAGCTGCAAAACACAAAATACTTTTTGAACCTTGTGTATAAATCAAAATAAAAGATTGAAATATTCATAGCAAGCCTCAAAAAAAAACTAAAATCATGAAAAATGTGTGCTATACTATTTTGGGTATGGTCTATCCAAATATATAAAGTGTTCTAAAATTAGATCCAAACCAAAAATAGATACATCTAAAAATAGAACCAGCAAAAACAAACATGTGTTTGAGTTTGATGTTATCAACAGTAGACATATCATCTGACACTCAGGGAATGCTGACATATAATCACAGATATTTCAACCCAAACATAAGAAGTAAAATTAAAAACAAAAATTAAAAGAAAGATAGACAGAAAGAAAGAAAGAAAGAAAAGATAGAAAGATAAAAAGATAAAAAGAAGAAAGGAAAGAAAGAAAGAAGGAAAAAAAAGATAGAATTTGTACAATAATTAGTTTATTGACCATGTACATATGTCCCCTGCAGTCAAAGGTGCCTGACTATGTTGATCTTTCTATTTACTCACAGGGTTAATAGTTTTACCTGTGCCCCTTGCATGGGTGGATCACCAACATGGCAAATGCCAGTATCTGTATATTAGAAATATAGGTCTGCTATCAAAAAGTCAACCCTCATACCCAAGTCAAAGTTGGTTGACCAACCCTTTTGCTCAAGTTGATCAGTCATTCTATCACTCAAGTCAACCCTATTACCTAAGTCAAAGTTGGTTGACTGACCCCACCAGCCAACCCAAGTTAAAATCAGTTGACAACCCCCTCATTCAAGTCAATCAGCAAACCATATTGCTCAAGTCAACACCTTACTCAAGTCTAGCAGCCAACCTTATACCCAGTCAAAGTTGGTTGACCAACCCTCTTATCCAAGTCAATCACCTTACTCTACCACCCAAGTCAACCCCCTTACCCAAGTTCAGCAGCCAACCTCATACTCCAGGCAAAGTTGATTGACCAACCCCCTTACCCAAGTTGACCAGTTCATCCTACAATCCAAGTCAATCCCTTGCCTAATTCATCTTTCCTATCCATAGAGGACCTCTTGCATCTCTGCTTGCCCCAACCCATTCAACATCCATATAGCATTTTTGAACTAGCATAATACTCTTTTGTAGTAACACAAAATGCCCTGAACAGCCCTCAATATACAAGATACAGGTCTATCAAAGACACCATAGCATAGCTTATATACATGCCTACTATCACTCAAAATATGACCACAAACACATTTCAAACACCTACAATACAACCAAAATGATGGCCCCAATATGCAGGAAAGTACCCTAAAAATAGCCAGGATTGTATGCCAGAACACACCATAGTATAGCTTATATACATGCCTAATATCACTCAAAAGATAACCCCAAATACATCCCAAACACCCACAATACAACCAAAACAGTACCCCCAATATGCAGGAAAAGTACCCTAAAAATAGCCAGGATTGTATCCTAGATCTGTCTTAGAGGACCTCTGGAACCAGCCCCCATTCTGGGAAATTTCCCTAGTGACAAGAAAGATCCATGTCACAACGACATCAGAACGCCAAGAGGAAAGAACCTACAGTCTTTTCTCTTCTATCTTTCTTCTGTTTTACCCCCTCTTAGGTTGCAAAAAGATCCAACATTTTGCAACCTAAGAGGTACATTTTATGGGACCACTGAAGTGACATATGTTTTGTACCTTAAGTTTGAACAGACAGTAAAATGCAAAACATTTGAATTCTTGAACTACTGGAACTTAAAGCTCAAACATCAATTGGAATCTATCATGATGACCTCTACAACTTCACTCTCTTTCCTCTGCTGATAAACCCCTTTCTCATTCTTTTTCTTTCTACTATAAATAAGAATAAGCACACTGGTGTGAAAATAGATTATTAAAGCAGTGTTTACTGTTCTTGAGTTAGATCAATGGGATGAGCTTGGTTTGTACCTGGTCGGAGAGTTTCGAGGTAAATTATTGTCCACTCATGAAAGGCATATAATTTGATCTGAAGGCCACAGCTGGAGTCGTATTTCCATGCTGGTCCCAGGATGGTGCCATGTAACGAGGCTTTCCTGATGGTGGGATGCTGGATCTCTAAGTTTGGCCTCCTGCTGACTTCAAGCCACTTTACTTGAGTCTTCCAGTAGACCCAAGCGTTGAAACCACCATAAGAGATGAAAAGGTCCCCCATCACGCCAATGTTGCGAATTGAATCAATGTTGCATATACCAAAGCTGTACCAGAGTTTGTAGCAAACACAGATTCCTGACGGATGAAAGAAATCTCTCTCGACGTGGGGGATATTGATGTTGGTTATCTCCATTGCACAGGAAGGACGCTGGGAACGGCACTGCCGCACAATGGACTCTGAAGTGCAAATACTTGGAAAGCACTGAAAGCATGAGTAAAGCACCCAGGCCGACGTGACAGGCATGACATGGTCACATCACTCCATAAACACATTGAAGACTGCGAACATACAATGTCATTTACCTTGAATGACTTGTCTTCGGCTACCCAAATTTATATCATACGGCATTGCGATTTGATTGTTGACTGAGGAGTCACTGGGAAAAGCCTTAACGGCTCCGTTCAGTAAGTTTGACAACAGAGATTTTGTCGTATTTAGTAATCGGGTAAAGACTTCCATTGATTTTCCACGTCTGTGTAGGGCACAAAAGTACCTCATCTCGACTCAGTGACCATCACTGAATGCAGGCAGCCAGTGCTGTCAAATTTATGTATGAGTGATGCATAGTTGCCCCACATAAAGTATGCATCCACAGGGGCAACTTAGGTTGGGTCATGCATACATCTGCCAGTAACAGGTGATGCAGGTAGTCGACGTGCGGCGTCACGGAACATCCAGTGACAATCATGGAGTCCGTAAAATGAACACAAGAGGCGATGCGAAGCAAGAGATTGTCGATTATGCCCTAGCCGTTGCGTCATTTCAGAAAACAATCTGCTTCCCCTCCCTTTGTTTCAGGACTCAAATTCATGTCAATCGGAGAAGATAAGATCGATAATGATCGAGCCTACATTGATTGTCACTATATATGATACTTCCAGTAAGTGCCAATTGGTAGGCTTTGTCAGTTGCAAACGAGATGCTTACCAGTACTATGCCAGATCATGGTTCTGACCTTGAAGAACAGTGCACTTGGGCGCTCAATACACCCTAATGGTCGAGGTCAGTCGAGAATTAATAGTCAGAATGAGAACAAAAAGCTTACCAAACTCGTTAGATTCGATTCTTAATGCCAGACACGCACAGCCAACACGATTCTGGATGAAGATCAGGTCTCGTATAACGCTCTGAGGTGCTTTAAATCATCTAGGTACATTCTATTAACCATTCCCTCCACTATGTTAAGCCATCCGGTGTGGGCAATTCACAAAAACTTATATTTCCTGGCAGAAACTGAACGCCCATCAAGATCTGGGCATCAAAGTTGCTGCTCCAGTGGGTACTCTTGTCAGCGAACTCGTACTCGGGTGGTTCGCAGACGTTGTACGCAAGAAAATGTGTGTATAAACATCTCCATCCATCTATATACTGATTTTTGACTTGATTTTGTTCCAGGTGTCGAACTCACAATCCATATTGTCTCTGCGTACACCTAGGCTTTGTCTGGCTCGGTAGCTGCAGTATCCATTATCTAGCTGTGTTGCGGTACCACAATCTCCCTTCTGGGGAGGCTTCTACTAAGATTTGAGGCCACGTAATGGTTGTTGTGTTCACATCACGGAGTTAGGGCAACTCCGGTGAGTACAGTACTTCTGAGAGCCTGGATCATACTAACCGCAGCATTGTTAGTCTAGCTGGTGCCCTTGTTGCTTTTATTTTCACGGCAGCTTACAAGAGCTGCCAACTACAACAATCTTGTATGTGTCTTCACCCTCACAAGAAACCCTACCATTGCTTGCAACGTCCGCTCCTTTTCTATCCTGAGGATCGCACACGTAAACACCCTCTTTACGGGTTCTGGCTACCACCCTCTCCAACATGTTCGATTTGACCTCTCTTCAAGTCACCGCATCGGGCAGGTAGCTGGGTCATGCGTACCAGCAATAATCCATCGTATTTCTGTCCCAGATGATTTACTTTTTTCCATATCAATGACAACACTGCCTGCTTCCTCAACCAGACAGCCGCACTCCAAGAACTTGAAATTGACTTTATATACAAAACACTTGCTCCTGTTGCAGAGCTACACATGGGCCCGTTGCCATCTCTTACCCAACCCACCAGTTCCTCCTCAAGTTGCTCAACATCCCATTCCTGGAAGACCCATCGAACACATTCATTTCAATTCCGGAGGTTTAATGGAAGATGTCGCTGAATGCCTATCACAATCAGCAGCCCAAATCATCGTCTTAGCCGCCGCAACTCCCTAAGACACATTCCGCGTTGGAGAGATCGTCATCACCCACTCGAATCAGACGCCTGCGAATGATTGTAAGGGCTCTGTACCCAATAGCATATTGACCGGCGGGTTCGCAAAAGCAAGATAACAGCTGGGAGAAAGTAGATACACAAAAGGATAGATCAATTATCCCCCGACAATGTAATCCATCTATTGCCAACCCGCAATCTCTCCTTCGCACCACTTGTTGACGTTAAAAGTGACCAGTTATAGATGGGCATCTCCCTGCCAACGATGAAGTCATGGGTTAAATAATTTTTTGATCCAAGGACCAATTCGCAGCTCTATCCTGTTTGAACTGTTTGCATGTAAGCTTGTACATACCACCTATATTGATGCAACCTTTTACAAATCATTATTGCCTACTTAGATGATACTTAGACGACAAATGCAGCTTGTCAACAATGAGGGTACTCGTTTTCTGTCAGGGAAACGACCTTATGAGCGACGACAAAGACCATCCTCTTCGAAAGCATGGTACACCGATGAGAGCGATCCCCCAGTCAAGCGCCTCCAAACGAATCTACGACAACATTTCCCATCCTGGATGATACCACTCCCTTCCGATAGTCACTGTCCGTTGACAGCCACTGAAAACATCATTGGTCGTCACTTAAATGGAATCGATATACTGCACATTTGCAGCAAGATGGCGACGGGATCCTTTGTTCATGTCGAACAAGCAAGTCTATCACGAAGTGCATCACATTATGGGGCTTGGTCGAAGGCAATCCTTGACACTTTCGACGCTAATAAGTGTGCAGAGGGGAGGGCCCTGGCGACTGATACGAAAATATGTGTTCCTTGTGTGGACAAAGATTCGGTCGATGTTAGACACCCCGTGTACATGATATTAGGAATGGGCCCTCATACAAGCATTATCGGGGACCTGCCTTCTTAACCTGGTCGATTGGACACTTCATCTGAATTGCACAAGCATCCGTAGCTATGTTGATGAGGTCTATCTAAAATTCTTCTGGCGTAGTGTAGGCCTCATTTATATATGCCAAGAACTGTCCGGCGACACTGTTCAAATGTTCGCATGGAATCGGGTCGGTCTGCCATCGAGTCTTCGTTTTTTTGTTATACTTATATTCATTCCATTAGTATGCTTCTTATCACGAAACCCGTTGAATAAAGTTCCAGTCACTATTCATCATCTATCGACATCACGATAACTTCAACATCTTTCACTCTCTCAAATCCTCAAGATTGCGACCTCAGAAGCCTCACTGAAATAACAAGGCAATCTCTCACTCTCCTCAAACCTTGGACGCTTGTCGACTCTTTGTCATTCGTATGATTCCACATTTCTTGAATATGGGAATTGAACATATGCAATCCATAGACCGCAAGATGCCATCGTGCAAGACATAGCATCTCAGGCTTCCAAATATGTCGGAGCCATTCAAATGGGCATCTCTGCTGCGTACAGTGGCTTCACCGTGACGGAGGATGTCCTTTTTCTCGCCAACCTAGATACTATCGAAGATGAAGAAGATTTACAACAATACCTGTCTGGGATGATGGAGCTGGCCAAGCAAGCACGTGATAATGCTCACAAGGCTCTTGAAGCATTCCAAAACATTCGAGCTGACATATACGCAGTAAGCATTGCGATAATTCCATAACGCCAATTGACTGTAAATCCTACCACGTTATTTTCTACTGCAGACTGTATCCAAGTTAAATCAGGATCCATTGAAGAAGGACTATGATATCAAAAATCCGAACGGAAAGTAAAGAATCTCCCGCCATTCAACATCAGCGACGTTGAAACTTTGGCCAAATTTGGCGATCAAATTTCGACTTTTGCGAGTTGGTGGGACAAGATGGATATCGAGACGCACCCACCATACAAGCCTGGCCAGCCTCTTGCTAAATACCTTGGCCGATTCAAGGATCTGAACCTCGTCAAGAGGTGGACGACACTGAGATCACAATATGCTGCCTATGTTCGAACGGTATGTAAAATCAAATCTGAAATTTTTATGTCGTACGAATGTCCTGACTGGCATGATTTATAGATCCCAGAGATGGAAGCGTTTCACTTTCACTTCAAGGTCTATATAATGTCGCGCCATTCAAAGTTTTTGTGTGTTATACGAAACGGCATCGCGATGCGGTACCTACTTCAAAGGATGGGGTTTCATGGTTGTACCTGCAGGTCGGCGCGATATTTCTAGAAGTATTCACATTTCAGCACCTCACCCTCAGTTCGACAGAGAGCTGCTTCAGTATTTCAATAGACTAGATCAACAACTCTTCTGGTGGCAGGAATCATTTGTAACGCCTTGCTCAGCCCTTCTTCCTGTATTCAGTCTACGAAAGTGTCTCAGGGATATTACAAAACAGACCCTTGAGGGTAAAACAGTTTGCGGTGTGTATTTTTTTTTCTTTTTCTTTTCAAGTCATATGCACGCAACTTCCATTCTTATATCTTTCACTTCTGCTTATAACATGTGCTAATATTATCTCAGAAATTTTATAGTTACGGGTCGAACTTGTCAGGGTTTCCCCTATTTTCTCTTATTTTTCTATATTTATTTCGCATTTTTCCCTTTTGTAGATGTGTAGATATCTTATCTGTTTCATATCTTTGATTATCTCTTGATTATATCTTGATTATCATTTGATTAGATACTTATCACTTTAATTTCCCATGAGCATAGCCTCATCCATTCTACATCATTCCACATCATTCTTTTACTTTCTTTATGATGTCATTGCCTTATTCATCATTCCTTTCTATGATGTCATGGAGGAATATTCTAGAATAGCTGTAGGGTATATATACTGGACATGTATGTAGCTGTAGCCCCAGCTTCAATCTCTTAGGATATCCACTATCATTGGTGTGATCTCTTAGAACCATTGAGTGCCTCTCTCTCTCTTCATCTCTCTCTCCCTCTCTCTCTCTCTCTTGCTTGTCTTTGTTGGTGGCCTTGTCACACTGATCTTAGTGTTGCCCTGACAGAAGATTGAAGCTCTCTCAGACAACTCCACCAATCACTATCCATCATCCTGCATTTATCTACACCAATCTATTCATCTCTCTTTCCACTATTTCTCCTCACATCCTCCCACCACATATATCATTTCCTTTATCATCACCAACCCTTCAACCTCCAACATCCTCCCTATCCTCTCTATCATTTCTCCCTCCCCAATTTCAACATCTCCTCAAGACATCTCTCTTTCTACTGGGTTTCTCACTCTCTGTTGTGTGTTGTGTGTGAACTTGTAGATAGGGATACCAACTGTTGGGGCAGATTCAGGCCAACTGTTTCTGTCTTTGGTGGTCTAGGAAAATACCAGGTAGTCAACCCTGTGATCCTAGGTTTAGACCCACTGTGCCTGGGGTGACAACTGGGTATCTAGTATATAGTTTTTTTTTTTAGTTACTTAGTTTAGTCTCAAGGGCACTTTTTGTAGATAGCTTCTCCCACACACACACCAGAGAGCCTCTACTTTATCTGCACCACAATATGGACACTACCAATATCCTCCCTACCACTACTCTCCCTTCCGTAGAAGAGCTCCTGCAACAAATCTCTCTTCTTACCCAGGAGTTAAACCTCTTAAAGCAGCAGCAGCAACAATCCACCACCACCCCTATTACACAGTCATCACCTTTTTCTGCTGCTAGAAGAGCTGATACTCTCTCTCCCAATCATGATGCTCCCTCCTTCTTTGGTTCACATTCTGGAATCAAAGTTTCCCCTCCTGAGCCATATGATGGTTCAATGCAAAAAGCAGAAACCTTCCTTAGCCAACTCAAGTTATATTTCTATGGGAAGGGCATCACAAATGATCTTCAAAAGGTTGTTTGTGCTCTATCCTATATGAAAGGAGGTACTGCTGGAAAATGGGCACTTGATAAAACCAAAATTCTGGATGGAGATTATTCCAAAGAAGGCCTTTGGGATGATTTTGTCTATGAGTTCAGGGAAGTCTTTGGAGATCCAGACCCTGCCAGCACAGCCAGACACAAAATGAACTTGCTCAAGCAGGGAAGTCAAACTGCTGATGAGTATGTGGCTAGCTTCAGGGAATTGGTTTCAGACACTGGGTACAATGATGCTGCGTTGGTTGAGAAATTTCAGACTGGGCTCAACAGATCTCTCAGGGAAAAAGTTTATAGTGTACCTGAGATGCCCAAAACTCTGAATGGCTGGATTTCTTGGGCTACCAAGCTGGACAGGCAATGGAGACAGATGGAAGCATTCAACAAATCTACTTCCTCTTCCTCTTCCTCTTCCTCTTCTCCATTTTCTAAGGCTCCTTCATCCAACAAGCCTCAGTCCAAGCCTGCTGCCCCCAGTTCAACTCCCTTTGTTGGCAATCAGAGAAATCAAGTTGATCAAGCAAGGCAACCAGATATAGTTCCTATGGAAGTTGATTCAGGATGGAAGTCAGTCAGGCCCCTCATCTGCTTCAAATGCAGAAAGCAAGGTCATAAGGCAGCTGATTGCAGGTCTTCAGTCAACATCAATGCCATGAACCATGAGGAGCTGAAAGACTTTTATGGAAAACTGATCAAGGAAGAAGAATCCAACAAGGAAACTCCACAGAAGAATTTTTAGAGGCACCATTGGTGAAGGACATGTCCCAATGGAATAAATTTAATGTATTAGAAGATGAAAGCAATAAACTCAATCCTTCCTCTTCAGATTCTGATACAGAAACCATGTCCTCTGATTATTCTTCTTCCACTCCTGAAAAAATCTACATCCTGGGTCACAAGCCTAAAACCTCTACTCATTTGTCAGTGTCAGGGCAACACTATAATCAGTGTGACAAGGCCACCAACAAAGACAAGTGAGAGGAGAGAGAGAGAGAGAGAGAGAGAGAGAGAGAAAGAGAGATAGAGAGACACTCAATGATTCTAAGAGATCACACCAATGATAGTGGATATCCTAAGAGATTGAAGCTGGGGCTACAACTACCTACATGTCCAGTATATATACCCTACAGCTATTCTAGAATATTCCTCTATGACATCATAGAAAGGAATGATGAGTAAGGCAATGACATCATAAAGAAAGTAAAAGAATAATGTGGAATGATGTAAAATGAATGAGGCTGTGCTCATGAGAAATCAAAGTGATAAGTATCTAATCAAATGATAATCAAGAGATAATCAAAGATATGAAACAGATAAGATATCTACACATCTACAAAAGGGAAAAATGCGAAATAAATATAGAAAAATAAGGGGAAATAGGGGAAACCCTGACATCACCCCCTCTATAAGGCACATTTCCCACAATGTGCACATGTATGACTGAGTTTGGAGGGTTTCAGAGGAGGTGGAGGTTCAGTAAAATTAATTAAAGGAGAAAATGAAAGTCTATCAAAAGTTAAGGCAGAAATCTTTCTGGGAGCAGCTGGGTGTTTTGCATGGAATTCCTTGATTGATTTAGCTGCCCTCTTCAGATTTTCAGCAGGTTCCCAAGTACTTTCTTCATTTGGGTAGTTTTTCCATTTCACCAAGTATTGCAGCTTATTTCTGAATAATCTGCTGTCCTTGATGTACTCAACTTCCCATTCAGGGTTTTCTCCTTTGATAACTGGTGGAGGTCTAGAAGGGGGCTTTCTACCAACTGGATCAGGATGATGGGGCATGAGCTTGACCACATTGAATACAGGATGGATCTTCATGGTAGAAGGCAATTTCAATTCATAGGCATTTGGACCAACAACTTTGATAATCTTGTATGGTCCATATCTTTTGTCCTCCAATTTCTTGGAAGGCCTATCAGTTTTCAAGTCCTTGCCATCCAGCCAAACCATGTCTCCTACTTTGAATTCTGTAGGTGTACCTCTGTTTCTATCATAGAATTTAGCCATGTCATCAGCAGCCTTTTTGAGTGCAGACTCTGCTTCTTTTCTGGCCTCTTCCATGTTTTTCACAAAGGTATCTACAGTGTCCATCTTGCTGTCTCTAAGAGGTTCTGTGCCCATCCTGGGATGTCTACCATTATTGAGCATGAAGGGTGTTTGCCTAGTAGATGCTTGAACTCTGTTGTTGTAGGAGAATTCAGCTAAGGACAACCATTCTACCCAATCATCTTGTCTATGGTTTATGAAGAGCCTGAGGTATTGTTCTACTTCTTGATTTACCCTCTCAGTTTGACCATCTGTCTGAGGGTGATAGGCTGTAGATGAAGCAGTCTGAATACCTAATAAGGAGTTGAGCTCTTTCATGAACTTGGAGACAAACTGAGGACCTCTATCACAGATTATTTTGATAGGTAGACCATGCAGTTTCCAGACATAGTCTCTGTAGAGCTTAGCAGTACCTTCAGATGTGACCTCATCTGTGGTAGGTATGATGTGGATCATCTTGCTAAGCCTATCTACAACTATCATGATGGCATTGTACCCTTGACACTCAGGTAATCCAGTGATAAAGTCCACAGTAATGGTTTGCCAGACATCAGAAGGAATTTCAGTAGGAGTCAGGAAGCCAACAGGCTTAGCTGGAAATGTCTTTGTCCTGTTACATCTATCACAGCTTCTAGTGTAGGCTGCAATATAGTGAGACATTCCTGGCCACCAATAATTTCTAGAAACTAGCTCTATTGTCTTCCATTTTCCTGGATGTCCAGCAATGTAGGCATCATGATGTAGTTCCACAATTTTCCTTCTAAGATCTTTGTCCTTAGGAACATACACCTTCCCTCTGTAGAGAATAAGTCCTTGCTCTTCTGCCCATTCCTGTCCTTCTATCTTCTTGGTTGAGGATCCCTTCAATTCCTGTACTGCCTTCACAACCTTTTCATCCATGTCCTTTGCTTCTCTGATTTTCTTTAGAATATCAGTCTCAGGACCAGACAAAATGGTGTGCCCCTGTTTGAGAGCTTGGATTTTGAAGTAGGAAGGTTTGAGGAGAACTACATTTTCATTATCATTCTCCCCCTTCTTATGATCTGATCTTCTTGACAGGGCATCTGGCTTTAGGGATTTTTTACCAGGCCTATGATGAAGAGAAAAGTCAAATCTGGACAAAAACAGAGACCATCTGGCCTGCCTTCTGGTTAACTTCTGGGCAGTCATAAAGTACTCTAGATTTTTGTGGTCTGTCCAAATCTCAAAGGTATGTTGAGTCCCTTCAAGATAATGTCTCCATTCATCTAGTGCCCTGATAATTGCCAGCATTTCCTTGTCATGAATCTCATAATTTCTTTCTACTTCAGAGAGGCTCTTAGACATAAAAGCAACAGGATGCCATTTCCCATCTGATCCTTCCTGAGATAAGACAGCCCCAGTAGCATAATCTGAGCTATCTGCTTCAACTTTATAGGGCTTATTATCATCAGGGAAAACCAAAACAGGGGAGGATGTGACCTTAAGCTTTAACTGATCAAAGGCTTCCTGATGTCTAAGTCCCCATCTCCAGACTGTTCCCTTCTTTGTCAATTCATGAAGTGGCTTGGCAATGTCTGCAAAATCCTCAATGAACCTTCTGTAGAAGTTAACAAATCCCAAGAATGATTGAACATCCTTGACATTTTCAGGTTCAGGCCATTTAGAGACTCCCTCTACCTTGACAGGATCCATTTCAATCTTGCCTTGTGAAATGATAAGTCCAAGATATTCAATCTTTTCCTTTTCAAATTCACATTTTTCTGCTTTCAGGTAGAGTTTGTTCTCTTCTAGGATTTTCAAAACCTTCTTGACTACTTCCCTATGATGTTCAAGAGTCTCAGTGAAAACCAATATGTCATCCATGTACACAATGACAACATTGCCATCAATGAGCTCTATGAAGATATCATTCATCATAGTTTGGAAAGTGGCAGGACTATTGGTTAAGCCAAAGAACATGACCAGTGGTTCAAACAGCCCTCTATTGGTTCTGAAAGCTGCTTTCCATTCATCTCCTTCCTTAACTCTGACATTGTTAAATCCCCATCTGACATCCAGCTTGGTGAAGTATTTAGCTTTACTGAGTTTAGTGATTATGTCAGAGATGAGAGGCAAAGGGTAGGAGTTTTTGATGGTCATTTCATTGAGCTTTCTGTAGTCCTGAACTAGTCTAAGAGAGCCATCCTTCTTCTTGACAAAAAAGACAGGGGATGCCATAGGTGACTTAGAAGGTCTGATTCTGCCAGATTTCAGATTTTCCTCTAAAAAAGCATCAAGTTCTTTTTGCTCATTTGGTGAAAGAGGATAAATCTTTGATCTATATGGCTCAGAACTAGGCTTCAGCTCAATAGCATGATCCCAAGGCTTTCTATCTGGTAGCCTATCAAAAGATTCCTTTGAGAATACCCCTTTGAATTGATGATAATGCTTGGGGACAGCTTCTTCAAAGGATTTCTTTGGGGAATCAGCTAGTTGATGAGATTCTTCTGCCAATTTTTGGGACACAGTGGAGGTGGCATTGATGTACTGGTTCTGAGGATGTAGACAAGAGATAAAAATCCTATCCTCAGGCTCAATATCAGAGTCAGGTGACTGATCTACAAGATCTACACCTTCATCATCAAATTGAGGAAGCTGCCTTCTTTGCACTGCAGCTATTTTTTGCCTCTTCCTCCTGGCTCTAACAACTTCCATGTGACAATCAGGTGGACATCTGAGAAATTGAACATCCCCTTTCTGCCAGTCAACATTAGGATTGTGTAGATAAAGCCAGGTGTGTCCAATAATAGCAGTTTTATCTCCTAAGTCACATATAGCAAAGGTAGCCTTTTCTGTATGGTTTTTGTAGATCATAATCAAATCAACTTCTTCATGAATAGAGCCACTCTTGTTGAGGGTTCCATCTACATTGTAGACAGGAATAGCTCTAGGAAGTTTTCTTGTGTTTAGATTATGATATTTCACAAAACCAGTATCCAGAAAAAGACCAGTGGCACCAGAGTCAAGCAAAGCATTTACAGAAAGCCTTTTTCCTGTATCCATTGTCTTTAGTGTAACTGACAGATGGGTAGAGGTCTTAGGCTTGTGGTTCAGAATGTAGATTCTTTCAGGGGGAGAGGAAGAGGGTGAATCAGAGGGCATGATTTCTGTATCAGAATTTGAAGAGGAGGGATTGGTTTTATCACTTTCATCTTCTAATACATTGAATCTATTCCATTGGGACATTTCCTTCACCAATGGAGCCTTTAAAAACTCTTCTGATTTATCCTTGGTTCCTTGTTCTTTCTTGATCAGTTTCCCATAAAAGTCCTTCAGCTCCTCATAGTTCATGGCATTGATGTTCATTGTAGATCTACAGTGCTCTGCCTTGTGACCAGGTTTTCTGCATTTAAAGCAGATAAGGGGCCTGACTGACTTCCATCCTGAATCTACTTCCATAGGGACCACATCTGATTGCTTTGCCTGAGACACTTGACTCCTATGATTACCAGCAAAGGAAGATGAGCTGGGGGCAGCAGGCTTGGACTGAGGCTTGTTTGAAGAAGGAGCCTTGGAAAGTGGAGAAGAGGAAAAGGAAGTAGATTTGTTGAATGCTTCCATCTGTCTCCATTGCCTGTCCAGCTTGGTAGCCCAGGAAATCCAGCCATTCAGAGTTTTGGGCATCTCAGGTACACTGTAGACCTTTTCCCTGAGAGATCTGTTAAGCCCAGTCTGAAACTTCTCAACCAATGCAGCATCATTGTACCCAGTATCAGCAGCCAATTCCCTGAAGCTAGCCACATACTCATCAGCAGTTTGGCTTCCCTGCTTGAGGAGATTCATTTTGTGTCTGGCAGTGCTAGCAGGGTCTGGGTCTGCAAAAACTTCCCTGAATTCATAGACAAAATCATCCCAAAGGCCATCCTTAGGATAATCTTCATCTAGAATCTTGGTCTTCTCAAGTGCCCACTTCCCAGCAGTGCCTCCCTTCATGAAGGAGAGAGCACAAACAACTTTTTGAAAGTCATCTGTGATATTCTTTCCCCAGAAGTATAACTTGAGTTGACTGAGGAAGGCTTCTGCTTTCTGCATGGAACCATCAAAGGTTTCAGGAGGAGAGATTTTAGCAGAAGAAGAAGTGACAGCATGAGATGAAGGAACAGAGTAAACCTCTCTAGCAGCAGAGAAGAAAGATGACTGAGTGGTGGGTGTTGTGATAGACTGTTGTTGTTGCTGTTTCAAGAGATTTAACTCCTGGGTAAGGAGAGTGATCTGGTGCAGGAGTTGCTCCACAGTGGTAGGAGGAGTGGTGGTAGGTTGTGGTGTGGTGTCCATAGTAGAGGCTCTCTGATGTGTGTGTGGGAGAAGCTATCTACAAAAAGTGCCCTTGAGACTATACTAGGTAACTAACAAAAAACTATATACTGGATACCCAGTTGTCACCCCAGGCACAGTGGGTCTAAACCTAGGATCACAGGGCTGACTACCTGGTATTTTCCTAGACCACCAAAGACAGAAACAGTTGGCCTGAATCTGCCCCAACAGTTGGTATCCCTATCTACAAGTTCACACACAACACACAGCAGAGAGTGAGGAATCCAGTAGAAAGAGGGGTGTCTTGAGGAGATGTTGAAATTGGAGAGGGAGAAATGATTTAGAAGATTGGGAGGATATTGGAGGTTGAAGGGTTGGTGATGATGATAAAAATGATATAGGTGGTGAGAGGATGTGAGGGGAAATGGTAGAAAGAGGGATGAATGGATTGGTGTAGATAAATGTAGGTTGGTGTAGGTAAGGGTGAGATAGTAATTGGTGGAGTTGTCTGGGACAGCTTCAATCTTCTGTCAGGGCAACACTATAATCAGTGTGACAAGGCCACCAACAAAGACAAGTGAGAGGAGAGAGAGAGAGAGAGAGAGAGAGAGAGAGAAAGAGAGATAGAGAGACACTCAATGATTCTAAGAGATCACACCAATGATAGTGGATATCCTAAGAGATTGAAGCTGGGGCTACAACTACCTACATGTCCAGTATATATACCCTACAGCTATTCTAGAATATTCCTCTATGACATCATAGAAAGGAATGATGAGTAAGGCAATGACATCATAAAGAAAGTAAAAGAATAATGTGGAATGATGTAAAATGAATGAGGCTGTGCTCATGAGAAATCAAAGTGATAAGTATCTAATCAAATGATAATCAAGAGATAATCAAAGATATGAAACAGATAAGATATCTACACATCTACAAAAGGGAAAAATGCGAAATAAATATAGAAAAATAAGGGGAAATAGGGGAAACCCTGACAGTCAGTCATTCTAAAGACAATGGATACAGGGAAAAGGCTTTCTGTAGATGCTTTGCTTGACTCTGGAGCTACTGGTCTGTTTCTGGACACTGGTTTTGTAAAATATCATAATCTCAACACCAGAAAACTCCCTAGAGCCATTCCTGTCTACAATGTAGATGGTACTCTCAACAAGAGTGGCTCCATTCATGAGGAAGTTGACTTGATTATGATATACAAGAACCATACAGAAAAGGCTACCTTTGCTGTTTGTGACTTGGGAGACAAAACTGCTATTATTGGACACACCTGGCTTTATCTACATAACCCAGATGTTGATTGGAAGTCAGGGGATGTTCAATTCACAAGATGTCCATCTGACTGCCACATGGAAGTTATAAGAGCCAGAAGGAAGAGACAGAGAATAGCTGCAATACAAAGAAGACAGCTTCCTCAGTTTGATGATGAAGGTGTAGATCTTGTAGATCAGTCACCTGACTCTGACTCTGAGATTGAGCCTGAGGATAGGATTTTTATTTCCTGTCTACATCCTCAAAGTCAGTCTATTAATGCTACTTCTACTGTGTCCCAAAAACTAGCAGAAGAATCTCACCAGAAAGCTGATTCCCCAAAGAAATCCTTTGAAGAAGCTGTCCCCAAGCACTATCATCAATTCAAAGGGGTATTCTCAAAGGAATCTTTTGACAGGCTACCAGATAGAAAGCCTTGGGATCATGCTATTGAGCTGAAGCCTAGTTCTGAGCCATATAGATCAAAGATATATCCTCTTTCACCTAAGGAGCAGAAAGAGCTTGATGCCTTTCTAGAGGAAAATCTGAAATCTGGCAGAATTAGACCTTCCAAGTCACCTATGGCATCCCCTGTTTTCTTTGTCAAGAAGAAGGATGGCTCTCTTAGACTAGTACAGGACTATAGGAAGCTAAATGAAATGACTATCAAAAACTCCTACCCTCTACCTCTCATTTCTGACATCATCACCAAACTCAGTAAAGCTAAATACTTCACCAAGCTGGATGTCAGATGGGGATTTAACAATGTCAGAGTTAAGGAAGGAGATGAATGGAAGGCAGCCTTTAGAACTAATAGAGGGCTGTTTGAACCATTGGTCATGTTTTTTGGCTTAACCAACAGTCCTGCCACCTTTCAAACTATGATGAATGACATCTTCATAGAGCTCATTGATGGCAATGTTGTCATTGTCTATATGGATGACATATTGGTCTTCACTGAGACTCTGGAACATCATAGGGAAGTAGTCAAGAAGGTTCTGAAAATCCTAGAAGAGAACAAACTCTACCTCAAAGCAGAAAAATGTGAATTTGAAAAGGAAAAGATTGAATATCTTGGACTTATCATTTCACAAGGCAAGATTGAGATGGATCCTGTCAAGGTAGAGGGAGTCTCCAAATGGCCTGAACCTGAAAATGTCAAGGATGTTCAATCATTCTTGGGATTTGTTAACTTCTACAGAAGGTTCATAGAGGATTTTGCAGACATTGCCAAGCCACTGCATGAATTGACAAAGAAGGGAACAGTCTGGAGATGGGGACTTAGACATCAGGAAGCCTTTGATCAGTTAAAGCTTAAGGTCACATCCTCCCCTGTTTTGGTTTTCCCTGATGATAATAAGCCCTATAAAGTTGAAGCAGATAGCTCAGATTATGCTACTGGGGCTGTCTTATCTCAGGAAGGATCAGATGGGAAATGGCATCCTGTTGCTTTTATGTCTAAGAGCCTCTCTGAAGTAGAAAGAAATTATGAGATTCATGACAAGGAAATGCTGGCAATTATCAGGGCACTAGATGAATGGAGACATTATCTTGAAGGGACTCAACATACCTTTGAGATTTGGACAGACCACAAAAATCTAGAGTACTTTATGACTGCCCAGAAGCTAAGCAGGAGGCAGGCCAGATGGTCTCTATTTTTGTCCAGATTTGACTTTTCTCTTCATCATAGACCTGATAAAAAATCTCTAAAGCCAGATGCACTGTCAAGAAGATCAGATCATAAGAAGGGGGAGAATGATAATGAAAATGTAGTTCTTCTCAAACCTTCCTACTTCAAAATCCAAGCTCTCAAACAGGGGCACACTATTTTGTCTGGTCCTGAGACTGATCTTCTGAAGAAAATCAGAGAAGCAAAGGACATGGATGAAAAGGTTGTGAAGGCAGTACAGGAATTGAAAGGATCTTCAACCAAGAAGATAGAAGGACAGGAATGGGCAGAGGAGCAAGGACTTATTCTCTACAGAGGGAAAGTGTATGTTCCTAAGGACAAAGATCTTAGAAGGAAAATTGTGGAACTACATCATGATGCCTATATTGCTGGACATCCAGGAAAATGGAAGACAATAGAGCTTGTCTCTAGAAATTATTGGTGGCCAGGAATGTCTCACTACATTGCAGCCTACACTAGAAGCTGTGATAGATGTAACAGGACAAAGACATTTCCAGCTAAGCCTGTTGGCTTCCTGACTCCTACTGAAATTCCTTCTGATGTCTGGCAAACCATTACTGTGGACTTTATCACTGGATTACCTGAGTGTCAAGGGTACAATGCCATTATGATAGTTGTAGATAGGCTTAGCAAGATGATCCATATCATACCTACCACAGATGAGGTCACATCTGAAGGTACTGCTAAGCTCTACAGGGACTATGTCTGGAAACTGCATGGTCTACCTATCAAAATAATCTGTGATAGAGGTCCCCAGTTTGTCTCCAAGTTCATAAAAGAGCTCAACTCCTTATTAGGTATTCAGACTGCTTCATCTACAGCCTATCACCCTCAGACAGATGGTCAAACTGAGAGGGTAAATCAAGAAGTAGAACAATACCTCAGGCTCTTCATAAACCATAGACAAGATGATTGGGTAGAATGGTTGTCCTTAGCTGAATTCTCCTACAACAACAGAGTTCAAGCATCTACTAGGCAAACACCCTTCATGCTCAATAATGGTAGACATCCCAGGATGGGCACAGAACCTCTTAGAGACAGCAAGATGGACACTGTAGATACCTTTGTGAAAAACATGGAAGAGGCCAGAAAAGAAGCAGAGTCTGCACTTAAAAAAGCTGCTGATGATATGGCCAAGTTCTATGATAGACACAGAGGTGCACCTACTGAGTATAAGGTTGGGGACATGGTTTGGCTAGATGGCAAGGACTTAAAGACTGATAGGCCTTCCAAGAAATTGGAGGACAAAAGATATGGACCATACAAGATCACCAAAGTTGTTGGTCCAAATGCCTATGAATTGAAATTGCCTGCTACCATGAAGATCCATCCTGTATTCAATGTGGTCAAGCTCATGCCCCATCATCCTGATCCAGTTGGTAGAAAGCCCTCTTCCAGACCTCCACCAGTTATCAAAGGTGAAAACCCTGAATGGGAAGTTGAGTACATCAAGGACAGCAGATTATTCAGAAATAAGCTGCAGTACTTGGTTAAATGGAAAAACTACCCAAATGAAGAAAGTACTTGGGAACCTGCTGAAAATTTGAAGAAGGCAGCTAAATCAATCAAGGAATTCCATGCAAAACACCCAGCTGCTCTCAGAAAAATTTCTGCACTCACTTTTGATAGACTTTCATTTTCACCTCTAATTAATTTTACTGAACCCCCACCTCCTCTGAAACCCTCCAAACTCAGTCATACATGTGCACATTGTGGGAAATGTGCCTTAAAGAGGGGGTGATGTCAGGGTTTCCCCTATTTTCTCTTATTTTTCTATATTTATTTCGCATTTTTCCCTTTTGTAGATGTGTAGATATCTTATCTGTTTCATATCTTTGATTATCTCTTGATTATATCTTGATTATCATTTGATTAGATACTTATCACTTTAATTTCCCATGAGCATAGCCTCATCCATTCTACATCATTCCACATCATTCTTTTACTTTCTTTATGATGTCATTGCCTTATTCATCATTCCTTTCTATGATGTCATGGAGGAATATTCTAGAATAGCTGTAGGGTATATATACTGGACATGTATGTAGCTGTAGCCCCAGCTTCAATCTCTTAGGATATCCACTATCATTGGTGTGATCTCTTAGAACCATTGAGTGCCTCTCTCTCTCTTCATCTCTCTCTCCCTCTCTCTCTCTCTCTTGCTTGTCTTTGTTGGTGGCCTTGTCACACTGATCTTAGTGTTGCCCTGACAGAACTACAAGCTGCATGGATTCGCTCGTCCCATCTCCATGAAGTACAATGTTACTCCTCGGCAATGCAGATAACTTACGAGTACTGCATCGAGGAGCCCAAGTTCCGCAGATTGAGTTCAACATTTGAGCTGATGGGTGCCAGGCCAGGGAATAATGGCAGCCGCAACTGCAAGCAGCGAGTTAAGCACTGCGCCTTCGTCCATGTACAATCTCTTCCAACACCTCTTGTCATCTTTCCCCAGCCCATATCACCCTGACTATCTCATGCAACTGTACGGAAGCTTGAACAGCAAAGCGTTACCAGTTGCCGAGTCTTCTGATGTTAATCTTGGATTGATCCCTCGCACGAAGAGGCTGAGCACTGATATGGGTTCTGAGCCCCCCTCGTCACGGTCTGCCGTCTCGTTTGGTTTTTCATAGCGGCGACGGCCTCAGGTCCTGATCTTGAACAGTATGAAGCCACCGCTGATAACCTCCAGGTAGCCATCAAGATTGCCAACAAGTATCCTGAGATCCTGGCCCGCATCAAACTCATCGAATCATTCAGAACTGTATTTGAAAGTCCTCACTATTACCTTGGTTCAATTGGCGACGCATCAGTCAAAATCCGAGGTGCATGTCATGTATATCCAGGCCGCCACGAGGACTGTCTCCATCACTGTCAAAGTGTTCTTAAAAGCGGATTTTCCTAGTATTGCATCCTATCGTATTGAACTTTTGGAGAAGATTACCTTCGCCATTCATCCACAACAAAATCTTCAGAATCTCCTTCTCCTTATTTTCATTCACATCATTCAGGTCAACGATGGCGAACTGCAGAATCGGCACTGAACACGCCTCGTGTGATCGAGGAGGCTTTGACCATTTGCAAGCGGGACTGGGATATATGATTGTTGGATAATCAATGTCTAGGGTACTGTGGGAATACTTGTGCCGGCGCATAAACATGGAGCACATGTAGGCAAGTTGGTTGGCAATTGCATGTTGTAATTTCGCTCTTTCACTAACCCGTCACCGTCCCTTTCTTGTTCTCTCTTGCCCAGGAGTTGATACTCTGTATGTCCCAGGCCAAGTTCTACTATAGTGTCATCAGTGGTGATCAGCAGGGGGTTGTGAATTCAGTGTATGTTTTGCTTAAATGTTCTTTGTTCAGCTAATGATTTGTACTTGACCAGTCCAACTGTTATCAGAGGAAAGTTCAGGACATTTTCATGGCCAATAGTTTTTTATTGCGATACCTTCGAGGAGGCTGTGGACATTGCGGTTAATGTCAATGACTTGCTCAATACCCGAATGTGGTTTTCCATCCCTGCGAGTGATCTTGCCAAGGCAATATTGGAGGACGCGCAATTTCAGGCACTGTCCACAGTATCTCACTATCTCCAGGGTCCCTTCTACGCCTTTCTTTGGTCAAGAACCCATCCATCGAGTTGTGGGGTATACCGTAACTTCGAGTAGGTTGTGATTCAATATTAAATTTCTTGGTCCTTAATATACTGTTTTAGTAGAGATCTTCAGTACTTTACACTCCCCCACAGGTTCCGCTCAGAACTGATCAGACAACAAAATTTCTAAGCATTTCTGAGCAATTCTGAGCATGTTAATAGTCAAACTTCATAGAAACTTGTTGTTTGCATGGTCACTTATGTCAAAAAAACATAACATTCACCAAAACATAAGATTTACATAAAAAAACATAAAAAAGCGAAATAAAATTAATTTATTAATTTAAATGCATAATATACATGATTTTTTATACACTTATATAATTATTTAATTGGAGAAAATAGGGGGGAAGGGAACATGTAAAGAGGAGGGGAGAGGGCAGGGGAGAGGGCAGAGAGATGGGAGGAGGAAGGGGAGGGATGAGGGAAGGAGATGGGAGGGAAGGGTGGAGGAGAGGGCTGGGAGGGAAGGGTGGAGGAGAGGGCTGGGAGAGGGCAGGGAGGTCTTTACACTGCCCCACATATACTGATCGGAACCGCTCAGAAATTTGACTTTTCTGAGCAGTTCTGAGCAGAAATGTGTCTTTTTCTTCCCTGCCAAATGGCTGAGAAAGACCCACTTTTTTTCCAAGCAATTCTGATCAGAATTACTCAGAAAAGTCAGAACTGATCAGACAGCTCGGAAATTGAGCTCCCATATTACCAAGTGAAATTGGTCAGAAACACTCGGAAATGAGTTATACGAGGCGTTACAGGCTCAAATCACATGACCATCATCTTTCTAATTAAAGAAAAATGGGTGTGGCGTTCAGGAATTGAACCCACATCCTCACGGAAGGTCATGTGACTCAGACTTGGGCACTCATCCAACTGCACCACTCAAGCTTTGGCTGAACATAGTTGTGTAGTTAATATAATACCTATGATATGTTTTATTTTATTCATTTTGTGGTTATTTTGTCATTTCTGCCAAAACCGTAACATATTACGTCACATTTAATGTTTGATAAATATATTTCGAATATTTTAGGAATTATCGTGATTTTTTCATAATTTTAGGAGATCCGTGTGACATACAAACGAAAAATTCCCAAAATAGATGTCTGGGCTGCTGCGGAAATTGCCGGCACAGCCACAACCCTCTGCCCTTGCCGCGTCATCACTGCTTCCTTTCTTCCTGACCACTACCACCATCCACCCACCCTCTGCCACCACCACATTCCGTCGCTACCACGCCGCAACGCCAACAACGACGATAACGCCAACGAGGACACCAGCAACGACGGCAACGACGACAATGGCGCCAGCAACTACGCCAGCAACGACGGCAACGCCAGCGATGACGTCGACGATGACGACACAGCGACGACGACACGTCAGCGAAAACGACACGCCAACGACGACACAGGACGACACGGCGACGACACACACGTCAGCAACAACAACAACAACAACACGATGACAGGGCGATGACGCTGACGACGACGACGACGACGCCACGTCAGCAAAAACGACACGGTGACGACACGCACGCCAGCAACAACGACGACAATGACGACGCCACGCCAATGGCGACACCACGGCGACGACACGATGACGGGGCAACGACGGTGACGACGACGACGACTCGCCAACGCCAACGCCAACGACGAACGCCAGCAAACGAGGCAGCGGGCTTGGGGGCAAGGGCGTGATGTGGCAAGGTGAGGGGCGGGGCATTCAGGACGACAACGAGGTGAGTACCCCTCTGTTTTCTCGCTCCCCGCCACTGTCCATAGGCTGAGCCTCTCCCATCCCCTTCCTCCTCCCCACCCACTTCCCTTCTCTGCCCTATCCCCTCCCATCTCCTCTTCCCTCTATCCTCCCCTTTCCATACTCCCTTCCCCTCTTTTTCTCCAATTAAAAATAAGTATATAAGTACATAAACATCATGTATATTATGTATTTTCTTAATTAATTAATTAAATTTCGCTTTTTTATATGTTTTTTTGTGTGATTCTTATGTTTTTGGATGGGTTTGGTGATCATAGTGATATGGATGATGTGGATTAATAATTCTTTGTACTCATAATAGACTCATGTTTACTCAGAACTGCTCAGAAATACTCAGAAATGGTCAGAAATGGTTAGAAACATTCAGAAAATTTAACAGTCTAGCTACAATTGTCCTCAAATATACTGAATCCACTCAGAATCACTCAGAATCACTCAGAAATTTACTTGTCTGATCAGTTCCGAGCGGTAGCTGTGGGGCAGTGTGAAGTACTGAGGGCAGGGTAGGTGGGGATGGAACTGGGAGAGACGGAATAGAGGGGGCCAGCCTGTGGACAGCGGTCGTGAGCGAGGAGACGGCGTGGACGGGGTACTTACCTCGCAGTACCCATTCCCCATTTTCCACTGCCTTCGTCGTCCTAAACGCCCCCCATCGCCTGGCCACGTCACGCCCGTGCCGTCAACCCCGTCCCCTCGTGTTCGTTTGCCGGCATCAATCGTTGCCGTCATTTGCGTTGCATTGGTCGGCGTCGGCGTTGTGTTGTTGTTGGCGTTGTCGCTACCGAGTCGTCGTGGGCGTGGGCGTTGGTGTCGTGTTGTTGTTGGCTTCGCATCGTTGTTGGCTTCGTGTCGTCGCGTTGTTGTTGGCGTCATCGTCGTCGTGTGTCATTGACGCGTCGTTGGCGTGGCGTTGGCGTTGGCGTAGCGTCGTTGCTGGGGGTCTTCGTTGGCGCGGTTGTCGCCCTCATGTCGTTGTCGTTGGCGTGCCGTCGTTGTCGTTCGCATTGCCGTCGTTGTCGTTGTCGTTCGCGTCATTCGCATCATCGCGTTGTCACGTCGTCGTCGTCATCGTTGGCGTCGTCGTTGGGGACGCAGTGGTGACGGACAGTGGGTGGATGGTGGTGGTAATGGTAAGAAACAAGGCAAGAATGTTGATGCGGCCTGGGCAGAGGGTTGTGGCTGTGCCGGCAATTTCCGCAGCGGCCCCAGACATCTATTTTGGGAATTTTACAAAAATTGTCGTTTGTATGTCACACGGACCTCCTAAAATTATGAAAAAATCACGATAATTCCTAAAATATTCGAAATATATTTATCAAACATTAAATGTAACGTAATATTTTACGGTTTTGGCAGAAATGACAAAATAACCACAAAATGAATAAAATAAAATATATCATAGGTATTACTTTGTAGGTACTTACATGGGGTATATATTGACTACACAACTATGTTTAGCCAAAGCTTGAGTGGTGCAGTTGGATGAGCGCCCCAGTTTGAGTCACATGACCTTCCGTGAGGATGTGGGTTCAATTCCTGAACGCCGCACCCATTTTTCTTTAATTGGGAAGGTAATGGTCATGTGATTTGAGACTGTAGCGCCTCGTCTAACTCATTTCCGAGTGTTTCTGACCAATTTCACTTGGTAATATGGGAGCTCAATTTCCGAGCTGTCTGATCAGTTCTGACTTTTCTGAGTAAATCTGATCAGAAATGCTCGGAAAATTAGTGTCCCTTTCTCACTCAAATGGCTGGGGAGAGAAAAGTGAAATTCTGCTCAGAATTGCTCGGAAAAGTCGAATTTCCGATCAGTTCCGATCAGAACCTGTGAGGGAGTGTAAAGACCTCGAGATCTTGTACCCAAGGTAAACGGCAACATAAAAGCTGTGTACAAACGACTTGAAAAGATACATGAAGCCCTGGTATACATGCTTTTATGTGGAAACGTAGAGGGCGTGAACTTTACGCCTAAGCCACCTTATATTTCTTCTCACCAAGTATATTCTTCCAGTACATTTTCATTCCAGATAACGCCTTTGCAACATTAAATTGACCACTTATTTACAGTTACACGTGAGGTTCATATGCAGCCAAGACACACAGAAACTTATTCCAAACACAATCATCCGGCTCTCGCATCGATTCTCATTTCGAAACCTGACGCTACAGGTTCTACTTCGATTTCCTCGCCGTCTAGTTTGTCAACATACACAGCCAAGTTCCGTGATATCCACTCCTCTCGAGGACTGGCTGATGATGGGTACCGGTCTTTGAAAGCATCCATGGTGCCGTCGTTATCATCCAGATCAGAAAACGATTCAAAGGATTCTAACGCGCCAAGATTTAACAAGAAACTGGAAGACTACTTGGAGGCTCATGACTACGGCCGAGAGAGCCGACGCAGGATTTATAGAGTGGCTTGCAAGATCAACGGGGACGACATTTATCAAATGCGGAACAGTTTCGTTCGGTACCTTGTGTCACACCATTTTCTGGAAAAGCGGGCAGAGTATATATTCAGTTTGATGTTTGGAGATTGACTCTCTGTGGTTGTCGGTAGTCCTCAAACTTGTCATGATATATATATTACTTTGCGGGCACAGCTATAGGCAGCTTATATGACATGTTTTGGTTTCCTCTTGCTATCTTTTTCTTGCAAGCCCTCAAATCAACTCTCTTGGGTCCTCTTTGGATGTCTACCTTTATTCTCGGCATTTCTGCCACTACCTCCATCTGGTTCTCCCTTTCCCTCTCTCCCTTTCTGTCTCTCTTGCCTAGCTTTCTCTGTTCAGTTGTTACCCCCTCACCGTTTCTCTCACAGGCGCCATTACACTGTCTCTATCTACATTCTCTGAACTCCATCGTGTTGTGTCCCATAAGTTCAATGGCATTGCACTTTGGCGTAGAGGCTGCGGTACAGCAGGGATCAGTTGAAGCCGCACCCGTCCTGAGAATACCCCCTGATAGTCCACACAAGATCCGCCAATCCATTGTTTTTGGCGAGTAAAATGTATTCCGGTCACAATAAAATACGATAAGATAAGATAAGATGACGTCATGGAAACACAGAATTGTGCTCAATGAACAATTCTCACGGTTGAACGATCACATGATGTTGCGTGGTTTTTCAGCCAGAAGCCCAACGCCAATGCCAACAATAATAATTAATCATTAATCATTAATGGCCCTCGGTGATCTTACAGACAGTGATATTGCAGTGATATTCCAACATCTCGATGGATGTAACACCACACCGGAACTTCAGGAAGCAACAAGACACCTAAAAGCATTCCTTTCGCTTTCACAGTGACACAATCATGAATCATCTGACGGGACAGTTGGGACGCACAATGGTGTACCACCAGAGGTATGTTCTGGTTCCTTTACTCGAGGTTAGTCTGATGAACAAGACTTACATCACAGCCTGTACCTCACCAAACGAGTCATGCCCTCCTGAGGCCATTGTCTGGCGCGGCTGAGTGCAATAATCTGTTGCCTGGGGTAAATACTCGTTGAATGATGTCATAATTAGTGAAAGACTTACATGTTCTTTCCCTTAGAGTTCTCGAGGGCCGTTGTCGCCTCCACCAGAGCCGACCTCCTCCAAATCTTGTGAGGTAGGTTTTTTTTTGGGTTTCAGAAGAGTATCCAAGACTTACCAGCTTGATTTCGCAGCATGCACCCTGTACTACCATTACCCAGGCACTGTCAGCACCGGCAGGTCATACTAGTATAGAGGTACGTTTCATTTTGTATTCCAAAATTAGAATTTCATACATGTATGATTCCGCAGCACGTACATTGCTGCACTGTCACCGTTGCCCAACTTCTGTCACTGTCTGGCGCCATTGAAGAAGTAAGTGTTACTTTCTTGTTGAAAGTTGCAGTCCAGACTTACCTGCATGATTCTGCAGTGCGCCGTCACTGGTACCCACCCTCAGTCATTTTCAGATTCTGTCAGGCCTAACGATAGGGCTTGTGAGGTAAGGCCATTTCGTATTGTATATAACGCGCAACTTACCTGCTATCTGAACCAGGATTCCCTTGCTCCAGCGCTGCTGTCAGTTATGAGTGCGGCAAGTACTTCGTACGGGGTGGGTGCTATTTTCTTTTTGAAAGTTGCAGACTTACCCACATGATTCTGCAGCGTGCCGTCACTGGTACCCACCCTTGGTCATTTTCTGGTGCTGTCGTGCCTAACGATAGGTCCTGTGAGGTACGGTCATCTCATGTCGTATATAACGAGCAACTTACACGCTTTCTGAACCAGGATTCCCTCGCTCCAGCACCGCCGTTGGTTATGACTGCGGCGGATGCTTCGTACGAGGTATGTTTTGTTTTGTTTTTGAAAGTTGCAGTCCAGATTTACCTGCGTGATTCTGCAGCGCGCCGTCACTGGTACCCACCCTTGGGCAGTTTCTGGTGCTGTTAGGCCTAACAATAGGTCATGTGAGGTATTTGTCGCATTTGCTTTACTCATAACGATTACTGTTGTGGCTAACCCAGCTGATGTTATAGCATGCACTGGCTACCATGCCATTGTTACCACCGCCATCAACTGCACAGGATATCCTTTTGCATGAAGTAAGCATACAGCTTGGACGTGAAATTATGTTCAACCTCTTACCTCCTTAATGTTGCAGCATGCATTTATATCTGCTTTGACACCTCTTTCATCATCTTCTGCCTCGTTATATTCTCTATTGCCTGAGGTTCTTATCTAACTGTGATCATAATATGTTGGAACACTTATCAATCCATTATGGCAGGATACCCCTGCTCGTGCGTTCTCTGAACATCCTCTCGCATTCTCCATGGATGTCAGTATGGATTATTCCGGCTTTTCCATGTCTGAGCAGAGACGTATCAGCCATGGCTTTGATCAGACAGGTGTCGAAACTGAAGATTTCCCGAGTTTGTCTAATCAGAGCATGTCTCGGGTTCCAGAAAAGAAGAAAAGGACAAGGAAAGCGAAAACAAATCTTATTCTCAGGACTCCTCATGTTCAAGAGGGATCAGAACATTCTCAACCACTGCCTCCGTCATCAAAGCAGTGCGCCAGAGGTGCCATCCCTGTTGGCACCTGGATAGGTGATCCTCGAGCACGGAAAGAAATTCAAGCTAATAGAGACCCGGAACTCTATGGTTCTCAACATTGTCTGAATCAGCCTGACTTGCAAGAGGACCAATTTCTGCAGTCTCAAGCACCATCCGGAAGTTACAAGCTAACTGATGATATGTTTTCCATGCTCGACAATACACTTCCCCTGATCCTCCCTGAGCCAGAACACCAGGCTCTTTCTCCTCAAGGCTACCATTTTATTTTATATCTTTGCGTTGCATGCCAAAGACTTTCACTTGACACAGACTCCAACCACCTTCAAAACCGCTTGATTGGTCTCTTTAAAAATTTAGAAAAAGAAATAATTAGCTGTCCTCCTGATGGCGGTAATTCTATTAACTATGCGACAAGGCTTATTACTCAACTTGCTATGACGGAAGATAAGATTCGACAAGCTGAATTCACGTTTATGATAGCAACCATTCAATTCCGGAATCAAGTAGCTAGGTAAGTGTTCTTTTCAACATATGCTATGTTTTGCTTACCCGCTTATAGTATATGTAACGCTACATCACAGACAAAGCACTCCATTCTCAAGGAGCTTGAAGCACAGACTGGTAAATCGGAGGCGGTCTTGGCTCAATACGTGTCTGATGGTGCAAAGTTTTCAATTCTAGCTAGTGAAGGTACAAATCCCAGCTCTTTGTCATAGTCAGTGGATTTACTTGCTAACTTTTGGCCTCTCTCTCAGGTACTATATTTCTCCTGGCCATTATTGCTGTTGCTGGTTTAAAGACAACGATACGCGATCTTAAAATGGACATCCTTTTACACCTCAGCTATACGCTCAAGTGTCCAAGTCCTAGTAAGTTTGCTTTTCCATTTATATCGTAAAGCTTCTCACCTCTGTTTAGTCCATCCAGCTGGAAAACATGTTATTGAAGATATTACTCCCTTGATATCAGCATTGCGCCAAAAATATCGATTAACATTTTCTACCATGTTTACCCAAGAGATTGCCCAAACGGAGGGCTTTACGTCCGATATTGAAGTTGGTGATTTGAGACAATCCGATATTTTCTTTAATTCAATGACTTATAAGTGAGATCTCATGTTCTCTTTTATGCATGGTCTGACCTAATTATGCAGTGCCCTTATCAAGCAACACTGTCCCTTTACTTGGCAGTCGTGCTTCGTACCTCTTGATAATTCTGTTCAAGTTCTATCATGCACTCTACCATCATTCATCAACCTTCTTCCTTACCCGACAAATGACAACCTTTTGAGCTTTATTCTTACGCAACCGCAAGCGATTAATGAAGTATTACCACTGGTCCATGGCAAAACAACATCAATTCGCACGATAGATACACTCTTTGATCCTCAACATGAGAAAAATTCATCAATGCGGTATCCAAGAGCCTATGAAAGTAAGCCACTTGCAGACAAACATTTTCTTTTTACAAAATTGGAGCATAAACATGCACAAAATGCAGAGGTCCCTATTTCACCAGAAGAGCTAGAAACGATGGTACGTCTTTATTTATTTTCTCTTTTAAAGGCCAGAATTGAATATGATTGTTAGCTTTGCAAGCAGCTTAGTCGTGGCAAAAAAATGGACGGTAAATATCTCCACATTCTTCAGACGATATTGAAAGGGTAAGTATCTTTACCTTGGTGTTTTTAAAAAATTTTAAATTGCATATTCAGTGAACCTCTCCGCATCAATGATTGTAATGGCGATTTTTTTGCCATAATCTGCCCTCACATGCCCGATCACCTTCGAAATAAACTTCTGTCTTTCCTCAAGCTTTGTACTGGCGATCTACTCCGATATACCAATTCAGAAGCAGGAGGGAAAGGATTTTCATTCTCCGCTTTTCATTTTTACTGGTGGAACAAATACAGGGCACATGTAAGTCAGTGGCTTTGATTGTGTATTCATCAATTGAAATCAAATACCATTAGGGACATGCAGCGCCTTCTGATATAGAGCCATCTGCACTTAGAAAGGAAGGCAATAAGCGCCTCAATAGCTCCCAATATGTTCCCCATACAACACGAGAAATTCATGAACATTCGGAAGAGTACTGAAGCCTCAAAAATTGCTTTGAGGAAGTATTTGTGTGGATAAAGACAGAGGTGCGTTGTTTCATATAAATAATACCTTGATAATTTCTGAATAAAAACCATAGCTTGAACGTCTCCTTCCCAAGGAGTATGAAATCATTTCCCAATTCGCTGAAGTCCTTCCCTGTGACGCCTTTTCGCCTACTCATCCATTCAGTGGGTTTGTCGTCAACTTCAACATTACGACCCAGATCCACAGAGATACTAATGACAATGTACTCTGCATTGTGATGGCGATCAGTGATGATGCTTGTACCGGTGGGGACTTATGCCTTCTTGAGCCTGGTCTTTGCATTGAGCTCAAGAATGGTGACATGATAATCTTTTGCTCAAAGAATATTACTCATTTTAATCTTCACTTCAAGGGAGAACATGCATCACTTGTTCTTCATTCAGATAGCTTTGGCGATAATTGAGTAAAAGATTGTAATGGCTGGCAGCACAATGTTTATATGCATACAAAAAATAAGCTAACAAATAATTGGCAGCACAATATTTTTATGCATGTTGAAACAGGCTTAACCTAATATTTGGTAGTATACCTGTATTTGTCTTTCATCATTTTTTATTTACCACTGGTACAATTTTTATTTCCACCTTTCTCTACCATACTATTAACCTTTCTCTACTTTACTTTGTGCAACTTATTATACCTAATATTTCTTGGCAATCTCACATGGCTTTGCGAACAACACGTCAATCTGGATCCGCTAAATCTGGCTCCAGCAAGGCTCAAAAGAAGGGCAGCAAGAGTGGAAAGAGTCAATCCAAGAAAGGAACTACGCCTGCCATTGACCTTGCAGACCTAACAGATCAACAACGTCTCCAACTATTAAAGACATTACAATCTACAGTTAGAGCTCAAAGGAAAGAGATAGAGCAAGCACAGACCCTTTGTACGTGCCAATCTATATTTTTATTTTGTATTTATTATAAATGATTTTACTGTCTAGCCATTCAAAAGAGAAACTCAGCTCTTATGGAACAAGATAATCAAGGCATGGAGTCCTCTGAGGAAGACGATAACAGAGCACCATCTCCCAAACGCGCATGCACTACTCTTAGTGAAGGTGAACAAGACTTGGCGAGGATGCTAGGGCCAACAACTCCAACCTTATTCTTACCAGACGTGGAACCCACTGGCATGGAATCAGAGGACAACGGTGGAGATAATGAAAGTGATGCAGAAGAGGTGGCTGATGTTGATGTTGAGTCACAGAACTTTGACGATGGCCCACCAAAAACTGGACTCTGGGATGATAACAATGGCGTAAAAATCTTCAGTGCAATGCTCACAGAATTGGCGCTAATCATTACTTTCAGATGATTTTCCAGGATACTGCCAGTTTTACCAGCCGAAGTTCAACACCGATAAAAGGCCCACGAAATTCAAGCAAAGTAACTGAAAACGACTTTTCCCCCCGGACCAGGAAACTTGCGCTTGCTGCTAAAAATCATGTACGAACTGCCACTATATATAATGCACCTTTTCCTCCTATTAGCAAGTCAGATCGCTGGGAATTTGCGTGGTCTACAATCAAAGAAGCTGCCACACTAGGCACCCGAAAGGAACAGACCCAGCTTCAGGACGCACTGAAGAGTGCAGCAAAAAACAATGATATCAAGAAAGATCTAATCACTATTGTACGTTGTCATGTTATATCTAGACTAGTGTCTGAACCCGCATTGTTTTACTCCAGACCATGTATTCACGATCATATCTATTCAGTAGTATAATTTCCAAGGCTCGAGAGCGTGTTTGCGCTCATTTTCATCTTAACGGATCCCCGGAAGAGGTTAAAGAATCAGCTGAGTGGCTGCTATTAAATTCGCACTTTACTTATGGTGATATTGATGTCGAGGTGTGTCTCTTTTGAATACTGCTAGATCATGCTCAAGTTTCATTTTTATTTAGAAGCAAACATTTAATCAAAACAAACCTTTTGGTTGCGAACTCATTATTGAGATTATAGAGGCCCAATGGTTTCTTTCCTCACAGTCAAAGGCAGATGCTGGAACCACTGCTCGTATCATCAGGGACAATGATTTGCCTCTCTCTATCATATTTTTAGTTGCTACTGCTGTGCGTAATATCCTGTTCCCTTCTGTTCTGTCTAATTATTACATTCAGATTCAACATGCCCTTAAAGAGTGGTGTAATAACGGTAGAAAGGCTGTTCACATTCATTTCTCAGAGGACCTTGCCAAGCAATGGTACGTTCAACCTCTGTTGTTGTGTTGACCATTTGATTTTGACACTGACTGCATTAGTTATGAGCAACACCACACCAACTGGAAAATCATTGAAGAAGGCACAGAAGTCTGGGGTACCTATTGGAAAGCGGAAATGTTGCGCCAAATCATGTTTGTATTTTTTTTTTACACTCAGACGCCTTTATCAGCTTACTCAAACAATCATTCAGGATTAGAAATAAGGATACTTCATCTAGGCTCGCTTGTGAAAAGGATATAGAAAACTGCAACGTCAATTTTGAAGCGCTAGACCGTATCGCCCAAGAAGCTCTTGGAAGAGGAAGCACTACTATACATAGTGACGCAAACAGAACAACAGCGCACAGTGGCACCAGCAATATTGAATCCACCGCATCCACCGCATCCACTGCAGCCACCAATGTCTAGCAGGGAAGCCTGAATTACGTTTTTTGTTTTATTTTTTGTTTTCTTTCCGAGCGCTTATATTTTATATTCCAATAATGATTTACTGTTTCTACCATAATTAAATGATTAATAATACACTGGTCCTCATTCACTGTGAGATTCTCCGCATTCACTGTGCGATTCCCTGCATTTACTGTGCAGTGCCTTGCATTCACTGTGCGATTCCCTGCATTCACTGTGTGGTGCCTCGCATTCACTATTGGATGCCTTGGATTCACTGTGCAATTCTCTGCATTCACTGTGCAATTCTCCACATTCACTGTGTGATTCCCCGCATTCACTGTGTGGTGCCTCACATTCATTGTGCGGTGCCTCACATTCACTGTGTGGTGCCTTGCATTCACAGTGAGATTCCCTGCATTCACTGTTAGAGGCTCCCAATTATCTATATGTGTCTCAGAACTAGCTATTGGAATCTTTCACTTGTCTTTTTGGTTCTTTGCGGCATCTTTCTAGCGTCTTTTTGTAATCTTTGAATTATCTTTGGGTCACCTTGCCACATTATTTACAAAATTACCTTGCTTTGAAAGATCTGCAAATTTCTTTCCATCTTTTGCATCTTTGTGGTCTTTAGAGATACTAACAGATCTTTCAAGATATCCAAAGATAAAGTCACTTTTCCTGATGTCAACAACCACAACCTCATCTTCAGAACCAGCTTCATCATCTCTGTTGTGTGCATTGAGCTCCTCTTGGATAGTCCTGAAGGCAAGATTGGCATGGCTTGCAGCTTGGTCAGCACGCTTCGCAGCGGCTTTCGCTTTAGTGGTTGCTTTGGAGGCTTTATGAGTAGCTTCTTCGGCAGCCTGGTATATGTTGATGACTCGATCAGCGGGTGTCATTTGAGAGGGGGGTCGTTGAGCTGGCTGTGCCTGCATTCTCAGCATCGGTAGTTTCAGCATCGGTTTGGATCTTTTTTGCTGGCTGAGGCTGTGGTTGAACGACATTGTTAGCTAGCAGCTTGCGTTTAGCATCCCCAGAAGACTCATGAGATTGGTGGGATTTACTTTACATACATACATATATCTAGATTAGATTAGATACCCAAAAAGCGACCTTTTAGCATATGTTTTAGACGGTAGTTCCCTATTTGGCACTTATTACCATTTTGGTAAATCTTTCAAAATTTTATGAAATTTTATGAAATTATGTGGAATACAATACATTATATTTATTAGCTATGCACTGTAATACCTATGCGCATGCTGGTGCTCACCCATCCGGTGGTGCCTATGCATTGGTGTGTACGCACTCGCTCGTGCCTACCCTCCTTGTCGTCCTTGTCGCCTCCGCATCTGCGTGCTCGTCCTCATTGTGGGTGGCCGCCCGCATGTTCGTTGTGGTCCTCGTTGTGGGTGGTTACCCTCGTCATAGTCGCGCTCGTCGTGGGTGATTACCCTTGTTGTGGGTGGTTACCCTCTTTGTGCTTGCCCTCGTCATGGTCACGCTCGTCGTGGGTGATTGCCCTCTTCGTAGGTGGCCACCCTCATCGTTGTCGTCCGCATCGTTGTCATGCATGGTCACCCTCGTCGTCCTTGTCGTGGTCGTTACGTCGTCACCCTCACCGTGAAAATAGCCCACATCCCTGCAAAGAGGGGAAGGGCTGCGTATAGTCGGAGGGTGGTAGTAGTGATAATGGGGGATGATAAGGAAGATATCAACCAATCAATGGTTGATTTCTTCCAAATCTGGCGATTCCCACGCCGGTCCGGTTCGTATCCGGGTCGTGCTCATCGCCGTGCTCGATGATGCCGGTGGGATGTAAATATTTTGAGTCAATGTAAATGCGCAGAAAAGTTTGATTAATATTTAAAACACATGGAGCAAAAAAAAAAAAAAAAGTAAAGCGTTACAGACGTACGAAACATTGAATGTTAGCTTTACTTGTCGCGCGTGCTGATTTCCGTCCAACAACAAATTGGATGTTTTTAATTCTAATCCCATCATTTGACAAGAGCTACATTAAAACATATATATGAGCAGTAGTCTAGTGTATTGATATGAGTATGAAAAAAAAATCAGACCACAGGCTTGAGAAAAACTTACAATTAAGGAATGTGTCAAAATTGCTTCGAAATTCAATACTGGTACCTGCACGGTTATTTGCAGTGGGATAATATTTAGGTTTGAACATAAAACTTTTTTTATTTTTACATAGAAACATTCATTAAACATATAATAACATACTACACTACATAATTACATCTACTAAAATCAATATACCTTGTTGTCGTCGAGCTCGACGATGAGCTTGATCTGGTTATTGACCAGACCGGCGTGGGAATCGCCCAATGTGGGGAGAAATCAACCGCGTGTTGGTTGATTTCTGCTTATCACCCTCCATCACCACCATTGCCATGGCTTGCCCTGGCCCCTCCCTTCACCGCAGGGACGTAGGCTGTACACACGACGCCTACGAAGGACACGCCAGCACCCAACCCCTCCCCTCTTTGTAGGGATGTGGGCAGTGCACGCCATTACAACGGCCTTGGCAACGACGACGACGACGCTGGCGCGACCACCTCTCCCCTCTTAGCAGGGATGTGGGTGGCTCCTGCATATGGGACAACGAGACTCGCTCACGACCACCCATGACGACCACGACGAGGGAGAGGATGACAAGGGTGGCCACCCACGACGAGGGTGACCACGACGAGGACGACCATGATGAGGCAGCCTTGTCTGGTATATTCATATATCAACCCTCGGTAACTACCCAACAAGGGTGATACATCCACCTGGGAAGTTTCCTAACACCGGCAGTGATATATAATGTGTCAGAAAGGCAGCTGCACAGCCGTGTTTGCCTGCAGGCACTTGCCTTTGGTAAACACATGCAAATAACTCCACTTTTGTTCATTTTGGCCATTTCGAGGCTGAATATAGGCACTGTGGGATCTATGTTGGCGTTTTGGTGGCGCTACTTGGTCCAAATAGTTCTATATATATTTCTTTCATTTTTGGACACCTTTGCGCGCCTAAAGGATGACGTTGCAGGGTGGATTGGCGATATATGTTTTGGATGACGTTCCAAAAAAGGCAACGTATTCCAAAATTAGATGTGGTGTTATTTTTGGTTCACCGGAATTCGGTAAACCGGCATAGTTGGACCCGAGGTCTAGGCCTCCTCTATCTTTAGAAAATATCATATGATTTTTAATTCTCACCCGCGTTTGGACAGAATTTAATTTTGCCTGGGTAATTAAAAAACTCGTAAATTTAGCTTGGAAATCATACCAGCGTAGCATAAAATAGGCATATATTGACATCATAAAAAACATAGAAGAGGTACCTGCATAATTCACTGGAAAAATAATAATACTACAACGATGTGAGTACACGGTTGACATCTTGAATGTAAACGAGCCAGTTCTTCCGCTCGTCACTCTTCTTTTGCACCGCGTCTCCCCAGTAAAATAGAGCAGCCATAACATTCAAGAGACCGTTCTTTCCTGGCATCCTCAGCTCAGGAAAATCGCCGTCTACGTTAGCCAAGTCAATTTCATTGTTGCAGATACGCCAGCGAGGTTGTAGGCTAGTCCACCAAACGACGAAGTCTTTAGCAAATTGACAGGAGTTGATGGGCGGATGGTACTGAGAGCTTCGCTTGCGTTTAATCCATTGGCCCACGGTTGCTGGCCGGTACTTGGCCCTCAAAGATCCAGCCTCTGCAGTTTCCAGTCTTTTCTCCAGATCCATCCAGTCGCCAACCAATTTCGTCCATTCCCTACCTAAGTCGCAGCCTTGGAACATATTACATGCAAGCGCAAGCCATTGATCTTCAGCATCAACCTTGTCCTTGTCCTTCGCGTTGACCGACTCATCAGGTGCAGGAGTTGACGTCGAGGTTTGGTTTGTAGGCAATCCAGGGTGTAGACAAAGACGCTTGGGTGATTTGGAATAGGATGGAGAACTTGGCGAATCCGGGGTGGGCCTTTTACAACCGTGTTCGTTGCCTGTATTATTAGGAGTAGGTAGAGCTGAATTATGATTTGCTGTGTCGTTCGTGTCGTCCGAGTTCAGAGCTGGGTCCTGTGCCGTCGAGGAAGGTAACGGCGTTGAAGGTAACGATGGAGAGTGGAGCGGCGTTACTATGGGTGAGTTGCAAGGGGAGGGCGTTTCGGATGGGTCATGGCTGGGTTGAGTTGCAAGGCGTCCAGAAGCGTTCAGACTAGTAACTTGAGGATTGGGAGCAATGCTGGTGGTGGCAGGAGAGTTCTCATCCTGTAAATCGGCTGCCGTCCTAGGTTGGATAAGCATTGATAGCGGGGCCAAAGAACTCGAAGTGATTCCATTGAGAGCTGCAGAGCTGGCGTGACTTGCTGGGGGGGTGCTTCGACGATGCATAGGCTCAACAGAAGAGCAATGAGTGGGTGTAGATCGCAAAGAGCCTCCAGCCGAGTCCGATACAGGGTGTGAAATCGTGGTAATGTCGATGTTGTTATTGAGATCGAGAGACTGGAGCAAGCCCAGGGAATCATCTCCTTTGGATGACAGAGCACGTGACCGACACTCTTCGACGGCTATACAGGGTTAGTAGATGCAGAGAATTGAAGAGGGAGAAACTTACAAAAACATTTCTGTAAAAAGGAACCAAAAATAGGGAGGATAATGTCTACCTCTCCAAACGTTGCCTTGATATCGCCTGAAGTTGACCCTGTGTGTAAGCTAATAAATGTCAGTACAAAAACATATCAAAAATTTGAGAAATACGCACCTTAGAATGTTGAGTCTCCCGCCATGCGCTGGTTCAGGACCACCGCCCATCAAAGTGAAATTCCACCCTGTGCTGCAGGACACAGAGTCAAGAATAGGCTGCAAAATCTTGACGAGGGACTGTATGGCTCTAAATAAAGGTGAGAAAGGCACAACATTGTAGAGGTATAGTGCATACCGTTGACAATCCTCCGGGGTCTCTGAAAAATCCCCTTCATTTTCATTCTTCCACTGCTCCAACTTGAGGATGTGTTCGGTCTTGACTTTGGCTTCCCATACGGCCCACTCTTCATTGGGAAGGGCATTGAACATTTGTTTTGTGACCCTATCGCGCAAAGATACATATTGTCGTTTATCATATCCGTTTGTCTTCGCAATTGTCTTGACCTTCTCCTCGATTTTGTTACGGTGATCAACGCGCCAAGCATTTACTGCGCTCTTGCATCGTGGGCGGCTGGAGTCCTTGCCCGCAAGCTTTCCGAGTAAGAGTCGGATCGGACTCCCTGCTGGATCCTTCAAGTCTTTCTCGTCGTCCTTCATGTGTTGGTAACAGAACCATCGCTTGATTTGCTGGAATAATTAATCAGTACTGATCACATGACTTTCCTAAAATAGGCATTTGGAAGGACTTACATCTTTCCGAAACTTGATCAATGTTCGACGACTTTCAAACGCCTCCAAAGCTTGAGTGAATTCCTCTTCTGACATGGTCTCTGGATCTGGTGGAACCCTCTCGTGATCAGGTGCATCGTCGTCAACTGCTGCCAGAAACTCAGCCGTTGGTTCGTCATCGTGCGGTAAGTCAATTGGATATCTTTTGAAATACCGCCGCAGAATTAACGAGAGCGCTTCTGCAACGCAGTTTTCTTCTACCCCTTTCGCATAGACGGGCTTTTGTGACAAGAGAAACTCCTTCCTCGATCCACGAAAGGTTCCAGGATTGACCATTTGGAAATCACAGAGAAGATGCACGGGATGGGACTCGGAGCGCTAGGAGGGGGGGGTAGGTTATTGAAGGAGCAGAGGAATATAACGAGTGGACTCCTGGCACCAAAATGGGGGCGTGAACGCAACGGAATGTAAGTTCACGTATACTGTACATGGCCTAGCCGACACTAACTATGCCATTTGCAGAAAATCTCAAAACATAATAGATCTCCACATCGCTGAAGTCGCCTATCGAAGATCCCTGGCAGCATACACAATTTACGTATGTCAACCACCATTACTTGTATAAATACCTTGCTAAAACTCTAACACACGGCAGGAAATTCTACGCCTCTTTCCCGCTTTTTGCTACCTCGACTTACTCAACTGTTCTTCGCTTGCCTCATCCTATCCCACACTTACCATGTCTGAAAACAACAACAACAAAAGTAAGCTCACATTCTATTCTCCTCACTTACACAACTGACGAAGTATTACAGAAAATAAATCTCGATCGAATGCCAACCCTAGGAATGGTAAGCCGCCATTTTTTTCCGTCAGATATATACGTTGTTTATGTTTTTTAGGTACTAACAGGCAAGAAGCTCCACCCATCATGAATTATTCCGATATGATGGAACCGAACCCGACCGACCTGCGCGCTCCGGAGCCTGGAGCAACCTACTATTGGGTTTTCACGGAGGGTAATGTTGTTGGCATTATTCATAACCCGCGGTATGTTTTTCTTTCTTTCTTTTTTTGGTTTTTCTTTCTTCTTACGATTTCCAATGCCACCCTATGTAGACAACTTGCGCGCATCTGTCTCGTCAGTCACGCCGCTATCTCGATGTGCCGCTTTGATAATTGGCGTAGTGCCAAACTTTACTATGCCTGCAACTACCATTTGGGGCACGTTCGCCTTACTCCTGTTGTCCCTGGCATGAGGAGGGATCCTATCCCTGTTCCCGAGACCCCTGCTCGCCCGGCCTCTCCTTCCGATGAATTATCACCTGCCAACCCGTCTGTTCAGCAACAAGTCGATCAGCCCACTTCTTCGGTTCGTCAGCATTCCAACCGCTCTGTCCCTCTTGGCCCTCTTTCCAACAAACAAACGACGCCCAAATCATTTGGTCTACAAGCAATCGACAAAATCAAGCTCCCTATTCCTCCTGATTCAGCCCCCATGGCTGTCTCCTCTGAAATTCCTTCTGCCTCTACCGCTGCGAGGCGTAAGGCTCGCGTTATTGTCACCAATGACTCGGACATCGATTCCGACATCCCAGACGACACCTACGTTATTCGCCTAGGAGGTACAGGGCCTAAACAGCGGGCAAGGACTCCAAAAACCCCTAACAATTCAGTGGATCGTCCCATTTCCGTCACCTCAACAAAGAAGTGGGACTGTTACTCAATTACATCACCACAAGCTCGAACCGGCACTCTGGCGAAAAACGTAACGGGCTGTGGATCTAAGGACAGCGCCAGCCAGACGACCCTTGCAAGTCCAAAACTCGCCAAAGTGCCCCACCCTGCCAGCAGCAAATTCGCCACCATGCCAAATTTGCTGGGTGTCACTCCCATGAGCGCTTCTTCGACTGTCCCCAACTTAATGCCCGCTTCGGCTCCCCCTAGTTCAACATTTGAAACGATATCCAAGGATGCTGCTGTGCGAAAATATCGCAGCAGAGTCCTTGAGGCTCTTGACGAACTCAGCACCCTTGACCTTTCCATTTCGAAGAACCTCACTTCCAAGACTAAAGTCATCCGCGATCGTAAGGGCACTGCGTCTTCTCTCCCGAACAACTCGGGTAAGTATTTCTTTTATTTTTTTCACCTACGTTACATTTAGCTAATGGTATACTAGCAGCATCGCCAATCGGCATATTTTCCTCAAACTCTACTCAGGCTCAGCCCTCGCCAATTGATATAGCGTCTGCATCCCCCTTTGTTCCAACACCTACCCCCGGTTTCCGCATCAAATCCATCTACTCCCCCCTCTACGAAGACGATCCCTATACTTGGAGCGAAGAAGAAATCGACCCCATGGAATTCGAGGAGCAACCTACCTTGAAATCAAAGAAGAGACGCGCTCATGACTGCATCGACGTTGAAGATGAGCCTGCGGGGCAAGTAAAACGCAGAGCAACGAGCACGAGTCCGGAAAATAAGGATTCACGCAACAAAGGAAAGCAGAAACTCCCCACACGTCCTGTCGAGCACAACAAAATTGATCCACTGACGGAGATCCCACCCCCGACCACGCTACCTCCTAGGACACCCTTACCCTTCAACCCCATTTCCTCGCACGCTGCAATGTCCTATGCATTGAGTCACTCAGACTCTACCCTCGCTTCCGACTATACCTTCGCGTCCTATATCACGACTGCACCCTTTGCACCCCCAACGTATACATACTCGTCCAACAAAGGGTCCGTATCGCTCACCGTTGGGTCTTCGTCCACGGTTTTGGCTGCCACTCGCTCCACAGACGTAGGCACTGGACCTTCCACTGCGACCGTTAACGGACCTCAAGCTGCTCCAGAGATCCCAGTAGTCGAAATCATGGATAGCGATGACAAGATGGACGAAGCACTCGCTGAGCTCGAATGTTTGGATAAGGAATTGTTGGCGGGTTTTGTCACCTTAGGAGACAGTGATATGCAGCTATGATGATTTATGGGTCCCCTCTACGCATCCTTCTTCGCCTTTTGTCTCACTTGCCTGCCCCTCATTGTTGTCATTTCTTTCTTGGCACGAACCACCTCACCCCCACTCATGATTATATATGCTCTTATGTCGTACCTACCAGAGGCGTAGTTTTTTTACATTGTATCTTGGCACGAATACATTGTTTTCTCCCCCTCTCTTTATGGTGATATTTATTGAGAACAATGAGTTCCAGTTAATTGGAAGTGGTGCAGAGGTGCACGTATCTAACATGCCAGTCTTATTAGTCGCTGGTACTCCTCATCATCATCTTGTATTTCCTTTTCTCTTTTCTTCTTAATATGATACTCCCAACATTTGACTTTGAGTGCCATGCGGTTCCTTTCACGATATTTTGCTTGCGCGATGCGGTGTTGTTCTTTTCTTGCCTCGTCTTCTTCTGAGGTCTCAATTTTTCTTTTACCACCTGTAGCAGCTACTATTATACATCAGATATAGGCAGTTTCCTACCCTACGTGATACATGCTTGTAGCCAGTTTGCTACCTTCCTCTTTCGGACACCCCACCTCAGTGGGAGAGACACTGCCGGGGCCGCCGGGGCTGCTCACAGGAGGCGGGCACAGGTAAACACCTGTAAACAACGCCGGAAACAGTGTCCCCGAGGTGCCCGCCGCTGTAATTAGGCTCCTGTGCTGCGTCGGGCATCGTTCGGGGCTCGGAAAAGGCGCATATATATTGCCTGAATATAATTACATTTTTTGGGCCCGTTTGCGCCATCAGAAGAGGGCGGGACGGGATGGATCGCAAAACATAAAACTGGATGACGTGTTATTTTTAGCATATTTTTCCAATTTCGGGCGCTGCGCTATTTTAGATTATGATACGATCATTTTGTACTATATTTATTTCACATACATATGTTCTAGCATAGATTAGATTAGATAGAAAAAAAAAAGTACTGCAGTCTGCAACATTCGCTTTGGGCGGCACTTCCAAATATGGCAGTTACTGCCATTTTGGTGCTTTCATCCAAAACATATAAAACTATTTCAAAAATTATTTTTTATTTTGTGCATTATGGTACATTGAAGGGTGTACACTACGTATTCTCCCCTCTCGTCTACGAGTTCGACCCCTTCTCATTGGCGATCCTCCCATGCTCCCCATTCGCGCTCCCAGCCTCGTGTACCTCGTTCGTCGTTCGGGCCCGTTCGTCGTTGGCACCTGCTCGCGTTGGTGCTTGCTCGTCGTCCATGCCCGCTCGCGTTCGTACCTGCTCACGTTCGTGCCTGCTCGTCGTTCGTGCCCGTTTGTCGTTCGTGCCTGCCAGCGTTAGTGCCAGCTCGTCATCCATGCCAGCTCGCGTTAGTGCCAGCTCGTCATCCATGCCAGCTCGCGTTAGTGCCAGCTCGTTGTTGGAGCCCGCTCGCGTTGGTGTCAGCTTGTTGTTCGTGCCCGTGTGTCGTTCGTGCCTGCCAGCGTTAGTGCCAGCTCGTCATCCATGCCAGCTCGCGTTAGTGCCAGCTCGTTGTTGGAGCCCGCTCGCGTTGGTGTCAACTCGTCGTTCGTGCCCGTGTGTCGTTCGTGCCTGCCAGCGTTAGTGCCAGCTCGTCATCCATGCCAGCTCGCGTTGGTGCCAGCTCGTTGGTGCCCGCTCGCGTTGGTGCCAGCTCGTCGTTTGTGCCCGTGCGTCGTTCATGCCCGTGCGTCGTTCGTGCCTGCTCGTGTTGGTGTTTGCTCGTCGTCCATGCCAGCCCGCGTTCGTGGTGCCTGCTCGTGTTCGTACCTGCTCGCGTTGGTGCCTGCTCGTCATTGGTGCCCGTTCGTGTTGGTGTCTGTTCGTCGTCCATGCCAGCTCGTGTTCATGCATGCTCATCGTCCGTGCCAGCTCGAGCTCCGTGCTACTCATCGTCGTCGCGCTAGCCGTCGTTCGTGGTCGCCCAAGCCGTAGCCACCCCAGCCGTAGCCATCGGCACCATCGTTGGATCGTCGTCGTCGTCGTCGTTGTGTTGCACCGCTCACATCCCTGTCACGAGGGGAGGGGCTGGTTGCTTTCGTTATGGTTGTGGTTGGCGTCGTAGGTAGTGGGACTGCGGTGGCAGAGACGACGATTGGCGTTAGGTGCAGAGCGCCGGCATGATGATGGGCAATGATAAGGAAGTATCGAACGCGCGTTGATTCATCTCTTTCCAAATCCGGCCTTTTCCACGCCGGTCCGGTGTATAGCCGGTTCGAGCTCATCGTCGAACACGACGATGGCGGTGGCATATGGGGCATTGTAGTAATTCTTAAAATATATAGGCTATGTAAAATTTATTAAACATCTTTCTGGCTAGTAAAATTCCCATTGATCTTTTTTTTTTCCAAGAAAAACATTCAAATCTTATATTCTATGTAGCGAGCGTGGTGATTTCGTTCACCACCCGCACAAAATATATCATATTCCATTGGCAAGCTTCAGTAAATACTTGATTTAAACATAGTATGATACGAGTATGCTATTGAAATTGAAATTTCAAATTTCAAGACTTGCAGAAAATCATGAAAGCATGCTATGCACCGAGTGGCGAGGTAAGATAAATGCGTCGAGTTTGAACGTGAGCACTTGAGCCAAACTTGAGCACTTGAGGTCTTCACATCTATGAAAGTTCTGTGTAGATAAAGTATGTGGAAGTATGAGAGTATTAGATATGCAATAGAGTAAAATGATTTAGTACCTTTTAGTAAATGAAAACGTACATTTCATAATTCGTATAGCGAGTGTGGTGATTTCGTTTAAACTGGAGAACAAAACATATTGTATTTTGAAACGAGGTGTAGTGTAATATTGTATTTTTCACATATTTTAGTACCAGTAGACTACAGAATTAAACAAAACGCAAAAATTAAACTCCCCGGCTCAATGCTGGGATGATATTCATCAAGCTCAGAATATTGCATCGAGTTTTCATGTGAACGTATGGGCGAAATATGGGCTCTGCATACTGATAAGCAAAAACGAGACTTTCATCAATGAGAAAGCTTTTTTTTTTTCATAAAACAAATTTAATTGACTCTAATAACATTTTATACTACCTAATATTATCTACAAAGGAGAGTAAGCTGTCTCACCGTCGAGCACAACGACGAGCTCGAACCGGCTATGAGTCGGACCGGCGTGGGAAAGGCCGGATTTGGAAAGAAATGAACCAATGCGTGTTCAATTCTTCCTTATCAACCACCATCGCCATGCCGGCACTCTGCACATAGCCCCTCCCCTCACTGTAGGGATGTGGGCAGTGCCTGGTAAGGTGGTGAGGGTACCCGACACCTCCTGTGCTCACCACCATCAAGGATGACAATGACGACCTCACCTTGCTCCTCCCCTCTCGATAGGGATGTGAGCGGTGCAGGACGGCGCCGACGATGACAAGACGACGTTAGGCTCACCGCTGCTGATGACGACACCAACGACGATGCCAATGACTGGACTAGTGAGCTAGGGACCAGCGCGATCACGAGTGGGTACGTGCGAACGAGTGGGGTGCGTGAATGGGCACGAACGATGGGGGGCACGTACTAGTAGGTACGAACGAACGGGGCGCACGAGTGAGTACGAACGAGCAGACACGCACGCACGAACAAACCAGCGGACATGCACTAGTTGGTACGAACGCAACACTGACGATCACAACGACTGACGGACAACGCACGCACGAGTGGACATGCACTAGTTGGTACGAACGCGACACCGACGATCACAACGACTGACGGATAGACGAGGATGAACCAGTTGGAGAGCATGCGGTGCCGTGAGGGTATGACGCGCGAGAACGAGACCAGCTCTCGTTCTCGTTGCTGACTCTCGCTCCCCATGTGCAGCTGCGGGGGCATGAGGGAACAACATGCGAGAACGAGACCCTCTCTTGTTCTCGCTCTCGTTGTTAACTCTCGCTGATGACGACGGCTACGAGCCACCGCATCTGCTTAGCATACCCCGCACCTTGCCTCTCGCCTCACTGCGCAGAGGTCTGTGGGTGGTGCTTATCCCTATGGCCCACTACCATCTTTCCTGCCATCTCCACTACCGTTGCCAACACCAACATCCCCACTGTCCACATCATCACTCTATGGAGAGCAGCCACAGGAGTACAGACGAGCAGGTACCAGGACGAGCGGGTAGGAGCGGGTAGGAGGACGAGCAGGAACACGACTGGGGACAGGCACATCGAGGGCGAGCGTCCTCGTCATCATATAGCTCTCCTCGCCACCGTTTAATCGAATCTCGTCCCTTTGACATATTAGCTAGTTTATATCACGTACATCATTACTGGAAATTAGCGTAGTTTTCAAAATACAATGATTTTCTTTAATATATATGTTGTGGAAGAGATGTGCCAAAAACGGCAATAACTGCCAAATATGGAATTGCCGCTCAAAAGCAATATTCGCAAGCTTTTTGTTGGGCTATCTAATCTAATCTGTACCTAGGTCATATGTATGCAAAGTAAATATAGTATGAGAAATGATGATGTCACAATTAAAAATAGTGTACCACCCGAAATTGTCAAACTGATCCAAAAATAACACGTCATCCACTTTCATATGTTGCAATCCATCCTGTCCCGCCCTCTTTTGATGGCGCAAAGGGCTCCAAAAAATCAAAACATATTCCCTGATTATATCTACGCTTTTTCCAGGCCCCGAACGATGCCCGACGCAGCGCAGGAGTCTAATTACAGCGGCGGGCACCTCGGGGACACTGTTTCCGGCGTTGTTTACAGGTGTTTACCTGTGCCCGCCTCCTGTGAGCAGCCCCGGCGGCCCCGGCAGTGTCTCTCCCACTGAGGTGGGGTGTCCGAAAGAGGAAGGTAGCAAACTGCCTATATTTGATATAGAATTCTAGCTGCCATGGCTGCTTTTACTTTGAGTGCATAGGTAAGTGCCACGTAAAGAATAAAACTGAATACTCACCCCCGAGCTCGGAGACGAGCCGTTTCTCTCTCCTTTTCTATATTTCTAGGGAGCGTAGTATGGGTATCTGCATTTAAATAAAATCTGAATTTTACTTACTTATAGTAGTACTCCTTGCGCCTGTTCATGTTTTGACTTTGTAGCATATGTAGATAAATTTTGTAGTAGTTTGTTGAGAAGTATGAAGGAATGTATTTAACGTGCGGGCTTAACTTGGACATGCAGCTAGTTCCTAAAATAGAACGCGTCCAATTTACGACCAAGTAAAGATAAAGGGGCTGCCAAAGTCATATTACTGGTACTTTGTCACCGTAAGATAGCCATTGAAGCTCTAAACGGATATATATCATCCATATGTAGCAGTATTTTGCCAGAAATTTTATGCTCATTAATGTCGAATAAATGTTTGGGCTGGAAAATTGATTGGCAGCAAGTGAAGAAGTGCGACTAACAGCAAAATTCATTCATCGATTTTTAAACATTACTCTTGACATCTCATAGCCTCAAAAATATATGGGATACAAGACTAATAGGTAGGACATTCCTCGAGAAAAATCCCTGTTGGTATTTACTTACAACTGACGGATATATTAACATTTTGAATGTTGCATCTTGTACGAAATCACCTCGCTACCAATCAGATCACGCTCGATACAAAGGGCAAAAAAAAAAACTATATTTGACAGGGTACACAGCGATCTAATTACTTTATAATTACATTACTTGCATCTATCGTGAAGGATAGGTAACATATTGAGTCCGTGCGTCCAACGTTCTGTATTGTGTGCATCCTGCTGGTCTCGTTCCTCAGATGATAGCCCAGCGTAGTATTCCCGAGCCTTCTTAAAGCCGTATTCAACCCAGCGAAAAAGACCGCCGGCGCTGTATTGAGCAAAGGAATAGCGGCGCTCGTGGGGTTGGATGGTCGTATTGGAGTGGGAAATAACAGCGAAGGGAAGAAGAATGGTGGAGCTGGGGGGGAATTCAATAACGAAATGGCACTCCCAGAGTATGAGATGGCCGCCTTTGGTGTGATCAAAACTGCCGAATGAGGTGACGGTGCACCAACCATAGGGAAGGTTGCCGAAGTCCTTGTGTTTGAAGCAAATAGTCTGGGGGCCAAAATTGTAGGTGTAGGCGGAGAACAAGGCGCCGTCAAATACGCGTTCCAAATCAGGGGAGTTGGCGTGCAATTTGCCCAGCTTCTCTGCATAGTGTTGATGCAGGAGTGGGGCCCAGGTTGCAACGGCAGCTAGAAGAGAATCAATAACAAAGAAATTGCGTGGGTGCACAAATTGCGCACCTGTGACAAATCCCGTCAACCTTCTAAAGACCCGCATCTCATTCAACTCCCTCAAGACCTCCTCGTTGGATCCAGTGTGGCGTAGGTTAGAAGGCTGCCCCTGTCCACCTCCATGGGATACCCCACAACTCAAAGCCACAAAATCCCCGCGGCGGGGTGTCTTCGCATTCGCCTTGGGTTTTGGAACACGACAGTGGTGACGCTTCTGCTCCAATGCATCGGCAGCTTCTTTCTGCATTTGAATCCAAGTTGGATCGCTCGGCCTGCCTGCAAGCAATGCTATCATACGGCGCGTTTTGTCAACAACAGGCATTGCTTTTCTAGCAGAGAAATAAATATTAGATAGGCGTTCATTGTAGGGGGGTGTAAATAATTACATGCCGTCCCATTTCTGGACAGTGAAATGCAACGTCTCAACGACGTGCTGCAGCGTAAGGGTCTGGGTTGACCTCAATCCATTGTCTTTGCCCATAAAACCTGTGCTTGCCACTTTGACGTCCCCCAGGTCCAATTCGCAAGGTACCGGTTCAGCTGGGCGAACGTAACGTTCTATCGTCTCCCCTCTGACTTCGTAGTGAGCGTAGGGTGTGTTTTTTTTCTCCTCCGTTCTTCTCTTCCTCCTATTAGCCTTGCTATGCTCCCTATTGCGTTGGCGCTTTCCGCTTTTGCCTGGGTTTTTGGAAAGCAGGCTGGCAGGTTCATTGTAAATAGGGTGAGGGTGTATTCCTGAGGTGGCGGATGATTCGCCAAAGGAGATGTACGAGGGGGGTTCCATTCCAATTAATGTGGGGTCTGAAGAAGGCGATGTTTTAGTCAATGGAGGCGGCAGTGAAAGCTCAGGTTCAGGGGAGTCGTTGTTGTCTGCGCTGGATGAGGCTGAGGAAAGAGGGGAGAGGCTGAAGAGGTCGGGTTGAATTTCATTGCAATCCTGGAGGGACGCGGCATCAGCAAGAAGGCGAAGAAAGCTGAAATCGGGGTTGGCAGCCATGATTGTGGCCATAGCAAAGCAGGGTGTGAGTCGTTCAAGTGTCCAGGGTGGTATCCCGCATCTGACAGCAGCTATGAGAGGTTACCGGGCCTGATCACCGTGCTCAAAAACTGCGTTGGACGTGTGATACTTGGAGGGAAAGGGTACACAGAGGGAAGAGGAATGAAAAGCGGAATCTTTTTACGCAAAGAATTCAGAATCATGTGACCTACCGAAGCACTCTGTGACATATCGCGTGTTAATTTAGAACCTTGGCCTTGCCATTTGTTTTCTCCAACTTATTCAATAATCCTATGTCTAATACAAGACCGAAGAAAAAACGACGTCCAAATAGCGTTTATCGAGACCCCGCCCCCATTTTTGACGAATACACCATCATCCATGCAAGCGAAGGTCGCTTAAGAAGAGTTGGAAACAAAAATACCTTCCTCACTGCTCCAAAAATACGGGTGCAACAAATAGCTTCGGGTCAATGGGAATCGACTGCTTCATGGGCGCCTCAAGATGATGAACAATATGCATTGGATCCATCGGGTGAACTGTACGAAGAAGCCTTGGAGCAGGACGTAATGGCGTTGCTTCCTGCAGTGGCTGAAAAGGAGAAAAAGCCCAGGAAACGAAGTCAGGTGGAGGTAAGGTTTATGGAGGTTATTGAACTAAAATATGATGCTGACTTGTAAATTTCTGAATTTCTCCTTGACAGAAAAGACCCCATGTTACCTGGACGAACCAATATCGTCAGACTTATCTAGATGAACTCGTCCGATGGGATGGCCGAGGCGATTTCACTTTGGGCAAGTGCTGTCCTGATTGCCTTGCCTGCAAAGTGGAAGTTCCTGGACCTTGTGAATACCGCTGCGACTCATGTATGATTCCTGATCTTACTTGTGCCTCGTGCTGCATAAGGCGACACCAAAATTCTCCCTTCCATACCATCAAGGTACGCAGTGCAGTTATTGCTTCAACTAAATCTTTCTAACACGGCGTAGAGATGGGCAGAAAACCGCTTCGTCAACGCTACACTGGAGTCGCTTGGGCTCAAAATACAGCTAAATCACTCTAGCATGTATTGTGACAACCCAATTCCGTGCCATTCCTGCCTCCTTGTCCTCCACACCAATGGCATTCACAAAATAAATATTCAATATTGTGGATGTACCCGCTCTATTCCCTCATATCTTCAACTCCTTCGACGTCGGCTTTTTCCCACAACACAACTCAATATGAAAACGTGCGCTACATTCGAGCTTTTAGATCAACTTCACAAATATTCTCTTACCACCAAATCATCGACCTACGACTTCTATCGCGGCCTGGAAATTAAGGCTCCAACCGTATACTATACGTATACGGCCGAGGGCGTATATATACATATACAATAGTTTACTGTGTACAAACAGTATATAGACGGTTATACAGTTATTGTATACACTATTTACTATGTACTAATCTCTCCGTGCTTTCTTTTGCGCACAACTGGGGGATTCGTCTCCAAAAGCCCACTTCTGATCCATGTCTTCGATAATAAGGCTTCTCTGACTGTCTCAGCTTTTAGAGACATCCGTAAGTCCCCGCAGATGTGTCTTGACTTTGAGAACGTGCGCTCAACAGAAACACTGGTAGCGGGTATGGCCAGAAAATCCCGAGCCATGCAGGCGATGGTCGGAAACTCAGATTCGTGTTTCTATAGATACCGTGGGTCATTTCTTGAGTTCAAAAATTTAAATTGAACATATTGACACGCACCTTCCACCATTCCAAAGGGTCCTTTTTGTCTCCAATCCCGCCTTCAAATCTTAAGTAACGCCGAATTTTGTCTTCAAACTTCTCATCTGGCGTTTGTACCATGACCGGGGCAACATTCTCGATTTCTACCTCCAAGAATGAGTTGAGGAAATCGTTGTCGCTATTCTTGACAGAAATGACAGCCGCAGCAGGTGTTGGTTGTGATCCAGACGGGAGGGGTGCTTGCTTATGATAAGTGGTAGCAACATGACGGAACAGTGCTGTTGCTTTCTCCACAGATTCTTGTCGAGCTTTAGGATCGTTCTTGGGTGCACTGTTACGAAACCATTCAGCGCGAAGTGACGGATGAAGAACTAGAATAAAGTTAAAATTATTAAGCAGTGAGGGGAGGATACCATGTAAACGGTTCGATGTCCATACCTATTCCAAGTTTATAGAATTGATTTTTCATAGCCTTGTTCCGATACTTCTCGACTTTATCGAGTGCTGCCTTGGCTGCTAGGCGCAAAGTCAGTTGAGCCTTCACATTTGCGATGAGCTTGACGAAATGTGAATGCATAGATTCGTAAATTGGAAGAACATATGGGATGGTTGGTGTTGAGGACTGCGACATTTTCAGGGTCGCTTTAGAGAACACCTATGAACTTCGCATGAGAACATAAATACGAGTGATAAAGGCAGAGAAATACTTGCCTCAAGGCAGTCAGCAACTTCAGCGAGAAACGTCCAATCACTTGGAGATAATATCAGTTCACGGATGTCCTTCATCTTGAAAACCCATGTATCTATAGCCTAACACAATTGTCAACGGTAAATGACGGAAATTAAATGCAATGAAATTTGCTACGCACATCTTTCTGTAGTAGGGCACGACGTATCATGGCATGGGTGTAATTCCATCTTGTCCGAACATCCCGCATTACCATTAGCTTTGCAATTGGTTTGGTCTTGGGATCGCCACTATACTCCTTCTCAGAAATGTCGCGAAACTGTTTACGGCACTGTGGGGACGACACAATCTTCGTGATGATAAAGCGCAACTATTAGAGGAGTTAGTAAGACAGAATTGGTGAAAAATTATGACGCACACGTGAGATTGGTCCGCTCCCAACAGCCATTTTTAAGTCTTTCTCTGCTTCCTCGTCTCCATCTCCATCTCCATCTCTGTCTCCATCTCTGTCTCCGTCTCCGTTGGCTGGAGGCTCCATCGCTCCATAGTCATAGTCGTCAAAATTCTCTTCATCCATTGCTTTTTGGTCAGGATCTTTCGTGATGTCGTAGTGTAGAGGTGCACTCTTGTTTAAATTATACCAGTCTTGCTCAGCCGGATCTTCCGCTTCGTCCAACGCATGCAGAAATGACTGCACAACTAGATTTATGACATGCGCAATGCAGAGAATGTGCATATCTGGCGTAAACGGGATGCCATATCGTGCAAGTAGAAGGCGCCCTGCTGTAGCTGCGACTACATCATTGACCGATGCGTTGTCCGTTGTCAGGCTAATGAAGTAGAAACAGCGAAAGATAAGTTGATATTATGAGGTTAAGAATAGAGAGAACTCATGTTTTTTAGGCCTCCTATCTTCGCAGCACCGTTGATGAACTCTTCGCCAGCTGGAACACCTTTGTGTTGGTGGACATTGAGCGGTTTGAAGTCCACAACTCTCTCGATAAGTGTCCAATCGTCGTTAATGAAGCAACCGACTGTGCACGCAAATGTATAAACCATTTGTGGTGTTGTCCATGTGTCTTGTGCGTACGCTATCTTCGACTTTACAGTCTATGAGAATGCACACATAAGTTGAATTACCCTTGCATTGGACCGTATAACTTACAGAAAATTCCCGTGTAACCTTTCCATGTAATTCAGCGAATATCTTTGCTAACTGGTTACGAACGGTGGTATCCGAGGGAAGATTCCAGTTCAACTTCAGATATTGGAAGAGTTTATGAAGAGTTGGGGCTTCGCCTGTTGTCCATGGTAAGCTTTCGTCCAAAATCCAGGCCGAAAAAAGGCGCAGAAATCCTTCTTGTATGGGTACAATAGCCGGGTTAAGGTCACCGTCTTTGAGATATTCTGCCATCAGGTCTGCGGATCGTTTGAGGTTGAATTCTTCTGATACCGGAATTGGTGGGGCATCTTGGGATCCAGCTCGTGTTCTCTTGCAGTCTTTGATGTGGGTTGCAAGATTATTGAGCTTGGGGAGTGATTTTTCGTCGTCGAAGGTGATATCCTTTCCATTGATAGTACGTTCAAATGTTCTAACCCTGGTTTGATTAGCTATTAGTCTAAATACGTCGTCAGAAAGGTCATGCTTACTTCTCACAGTATTTGCATGCAAATTCCCATCTCTTTGCACCTGTGTGAGCGTCAATTACCGGAACGGGAGGGAGGAAGTGTTGCATGCTGATATTCGAAGGACCTCTACGTGCCGGCTGTGTCTTCTGGTCGGCCTCCTCGACTTTCTTCAATGCAGTCAGGCCATCTGACTCATTGCCTGAGTCGCTAATCTCGTATATCTCCGCTTTTTCCTTTGCCTTTGCCTTCGGTTTGGTCCTAGTTGTCTAGTGAGTCTCAAAGATCAGTAACAACGACTTTAAATATATAATAGTATTCAAGTCTTACCTTCGCTTTCCCTTTGCCTTTCCCTGTACCTTTAGATTTCTTACTTTTCGGCTGTAGGATATGATCTGCAAGCGCATCCACCTTGGTGAGAGTTTTCTTCTGTCGTTTTTTCTCCTATAAATAATAAGAGTATCAGATTTTACGATCAGAACAAGAGTGAAATTTGAACAGGAATATACACGATGCTCTCCTATCTCTGTGAGTTCTTCAATCTCTGATTCGTCACTATTGTAAATCTGAGTCGGTCCAGGCGGCTCTTGGCGTGCTCTTTTAGGGGGCACATAGTTTTCATCCTCGTCATCGGACACATCCTCAACGGTGGCTTTGAGGGACTTAGATTCTGCAGTCTTCTTGGGCACTGGTTTACTGGTTGCATAAAACTGTGTAAGTGTCAAGTGAATGATATGAGGTTAAGGGACTCACTTCAATATAGTAATTTTGTCGATGAGTCTATCAACTTTTATCGAAGCAAGGTCCCAGTTCAGTACCCCTTTCTTCACTGATTCGTCGAAATATTGGAGCACAGCATCCATGCCAAACTTTCCTCGTTTGACGTGTAAAAGCCGTCCATCCGAGTTGCGAAGCTCATGTCCAAAAAGTGCATCCATTCGAGTGTTAAATATTTCCCATTGCACTACCAGATCATCACTGTCTGGTATCTTTGTAAAAACTTCATGTACCTTGTCGTTTATAGTTGCCAGAGGGATAGTTATTGGGAGTTTAGCAGCAAGAGCCTTAAGCCGCTCGACCTTTTGAGTAAAGCCACGAAAATCAGGTAAACCGGGCATCTTGATTTCGAGTTTGGAATGTAAGAGGGGATTTTTGAGGCGCATAATTCATTACAACCAGTTTTTTATATCATGGCGACCCATCGATGCCACAACGTGATTAAGGCTCAATGGCAATTATGCCACAGCTCACTGCATTGTGCATTGTGCACTCCAAAGTAAATTTACAACGCGTCACAACTCAAGTAATCACAAGTCACAACAATGACCGAATAGTTAGAAACTATATACGTCAACTGTATACCGTATATTTACATCCTAGTGCCTTCGTGTATATGTATATGTATATATATACAGTAGTGTATAGTGTATGGTTGGAGCCTTACTGGAAATAATGACTGATAACACAGGTCTGAATAGACCAAGATCTCGATACCGTGCACTGCTCCGTATGTCGATGCAGTGGCGCCACCTCAAAATGTTGAAGCGAGCTGGACGTGCTTACGACCCATCTGGTGCCAGCGGGACGCGAGAGGGTGAGCTTGCCGTTTTATGCCCCTCTTGTCCGCGACCTGGGGTGAACTTACCTATTGGGTGGGAGAACGCTCCCAATAATTTAAAGTGAGTTCCTTCTGATTTCTGTACAGAAAAGTACTCTACAACGCTCTCATTTCAGGTACCTCTACATGGCTATCCTCTGCATGGACGCGAATTTTAGGCTGAAGAATCAACTTGTATCAAATTATTCACAAGACCCGGGTCTCGGAATTGGGTGGGCATATATGGTCCCTAGGTTACCATACGAAACCTACATTTTGAGTCGAGCAGATGACGAAGATGTATGTGATAGCCCGTCTCTTCTTGTGTGTATTTAATTCTGACCTTCCAATTCCTGGCAGATCAGTACGTGCGTCGGCTTCCAGGCATTAGCCAAAGCAAACACCAAGTTCTCCCGGGGCCTTCGGTACACAGGAATGAATATGACCGTCTGCGGATGATCAGAAATGATCATGCCTGTTGGAGTGGGGAATCTTCATAAAGGAGAAAGGTACGTAAATTTTATGTTTGAATTCCTCTATTACTTATTGAAGCCTCCTTCCAGATACGCGAACATGGACTACGTATTCGGCTCTGCATTGCAAAACGTCCTCGTTCCTCTGGTGCTAATTAGCTACGACATAGCATGCCAGTGGTTTATCAATCTGTTCAAGAGGATTGATTCTCATTGGCCTGATCACATTAAACCTACGGCCCAGACGAACATTAAGCCAGCAATTCCCAAGCTGCACGAACCAATGCATCGCTCCTCAAACCATCAAATGTATTCGCTCAATTTTATTCTGGGGGTTGGTCTCACAGATGGAGAATGCCCGGAGCGCATTTGGAGCCCACACAACGCTCTCGGAAACTCAACAAAGAACCAAGGCCCTGGCTCTCGGCACGACATGCTCGACGACCACTTTGGGTTTTGGAACTGGCAGAAGTACATCGGTCAAGGCGATACGCTTCTGCGCCGCTATCGGCGTGCGGTAGCCGAACAAAATACACAGGTGGAGAGCCATGGAGGCCTTACATCAACTCTTCGAGACGATACTGCGAAGGTCTGGGAGAAATTATGTGTCGAGTGGGAGGAAGATACGTTCCCAAAAACCAAGTCCAATCTGTACCATACCGAAGGCGAATGTAAGTTATTACGTCCTGGGCTGAACGACCACTTGATAACATATTTTACAGGTATATCTGAAGCATCGGTTCGAAGAGAATTTGCCGAAGAAGATAAACGCCAGCTGGATGCTGGATTTGTTTTTTTACACCAGACGACTGCATCTGGCTTCATCATTTTAGCATTGGACCTTGAACACACCCAGTAAGTTTCCACAAATATTTAATTCTGAGTCACCCGTAGCTAATGTACAGTTGAACATATAGACGACGAGTGCAACGCATATCCAAGGACCCCCAAGCCAACTCAACTGCCCGTAAAGAGGGTTCCGTAACCGAGCAGAGAAACATGTTATGCTCTCGCATTCGTGCATGGGAGCTGCTACTTCCTCTCTACATGCCAGGATGGTTGCAGTTTCAAGCATATTGCGAACGCTTACCCAACATGGCCAAGTTGTTCGCTTCGAAATCTGGCAATCCGGAGGACTATGTGCTTCCCCTTCCATCAAGTATTCCTGAACCGCATCGCACACGAATCTGCCCCCCTGGTCTGGCCACAATAGAGGGGAAAATGCGCATAGCCCAGTGCGATTCTTTAAGGCGAATCCTCAAAGTCAAACAACAATTAATCAGCTTCAAAAACAAGAATATTTGTGGGCAAAGGGAGGGTACTCGATCCCGTGCACTAATAGATTCAGTTCATCTGCGTGCACGGACATATGCTGAGAAGTATCGAGTTGCACGCAGTGCAAAACTAGCATTGGATGGACCTGGGGATTGGGAGAAAACATACCGAGTGTTAGAAGATCGAGATGTACGCGGATATCAAGACCCTGATTGCCTACGCCCCAAGGTTGGCCGCCCAGGTATATGGGAAGATGGCCAAATAGTCGACATCTCTGTGCATGAAGAACCGGAGCTCGTCCTCTTCAACGAAACCCGCGATCGTCACGATGGAACCGGCGAAACTCAACGAACACTGTCTTGGATATGGTTGACTCCTGGTGCCACGTCGACTGAGGATGAAGGCGACGATATCCTGATATCCGAATGGGCCAAAAGTCGGGCAAGATCGTTACGCGCAAGTGAGGAGGTTTTACTATTAAAAGAAGAGATGCGCCGAGTGTTGGAATTCTTGAATTGGAAAGCAAAGTGGTGGAAGACGCAACTCAACAAAAGAGACAACGTATCAGCAGAGCTTGTGGAAGGACTTCAGGCGTATGCACTTACCCAGACCAAACTCCAGAATGACCTTTCAGATAAATTCAAGTCGCAATGGCAGAAACCGTTGGAGATCTTACCCAACAGTCTTCCCGAGTCCTCAACGCACCAATCCCAGGCTGCCGATCAAGAACGTTCCGAAGATGCGAGAGAAATACATGCTGCGGCCGACGACTTAACCGACGACGAATCTGGAGACGAATCTGAAAACAAATATTTTGACGAATATGATTCTGAAGATTTTGGGGATTGAGATTTTGAGCCATCACGTAGCTTAAATTTAGATATGTTTTCTTATGTCAATGAATATGATATTTTCTAAAGATAGGAGGCCTAGACCTCGGGTCCAACTATGCCGGTTTACCGAATTCCGGTGAACCAAAAATAACACCACATCTAATTTTGGAATACGTTGCCTTTTTTGGAACGTCATCCAAAACATATATCGCCAATCCACCCTGCAACGTCATCCTTTAGGCGCGCAAAGGTGTCCAAAAATGAAAGAAATATATATAGAACTATTTGGACCAAGTAGCGCCGCCAAAACGCCAACATAGATCCCACAGCGCCTATATTCAGCCTCGAAATGGCCAAAATGAACAAAAGTGGAGTTATTTGCATGTGTTTACCAAAGGCAAGTGCCTGCAGGCAAACACGGCTGTGCAGCTGCCTTTCTGACACATCATATATATCACTGCCGGTGTTAGGAAACTTCCCAGGTGGATGTATCACCCTTGTTGGGTAGTTACCGAGGGTTGATATATGAGATAACCATCAAAGGGTGGACGAGGGTAACCACCCATGACGAGGACAACGACCACGGCAAAGATGAGGCCACCCACAACGACGACGCGGATGCGGACAACGACGACGATGACAAGGAGGCAACAAGTGAGTGCGACGGGTGGGCATCAGGGGGTACGCACCAGCGAGCACAACAGGTGGACACCACCAGTAGGCACCAGAGACACCAGCGAGCGCAACGGGTGCGCACCAGCGAGCGCGACAGGTACGCACCCCCAAGCACCACGGGTACGCACCACCAAGCACCATGGGTATGCACCAGAGGCACCAGCGAGTGCATAGGTACCAACGTGTGGGCACCATCGCACCTCTAGCAGTTAACCTCATGTATGAAACCTGGGCAGTTGACTGACATGGCTCATACATCAGGGTGGGCAACTGCCCAAGTGGGCAGTTGGTGGGCAGTGATATATGAGTGCTTACAAAGCGCACCAGAGGGGCCATAAAGGCTGAGTGGGCGGAATTGGTAGATGCCTTAGTCAAACATATATAAACAATGCAGGATTTGGACATTTTTGCAGTATTTGGGCAATAGCGAAAGAATGAATGGGTGGTTTGGGGCGCTTGTTGGGAGGTTAGGATCAGATAATTAATTCTGATTTTTTGGCGCCCTTTGCCCCACCAAAAAGGAATGTTACAGGATGGATGCGCAAAAGCAAAACCGGATGACGTGTTATTTTTAGACGTCATAATATTCTTTTGGGCGCTGCGCTATTTTTAATATTTTGTGATCATTTTTTCGTACTATATTTACTTTACATACATATATCTAGATTAGATTAGATATATAAAAAAACATTTTGCCATATGTTTGAGAGGTAGTTCCCTATTTGGCACTTATTACCATTTTGGTAAATCTTTCAAAGACATATGAAATTTGATCTTATTTTTGTAGAATACATTATATTTATTAACTAATGTGGTACCTACGCGCTCACTGGTGCTAGGCGCTGGTGCTTACCCGGTCGGTGGTGCCTACGCGCTGGTGCTACGCGCTAGTGCCTACGCGTTGGTGCTACGCGCTAGTGCCTACGTGTTGGTGCTACGCGCTGGTGCCTACGCGCTCGCTGGTGCCTACCCTCCTCCTCGTCCTCGTCGTGGTGGTGGTGGTCCTCCTCCTCGTGGTCGTCCGCATCGTGGGTGGTCATCCTCCTCGTGGTCGTCGTGATCGTCCACGAGGTGGGTGATCACCCGCGTCATCGTCGTCCGCGAGGTGGGTGGTCACCCTCGTCGTCGTCGTCTGCGTCGTGGGCCTCCTCCTCCTCGTGATCGTCGTGGTTGTCTGCGACGTGGGTGGTCACCCTCGTCATGATCGTCCGCGTCGTGGGTGATCACCCACGTCGTCGTCGTGGTCCTCCTCCTCGCATTCGTCCGCGTCATGGTGGTCCTCGTCGTGGGTGGTCACCCTCGTCGTGTTCGTCCACGTCGTGGTGGTCCTCGTCGTGGTCAGCCTCGTCGTGTTTGTCCGCGTCGTGGGTGGTCACCCTCCTCGTGGTCGTGGTCGTGGTCGTGGTCGTCCGCGTCGTGGGTGGTTGTCCCCGTTGTGGGCGGTCGTCCTCGCTCGTCGCGGTCGTCCTCATCGTGGGTGGTCGTGAGCGAGCCTCAGACCATACCAGGCACTGCCCACATCCCTGCAGTGAGGGGAGGGGCTAGGTGCAGAGCGCCGGTGTGGTGATGGGCGGTGATAAGGAAGAAATGAACGTGCATTGGTTCATTTCTGTCCAAATCGGGTGTTTCCCACGCCGGTCCGGCTCATAGCCGGTTCGAGCTCGTCGCTGTGCTCAACGACGAGAAGGTCTTTGGGAATGGTAAGCTCAAAGTAGGTAGCAGAATATATTAGTATAGTCAATAAATTTAATTTTGTCAAAAAATATTGAGAAGAGACTAATAAAATTTCTTTGAATGCTCTTCGGTTCGAAGAGTACATATGCTCGCCTTTCAACTCGATGCATTTTTCGTGCATCAGTGAATAACATCTTCATAACACTCTCTGGAGTTCTTTTTGTCTTTCTTTAAAACATAGACAGTGTATTTGTATTACATAGTGCTCTAATCTAAATAAAATTGCGATTTTTTCATTGAGAATACGAAGAATTTTGTTCACCTGTCGAACAGAAATCAGCACGCTCGCCATATAAATTATGTTTTTCGATGTTTTTTGATGGAAAACATGGAAGAATGTCAATTTTTTTTAGACTAATTATCTTCTCATAATTTTACGATATTTACTAAAAATTTACAGCTACAGATTATGTGATGTGCCCTCGCCATCGTCGTGCTCGACGATGAGCTCGATCCGGTTATAGACCGGGCCGGCGTGAGAACATGCCGGATTTGGAAGAAATCAACCATCGATTGGTTGATTTCTTCCTCCATCATCACCACCACCACCATCGTCCGACCGTACCCAGCCCCTCCCCTCTTTGCAGGGATGTGGGCTGTTTTCACAATCACGGTGACGAGGTAGCGACGACGAGGCAACGACGATGACCACGACGACGATAACCACAGCGCCCACGACGACCCACGACGACCAGGACGAGCGCGGGGACGACCAGGACGAGCGCGGGGACGACCAGGACGAGCCCCGGGACGACGCACCCACGATGACAACGAGGGGGACGACGGAGACGAGGCCGGGGACGACAAGGACGATAAGGACGAGCCCCGGAACGACGCACCCACGACGACCACGAGGCCGGGGACGACGACGACAAGGGCGACAAGGCCAGGGACAACGCAACAACGAGGAGGCCGGGGATGATGAGGGCGAGGGGGACGAGGACGATGAGGACGAGCCCCGGGACGACTCACCCACGACGACGACGCACCCATGAGGAGGACGAACCCCGGGACGACAGACCCACAACGAGGGCTAGGGCGATGAGGACGAGCCCCGGAACGACGCACCCACGAGGACAACGAGGCCGGGCATGACGACGACGAGGCCAGGGATGACGACGAGGCCAGGGACGACGACGAGGCCAGGGACGACGACGAGGCACCAGCGCGTAGCATCACCGAGCGCGTAGGCACCACCAAGCGCGTAAGCACCAGTGCGTGGCACTACCAAACGTGTAGGTACCAGCAAGCGAGTAGGCCCCATGTCCCTCAGTACATTAGTTAAAAAATATAATGTACTGTAACATACAAAATAAAATATGTTTTTGAATGTTTTTATATGTTGTAAAAAGGATGTGCCCAAAAGGGCAATAAGTGCCAAATAGGGAACTACCGTCTAAAACATATGCTAAAAAGTCGCTTTTGGTATCTAATCTAATCTAGATATATGTGTGTAAAGTAAATATAGTACAAAAAAATGATTATAAAGTATTAAAAATAGCGCAACGCCCGAAATTGTCGAAATAAGCTAAAAATAACGCGTCATCCGGTTTTGCTTTTGCGCATCCATCCTGTAACATTCCTTTTTGGTGGGGCAAAGGGCGCCAAAAAATCAGAATTAATTATCTGATCCTAACCTCCCAACAAGCGCCCCAAACCACCCATTCATTCTTTCGCCATCAGCAAAAGCGGATTATTAATACATCGTAATACATAGCAATGTAATGGCCAACTTGACCACCTTTTGCCCAATCTTGGTGACCCCTAAGACTTTGCCCGTTAATAAGATCGTCTCAATGGATAGCTTACCAAGATGGTCAACGTGACCTTCAAGGTGAACATTGTAAAGCCTTGTAAAGCCTTACCGACAAGGTGAACTTTATATTGAGTCAGCGGGAAATAATTAAAAACAACATCAGCAGGCTGCTCCAGCCGGCCGACCCAGTGGGACCATGCCGAGCGGTCTGAGATTTCGCCTTGGTGAAACTTGCCTTAAGCGGGAATCGAACCAGCGGCACCATGAGGGCGGCATGGCTGATCTAACCACTACGCCATTGGGCTGTTTATAGGGCCCTGCAAATAGGTAATTATATACCTCACGGCACTTACTTCTAAACAACTGTCCCTGTGCGTGTGCTGCCTTCTGCGTGTGTTATTCATGTGAATATGAGATATATAAGTGCAGATAGAGTAGATATACTACTCACTATCAAAAGAAGTATTTTTATATTAAGAATACCTAGTTTTTGGTACATTACCATGACTAACATTTTTGTGCCGCTATATATAGGAGCACCAAAAATGGTGACGACAAGGGGTGATACTTAGAATTAAGGTGGAATTAATATATAGATATCACATTAAAGGTTGTAGGTTTGTATAGATGCACTTGTACGGAGAGAAATAAAATGCTTAACAACTTTATTTTTGCATGTCAAAGTCCATGCCAAAATATTCTTCTCATTTCAATACGTGGGAATGCGACACCTTTTTTGGATTGCTGTCCAAAGCGGTCCATGCAATGCCTGCTTTTGTCGCTTTTGCTGATGGCTATTGCCCAAATACTGCAAAAATGTCCAAATCCTGCATTGTTTATATATGTTTGACTAAGGCATCTACCAATTCCGCCCACTCAGCCTTTATGGCCCCTCTGGTGCGCTTTGTAAGCACTCATATATCACTGCCCACCAACTGCCCACTTGGGCAGTTGCCCACCCTGATGTATGAGCCATGTCAGTCAACTGCCCAGGTTTCATACATGAATCTAACTGCTAAGGCTGACCATCGCACAGATAAGCACCAGTGCATAGATACCAGCAAGCGAGTAGGTCCCATGTCCCTTAGTACATTAGTTAACAAGTATAATGTACTGTAACATACAAAATAAAAAATATTTTTGTAAAAGGGATGTGCCCAAAAGCACAATAACTGCCAAATAGGGAACTACCATCTAAAACATATGCTAAAAGGTCGCTTTTTGGGTATCTAATCTAATCTAGATATATGTATGTATGTAAAGTAAATATAGTACGAAATAATGATTATAAGATATTAAAAATAGCACAACGCCCGAAATTGTCAAAATAAGCTAAAAATAACGCGTCATCCAGTTTTGCTTTTGTGCATCCATCTCGTAACATTCCTTTTTTGTGGGGCAAAGGGCGCCAAAAAATCAGGATTAATTATCTGATCCTAACCTTCCAACAAGCACCCCAAACCACCCATCCATTCTCTCGCTATTGCCCAAACACTGCAAAAAAGTCCAAATCCTGCATTTTTTATGCCTATTTGCCTAAGGCATCTGCCAATTTCACCCACTCAGCCTCTGTGGCCACTCTGGTGCGCTTTATAAGCACTCATATATAACTGCCCACCCTGATGTATGACCTATGCTAGGCAACTGCCCAGGTTTCATGTATAAATCTAACTGCTAAGGCTGCAACAGGAATTGGGCTGGGATCGATGATAGGTTCACTTGTGGCAGCGGGAGTTGGACTAATAGGAGCACCTGAAGCTGTACTAGCGACGTTGGGGGTAGATGGTCCATTACCGGAGCTACGGGACTCTGTAAACTCGAAAGAAATAGAAAGAAACATGAAAAATAGAAATACCTAGAATTTACAACCGCGACAAGGCTTGCTGGCTGACTCGCATGGCAAAATATCCTGACGGAGTTGGTTTTGATGACCGTCTGATACTTTGCAGGGGCTAGGGCCGTTAGGTTAGTATGGGACATAAAGAAGAATGGTGCAAAACACACCATGCCTATCGGAGAGACGAAGGTGAGTCGTCATGACATTTTCCTGCATGAACTCAGGCAAGACATTTATGTAAACATTTTAGATAAATGTTCACATGAAATGGCATGGGCACGCACCTTCTCCAGAGGGAGCAACGACCCCTTGAACGAGCTCGGTGAGCGGTGGAGCAGAAACAGTGCGACGAGCAGTGTGGGTGAGAGAAGAGGCGGACATGTTAATAGATGATGAGATCGGTGGGGATGGGGTTCAAAGCCTTCATCTGGTGCACTTTTTATATGAGAACCGAGAGCCAGGGTCCCCAATAAGTGTTGATAAAAGAAAATTATTGGAGAACGATAGTAGGGGTTAAGAAACGAGAAATGATGTCACTTGTCACAGGAAAACAGGTTATGCAAATGGACTTTACCTATTTTGTGTCGCTTAACCATTGTGTGCGCTTGAAGATTACCACGATTTCTATCAGATTGCACCGATTTTTTCTTTACAAGATCGTTAGCTACATACGAGTTTCACAAAATATAGGAGAATGGTTCGATTTTGCGTGTCGTTTGATCTGTTTCCTCTGCTCAATTTAGTTGGCCAATGGACTTTGCCTGGTCATCTCGCATTAGGCAACTTTTTTCGATTTTTTTCATACCTTGCTCCTCCAGCTCCAGAATGGTCAATCCGGGTTCTTTTTCTGGGTCTCGAAAGGAGTTTCTTTTTCAACAGAAAGAACTCTATGCAGAAGCGGTCGCTAATAACCACATCGCAGCCACAGTCGCGGACATTCAGTGCCATTACTTCAAACGCTACCCGATAATGTTGCCTCATACTGAAGAACCTTCTCCAGAATGGCTCGAACGGGTGAACAATAATATGGCAGATGAAGAATTGGCCCCGCCCAACAAGTCTTTGATGGATCCCGCTGCTTATGTTGTTGCGCTGGCTGAATATACCAAGACAGGCTCGAAAATTCGCTATCAAAAAGACGTACATCCATTTTCTCTCTATATTTTTCGTGTGCTAAATACATATATCTAATATAGCAAATTCCAGCCTGTACTGTCAAATTTATATATGAGTTCCCCATAGTTGCCAGATAAGCCTTATGCATCTGGGGCCTTAACTACCTGATTGCCTATTTTCATGTATCAGGCCCTCTGGCTGGCCTATTGTGACTATTTGTGACTTATCATGTGATAGTCATATGTCTGCTGTTGATGGGATCAAAATCCTTGCACATGACTTTTTGCTTGCCTCTATTTACATGTTTGGGCTCCACTTATTTGTTTATATGGCCTCAAATACAAACAAATATTAAATAATGATGTCAGCAGGCAGGGGCATACATGGTACAAAACAAACAAAGCCTTTGTGTGATGTCACATCCAAACAACCCAATAAGGCAAGAGGACTTGGGACTTTGAGATTTTGAGATTAAGGCCTTTCATGCATGATGGATGGATGGGACTACAACATAACCAAATAAGATCAATCTATTTTTAGAAATTTTATGTATTGTGCGGGTAATACATTTATTTATAGCCCGGAACTATTTTTAGAACACTTTTCATATTTGGATAGTCCAACCCTAATACGGTATAGTACACATTTTTTGATGATTTTACGATTTTTTTCAGCTCACTACAAATATTTTAATCTTTTATTTTGATTTATACAAAAGGTTCAAAAAGTATTTCGCGTTTTGTGGCTGAACCGTTGATGGTTATGTAATAAAAAATATTTAGCATAACTTTTGAATTTTTCTCTACAACTTTGATTTTTGGTGGCTGTGCACCAGATCACATGATTTTCACATGACTTCACCCCTCTAATCACTAGTCGGTCACCCTGATACATGAAATGGGCAATCAGGTAGTTAAGGCCCCGGATGCATAAGGCTTATCTGGTAACTATAGGGGACTCATGTATAAATTTGACAGTAACTGGTGCAAATTCGCCGCCATCTCCAGTACCAATATCAAATGGATAAGAAGAAAGCTCTTAGCACAAATGCCAGTGCCAGCCCCATGGATCCTCTCTCAGTACTGGTCACTCAACTTATAGGAAAATCACTCAAGAAACCTTGACTTCATACCGGGTACAATATATGGGGGCCTCAGAATCGCTTGATCGTCAATCCAGTTTTTTCTCAGCGTGTCAAGGAGGGAAATGTACCCGTGAAGCAACATGCTGCTCTTCGCAGCCAAATTTACAAGGAGTTCTTCGATGAACTAAGTCAAGAAGAGCAAAAATTCTGGGAGAAGCATGCAAAGGATGAGCATGATGAAGCCTTGAAGGTGCTGGATTCTCAGCTGAGGCAAGAACCATCAAACAAGCCCGAGGATCGTCAGAGGTACATCTCTCTATGTTGTTGTATAATTTCATTAACTTATTGTATCATCCAGAGCTATATACAGCCTGCCAATGTTCGCTCAACCTATTCTCGATCGCATAGCGGCTCATACTGGCTGGAAAGTAACACTCATCACGGGTGGACCTGAACCGGCAGATCAAGGTCGCTTGAACGTCGTTAGGTATGCCTCATTCTTGATTTCAAATAGCATTTAATAAACTAATGTCTCTTTATGATTCACAGTGTTCACTCGGGCGAGACGAGAGGGATCATGAAAATGAATTTCGGAAAATCAGAGCGCCGTGCATATAAAGAGCATGTTGTGCCCGTCTTCGGCAATCTTTTAAAGAAATGTTACAGTAAGTGTTTTCTACAAAAATGATTGCATGAAGCATTCATTCTAATTCATAAAATAGCCGTCGACGAATGTCGTGCATCAGTACTCTCAACGGAAGCTGGTTCCCTCGCGCAAACATTGGCGCATGACGACACCAATAAGTTCACTCTGGATTCTGCAGAGTATTTGCGCCCCATCAAAGTTTCGGGTCCATCAAAATCTCGCTCAGTCTCTGCAGAGGCGAGCACCGCCTCTTCGCATGTGCTTAATACTGTCCCTGAAGATCAAGACCTAGAGGTGGTGACACCTTTATCTCATTCCGCTAGAAGTGCGCCTGCACCTGTCCCTGAAACCGCATTACACAATAGTTCGTCATCTCCCAATCATTCTTCTGCCAGCGCAAGTTCAAGAGAAAACTTGGTTCCTCTCTCGCCACCAATCTCCCGAGCTCAATCACCAGATAACACCACACCATCACCACTGCCACCTTCAGTACATCGTGACTCACAAGGTCTTTCAACGCTGTTGGAAAATCAAGTCAGTCCTACTGTGGATTCCTTTTCTCCCGGAGGCTCATTGGTTCGGCGCCGTGAGAGTGATGCATCTGTCAGCGAAGACAACAGATCCCAAATTCACACCAGAAAGAAACCCCGACATACGAGTGTGGAAATAACCCCGTCCTCTCCGTTGGCCACACATTCCAATGTATCCTATATTGACGCACCCCCCGGCGCACACGTATGGTTCGCCAACGCTCTGGCATTGTTCCAGTCAATGCCGATGTGCGCTGATTGGCAGGTGCTCCTGGCTAGCTGGGCATGATACCAGCATAAGGTTTCTGACTACAACAAAGACACCAAACTTGGGTGTGATGGACGGCCGCCCTGTATTGCTACGTGGATCAAGTGTGCTCGCACACCTTTGTTCGATGCGAAAATCACAAGTCTCTCTCGATTCGAAACCCAATTCACGAAGTGGTGGACCAGTCTCCAACCCAATTGGTGAGTGGCCGGAGACTCTGGTATGCTCGTTTGCACAGGTGGGGCTCTCGATACGCTGAATAAGCCAGGGAAAAATGGGCTATATAGTGTGATCGTGGCACTCTGGTTCTGGGGCTTGGCTGCACAGGGTAAGACAGGTAATGGCAGAGAAACAGCGTGGAAGTTCGCCCTCGCCGATGTGCAATGGGTATTGGACAACTTAGCTGACGTCTAGGCTATGTCGATTTACATGCAAAATAGGTAATTCTTTTTTAATGTCTCCATATTTTCTTTTCCTTGTTCACGGACGTTATTACATATATACCTTTTAATATCTAATCATATTTACATCTTCTCCGCACCTTTTTTTATGATAGTAGTCATGTCTTCGTGTTTGTATTCCCCTTTTCTTCGTTCAACATTACGTCTACATAATCAATGCATTGTCTTTGTTCTAAAGATAGATGGAGACCAATTCAGCTGATTAGATTAGATTACACTGTCTCTAAAGATAGATGGAGGCTAAGTATGCTAATGCCGAATAATGCCGCATCTACTTCTTAAAATAGCATCTTTGATGGTGTATACCACGGTGCCGAAATGGCCATCACAAGCCGGGCATGGCATCTGGTGTCACATGGAGTAACACATGTTATGTGCATGATCTGATGTATTGTGTTGGGTAGTGGGGTAACTACTGGTGTAGATGCATCAACTAAACCTGGTATGTATAGTATACTGATACATATAAGTGTCAGCAACTGGTGGTCGTCATCGTCGTCTGTGGCGGTCGTGGTGGTTGTGGCCTGAGGGGTGGTGGTTGTGGTGGTTGTGGTTGTAGTTGTGGCAGTTGTGGTGGTCATGGTTGTGGTGGTTGTGGTGGTTGTGGTTGTGGTAAAGTGCCAGTGTGGTGATGGGCGTTGATAAGGAAGAAATGAACGTGCATTGGTTCATTTCTGTCCAAATCAGGCCTTTCCCACGCCGGTCCAGCTCATAGCCAGTTTGAACTCGTTGTGCTTGACGAAGAGAAGGTCTCTGGCAATGATAGGGCTTAAATTAAATAGCAGAATATGTAAGTATATTTAATAAAATCAATTTTGTCCAAAAATATTGAGAACTTACTGATAAATTATTTTTGAATGCTCATCGGTTTGAAGAGTGCATGTGCTCATCTTCAAACTCGATGCATTTTTCTTGCGTTAATGAATAGCAACCTCATAGTATTTTCTGCAATGTCATTAGATAGTGTAATATATTCTTAAGATCACATGAAACTCTTTTATGAGATAATAAAAAATAACTATGATACGAGGATACATTTTTTTGCTCACCTGTGTGAAAAGCACAGGTATTCACCTTCAAAATTGATGTATTATTCAGAGCTTAGTGAATAACATATGTTCATTGACACTTGAAAAGTAGGATTTAATGTATTACATCTCTAAAAGCTCATTAATGCAATTTTCCTATCTAAAGATTCATACTGGATAGATTTCCGTGTTGAATACAAGGCATTATGTTCAACATTTTGAATGAAATCACCATGCTCGTTGGAGTCGCTCTATGAATCGTACAAAATTAACAGGTTTCATTGAAAATAAATCAATTTTTATTATGGTTATACACAAAAAAAGACTGAGTATGCCATGCAATATGTATTAAAAATTCTGATGATCCAACATGCATATGAAACTGCATCAACAGTCACTGGGTAATGATATAGTACGACTCAAGCTGCTGCGACAGCTGTACCTTGCAGTTGGGGTGCCAAAAATGACCTACGCATTAGATGTCTGGTACACCCCTCCCCACAAGAGAGTTGGCAAGAAAAGGAACAGTGGATCAGTGACCGCTTTGTGACTAATGACAAAAATTCAAAGAATGGCAACCATTGCAATAACGGGAGCACTACGCTCGACAGCAACAGACACCCTAGATGCACATGCCAACATCCCACCTACCGCAGTGATGTTGCGATATATATGTAGACGAGCACTAATCCGACTCTGTACAATAGATAAATCACACCCCCTGCATTACCACACAGCTAACCCAACAAAGATACGACCAAAACCTCAGCCCCATGAAGCACCAATCACCAAATTGAGAAGAATATTCGACATTGACCCAGCAAAGGTCGAAAAGATAGGCAGGCCCACCTACAACATCACAGACGGCAGGATGTTCAACACCACAATTCACGCAACAAGGGAGGATTCCCTGGACGCAGAGGCACGAGATGACACATCAACGAAGATCTTCACAGACGGCTCAGGTTTTCAAGGAGGAGCAGCAGCAGCAGCTGTCATCTACATGAATGGATCCAACAACCCTACTGGCACGCTCAGGTGCAATCTCAGAAAACTAACAGATCACTCCACCTATGAGGGCAAGGCGGTAGGTCTGATACTGGCAGTATGGCTAATGCAAATCTATTGCAAGGACTGGATAGGCAACGAAGCCATCAGCATCTGCTCTGATTGTCAGAGCGCGATCAACACAGTATATGACATGAAACCGGGGCCTGGTCAGTATCTGTTTAACGAATTTCATAAACTTATTGCCCCTTTCAAAAACACAGGGAATAATGTCTCCAAATTCACGATCAACTGGATCTCAGCTCACAGTGAGGTCAACGGCAATGAGCAAGTTGATAAAGAAGCAAAGGAGGCCGTGCTAGGCAACTCAACACCAAAAATCTTCCTACCTCGTATACTCAGACGACCACTCCCGTTAGGCAAATCGGCACTCCTCTAAAAAGCGAAGGAAGCACATACAGTAGAATGGAAGGCTCTATGGGAAACCTCCCCTCGAAAGAAAAGGATGAAGACCATTGACAAGGACTTCCCACACTTGAAATTTAGCAAAATTGCCAATGACCTAACAAGAAAGCAGGCCAGCATACTAATCCAGATGCGCACTGGACACCTACCACTTAACGACTACCTGTTCAAAAGAAAACTCACACCCTCACCAAATTATGCTATGTGCCTGGACGGAAGGAGAGAAACGCTAGAACACATACTGAAGGAATGCCTGGTATACAGAAAACAAAGAACAAAGTTGCAAAAAGCTATTCAGAGAAGAAGCCTTGCCACCCACTCGGCACTACTCTCAGACCCAAAACGAGCCAAAATGATAGTCAACTTCATTGAAGAAACCAAAAGATGGACCACAGGATACATGAGGGGTCCCACCCAAAGCTTCGTAGACACCCACTAACTAACTAATTCTACAGCCACACCTCAAACGACAACCACCAAGACCGACACGACCCACCCAACCCTGCGACGACACCATCTCACATACCACATCCTCAAGACAACATCGCCGCCCCAACAAGCTGCATCTTCCTAAAGCAGCCGGGTGAACAAACCAGCAATCAAGGCCGAAATCTGGCCTACACCGGAGCACGCCTCGCCCTGTCCTCCCTCTAAACAGTGGAGTCGAAAACAGTGTTTCCTTGCCAGGGTCGAAGGGGGAGCGAGTGCCATGGGCATGCCTCCTTCGATTGCTGAGACTCACTGGGGGGAACTCCTTAGACGGGCATTGGGGCCTCGTAGTTGTAAAGTAGAGAAAGGCCAATGTCTATATTAGAGTATTCTAACCAACAATAAATTCTATTACGAAAAAAAAAAAAAAAAATGATATAGCATTCTTGTTATTTTGCTTATTTGTATGCCAAATCTATATGTATTGCATTAATTTTTTGACATTAGATACATTTGAATGTATTATACTCTAAATACATATTTCTAGTTACCTTAAATGTCGTCTATGTGTCACCATCGTCGTCCTCGACGATGAGCTTGCACCGGCTATCAATCGGACCGGTGTGGGAAATTACCCGTTTTGGGTTAATTTCAACCACTCTGTGCAGTCTTTCGCCTCCGATCTTCTCCCATCACCACCCCTCTTGTCCTCTTCCTTCAGCAGCAATGGACGGCTGTCAGCGACGACAAAACATCTTCAATCACTGACATCGACAACCACGGATGCCTACGATGACCAGAGACAACGGTGAGGGCGACTGCTAGGCCATGTCACATCCAACCGCCAACAACAACGACAACAGATGGCCACAACGACAACGGGTGGCCACAACGTTGAGGGACAACGACGATGATGACCGCCGGACCGCGTCATATCAAACCACCCACGATGATGGCCATGGATGGCCACGATGACGATGCACAACAGCCAAGGGACAGCTCACCACCGAGCGTGATGGGTGGGTGCTGGTGAGTATGTAACACCGGGCGGGTAGGGTGCACCGAGCGTGATGAGTGAACACCAGCGGGTAGGCCCCTGCGTGTAGGACCACCGACTGGCTAGGCACCACCGGGTAGGCACCACCGAGCGGGTAGGCACCAGCACGTAGCAGCACTGAGTGCGACAGATGGGCACCATCACCAGGTAGGGGCTAGGCACCAGCGCATAGCACCAAACACCAATCGCATAGGCACCAGCGCGTAGGTACCAGCTTGTAGCACCACCGAGCGTGATGTGTGGGCACCACCGGGTAGGGGCTACGCACCAGCTCATAGCACCAGCACTGATCGTGTAGGTACCAATTCGTAGCAACACCTAGCACGACAGGTGGGCACCACCAGGTAGGCCCCAGGACCCTTAATATATTGAGAATAAATATGTATATTGTTACAACGTAGTGTAGTATACAAAATAAAATAAATTTTCAACATTTTTTTTATGTTCTGAAGAGGATGTGCCCAAAAGGGCAATAAATTCCGAATTGGGAATTACCACCCAGAACAAGAAGCGAGCAAGTCACTTTTTGCCATATCTAATCTAATCCAGTGTGTAAACAAAATAAATATATTACACAACAATATTATAGTTAAAAATAGCGCAACACCGGAAACTGTTGAAAGTACGCTAAAAATAATATGTCATCCAGTTTTATGTTTCGCGATCCATCCCATACCATCCTCTTTTGATGGCGCAAAGTGCCCCCAAAAATCAAAACATATCCCTACATTATATCTACGCTTTTTAAGCGCCCCGAACGGTGCCCAATGAAGTGCAGGAGCCCAATTACAGCTTTGGGCACTTCGGGGACACTGTTTCCTGTGTCCGTCTATAAATAACACATCATCCACGTTTATGTTTTCCAATTCATCCCGTCCCATCCCTTTTTAGGTGCGCAAACGGCATCAAAAAAACATAATATATATATAGAACACACATCTGACATATCAGAACAAAAAAACATAACCACTATGCCTGTAGAAACTAATTACTGTCCGAAACCCTCCAAAACTGCATTATTTATTAATATTTGGCAACACCAACTGCTCTCTGCCTACGGCACACTGGGTACATATTGGTAGGTTAGGCAACTGCCCATATGGATGTATCAGGCCCTTGGGCAACTGCCAGGATATGATGCATGAGGTTAGCATCTACAGGTGGCAGGAAGAGATGAGACGTGTCCTTGCGTATCTAGCATGGAAATCACAATGGTGGAAGGAAAGGGTTTCTCGACATGAGGACACAAAATGCGATCTGTCAGAAGGTCTCAGAGCATATGCAATAGCTCAATCTGAAATACAAACATCTCTCGCGTCCCATTTTCGAAAGCTCTGGGCCTCACCTTTACAAGACCCAGCCGAGAAAGTTGACCCACCAGCATTGGATACCCGCGATAACAACAATGAGGAGGAGCATGGGGATGTAGATATGCTCAACAAGGGAGCAGACGGCAACGAGCAAGGGATATATATGTCGGATGACGAAGAAGAAGAGGATTTCTCCATTGATTCAAACAACGACTAACTTCTGCCAGGTCAATTTTTGTCTTATTTCTATGATTTTCTTCGTATTCCCTTCTTGTCCGGTTCTGATGTCCTCTTATCTGAATTTGTGGGTTTTCTGCTGGAATGTCCGTAGCGTTATTTAAATTTACTTTTGCATGTATTATTGTTATTCTCTCTTATGTTGTGAAGGGGCAACATATGTAATATCTATTTATAAGGCTTGCAAAAGCTAATGAACAAAAATAAGTAAGTACTCTGATGTCATGATGATGACGTCAAAGTGAAAATAGCGTGTATGTACTATTCATCGTCGTGCTTGACGATGAGCTCGACCCGGTTTTAGACCGGGCCGGTGTGAGAAATATCCCGATTAGAAAGAAATCAACCCTCAATGGTTGATTTCTTCCTAATCACCTCCCACCACCACTGCCGTCGACGACGCCCCTCCCCTCTTTGCAGGATGTGGGCGTTGAGCCACGACATCGACGACTACAACCACTACAACCACAACCACAACATGGCCTTGCCCCTCCCCTTTCCATAGGGATGTGGGCGACACTCCCACATTGGCCCTCTTCTCTACAGGCCTGTGGGCGGCTCCTAGGACGACGACAGCGATATGGCCACGACGACACAACCACAACCACGACACGGCCTTGCCCCTCCCCTTTCCATCAGCCATGTCATTCATTTTTTTATATGAAATAATAGTAGTTGCCAAACATAGGGCATACATCCAGAATGGTACCTACCAGGGCTGGAAGTTGCCAGACCATCTGTTTCACTGCCTATATGCTTGACTGGTCATGTGTTGTGACTGGTTGTTACTGATTGCATCAAAATACAAACACATGACTTTTTGCTTGCCTCTATTTACACATTCAGGGTCTATTGCCACAATTTTATGGCCTCAAATACAAACAAATAATAAATAAGCCATGACCATCCATTAACACACCCAAACAACAAACAACTCAGGACTTAAGTGGTGTCACATCCAAATACCTCAATAAGGCAAGTGAACTTTGGACTTTGAGGATTTTGTGTAAAGGCCTATCAACACATAATGATGGCAACTAAGACAAGACCAAATAAGACCAAATCTATTTTTAGAACATATATATATATTTAGCCTGATCTATTTTTAAAACACTTTATATATTTGGGTAGATCAAGCCTAAAATGGTATAGCACGCATTTTTTGATGATTTTAAAATTTATATTTAGCATGCTATGAATATTTCAATCTTTTATTTTGATTTGTATCCGGCTTTCCATGGATATTTTGCGTTTTGTGGCTGAACTGTTAATGATTATGGAATAAAAAATATTTAGCATAATCCCTGAATTTTCACTAACTACTGACAGAATCATGCATGAGTTCCTGGTTGTTGCCCAATTAAGGTGATGCATCCACAGCGGAAATGGCCACAAGCCCCAAAGTCATGTATCAGGGTAACCGACAGTGACTAGAGAGCTGTAGTCATGTGAAAGTCATGTGATTTGGTGCACAGCCACCAAAAAATCAAAGTTGTAGAGAAAAATTCAAAAGTTATGCTAAATATTTTTATTACATAATCATCAACGGTTCAGCCACAAAACGCAAAATATCTGCAGAAAGCCGGATACAAATCAAAATAAAAGATTGAAATATTTATAGCAAGCCAAAAGTAAATTTTAAAATCATCAAAAAATGTGTGCTATACCATTTTAGGCTTGAACTAATCAAATATGTAAAGTGTTCTAAAAATAGATTGAGCTAAAAATAGACTTATCTTTTATCTAGTCTTATCTGTCCCATCTATCATGCATGAAAGGCCTTTATCTCAAAATCTCAAAGTCCAAAGTCCTCTTGCCTTATTGGATTGTTGGGATGTGACATCACTCAAAAGCCTTGTTTGTGTTGTACTATGCCTGCCCCTGCCTGCTGATATCATTATTTATTATTTGTTTGCATTTGAGGCAATATAAACATATGAGTGGAGCCCAAACATGTAAATAGAGGCAAGCAAAAAGTCATGTGCAAGGATTTTGATCCCATCAAATATAAACACATGATTATCAGGTGATAAGTCATAAACAGTCACAATAAGCCAGCCAGAGGGCTTGATACATGAATTTGGGCAACTAGGCCACAGCCACTGTGGATGCATCACCTTAATTGGGCAATTACCAGAACTTGATGCATAAATCTGTCCGCACTGGCTGGAATTTTTCTCTAAAATTTTGATTTTTGGTGGCTGTGCACCAAATCACATGACTATCACATGATAATAGACTGGCAACTGCCAGCCTGGTAGTTTCCATTCTGGATGTATGCCTATTGTCTGGCAACTGCCCATACTTGAAGACATCAACTGACTGATACAGGTGTTTCCATAGGGATGTGGGCGATGCTCCCACATTGGCCTTCTCCTCTATAGGCCTGTGGGTGGCTTCTAGGACGACGACGGCGATGTGGCCACGATGACACGACCGCGACCACGACACGGCCTTGCCCCTCCCCTTTCCATAGGGATGTGGGCGATGCTCCCACATTGGCCTTCTCTATAGGCCTGTGGGTAGCTGCTAGGACGACAACGGCAATGTGGCCGCAACGACATGACTGCGACGAGACGGCGATATGGCCACGATGACACGGCTGCGACACGATGATGACGACGATAACACAACAATGGCATGATGACGATGACAACAATGGCTACAGCACAATGACAATGATGGCTACAGCACAATGAACCGCCGCTGCCTCACCCTCATCCCTCCCTTTCAGGATATGGGCCGTACACAACATTGACAACGATGATGCACCAGCCTTGCCTCTCCCTCTTCATGAGGATGTGGACCGTGCAAACATCATTGATGGGCATGCGCAACGGCAATGCCGACGGAGTGAGGCCAACACTAGGTAAGATACACAGCGTCAACCACTGTGTATCTTACTGTGACACCTCTTCCACCAGATGATGCAGACTGCCCTTTCCCTCTCTGGAGGGATGTGGGCAGCATCTCTATGATGACAATAACCCCCACAGCCCTCAACATCAGACCAACATCGATACTCTGCCGTGACAAGTGATCGGTGAGGGTGAATATGCCAGCTAGGGAGAGCACGTACGCCAGCTAGGGAGAGCACATACGCCGGCTAGGGAGGGCACGCACAACAGCTAGAGAGGGTACGTACAACAGCTAGGGAGGGTGGGGAGGAGGACCAAGACCCAGATGAGAACCATTGTATTCTCGTCTTCACATTGGGCTTTGTCTCCCCGTTTTTCCTTGACTCCGTCCCATTGATATCCTACTCAACATTTAGTACATAACTCATATGTAGAAGTAATGTATCATACGAAATAAAATGTTTTTTACATATGTTTTTTACATGTTTTGTAAAGGATGTACTAAAATGGCAATATCTGCCAAATTGGGAAGTGCCACCTCAAAACAAATGTTTGCAAGTCGCTTTCCGGAAATATAATCTAATCTAGCCCTATGATAAATGATATGTAAATTAAATATAGCACGAGAATGTTGATATCATCAGTAAAAATAGTGCAACACCTGAAATTCATAAAATAAGCTATAAATAACTCGTTATCCTGTTTTATGTTTTGCGATCCACCCTGTCCCGCCCTCTTTTGATGGCGCAAATGGTGCCAAAAAATCAAAATAAATTCAGACAATATATCTGGTACTTTTCTGGGCCCCGAACGACGCCTGACGCAGTGCAAGAGCCCAATTACAGTGGTGGGCACTTCGGGGGCACTGTTTCCTGCGTTGTTTACAGGTGTTTACCTATTCCCGCCCACTGTGAGCACCCCCGGCAGCCTTGGCAGTGTCTCTCTCTCACAGGTGAGGTGTCTAAAAGCGGAAGGTAGCAGTCTGTCCCCCAGGATGTATACTTTATTGTAGGCAACTGCCTATATTTGATATAGAAATATAGCTGCCATGGCTGCGAGCGTAGCAACACCGACAAATGCGAGGGGCCGGGGTTGGGGCAAGGGCATGACGTGGCACGGTGAGAAGGGGGCGTTTGGGACAATGGTAAGTACCCTGTCAATGCTGTCTCCTCGCTCACTGCCGCTGTCTACAGGTTGGCCCCTCTGTCCCTCCTCTCATCCCCTTCCTCCTCCCCATCCTCTTCCCTTCTCTCTGGCCTATCCCCTCCCATCTCCTTCTCTTCCCTCTGTCCTCCCTTTCCATATCCCCTTTCCCCCATTTTCTCTAATTAAAAATAATTATCTAAGTATATAAAAACATGTATATTATGAATTTTCTGAATTAATTAATTAAATTTCGCTTTTTCATATGTTTTTTGGTGTGATTCTTATGTTGAATTATCAAGGATTTACCTAGCACTGTTGCTAGACTATATCTGAATTTGATAAGATTTTTACTGAATTTTAAAGCTACATGTGCTGAATTAGAATGAATTATGTTGAGTTAAGGTGAATAAACTCATTAAGTCATTGGTAACCTTGATTTTAAAGATCTCTGGACCAATTTAGCGGATTTGACTCTTTTTTAGCTCTGACATGACTTAACACGCTCCAAGATGAACTAAAGATAACTGAGATGATGTAAATCACATGTGTGTTTTCCTGATGCATTTCTTTGTCTGTTTGCTTGCATGGCATGAGGCATTATCCTGCTGGAAATGTACTTGGCCACGCTTCTTTGTCATCTTCACATAAAACTCCTTCAAAACTCCCTTGAGGACTTGCTCACATTACTGTTTTGTGTTCATTCCTCCACCTTTCCCACCAGGATATTCCAGAACAAGAAGCGGCCCCCCTTGGCCATCCATGATGCACCCCCATATCATTACCTGCACAGATGACTGCTTGAAGGTCAGTACCAAGCATTCCTCAAGATATTCTTCACCCGCGTGGCGTGTAACAAAAATACGGCATCGATCATCACCAAGATATATATAGCACTTGTCTGACCAAATGACAGACTGCCATTGTTGACGTGTAAGTGACTTATACAGCCAAGCCCATGATAGGCAGAGATGGCGATGGTGCTGGGTAAGGAAAGGAACCTTTTTGGCTATACGTCTGTGGTACCCTTCATGACTGAGGACATTTCAAATGGTCTGCTTGTGGACCTTGAGGCCGAGGTCATTGGTGATTTCGCTGAAGGGTGCACGACAATGTTTCTGGGAAGTCCGTACTATGAGATGTTTGTCTGCTTTGGTAAGCTTTGAAGGACGCCCAGAATGTGGCAAGTTCTCTGTAAATCCAGTTGCTTTGTACTTTTTCACAATGCTGCATGCAGTGTCTTCATTGATGTGATAGTGCCTTGCAGCTTTAGCAACAAATTCTCCAGCATCAACAGATCCAATAAGCTTGTTTTTTGTGTCACTGGGTAGCTGGCAACAAGTAGTCTTAGGAGATGTCATCAAGAGTTGGAAAATGATTTGGTTGCTGAGAAACCAGGGAATCAACGCGACACAACACGACTAAGACGTGACAAATATTACATAATCTGTGATTACTTTTTTTACCCATGAGTAGCCCTAGAACATAGGACGGCTTTTCAAATTGGAATACCTGAACAGCTATTGGAATTGTTTGTACTCAGGAATTTTAGCATCTTGGATAGGGAAAGCTCAGCTGCCTATTATGTTCCTGGTTTCATGGAGTCACTCCTTGCGACTGGTCCTTCCACCCAAGTCATCAATAATTACCTTCTTCACCTAGCAGATCTGTTGAAATGACCTCACATGAGGGCATTCATCAGGCTGGGTAGAGCCAGTAGCTGGCTAGCTCACCAGTTCAGAGGTAAAAATCTCATCATGAACTTTATGAATGGACCCTCCCTTCAAACAACTTTACACATGAAAGGCACAACTGATGCTAGCTAGACCATTGTCTGTTTGCAGGTCAGTTGGCACCAAGTTTCCTCAACTGAATTGGGGCTTCTGTTTAGTCATATTCTGTGTGCCAGCAACTCAGTGCATGATAAATGGATATTTCTGATGCCTTCTATTCTAGAGGAATACTGCGACCATTGGGATGGACAATGGAACATGTTCATGGAATCAATGTTCAGGTATCTAGCAGACCAATTAATGCAAGTTCCCAGCATTCTGGAGCCCAAAATGCATAGCCAGTGGCAATGATGATTGAGGACTTACAATTGGCTGGACACTCCTTGTTTGCTGGCTCCCTCAGTAATGCGCAACTTGGACCTCTGTGCAAGAAGAGCAAACCTGTGGGCTACTTGGGACCATGCTCGCCTCTCTGAACTTTATTTACCTGAATATTGAAGAATGCAAAACTAGCAATGACTGTGTAAGGCATCCTAGGAATGTTATCTTATCTTATCGGAAGTCATTGCTTATTTCTTTTCTTTACTCTTGTTTGCTTATATCATTAGTTGGAGTTTCCATTACATAATACTCTGTACTTTCATGTATTTATTGCACACTTGTTGATAGAGCCTTGCTATCATATAAATTCATTACATATTATCCTATATCTGCAGATTGAGCACTGTACCAACAGTAGCTCTCTCATGAAGCAGCATAAGTAGTGAGCGGTGTATTAGGTTTGGGAGCTAAACCTCATTAAAGAAGCTTACCTCAGAACATGTTCCTTCTGTTCCCGCTCTTGCCAGTGAATCAAGAGCTTCGTCCTGTATGCTCGTTGGGATCATAGTGAGACTTCGAAACAACTCATTACAATCATAAGGAGAAATTATTTTTATTAATGTCAATTGAAAATTCAAATCTATAGACTCTGGATTGGTTATAGGTGATGTTACAATTCATTCATTTTCAAGTTACATTGTTGTACATGGAATGTCCAATTTTTTTTTTTTTTTTTTTTCTGGAATATTGAGAAGAAGTTGCAGAAGAGCACAGGTTTTTTTTGGTCTTTTTTGGAGTATTAAGAAATTTGAAACACCAACGTCTGAAGGGTAGATAACTTCATTTCTTGTTGCTTGGTTGTTGCTTGGTCTTTAATCAGAGCCTTCACTTGACTCTGATTCTTTTTCTTTACTGGCAGCAGTGGCAAGAGCCTTGGTTTGTAGAATTTCCTCTGCAAGATTGTTGAGAGCTATGGGAACCAGTGCCAGCAATTAGTCATATGAATGATAAGTGGATACAAAAAACACACAGAGACGATGTCCTAGTATAATGTTCCATATAGTATCTTTCAATACTTCAAAATCAATTGATGCAAGTGAATTGGTGGCCTCTTGGTTGAACTCTGAATGAGTAGTAGCAATGGTTTGCTGGACGTTCTCAGCTGGTAAGAACTCAGGAAGGATAGTCAACTGCTTGGCTGGCCTAAGCTTTGCTTTGGCTATAAAATATAAAATAAATAATACATCCAAATAATATCAAAACATAAAATAAATTTACATACAGTGTGGCTTAAGTAACTTCCCTAGCTTCTGCATAATTTTCTGGGGCAGGGGTTTTTTTTGGCCCAATATCTGTGTTTCATTTGTAGATGACATAGTCAAGTTGTTATCAATCTGATCTTGGGCCACATCATCAGATTTCTTTGGTTCTAAAGAAGTCAGTCAGTAAGTACAAAGTAGAGCTTTATAATAGTGAAATAGCTAACCACTCTGTGATGATAATGTATCTGAAACAGCATTTAATATTTGTGAATGAACACTGTGTTCATAAAGTGTTAAAGTCTGTGAAAAGTAAGTAGACAATGGGATGTTATGGTATGTATTGAATAAATAAAAAATGTGTTCTGAGCACAATATAAAGCCTAAAACAACTATATTAGACTGTATTTAATTGTTTCAAAAAATAAAAGCAAACATATGACTGAGCACAATAAATGCTCTTTTTTATCCAAGTTAAATAAATGATGAAACTAATAATAAAAATTAAAAATTAAATTAAACAAGTTTTAACATAAAAAAAAGGACAAAATTACTTTGTGCTGGATAACAAATTGAATTTTGGTTGCCAATTTTTGCTAAAAACATACAATAAGTAAAAGCTTTAATAATAATAAATTCAAAATAAATAAATTGTACATACACTCTGTTATAAGGAAATTTCAGCACAGAGGAATCAAGTGCTGTAAAAGCAGAACATAAAATGAATGCTACTTACATCCTATCACAAAGGAATAAACAGGAGAAATAAGCAGCTGCAGAAGCTGAAAGAAGAATGAAGACTATTCACCTCCTATCACAGAGACGTCAACAGGTGAAATAAGGTGCCACAGAGGAAAAAAGAAGAATGAAGACTACTCACCATCTATCACAGAGATATTAACAGAAGAAATGAGGTGCTGTAAAAGCAGAAAAAAGAATGAAAACTACTCACAGACTATCACAGAGACATAAACAGGAAAAATAAGATGCTGCAGAAGCAGAAAAAAGAATGAAGGCTACTCACCATCTATCAAAGAGACTTAAACAAGAAAAATAGAGTGCTGCAGAAGCAGAAAGAAGAATGAAAGCTACTCACCATCTGACACAGAGACATAAACAAGAGAAATAAGGTGCTGCAGAGGCAAAAAGAAGAATGAAAGCTACTCACCCACTATCACAGACACATAAAGAGAAAATAAGATACTGCAGAAGCAGAAAGAGGAGTGAAAGCTACTCACCTTCTACCATGGAGACATAAACAGGAGAAATAAGGTGCTGCTGAGGCAGAATGAGAAATAAAGGCTACTTACATACTATCACAGAGTCATAAACAAGAGAAATAAGTTGCTGCAGAGCCAGAAAGAAGAATGAAAGCTACTCACCCCCTATCACACAAACATAAGCAGGGGAAATAAGGTGCTGTAGAGGCATAAAGAAGAATAAAGACTACTCACCCTCTAACACAAAGACATAAACAGGAAAAATAAGGTGCTGCAAACACAGATTAAAGACTGAAGGCTACTTACCGGCTATTAAAGAGACATCAATAGAAGAAATAAAGTGCTGCAGAGGCAGAAAGAGGAATGAAGGCTACTCACATACTATCACAGAGTCATAAACAGAAGAAATGAGTGCCTGCCTGCAGGGGCAGAAAGAAGAATGAAGGCTACTCACTTCCTATCACACAGACATAAGCAGGAGAGATAAGGTGCTGCAGAGGGATAAAAAAGAATAAAGACTACACACCCTCTAGCACAGAAACATATACAGGAGAGATCAGGTGCTGCAGAGGCAGACAGAGGAATGAAAGTTACTCACATTCTACCACAGAGACACCAAAATTTATAAAAGTAAGCCAAACTCAAAATTTAAAAATATTAGAAATATTTTACCCTCCAAAATTCCTCCAAATATATAATTAATATACACATTTCCAGCCAAAACATTCAAAAATAGGCTCACATGTGTATATGGAAAACATAGGAGTATTTTTTCAAAATCTATATCTCTATCACTTGGAAGCCCATCCCTCATATATCTAATAAATACCATTTTAGTTCTATGTTCAATATACTTTCAGTATTTCAAATCTAAACATCCATACCTATTGAATGCATCCTTCATGCACTTCTCCAAGGTTGCCTGCTGTGTTAAGACCAATAAGAGACGTAGTTTCTCATCATCCAGGCAATTCAAGGTGCTTTGTATGAGACCATCACACTTGATGTTCTCTGGTATAATTTCTATCAATTTTATCATTTAGCCATATATACAAAAGATACTCTTTGCATAAACAGACATTACCTCCCAGGTAGACTGCTGCTGATGGAGGATACTTTAATTTCTGCAACTCTGCCCATGCACCCATCTCCATTTTCTCAATTGAAGAAGTTCGAAGCTGATCATCAGGCTTATCCTTGTTTTTTTGCCACTCTTGTCTATCTTTGACATGCATCTTGGTGAAAATTACAACAACAGGAACTATGTACAGTCAGAAATAATGATATAATATATTTCAATATGCCAGGCTCACCCTTTCCTGTTCCACATTCTGAGAAAAACTGTTTTTCTGCATATGTTATGGGCCTTGCATTATCAACTGGAATGCAATACCTAGTTTCAATAATAATGAGATCATCAATCTTGAAACACCAAAAGTACAGTACCAGATTGCATGTAATTGGTCAACCAAAGCCACTTCTTGCGAACGTCTATTGATAAAATCCTGTACTATTTCTAGCTCATCTGCTTGACCGCTCTCGAATCCCCGAGAGTCATGAAACACGAATTTTTCATTATTTGCAAAGACCATCTCGTCATCGATCTCGTGTATTCCTCGCTGAGATATCAATTCAGCCCAGATCTACGCAGGGCACACAGATAAGACTGACCTCAATTGTTGGCGCAAGGACGTGATCGTCCGGCGTCATCTACAACCAGGCAGTGAGAACTGTGAGATGCGCAAACATGATCTATGCCCACCTGCTTCCCCTTCTTGTTTATTATCTTTGGCTTCTCAGTGGTGTTGCAGACTCTCTGCAGGACAGTCGTTTTGCCCGAGTTGCGTCGGCCGATAATGAGAACACGGAAGCGGTTGAATTGCGAGCGAATTTCTCGATAACGTTCACGAGAGATGGCAGTGCTCATCGCTGCTGCAGACATTGTGAAAGAGATACTTTGGATCGAGCAACGAATGTGAAAGAGATAAGGATTGATTGCGGCGATGAACGCCCGTAACACCTCAGTAACAGTGTGTGACCTTTGTCTTTCCGCATTCGGCTACATTTTTCGTAGTTTCAATCCCTTCCACTCCAACTACCATAAAATTTGCGAGTCAAACTCCTCTGGCGCTACTTATGAGCCAAACCTCTTTTTATAATTACCCCAGAGAGATGAATTCCTTGAAACCAAACGCAGGTCAAATCTCTTTATACACCAGCTCGCAAAGAGAAATCTCGCCCCTGTGTGACATCCACTGAAAGCTTCAAGCACTGTTTAAGCGATCGTCGACTCCAGTGTTTACCGCCTCCGCCGTGCAAAAAATGTCAGATTTGGAACCACTGGGTAGGTGTTGAGCGGAATCAATCTGAAATACCTAAGTCTACCAGCGAGACTGGAAAAGTATCGGTCCATGGTATGGCGTCTCGAAGTCGGCGCTGGTGATGCACGGGAGTCTGCATTAAGTCATCCTTCCGGAGGTGGTGAGTTATGTAGCCTGCTTTGCTCGCCGGGCACTTTAAAATATTCAAAACCAGATCTACATTGTTTGTATGACGTCGTGGAAATGTGGGAGTCTGGGATCCAGTGAAGAGGTATATCCAACAAAGTTGAACAGACAACACCCACCCGCCCCTCATTCGGGATCCTGTTACGAGCACCGATCTTTTCATAAAGTCGGAGCAGTAGCCAAAATGACACGCGCATAATTTCTTTCATATATTCAAGGCTCGGGATTCAGTTATTGCGGAATGAGGCGATCTGAATATACTGTGTGCCGACTACGAACCATACTCCTGCGGCATTCGCTCGCAAAGAAGGGGGAGTAATAAATTTCATCAACGAGTAAAGCGTACCGGACGGCGTTGACCGTTGACAAGAACAGGAGCGAGTAGGGATGGGCAATGACATTGCGTTAGTTGGCAATCCAATGACGGACGAGATTCGCAGAATACCCAACTTTACTTTATGATGAGTTGAACAACACTTGGCGCGAGAATGAGGGTTCACTGAGATCGTTCAGGCAGGAGCAGGATCAGTCAACAAAACGTCCGAGCAGAGCGTCGGCGGAGAGGAGGCAGAAAAGGATACACAAGACTTTTTGTGTTGCTTTGTTACTTCCCCTGCTGAAAACTCCTGATTAGCCCGGTCGCCAATACAATCGTCCTTTTGTATCATGCCTGTCGCTCGTTCGCCTCAAATATCGATCGCGCGCTCCGTGGCTCCGATTCATTGGCCTTTATCGGTTCTCTATCTATTTGTTTCAAACGCATCATATCCCCCGTCCCGTCCCATGTTCATCACCCTCTTCTCTCTCGAAATGACGTACCCTTTCATGCCCGTCAATCGATAGTGCTGTATTGCACCTTCCTGCTCTCTCCGCCAACATGCCACCCTTCTCTCACCTAAATCGCGTAATTCTCGCGCTCTCTCTCTATCCCCTTCATTCGACTTTCGTATCACACGAGAAGCATCGATGGAAAATACCTGGCTGTTATGAAATTCTGTTGCTCGCATCCACCTCACCCTAATCCATCGACCATCAATTCTCAGAAATGTGCCAAACTCGCGCTTACTTACAGGTTATCTCAGATACATCTTTCCCCTCCTGTTCTGTCACCACGTCCGCGTCCGCGTTGTCTCGAATACCTGAAGCTGAAGTCTTGAATCGCACACTCTTCTCCCTGTACATGACCTACCCACTGATCCATCCGCCCTTCTCCTTCTGTCACGTTCGGCGTGCCCGTTGAATCTTCGATTATTCTTTTACTGGTCCATTTGTTCGCAAGCGTAAATTCCCGCTCTGCCATCGGTGAAACACCTTGTTCCCTTTGGGGAAAATGACTGTATACATCATCTCGTCTCAGCTTCGGCAGTCCAAAAACGAAGACAAAACCCCACCTTTCCTTTCTCTTTCAAGTGGGTCTGCTACTCCGTCCGTGTCGAGCCCCATCGATTATCAATCGCCCTTGTGTGCTGCCCTCGTTTCCCGGGGCCACATCACGACTCTTTTCGAAAATCTAAAGTCATTCGGTAGCACAAATCAACTGAATTTTCGTATCGAACAACCTCTTACCACTTATCATTCTTGCGCTTCTATGTAGATTATGTCTCTTCCTGGTTATAAATATGAAGTATTATCAAAAATATAAACACAAATTCTATTTTTCGATGCGCCTATTAAGTTTTCTGGTTACTCTGAAATTTAATCGTTCCCTCTAGCCACTGCATCTATCAAAAATAGGCAATTGGATCGGCACATGTTCACTCGGTTTGAGCAGAATCTCTAGGTCGCTAAACCATGGAGTAGTTTGACGTCGAGGACCGGATATATGATTTTATTGTGACTCGTCGTTGGACGTGGATTGTTGCATAAATTCTACTGTCGTTAAATACTGCGTGAAGGTTGAGGTTGAGCACTAAGCGCCAATCCTTGGTCGACTCTGCAGGAAAACAAGTCGGCTACTCTGCCTATCCCATCTTGCCCTTCGCTAGCAGGCGCCCTGTCTATCGTTTCGCTCTCGAAATCGGTGGGCATTCTTGTGTACGGAGAGGTGTTTGATAATGCACTTCGGTATGAAGAGTTGATCTACAGATGTCAAAATGAAATGGTCAGCACGAGAGGAATCTTCAAGACACGATAAATGACATACTTACAGATTCATTCATTCGCGAGCTATATTCCTTTCTAATCTAACTCGATCTCGATATGACATGGCCAGCCAGCTCAGTCTAAACCGAACGGCTATGCCGAATTGTTTCCTAGCCAGCCCAAAGAAACCCACACTTCTCTTCTCCATCCATTTTCATCCCACTCTCGATGTCATTCATTCTAAGTGTAACCAACCGATTGCTGGAAGCGAACTTGAAACGACGGCAAAATCGAGCCTCATATTCGTCGATCGTCCCACCACAGGTTGTCCAATGCACACCAGATCAACTCGGCATAATTTTCTTGAAGTGCATGGTAGGGAGCCGGGATAGAGTGTTGATTAGAATATGAACCGCCTCTACGTTTTGCAGTAGAAGCCTTCGCTGCCTCACCCGACACCCGTCAACGACGGAATCCCTCGAACAAACTCGATCCACGGGCTGATACGATGGTAAGTGTCTACAGACTGTGGAGAATACCAAGGGGGAACTTACGTGCATCTTTAACAGGCCCACGTCTCCTTTATGATGGTGAGTGTCTGGAAATCCCGCAGGGCATGAAACGGAGACTTACATGTGCGTTCACGTCTAGGCTCTGCACCCTTGAGACCAAATTCCTCGCTCCTCATCCTCCTGCACCCGCCGACGCCAGAATAGCTCCTACGATCTTGGTTTACGTTTATCGAGACGCGATAGTAGTCATGACGATCCCTGAGCAATGGTAAGTTTTAGGAAATTTGGCCAACCTTGATAATAGCGCTCACCCACGTACCCACGTTTAGATTTCCAATTGATGTCGTCGCCGGATTATATCACTGCACACGTCGACAATAGAACCCTTGTTCGATATCGGCTTACGCGCTGAGATGTGTCTAAACACGAGGGTAAGTGATTTGAGATGTCGAGAGGTTGAAGGCAAGACTTACAGGTGCATCCACCATTGGCGCTCTTTCCTTTGAGACTAGGAGCTTGATTCACGCGTCCAGACGAATGCTGTGGCCGAGGGGTGAGTGTCCACAGTTCTGCACGACTCGAAAATGATGCTTACACGATTTGTAGGCTTTTCCGTTTGACTCCACCATTTCGACGAAAGAACATGGATTCCAAGAGGTGATTCAGAAGGGTGGAGCGAGCACAGTGTAGGCAACGAGACGGCGGAAATGAGGTGCACGAAGATGGGGGACAGAGGAGGGGCTGCTCTTGGAGATGGCTCTGTCAGAGGTAGGTACCCAAACTAAGACGACGCCACCTCAGTTATTTTTGGCTCACACCTTTATCATCGTCTCAGTCTTCTCCTATCATCGTATAGAAGTAATGTGGAATCCTTGACTCCATCATAAACTAAGACGACGCGACTCTAGTTCTGCAACCAGATCAACCTGGTATCAACGAGGGTGGACCTAACACGACTACGACTACGAACCTCCCGCTCGGACTCTCTGTCCCACACCTTATCTGTATCACCGTCTCCTTCACCGTACCCGGTATATGCACCCTTGCCGTCACCAGCATCACCATCCGCCTGTTCTTGAACATGGCTCTGGCTCTGGCTAGACACAGTTGCCGGGACGTAGGCGTGAATTTCCCCACTCTTCACACTCCTTCCCAATTCCCTCTCAAGTTCCCTCTCTCCGTCCCTCAAAATGCCTCTCAATCGCTCGTTTCTGGACAGGATTAACACCCTCCAGACCAGTTATACCACCAACATCCATCTCAGCTTCTCCAATATCAGCACTACCTCTCCTCGAATTCGACACCGAATGCTGTTGCTGCTCGACACTCGAAACTACCTCCCTCCCACCACTAGCCACAAACAAGCTAGTGGTCCGCATCGACAGCGACATCCCCGATGCCCGCTCGACTCTCGTGCGGGTGAGCAGGGAAAGACGGGTAAGGAAGAGGCGCAGCTGATGGATCTGTGAAAGTCGGCATGGACAACTGTCGTCGGAGCACCCCAGGTCCTCCTTGGGCATCATATGCAGGCGCGACACTTATCCGCTTGCCCCCCTCTTGCTGATCCTCCGCTGCACGACGTCGGCGACGGCATCATTCTCATTCTCCACGTTCGCGTTATCCTTTTCCTTCGCGTTTTGTACATCCACACCACCTTCGTCACCTTCAGCAACGACGACTTCTGCTTCACTGGCATCTTCCTCAATCGATAACGGAGTGTAGTCCCCCGGACGGGGCGTATGTGCAGCGTCGTTTGTTGTTTCGCGTCGTTCTCTTTCTGCATTCTCTTTCAGCCAGGCTGCTCATTCAACTCGCACCTCCGCCTCCGTTCACGTTCGAATTTGGGCGATAACCCACAGCTGCTTCCTTGGAAGAATAAGGAGAAGCAGCCGACGATGATGAAGAATAAGGTTTTTCCGATGCTGATCTACCCATACCCACAATATGGGGATGTGGTTGGTGTCGAAAACAATCCTTTCCTCCTCTTCCTGTCGCTGCTGCTGTTGGTGGAACACTCTGTGTGCTCTGCATAACTAGATTCGGTGGTACTTGTGCTATAGTTGGCATGGGTGGCAGAGCCGGAACGGGAGGTACACCAGCAGGTCTTTTCCCTTTCCCTTTACCCTTGAAGTTCGAGCTCGAAGAAACCCCAAATCCGCTCCCTTTAGGACGTGCAGCCACAGGTGTCATACCCGCGTCTTCTGTCAACCACCTCTGTGGATCATTATGGCCATTGCTCATAGCGTCGGCATGGTAAGGTTCTTGGCATAGCGAGCTCTCGAACGCTGTTTCATAGGCAGAAAGTGTTGTTGACGAGGGCGGCGGCGATGGACTCCATTCGAATATTCCTATTCCTCCTTTTTTGTGCGAAGAAACGTCCCGTACTTCATTACCACCATCAAGACGCGAGCGGAAAGACTTGGGAAAAACACAGTGATCAAATACGAATCCGCATGCGCGGGTATGTATATGGCTGATGATTTTTTAAAGCTGGGACCTGTTTCTACTACGAGAATGAGAACAGAATCTGTATGACGTGTTCCTTGAACATAATTCCGGAAAACATATATCCGTGTACTGTGCGTGCATTGTCTTTTCGTACCGTTAACATTTTCAAACACTTCAGCATAGTTAGCATACCCACCCTATGGGAGGAGGGTCCAGAAACCCTTTGAATATCGTCGGTATCTTAAGACGGCTTGATATGCGTTTAACACCCTCGCTTTTCAGTCGACTATTTGACGACACCTTTCGAGTCTAAAATGGCGAAGAGCGATCCTGACCTTGTTGTGAGCCCAATTCTCTCTCAAAACCTCGTATTGTATTAACATTACTCACAAATCTTAGGTCGGTTCTGGACCCTCTGGTCTTGTTATTGCATTAACCTTGGCCAAAAATGGTGTTCCTGCGCGCATAGTTGAGAAAAAATCCGTTAGATTTCCTGGTGAACGAGGAGCTGGGATGATGGTGAGTGAGCTGTGAGTCATATTTATTTCACTCCCTGGATATCGGTGTTTATCGTCCTCTGCTTTATAGCCTCGCACGCTCGAACTTCCCAAAATTCTTGGGGCATTTACCAGATATATTGAAGCAATATTGAACGATGCACGACCACGGTCACCGCTTTTCCGATACTACGACCCCGAAGATGGTACAAAGATCGACATAGAGGTTCAACATGTACCCATAATCGAACTGACGCCTCAGAGTCCATACGTACGTCTTGTTCATGTTCATCAAGTAGCACGACTCACCCCATTCCTCTATTTCACATCATAGGTCAACGTCGTCATGCTAGGCCAGCATCATCACGAGAAGATACTCAGGTCGCACCTTGAAGTTATGGGGGTCTCCGTAGAATGTGGGGCCAAGCTACGCACTTTTACGCAAAAGGACGACTAGTACGTTCTCGCTGACGTCGTACGTCGTATCGTTGGGCAGGAGGTCGTCGAGCAAATCAATACAATATATCTTATCGGCATGGTCATGGCACATAGCGTCATGCGCAAGACTCTGAGCCCGGAATTTTAGGAGAGACGCACGAGGGGGACAACTTCGTCGTTGGGGATATTCACACCAAGGAATTGAAGAAGGTTGGTCAATTTTCAATATTCAGTGGCCAAAACCTAAAACTTTTACGTTAGTTTGGGCCGGCCCAAAGGGAGCGTGAGTTTTCTTTGTTTGTGTTCAATAAACGACACCTTATGTTCAATTTGCACGACCAGTGTATTCTTACGACCTTCAGGACACGACGACTTTCAGATTTCTTTCTTTTGTCTCTTACTATTAGGATTATGGCTCAACACCGTCATGGAGTAGCTGACCCATGCTCGATTTATTGTTTCGTCGTTGCCGATTTTCCTTGATACGTTGGACGTAGAATTGGTATTTCATCATCGATCGATGGCTGTGCCGTTCGTTTATATATAACCCAAATGTGCGTATTTTGTTTCTGTTCTTCTCTGCTTTTCCTTTCGTTAACCGAATCACATTCTCCCGGGAATTAGGCTATACTACGAGATGCTGTAGTCGTACTAGGGTTAAACTTGACACCTCTGCATCAGAGCCCTCTTGCTCCTGGGACATGTCGAACTTGCATTTCCATCGTCGATATGATGGCTATGTCACTTGTTTTATTTATAGCTCGGATGCGTATGTATATTTCTTTTTATTTCTGCTTTCTGTCTGCTAAACGAACGAATATCTTTCTGAAAATTAGGCAACGCGAGACTGAGAGGAGCGTCAACCCTTGGACTTACTACTACGGTGCTCGTGATAACCTCTAGATTCTGGAGTGGTCATGCGGGTGGAATTTTTGTCGGTTATCTAGGCTTGAAAATAATGAAGAGTCAGGCTTGATCTAAATCTAACGGCCCTAAGAAAAGTGAGTTATCTCTCTTTTCTCTGTGCAATATAGAACTAGAGATAACTGAAAGGGTATATAGGACAAGCAACATTAGCTTCGCCCTGTTCTTTTTGAAAATTTTCCAAGAGCCAGAAATGTATGTATTCCAGGACTACAGCAGTTATAGCTGACCCGATATTGAGTAGGTTTTGCCCAATAAGTCTACCCAGAAGTTCGACACGGACGACTCTTAAGCTAGTACGATCGATGAGGGAGGGCAAGAATGTGTAATGCAACTCCTGTTTGACGAGTACCTAGGAGAGACGGAATTTCGTGTGAGCGGTAACCGCGTTATTCGGTTTCGAACGAGCTGGTCTTTGAAAGGAAATTAATGTCTGCGGAGAGATTATTGCTGAGCCCACTAGGTCATCTTCCTACAGTGCTGTAGTATATAGCGCGACATTCATGCATAGAGTAAACCCACCTCTCCTCGATAATGGGTCCTTCTCGCCCTCAATGCCACCGTTATTTTCTACTGTGCCTGTCCGACCTCGTCCGCATCAAATACCGCGCTGAAAACTGATGATCCAACTGTTCATGGAAAACTGGTTCTTGAATTGCGGCTGCGATTCCAGAAGTAGGGATAGAGGACGTTTGATGTAGTGTGGATGGGGATGCGCTAAGCTCCATCTCGTCCAATCGTGGCAGATCCGGTCCCTCCAATCCAACCTTTCGTCTATCACCTCGACAGTCGCCTTTGCTGGTTTTCCCTGTCCGCGCCGTTCGTCAATTTTTTTTGCGGAATCAGCCTCTTTCCCGCTGTCGGACAACGCTGGCAACAAATCGAACTTGTCCTCCTCTTACTGCCCCTATCGACCATCCTCTCCCAATTCCGCCCTTTCCTCCGCGTCGTCCTCGGCTTGTCTTACCACTCGCCTCCCCATGACGTCTATCAAGCCCATTTGATGTCATTTGTGGCTCTTCCAGGTCACTCCGCCCATCCGACGTACCACTTTCATGCTCGCAACTCTTTCTTGCCTTTTCCATGCTCTGCCTGGTCCAGGCCCACGCACTCAATTGTCGCTATTCGTGTCATCCCCCCCGGTGACATCGATCATCCTGATTGTGCTGCGTCCATTGTTTATCAACGCGTGAGGTGTCGTTGGCCTCATCCTCTCGTTTCTCACCTACATCCTCAAACATCTCATGCACCCAGTCTCGCATAGAGTCTTCACTCTTTCTCAATTCCCCCCCACGTTCTCTCTTTCTCCGTCTCTCAATCACACGTTACTGGGCAAGACTAACACCCTCCAGCCCAGTTATACCACCAACGTCCATCTCATCTGGTTCTCCAACATCAACACTACCCCCTCTTGAATTTGATATAGATACTTGATGCTGCTGCTACTCGACGTTCAACATCACCTCCCTCCTACCACCAACAGCAACATTACCTACTCACACCCTACTCTCCCACCGATCCTTGTTTTTGCCTATGATTCCCACAGCAATTCCACTTTGCTTTGGATCTCGACCCGTTATTCACCCCAGCGTGCGGGTGAGCAAGGGGACACGGATAAGGAGGCGGCACAACTGATGGATCTGTGAAAGTTGGCATGAACAACCGTCGTCGGAGCATGCAGGCGCCACACTTATCCTCTTGCTCTCCCTCTTCTTGATCCTCCGCTGCACGACGTCGGCGATGGCATCTCCTCCTCCTCCATGTTCACACTATCCATTCACACCACCATTGTGACCTTCAGAAATGGCGACTTCTGCATCACTGACATTTTCCTTGAACGATGAAGGAGTGTATTCCCCCCGACGGAGCGTACGTGCAGCATCGTTTATCATTTCGAGTCGTTCTGTCTCTGCTCGTTCCATTTCAACCACGCTGGCCCGTACCTCCGCCTCCATTCGCGTTCCAATTCGAGCGATACCCCACAACTACTTTCTTGGAAGACTGAGGAGAAGCAGCCAACGATTACAAAGAATAAGATGCGGAATTGTCTCGAGATCGTTGGCTGTGGGGGGCTGGTAAGTTTATTATCTTCATTCGAAACCAATTCTCCACTCACCCTCAGGCATCACTCCCAGCCCTATGCATCATTCGTCTTGATGGAAGCCCAGGATACCACGTATAACCATAACCGAGGCCGACAGCAGGACCCGGCGTGCAGACGGAGTCGTGTCGAGATGTTCGGCTGTACGAGCAAGCTGGTATGAGTTGGGCGTCTTTATTCCAAACCAATTATCCACTCGCCCTCACTCCCAGCCCGTTGCATTGAGTACCAGGGTTCAGCATGTATATGTTCGTGTGCCGAAGGAGATGCGAGGAAACCTACGCAAGGCGTATTTCGTCTTGTTAGCGATCGGCGACGGGAGGAATCAAAGACGACGTACAAGCAAGGCTGATGGTATTCAAAATCGCCTCGAAATAGTTGGCTTTGGTAAGTTGATATCTTCGTTCCGAAGCAGAAACCTACTCACCGAGTACCAGTATGCATGTTCAGGTGTCAAAGGAGATGCGCGGAAACATATGCAATCCCTGTTTCGTGTTGGTAACGAGTAGCGACGGGAACAATCAGAGACCACGTACAGGCGAGGCCGAAATTGTTCGAAATTGTCTCGAGATTGTCTCGAGATCGTTGGCTTTAGGAGCAAGTAGGTAAGTCTTGTACCCTTCTCCCAAACTAATCCTCCACTTACCTCTAATGCCAGCCTGTTGCATTGAGAACCAGCGTGCGTCTTCGTGTGTCGAAGGATATGCGAGGAAACCGGATGCTATAACATGCCGTGTTGGTATAGAGCAGCGATGGTAGGGGTTGGAGATGTTCGAGACTGATGATAGCAACAGGCGTAGCGTGCATGGTTGAACTGTGGGCAGAACACACAATGAGTTCCTCATCTTCATGTGAATCCAACCCGCTACTCACCTTTGGGCATTTCGCAATTAGAACGAGCTCATCACCTTGAGCAGAACGTCAACAAGTGAAATGTGACGGAAAAGGGAAGCCACGTACAAGCGGTCATCGGTCGGTCATCGACCTCGTCGCTTGAGCACAACGTTAATGAGGGAATTTCAACAAAAAGCGAAAGCCACGTACCAATATCACCAGCAATGACGAGCGCTATATACGTAAGTATATCGTACATCTCGTCGTGTATTGTTCAGATTACATCAAACGACGTGAGCGAGGTACTAATGCTCGAAGGAGACTGTAAAGCTCCGAACTACCAAGCAAAATCCAACGGTAACTGAACCAGTGAGTTATATCTCAACTTAATATTTGTACAGAGGCCTCGAAGCGAAGATGGAAACGGAGATTGTGAACTCGCATGATGTCGTTTTTAACTCACTGCGCCGCAATGTATGTATTGAATAATTCGTCAAGATATATACTATAATACATGTGGCCTGTTTGAATAAATTCCGTGAGTTTCATATCAGACTTCGCACAAGTCACTTGTAATTTAGAGTGTTGAGCCTGAATCAGCTCATACCATCGCAATAGATGTATCTATGCTGATTTGGTCAACTAATATCATGAAGAGACACTCAAAGGTACATTTTTAAAATTTTATTTGAAAAGATAAGACAAGATACCAAGGTTGAAGTAGCAATAAATTCCGAGTAATCGAAATAAGCGCCCGTGAGATTTGCGAAGCGTACAGTATGAATACGCTCAAAATACGTATATTATAGACCTTCAATGAGTATATACTACTAATAAATATCTCATATTAAGTGCCCAAGTCAGTCGAAAAATTACAAGATGCGCAAGAGTCGGTATGGTCCCATATCGATAGACCCTCTCCTCGATCCCCTTTCACCTAACTCGTCCTAAAGAAACGGGCTGCATTGTCTTTAATGACAGCTACTAGTACCAGTGCATATCTATTCTTGGAAAACTAGATGTCCCAGACCATTTGGACACGAAATGGAAGTGCGGGGATGGGGGGATACCTCTGCAAATGAAAAATCCTGATGGATTTTGATTAAGCAATACACATTGCGATGTGTTGCTTATTTAAATAATCAATCATCGATTAACCCAGCTCGATCCTCGGAATCCCATTCTCCTATAAAGTAGACTTTATTTCACTTTCTCTAAAATATTCACTACAACCCAAACCTTATCTATTCGTAGAGTAATGTGTAATACAGTAAAGCGACGGTCTTAGCTACTACAGAGTCATGTAGATTAACCGGATTAATCAATCCAGCGTACGGAAAGGGGATTATTAATCTAACTAATCTAGCTAATCAAAGCAAGCGTAGCTACAGAATCAAGCCAGCTAATCCACATAAACATAATGAATTAGCGCTAATATATATCTGAAAGTACATGCCACTCACGTTCAGCGGATTTCCATCCTTATCAACCCTGTTCCCATGCTTATCCACGTATTCTCCGGTCACGGTGTTCTGATACAAGTACTTTCCGCCTTTCCTGTGGTTATAATTAGTATGATATCATGTAAAGAAAGATATACAAACATACTTGGGTGTTTTCTTCTTCCGTGGCATTCCATCTGCTATGTCTTCAGCTTTGCGCTTCACACCTCCTTTTTGGCGCGTGGACTTTCTGGCTTGACCCGACCCATCCTGGGCTTGAGACGTGGCGTCGGTAACAATCTTAGGGGGCCGGCCTCTATGCCCGGGCTTGGAAGTAACACCTGAAGTCGTATTACTCAGTGTAGCAATAGGTGTTGCTGGCTTGATAGTGGTTCCAAGGTCAGTAGACGTGACTCCAGGGGTGGCATTAGTAGGTGTCGAATTGGTTGTCGTGCTCTGAGTCGTAGTGGCAGGTATGTCGCTACTGGTGGATATTTCGAGTTCAGTATACACAACTCCGGGGGTTGTATTGGTCAGCGTGGAATTGGTCGTCGTGCTCTGAGTCGTAGCAGTAGTGATTGTATCGGTGGCACTTCCTCCGTTCAGTGAGGAGATACATGAAGTAGGGGATTTTGCGATGGAGGGGTCGTATATCGTGTCTTGAATCGTCTCTTTGTTTTTAGAGATTAATGGAGTCGTGTGGTTTCCGCTATTGGACTTGGCCGATACAGGTGGTGGCATGGAGGACGGTTCACAACCACTGTGTGCATTGTTCCGACCGGGGGGGGGTAATGGAGGCTGTGTCACTGTGTGCATTGTTACTGGACAAGGTCATATCAGTTGTGGCATCAAGTCCGGCATTGTCTCCAGACGTGGTGGGATGACATCCAAGAAACAAGAATGGCATAGACAGTTCCGTCGCCATGCAGCTAATAATAGAATACAGTTCGTGAACTTTCAATTTGTCTGGTCGACGCAACAGCACGGGCAAATTGTAAGTGATTGTATCATAAAAATCACCTGGCTCTCTTTCCACATCATCCCATGGAATAGAATGAACCTCGTTCGACTCGGATGATCGTCCAGAGAATCCTATATTCCCTCAGCGTCAATAAATTGGCAGTGTCAATTTTAAAACTGGGCCAAGTACTTACCCCACAATGTGTTTAGATAATCATTGAGCAATGCCGATATTTGTGCTGGAGTGCACTCGATCCTTCCAACCAGTACTGAAGCTATCACGCCATCAAATGAGCCCGATACGGTCAGAATAGCGGAAAAGAGGCAAACACAAGTGAGTATATTGGCATTTCTATTTATATGCTTATATATCAGCATTGTAGACCTCCAAGACATTAAACGAGTTTATGGAAAAGAAGGATATACTTCTGGGATATTTATTCCAATACCACACAGATGGATTATTAGGAGAACCATGTAGCTGCGGCGTAACTGGGTCTCAGCGGACAACCCGATGTTACGACTGTGTTCAATATCCAGTCACATGTACAACATGCTATCTTAAAGCACACCGGAATCTTCCTTATCATTGGGCTGAAGTCTGGAACGACTCTCTGGGCTATTTTCAGCGTCACGACATTGCTGCGCTTGGAGACGGAATTGCTTCAATTAATCTAGGACATGATGGCTTTCCATGCCCCAGCAAACGCGCCTCAAATCTTGACTTCATACTTGTTGATGTAAATGGCGTGCACTGCACAAAGATTAGGTTTTGCTCATGCAAGAGTGATGATCGTCTCGAGCAACTAATGGAAGCCCGCTTCTTTCCGTCGACTGTGACTCAACCTGCATCTGCATTCTCGTTTCAACTTCTCCACCAATATCACATCCACCATCTGGTATCGAAGGAGTCTGTTCACGATTACATGGCATCTCTGCGGCGACTTACTGATAATGTCTACTATGAGAGAGTACCAGTGAGTAACGATTGCTTCTATCTATTTGACGTTGTCTCATATTCTTTAGGATATGACATCTCAGTTCCGAATGGTACTACATGTTTGGACATTAATTACCACTTTCAAGCGTCTTGGCCACGGACATAAAATACAGAAGATACTTCCCCATTTACGTGAACTTGTTGTTCACTGCCCGTCATGCCCCAACACACATTTTAACGATATGGATGGATGGGAGAAGACACCATACGAATTCCGGTGAAATTTATCATTAATTACTTGGAAGGAGTGAATACTAATCATTTTTACGAAGTCACTTGACCCAGACACAGTGGACTGCAGACGGAAATCATCATTCAAACCGATACATCAAAAACACCGACCCAGATGATGTTTCCTTATTTGACGGTAAAGCGTACTTTCCGGAGGATAGTATCTATAGAAAATATCTCAATAGCCTACCGGCAAACTCTCAAGAGGTAGTTCCTACCATAATATTATCGCTTTTCCATGGCTAAATCTAAGATCTTACAGAAAGTACCATGCGAACATCTGACTGTCATTAACGCTCAAAATCGCAAGAAATTTAAAAACATGGACATAACCGGAATCGTTAACATACAATGCGCGCATATTTTTGTTCTATCTAGCGTTGATATGCATGGTGGCGAAAAGTGCGTTATCATAATTGTCACCCTACACTCTATTTTATTTTAACTTTTGACTAGGTTTGGGAATACCGACTATGCTGTCTCTCATGCTATCAAAAATACCACTCTGGGCGATCACACAGAATCCTCTGCTCTAACTCATAAGCGACATCTTTTCTCATACGATATATCATGCGGCTACTCAGTGAACGCTGTCTCTCGATTCAAAACTCACTTTCCGAATGAAGCCGAATTTATCGAACACACAGAGTGGCTAATCCCATTGGTTCACGTTCAGAATCACAAGGATAATTGTACATACCTCTTCTCTTCCGCTTATCGTGAAGGTGCAGGACATTTCTATGGTGAAACAGCTGAAATTCCATGGATAGAACTAAATCAACTTGCTCCCCAAACACGTCAAATGAATAACGGCCATCGCCAAGACACAATCATTGATCATCACTCATACTGGAACTGGTCCAAAACTCTTAATATGGGTACGTTCATGACTTCTTGACTCTATTTATATCCTGTAATAATGATAATTACATGTCAGCATATTCTCTTAGACGTGATGTCGCTCATGCTAAAGAGATGTTTTTGATAAAACATGCAAGCTTTCTTTCGTTGTCAAAAATGTATCAAGACAAATTAGAGGACTGGAATTCAAGGGATCGCAATGCGCGAGACCGCACAGGAAGAGAAGTAAAATGTGTTTATCGTCAGAATGAGGTCGAGGGTAAGCGCTAAATCACCTATTCTACTAGTCGTAGTGCTCATGTTCTTACAACTTACAGTACCCTCACGAACACGAGTTTTCCAAGCATTATTGGCTGAGCTCAATGAGCCAAAGGCAAGTACCGAGTGTGCGGATACAATCCCAGCATTCTTGAACGAGGGGATTCTACTTGCCCAAGAACAGTGAGTACACGGTATCATTCTTTTTAAGGGCTTACTTAAACAGGTGTTAGAAAGGATCTACTTTCAAGGGTAGCTGCGGAAGAAAGAAACTCTTCAGGCGATGTACCAACTCACATGGCAGACATATCATCAAGGCGGAGCAAGTTAGAAGCCCGCCTAGCAACCTGGCGCAAGCTTCAGAAGAAAATTGTGCCACAGCTCGCCGATCATATGGTGTTTATGGCAGTTTCCGGAAGATCTTCTGAGTTACCCGAAAAAGAGTTGCTCTTCCTTCCCTCTGATTTCACCGAGCGCCAAAGGAATGAATTCAATTTGACCGACCTTGGAGAACTCGAGTACAAGCTTCAAGAAGGCGCAGCATGTGATGCTATTACCCGCCTAAGAACAATCGCGAAGCTGCGGAGTGCTATTGTTCTCAATAAGCAGGCCGAATCAATCGGACAAACCCAAAACACTCGCTCAAGACGGCAGGAAATTGAAGTGGATCGACAACGCGACACGGCCATAGCCGACTATGCCACAGCTCGCAATGCAATGATTTCCCTTGGACTCCCACCAACATCACTCTACTTTCCAATGCTATCTGTGAAGGATACATTCCGGAAGCCCACAAACATAAAGCGCGCTATTGGTGACTCTAAACGCGTCGAGGGGGTAATTTTCACCCAATCAGGAGCAATATCACGCGCTCCGGCACGCGTCAGTGCCACTGTCACCGCAACTCCCATTGTCGAAGAATGTCTGCCGTTTGGGACACAAATGGTCTTTCGGAAAGGTAAGTTTAACAAACCTAGTATGTAAATACAAATACTTAATAAAGGTCTTAAAAAGCGCTACAGCCCGATCATGTACGGGGACCCAAAGGGAAAAAGCGCAAGCTTGACTCGACAGACAGAGAGGCGGATGAGGAAGACATAGAGGTATCCTCAGAGAAAGGTATTATTTTTTCATTGAATTATTATCGGAGTGTATGTGCTGACCAAGCATCAAGATGGATGGATCTGGTCGTTTAGACCGGGTAGTGAGATATCGGATGTGCAAGTTGAAAACTGGAAAGCTGAAGGTAAGTGTCAGTATTAATTATGGTTATCTGCAAGTACGTCTAACATAAATGATATCCAGGGGACCGTGTTCAGTGGTTCCGGGCTGAAGCAGAGATGCAACGATGGCAAGAGGAATGGGAAATTAAATTAGCAGATTTCCTCCGATGCATCAAGACATTTGAGAAGATGTCCAATGTCTGGCGAACTCTGGCGGAGGACACGGAAAATGCTGGACGCGTTGCCTATGCGAAACGTCACATGCATATGTATCAAAGCTTGGAGATTGACACCAAGCGGATGCTAATTGGTTCTGGACATGGTGATCTACTGATGATCCAGGATACACCATCCTTTGTTAAGTATATTCAGAAGCAGAGAGAGAAGTATGTAATCAATTTTTCCACCCTTATATGATAGCATTTGTACTCTCTCTTGTATACTACGTCTTTTTGGAGTCGCAACCTCATCACTTCATCGGACAATAATAATACGCATAGCACCAAAAATATACCGGATTAATCCAAGTAATCCAGATTAAGCAACGATCGATTATTTAAGTAAACTACACATTACAATGCATGTAGCTTAATCAAAGTCCATATGGTTACAGGCAAATGCGTTCTACGCATTATTCGCGTTTTAGGCTCCGTTGTCGTCGTATTTCTCGGGCGCTATGTGTGCGTAAATGTGACAGCGTGCTCATAAAATGTCCTCAGAATAACATCTTGTGAGAAATAGTAGTGTAAAGCGATGTTCGAGTCGCTTTTCCACCTTTTTGTTTCTTCCACCTTTTCGTTTCTTTCTAGTTTTCAGCTCGTAGAGGTGTGGTTATGCATATAAATTTAGATTTAAGGCATTGATAATTTGTAGTTAATATACATATGAATAGGTTTAAATTTTTAAAAAGAAATATTCAGAAACGGACGAGCAATTTACGAATTACGCTACGCTTTCCTCTTCCTAACCCTCTAATTCACCCTGATTCGACGTAAAATGTGATGTTTCTCCTACCCGTTAGTAATAACGTACTTTCAATGCAGACTCAACTATACGTGAAGTATCCATTACGGCGGTTTTCTACTGCGAGGGGTGAGTGAATCTACCACGGTATGGTGATCCCTTTCTTCTTCGGCGCTCACCCTTGGTTATAGACATAGATTCCGTTTATTTTCGAATAGAATCGAATCTGAGTTTGCTTTGAGTGATATAGGACGAGTTATGATGGGTGGATATCTTCATTGATAGCTGAGCACTGGGTATCGGGATTTTGTTGCTCGGGCTTGGGATGTCTGCACGGATTGTGTATACTTAGATGTAAGTGTGGTTTTCGGACATCTAGTTACTTTTCTCGTAACGGGGTGTCAATTTCATGTCATTAGCATTTGTAGATACACGAGAAAAAACTAGATAAAGATCAGGAAACGTCCGAACGAATGAGAGGAAATGTCGAATTGCGTAAATTTCGTTTAGCGGGAACGGGTTTGGGTACGATAGCATGACATTCTGAGGTTAGCACTAGGGGTGAGTACATGCAGCGTACATATGTATATAAGCAAGGAAAACTTGCCTAGGAACATCATCAGCTCATCTCCTTGAGCTGAGTTATCTCCTCTTTTCTTCATCACTCTCGTCGATTTCGGCGGCTGCCTGCAATGTTCTGCCATGTACACGCTCGTCGTTGACGGTGATATTGGTACGTGGCTTCGGCTTTCTGTTGGGAATTGTCCATTGACGTTCTGCTCAAGGGACGAGCTCGTCCTGGTTGACAACTGACCGGTGACCGCTTGTACGTGGCGTTCTTTATTCTTCAGATTTCGCTTGGTGACAATTTTCTCAAGGTGATGAGCCCGTTCTGGTTGCGAAATACACAAAGGTGAGTAGCGGGTTGGATTCAAATGAAATGAGAAACTCACAGTATTTTCTGCCCGCAGTTCAACCATGCATGCCTGTTGCTATCGTCGGTCTCGATTGTTTCTAACCCCTCCCGTTGCAGTTCTATACCAACTCGGCAAGAAATCGTATACCCGCATATCCTTCGACACACGAAGACGCACGCTGGTACTTGAACCAATGGTCTGGTATTGGAGGTGAATTGAAGATTGGTTTGGGAAGGGTATGAGACTTACCAACTTACTCCCAAAGCCAACCATCTCGAGACAATTTCAAAGACAATTTCGAACAATTTTGGCCTCGCTTCTAGGTGGTCTCTAATACTTCCCGTCGCCGCTCGCTACCAACACGAAACAGGCATGCCATAGGTTTCCGTGCATCTCCTTCAATACCTGAACATGCATACTGGTCTCGGTGAGTGGCAAACTGCTTTGGAACAAAGATTGCAAACTCACCAACTTGTGTGGACAACCGATCATCTCGAGACAGTTTTCAATATTGTCAGCCTCGCTTGTACGTCGTCCCTGATTCTTCCCGTCGCTGCTCGCTAACAACACAAAATACGCATTGCATAAGTTTCCTCGCATCTCCTTTAATATACGAACATGTATACTGAACCCTGGTACTCGAGGCAACAGGCTGGGAGTGAGGGTGAGTGGAATATTGGTTTCGAATAAAGACACGCCACTCACATACCAGCTTGCGTGCACAGCCAAACATCTCGAGACGGCTCTGCATCTGCACGTCGGTTGCTGCTGTCGGCCTCGGTTGTACGTGGTGTCCTGGGTTTCCCTTCGAAACCACAAAGGCACATAATGCAATGGGCCGGGAGTGAAGGCTCAGGGTGAGTGGATAAGTAGTTTGCAAACGAAGATATCAAACGTACCAGCTTGCGCCCACAGCCAACAATCTCGAGACGATTCTGCATCTGCACACCGGGTGCTGTTATTGGCCTCGGTTGTACGTGGTGTCCAATTACTCTCATCGCATCTCGCTTCTTGGACACCACACATACGTAGATGTATGATTCAACGGGCTGGGAGCGCGGGTGAGTGTGGAATAGGAATTTGGTTCATAACAACGAGACTTACCAGCTTGTGCTCGCATTCAACCACCCCGATACGAGTTTGCGATGTCGTCGTTGTCGCAGGTTACCGGCAGGGGCAGGGAGGGAACTATGCTCTTGATTTTGGGAACGGCAGTGAATCGTCGCGTCAGCTACGATCGCTGTGTCGGCCGTCATAGGGTACTGGGGGCTGCATGATCGGAAAGGGAAAGGTGCGAATACATGCACGATGGGAGCTCGGAGCGATGTTGGAGGACGGATTTGCGGATGTGGCTATGGTTGGACACCCTTCACCGGTGTGGATTTGGGCGGACGAGCTAGGTGGGCGGACGAGGGCAGAGTGAAGAAGTTGAATGGCAAGGTAACATCGTTGAGTAAATAGAGAAATGCAAGTTCCACTTTCATCCTTAGAAATGAGCGAGGTTTCGCCGAGTTCCCACACCCCGGCCCGTATACATAATTTCCAAATTGGCGCTTGATTGACGCTATTTCGCGGCTACTACCTTGTCGTCCAACTAACACTAGGGCTTATACACAGGTTCTCTCTTCGTATCTCTCTAGGTTAAGAAACATATGGATTTCTTAGCATGTATCGTCGCCAGATTGACGAATTGAAATGCCAAGCGCCCAACTTGAAACTCTCGGCGCCCCCCATAGAAATTCGATACCAAGAGATTGCTCGGCCACAGTAACCAGTACTGCATTATCATTCCATTCTTTCCATCTCTTTTGTCTGCGCCGTACGGCTGCTAGAATTTACAAACAACCTATCGCCTGTCCTTTATCTATACAACATATACATCTTGCTGCTGCTCCTTTCTTTCCATCAAATCCACACATACACAGTCTATAATTTCGCCAACGACAAAGACTTCCCAAGACTGAAGAAGAAGAAGAAAACCGGATAGAAAAAATGCTGCTGCTATCCTTGCTCTCACTGCTAAGCAGTGCATTCTCCACTTCCCAGGCGGTGACCGTGTACGGGCACATCCGACTGCCACAGACTGCCACTGCAACATTCCCGCACGAGACGCTCGCTGCATACCACATGACTGAGCTCGTCCCACCGGCCTCAGCCGCAGCGTACACCCTGAACCTCCAACGCGATGCGAATGTGGTGACCGGCCTGTCGATGCCCCATGTCGATGGCTCTTTCTGGGGATTTTCGCTCGGGATGTCAATCGTGACACAAGTGTGTGAGTGGGTCTTCTCTTTTTCTCTTGGTCTTGGTTCACTTTCAGTCCTATTGTTCTCCTGGGAGTTGATTGACTGACTACGATTAGACTTGGGAAGTGGGAAGGAACTCGTACGTACTTTTCCCGTTCTCTTGAAACTTGGTTAACGTCACGATGCCGGTCCTTCTTGCAGGTGCCTTTCCTCAACCTCATGGCGAACCCTCCAAGAACGCGCAGGGGGCGTAGTCATCCGCATAGGTGGAAACACGCAAGAGTTCGCCGCACAGGTCCCCCTTGGGTCTCTGGAATATGGCGTTTACTCTCGATTCGACCATACTTTAATAGACCCAAACACCTGCAATCGTATACACCCCTGATATGAGCTCTACTTTATTGATGCAACGATCAGTGAAAAGGTATCCCATTCGGCCATTTTGGTATTCTCGCATCAAGGGAAGAATGATCGCGAGGCAAGAATGGGGTCTTTGGGCGATGTAACAGTCCGGGTTTCCCGTCACATCACACATTCCTTTTATCTTATCTTATCTTTACTTCTTTGACTTATCATCTTATTTTACTCATCTTTCCTCGTCGTCGATACACCTCATGGTTATCTCCTCCCCTTTACCCTACCCATATGGACTCTTAGTTAAATTACTCAGTTACTCTTACATTCTTTACCTTTCATCTCGGACTATTCCCCGGTTATCTCCCCCCTCGTAGAGTATAAATACCTAGCTACTTTGTGGTAGATAACCCAGCGAATTCAGATTGTTTTAACCTGTCTTTTACCTCTCTGAGTTCCTCTTCTCGTGTGCCGAAATCCCTCTGCCGAAACAGTCACTGTCACGGCACGACGCTTTCGTCACATTTTTTTTGACACTACACAACCTCTGAAAACACTACCTTTACTTTCTTAAAACTTCTCGCCGCCTCGTCGCTTGGGACCCCTCTGGCTTGATCACCCAGGACCATCCAGCACCTGGCAGCATTTATCATCAAATACCCAATTTATCTTCGTGCGTTCTATTTCCAATTCACAGCTACTAATTACTATGGCTACTAGATATTCCCTCCGGTCCCGACCTACGGCTGAAAAGCCCGCTGTCGTCAAGGCTCCATCACCACCTCAGTCCGACGCTCAATCTGACGGAGGTTACTCCGATGCCCCCGAAGCAACTCCGCGTCGTGCGTACAGCGATGTGGTTGCGTCGAGACCACCCTCGCCAGTCAATGGCAGGGATATCACCCCACCTCCTAACCCAGAAATGGTGAAGGAGATTCTGAATGGAAATAGTACGGCCCCTGCTCGTAAATTACTTAAAATTAATAAAAATAAAAACATTGAAAACCATACCTCGTCTGAGAGTGAACCTGAAAAACAGTCCACTGGGTGGACCACCGTACAGCGCAGACGTGCGCGAAGCCAAGAATCTAATCAGAAACACGGAAAATTATCGGCTGATAAGAAAATGAAATCAAATACCGATATCGAAAATGTGCTTCAGGAGGCCGAACTATCGCTTACCCCTGAACAGCGCGAGCACATCGCTCGTCGAGATAAGACCCTTGCCAAGGCAAAACGTACGCGCTCAGAGTCGCGTGGAGAGGGGACCTCCAAGTCCAAAGGGAAGGCCATTGATCCCAGAGAATGGGGAGGTCTTCACCTAGCACCTGAAGAATTAAATATTGAGTCACAACGCGCCGCGTTGGAAAGTTACGCACCCCGAGTATCGGTCAGTAATAGAGAGGCGCCACCCCATATTTCAAAGGGGAAATCCAAACATAACCATATCTCCACATATTCAATCAATTACCCGATCAGGAGTACGTCCATAAATAAGTCAGCGCCTATTTTGACTTCGAAACATCGTAACAAAACTACATTGCCTATTGAAGCGCGTCCAGCCGCGCATATTGATCCTAAATCGTACATAGGAGTAGCGTTAAAAAATATATCGTTATCTAAAGTTAAACGTACCAAACATAAGCCTACCACGCCGTCATCGTCTAGTTCAGACCCATCGTCCTCGTCCTCGTCCAGTTTCAGCGAGAGTTCCACGGACCCATCATCCTCGAGCTCGGAATCGTCGTCCAGCTCTGAGTCGCAATCACCCACGCCGAAGACTAGAAAAAGAAAGTCGAAACGGCGTAAGTCCAAAAAGCAAACCAGTACCAAAGCCTTCAAACCTACTGAGTATGACGGACGCGCGGATGCTCGCGCGTACCATCGGTTCGTAAAAGAAAGCGCCGCCTATCTTGAGGATAGCGGAATTAAGCGGAAACGGAGGGCGTTTGCGCTCTCGTACTTCATGACTGGGCGTGCCTACGATTTTTATATTCAGAAGATAGCCCAAACTGAAGAGGACTGGAAAATGCCTGACCTATATGAAGCACTCTTTAACTACTGCTTCCCCATTGATTATCGCCAGAAAATGCGTCGGAAATTTGATAACGCTACACAGGGACATCGACCTGTTAGTGAATACGCTCATTATCTAGAGGAGCTAAGCAATCTCATTGGAACAATCACCTCTCGAGATCTAGTCAACCGCTTCTGGAACGGAACCACGGACGCGGTACAACGCGCGTTGTGGCGGGATGGACTTCATCCAGACTCTTCGAACTGAGAGGAGGTCATCGCGCGTGCTGAAATCATTGAAATCTCTGAGAATGTGTTGCGGCATCGCGAGGGAAGACGCTCCAATCACAATGAGTACCGGACAACGCGAAATAATTCGTCTGACACTCACCATCGTAGAGAAAACGGGCGCTTCAATGACAAGTCTCGTCAGTATCAACGGAGTAGAGAAAAATCTCGACCTACCTTCCGGAACTCCAATACCTCGGACCGTGCTGGATTTAATAGAGATAATAAATCGCGGTTTGAGAAGAAACGAGATGAACGACGAACTTATGATAAAAATAGACAGACGCCGACGCGATCCACGCCTCAATTATCTGAAAAAGAGCGTGCAGAACGCGTCGCGTCAGGACGTTGTTTCAAGTGCAACGAGACAGGTCATATGTCTCGCAACTGTCCGCAAGGAAATTCCGTTAAACATCAAGGGAACAAACCCCCAGGAATGGCTGCCTATCAGGTAGAACCTGTACCAGACAGCGAGGAATCCTCAAATGATATTGAGGTACTGGACAGCATGCCGTTAGGGGCTATATCATTTGACGCTCCAGATATACCTAAAAAATATAATGTCATCCCTTGGGTTGAGTACTCCAGCGACCGCATAGGAGATAGTTACGCCATGAATGCCGAATATCTTCTAACCGGGAGAACAGTGTATCCAGGAGATGAGCGTTACTATAGGAAATATCCATTTCTTAACTTACAAAAATTCAAACGATTTAATGTCCACCGTAACAATAAAACACTATATACGATCAGAGATAATCTAACAAATTATAAGGTTAATATTGACAAATCCTTGTTCGAAAATAGTCGATTTGACCTTGTTAATTGGTATGCCAAACAGAGGGCGAAAGCTCTCCAAATGAAAAAACCCAAATATGCCTGGACCGTGTTTGGGTGTCCGCTCACTGAAGTACCAGTCCACCGGCTGAGCTATGCCGCGTCTCGACATTATCCTCCTATACGAGCTGATAGTGATCGCGATATGAGGTTTGTTATTCAACCTAAGAATAAGGAGTTTATCGAATACGAGGTCATCGACCTAGATATGGATGTTACCTTTCCCATCACGAGGAACCTACTCGAAAATAGCGAGTTTGATATCGTTAGCTGGTACCGTGAACAAATCAATACCAATGCATTATATGACTCAATGTACCTATCAAACTCACTATGTGCGATACCGGAGGTGACCGATCCTGAGACACCAGCGGGAACGTCGTTTACTGAATCAGAACTTCAGTCGTTGCGTAGTGGTGTAATGGGGGATGTCATGGCTCACCGTGTTAAACGCATACTAGACCAATGCGCTCCGTATCCAGGAGACGATCTCATTAGCGGATGTGACCTCGAGTCAAGGAAAGCGCAGCGGTTCGAAGTATCTAAGGGAAAGAATGACCTCTACGTTATTTATGACCGTGAACTCTTGATGGAACATTACCTACACGTTAGTCGACTCCAATACGACTTATTTTCGGTCGGAAAGTGGTACGCAGAGCAGTGCGCAACGGCTCATGATGACCCATTTCCAGGTGAAACCGCCCTGGGATGGATACAACAACAGAAATATCATGAAACAATGATCGGCTCACCACTTACCGAGTGGGCCGAGTTACTATTGCATTATGGTGAACCCTATCTTCGGGAAGAAGTCAGTGAGCGAGACCCGGTACCCAGGTTCGAGGTAGAAATCTCACCTAATGACTCTTCGGTTGCGTTAATCAGTGACCACAAACGTCAATCTGCTACAACGATCTCAAGAAGACTGTTAGAAGATCCAGAGTTCCCATTAATTGAATGGTACACACATGCAATGCAATGTTATGAAAAGGAACAAGAGGATTTTCGAGTAATCCCCGAGTCCAAGGCACCCGATATAGCGATTATGCCCTCGCGCTGGGAACACGTTAAGGGATTGGTGAATAGCTTATTTACGAGTGCAAAGAATCCCCTACCAAACGTCGATTACGACTGCCACACCATCTCAGGAGACGAGTATCTAGCTGTGTATGGGGTACAGGTTGACCGCAATAAATACCCTGGACTCCAACGTAACGCAGCTGCGGTGAAAGATAAGCGCCGGATACTGCCCAAACCGATAGTCGTTAAAATGGAGGTACATGGACAGCCAGTACGAGCGTTGATAGATACCGGATCATTGGGCGATTTTATGTCGTCAACGCTGGCTGATCAGCTGAAAGTGAAGCGCGAAAATGTGTACGCTCCTGTTACGCTTCAGTTAGCAGTTCAAGGATCACGATCCAAAATTAATGCTGGCACTCACGTACGAATGAAGTATCAAAATATCGATTGTGACCGCTATTTCGACATCGCGAACATCAGTAGTTATGATATCATTTTGGGAACCCCGTGGATCTATCAACACTCGGTGTGCGTTGGGCTGAATCCAGCTCGAGTGGTGATCGGTAGTGCAGAACCCTTGCCATTGAAAGCGAGCGCTGACACCAAATTCGTAGCGCAGTCGATCAACGTCACCGACGATGAGATCGAGAAGGTGCGCGAGGAGCTGCGTCAATATGCCGAGCCACTGTGCAGGGAGGTTAGTGAAACGGAACTCCCTCCATTGAGGGCTATAAATCATACGATACCTTTAATAGACGTCAATAAAAAATATCCTTGGCGTCCGTCGAGGTGCCCCGAGCCATTTCGCATCCCGTGGGGTGAAAAGCTGGATGCATATCTAAAAAGTGGGAGGTGGAAAATTACCTCGGCCAGTAATACCGTCCCTATGTTATTAATTCCTAAACCGAGAAAAGGGGACTTACCCCCTGAGTTGCGAACAGTATTTGATCTGCGAGAACGAAACAAAAATACATACAAAATGACTTCGCCGCTGCCTGACATGGAAGGTATGCTTCGGCGCGCAGCGCGACATCCATTTCGTACCACGTTAGATTTGAAATCTGCATACGAGCAGATCCGCATCGAGCCCGAACATGTAGATCGGACAGCAGTAACGACTCCTGATGGAAATATAGTCAGTTTAGTTATCCAGATTGGTGACTGAAATGCCCCTGCAACCTACCAGGCATTAATGAATCATTTATTCTCTTCCTATATTGGTAGAATCATGGATGTGTATCTTGATGATATCCTGATTTATTCTGATACTCTGGAAGATCATAGAAAGCACGTTAAGCTGGTGCTTGATATTCTGAAAAGGGAGAAATTGTACCTTAGTAGGAGCAAGCTGCATTTTGTACAACCTGAAATCAAAATTCTAGGGCGTATTATTGATGATAATGGCATTCGGATGGATCCTGATAAAGTGGACACTGTTGTCAGTTGGAAAGTACCCACTAATAGGGACTTACTTCGTGGTTTTATTGGTTCTGTTGGATACCTGGCGGATGATGTGCCCGAAGTTCGTATACCTATGGGTATTTTGAGTGCGTTAACGGGTGATACTGTCCCGTTTCGCTGGGGATTCACCGAACAGCGCGCGTTTGAGGACGTGAAACGCCTTGTGCAAGCGGCACGCGAGCACAGGCGGGTGCCGTTAGATTACTCGCATAATGCGCCACCTATTTGGATGGTCACCGACGGCTGTGCCACCGGTCTCTCGGGTCTGGTCTCACAGGGCGAGGACTGGAAAACCGCTAAAATTGCAGTGTTTTACTCTGCTAAATTGAATTCGGCACAGCAGAATTATCCCACTCACGAAATTGAAATGTTCGCGGGAATAGAGACGATGCTACGGCATCGAGATATCCTGCAGGGGGCTAAGTTTGTATGGATTACGGATCACAAGGGTCTTACACACCTGTTGAACCAGAAGAATCTGTCAGGACGGCAGGCTAGGTGGCTTGAGAAGATCTCGTCGTTCGATTTTGAGGTTAGATATATTCCTGGATCGGATAACGTGGTGGCAGACGCACTATCGCGTTTGTACTCGAATGAAGCGCCGGGCACGGTACGCGCTCGGAGCGAGTACACCTATCACGATGTCGTGGACGACGATGTTGAAGTCGAGAATGATCTACCCATTCTTGCGGGTCTAGAAGCGAAGGCTGTACGTCCAAGACGATCTCGTAAGGTCGAATTCCCAGCTGAATCGGGTCGTCCTGAAACATCGAAGGAGTTTGCCGCGCGCGTACGTGACCATTTCGTTCTGAAAGGTCCTACAGAACGAAAGGAGGGCGAGAGTGCAAAGAAAAACAACAGTACGCAGCCACAGACAATAAAAATCAGGATTCCGCCATTGCGACGAAGTCCAATTTCTGAGATTCCCGAAAAGGAAGTCGCATCAGACGCGCATCACAACACATCAGGCGAGTCCGGCAACGCCCGACGGACTTCGTCAATAATGCAAATGGCCTCGTCAACATTAGGAGGCATCGATTTAATGCGAGAAATCCTTGGAAAATATTCATTAGATCCTTTCTTCAAACTGATCATGGAGAGCCCTAATGAATTCCGTAATTTTGAAGTGACCCCTGAGGGGTTAATTTACTTAAAAGAAAAAACTAGTAAATTGTTATGTATTCCCAAGATAGTCGTTCAGGGACGGAACCTCTGGGAAATCGTCATTTCCGAAGCGCATTCTACGCTAGCTCACTTAGGGGCCGTCAAGACGCTGGATTATCTTCGGGACAATGTATGGTGGAAAGATATGGTATCGGATACCAAGGCTTTTTGTGATACGTGCTCCACATGCAAGAGGAGTAAACCGAGTAATCACAAGCCGTTCGGATTGTTGAATCCATTACCCATTCCAAGCTACCCATGGGAATCGATCGGAATTGATTTCGTCGGACCCTTACCCGAATCACATAACCGAGACGGAACGTTCGACTCAATTACAGTTGTTATCTGCCTCCTTACGGGTATGGTTCACTTAATTCCTAGTAAAACGACGTACAATGCTCGTCAGCTAGGTGAATTAATATTCGAACACATCTATAAGCTACATGGAATCCCGAAGAATATTATAAGCGATCGTGATGTGTTATTCACGAGTACCTTCTGGTCGCACTTGCATTCCCTAATTGGGACAAAATTGAAAATGTCGAGCGCTTATCATCCGCAAACGGACGGATCTACGGAACGCGCTAATCGGACAATCACTCAAATGTTGAGGCAATGCGTAAATAGTAAACAAACAGATTGGGTGGCTAAGCTACCATCTATCGAATTTGCAATTAATTCTGCAAGATCAGAGAGCACGGGGTTCGCTCCATTTTTCCTTAATACTGGAACGATGCCGAGGTCAATGATATGGAATTCTGCACCAGCCACCGAATTTCCGTCCATAAGAAATTTTGCCCTCAAGAAAAAATTAGCATTAATGGAGGCACATGATAGCATCCTTGCTGCTCGAGTTAAACAGACCCGAGACGCCAACCGTAAACGGCAATTATCTCCATTTAGGGAAGGGGATTTAATCTATTTGTCCACCAAAAATATTACCTTCCCCAAAGGGTTAGCTCGGAAGCTCGTACCGAAATACATTGGCCCTTATCGAATTATCAAAGATTTTCGAAATCAATCTTTCCGCATCGAATTACCGAACACTCTGAAACAACGAGGCGTTCACGATGTATTTCACTCGTCCTTACTTCGCATTCATCATCCCAATGATGACCGTCTCTTCCCCGGACGTCTTGACGAACAAATCACGGCCGCCGATGAACCGCATGGCGAATGGGCTGTGGACACCATCCTCTCGCACTCCGGATCGAAGGGGAATGCCCTTTTCGAAGTGAAATGGAGGGCGGGAGATGTCACCTGGGTACCCTACAGTCAGATAAGTGAGCTCCAAGCGCTCCTCGAATATTTTGACTTATTGGGTGTTGATAACATCGATGAACTACCATATGGTACAGGAACACCACCCGAAAATACTGACATAACCACATCTCTTCACTCGATAGATTATCTAGACGACGACCTTTATAAACCACCACCTCCTACTCCCACTTCCAGTACCCTCTACTATCTGCTCATCACTACTCTACACACTCTACTGCTCATCACCTCTTCGCTACTCTATATCCTACTATCAACCATGTCCACTCCCCGTACCAACTCTAAATCCATCACCAAAACCTCCTCCCGCAAGACCAAGGAACTCCCGGAAAATTCCACTCCTTCTTCGAACGCTCCTGTCGAGCCCATTGATAATTCTAATTCGAACGCTCCCATAGAGCCCATTGATACTTCTCTTGATATTGATTCTCCCAGTACGCCCGCTTCGGGCATTATTTCTACTACTATTATTTCGGATAATCCCTCTTCTATTTCTGGTTCTAATTCTTCCGCGTATAATCGCCCGTTGATGCCTCCTGTTACCATTCGTATTCCTTCCACCTCTAATGATTACCCCAACCTTCCTTCACTTCGTACTATCGACCACCCTGGTGTTCGGCGCATCTCAGACACCGAGTTTATTTTTTATAACCCCAACGATGGTCTCTCCAAGTTCGCCGACAACGAAATTACCCCGGCTGGACTGGTTGTCGACTACTGCGCGTATGATCAGCGCATCCGCTCTCTCCTAGACCCTACCCGTCGTATTCCAGGATCTCCCAGCGGGTACGCTCGCGTCGCTTCACTATTCAACCGCTTCGCAACTGGTCAGCGTCGCTTTGCGCTCTGGGACTCGGGAACCAACAAATATATCATCAGCGGACAAGCTATCATGACCGACGATTTCATTATCACCATCACTAACGACGTCGCCGTTCCCCAACATACCCAAGCCATCGCTCCGCCTATTATCCCTGCTGCAAGTCCCACCGTATCGCTTAACCTCAACGCGACCATGGTCGATCAAACTCTCTACCAAAATATGCTCATGATGTCCGCACGCAACGATGTTCGTCGTCGCCTCATTGCCAACCAAGCCTTCGAACACCGCGAATTCAAGCGCGCTCAGCGAGGCGCTACTGCTGCACCTTACCATACCCAGTCCCAGCCTAGGCGCCGTCGTCCGGCTCGTCATCATCACAACAATTCCGAATCCGGACCGGCGTCTAACGCGACTACTCTCAGCACTGCTTCATCTTCGTCAGCTCACAATGGCGATATCACCATGAACGAAGCTTAATTCTCAACACCATCAACTATCAATTGGCCAACTCAAACAACACTCAGTCATTATACCCTATTCTTTTTCGAGCCGTTATTCTAACGCCTGGAGGGCGACTGTAACAGTCCGGGTTTCCCGTCACATCACACATTCCTTTTATCTTATCTTATCTTTACTTCTTTGACTTATCATCTTATTTTACTCATCTTTCCTCGTCGTCGATACACCTCATGGTTATCTCCTCCCCTTTACCCTACCCATATGGACTCTTAGTTAAATTACTCAGTTACTCTTACATTCTTTACCTTTCATCTCGGACTATTCCCCGGTTATCTCCCCCCTCGTAGAGTATAAATACCTAGCTACTTTGTGGTAGATAACCCAGCGAATTCAGATTGTTTTAACCTGTCTTTTACCTCTCTGAGTTCCTCTTCTCGTGTGCCGAAATCCCTCTGCCGAAACAGTCACTGTCACGGCACGACGCTTTCGTCACAGGCGAACTGATGTGACACGTAACACTCTGTTTTACGAACCACCATCATCGCCCCGTGCAGCCCTCGAGCACGCCTGACTGGGAGCTCGAGAGTGCTTTCTTTTTCATCACTATGTACCGTCAACGACCTTTATTACTGCTTTCTTTGATTCCTTGCTATGTAACTGCATAAGAATCTGCTTTGCTGGGCTATGACGTGGGTAACCATGGTTGGACATGGAATCCATCCATCATCGAAACTGAAGTGTTGCTACTTAAGCTGCGTATATATTTTGTGCTATATGATGTTTTTCTCCCTAACACAGACATTCCTCCAACTTCTCCTGATTAGCATCTTTTCTCCATTCACCGGTTTCAGTTGGGGTTCAGAATGGTAGCGTTGCATGTAAGAAACATGGAAACAAGCTACGGTATGTGATTTAGACGGCATTCTATCAAGCCCTTTACTCACCAATTTTTTATCCCTACCACTCCCTACCGCTACTCCAACAACCTCTGTGTCAGGGTTTCCTCTATTTTTCTTTATTTATTTCGCATTTTTCCCTTTTGTAAATGTGTAGATATCTTATCTGCTTCATATCTTTGATTATCTCTTGATTATCATTTGATTAGATACTTATCACTCTAATTTCCCATGAGCATAGCCTCATTCATTCTACATCATTCCACATTATTCTTTTACTTTCTTTATGATGTCATTGCCTTACTCATCATTCCTTTCTATGATGTCATGGAGGAATATTCTAGAATAGCTGTAGGGTATATATACTGGACATGTAGGTAGCTGTAGCCCCAGCTTCAATCTCTTAGGATATCCACTATCATTGGTGTGATCTCTTAGAACCATTGAGTGTCTCTCTCTCTCTTCATCTCTCTCTCTCTCTCTCTCTCTCTCTTGCTTTGTCTTTGTTGGTGGCCTTGTCACACTGATCTTAGTGTTGCCCTGACAGAAGATTGAAGCTATCCCAGACAACTCCACCAATCACTATCTCACCCTTACCTATACCAACCTACATTTATCTACACCAATCCATTCATCCCTCTTTCCACCATTTCCCATCACATCCTCTCACCACATATATCATTTTCATCATCATCACCAACTCTTCAACCTCCAATATCCTCCCAATATTCTATATCATTTCTCTCTTCCCAATTTCAACATCTCCTCAAGACACCTCTTTTTCTACTGGATTCCTCACTCTCTGCTGTGTGTTGTGTGTGAACTTGTAGATAGGGATACCAACTGTTGGGGCAGATTCAGGCCAACTGTTTCTGTCTTTGGTGGTCTAGGAAAATACCAGGTAGTCAGCCCTGTGATCCTAGGTTTAGACCCACTGTGCCTGGGGTGACAACTGGGTATCCAGTATATAGTTTTTTTTAGTTACCTAGTATAGTCTCAAGGGCACTTTTTGTAGATAGCTTCTCCCACACACACATCAGAGAGCCTCTACTATGGACATCACACCACAACCTACCACCACTCCTCCTACCACTGTGGAGCAACTATTACACCAGATTACTCTCCTTACCCAGGAGTTAAATCTCTTGAAACAGCAGCAGCAACAGTCTATCACACCACCCACCACTCAATCACCTTTCTTCTCTGCTGCTAGAGGGGTTTACTCTGTTCCTTCATCTCATGCTGTCACTTCCTCTTCTGCTAAAATCTCTCCTCCTGAAACCTTTGATGGTTCCATGCAGAAAGCAGAAGCCTTCCTCAGTCAACTCAAGTTATACTTCTGGGGAAAGAATATCACAGATGACTTTCAAAAAGTTGTTTGTGCTCTTTCCTTCATGAAGGGAGGCATTGCTGGGAAGTGGGCACTTGAGAAGACCAAAATTCTAGATGAAGATTGTCCTAAGGATGGCCTTTGGGATAATTTTGTCTATGAATTCAGGGAAGTCTTTGCAGACCCAGACCCTGCTAGCACAGCCAGACACAAAATGAATCTCCTCAAGCAGGGAAGCCAAACTGCTGATGAGTATGTGGCTAGCTTCAGGGAATTGGCTGCTGACACTGGGTACAATGATGCTGCATTGGTTGAGAAGTTTCAGACTGGGCTTAACAGATCTCTCAGGGAAAAGGTCTACAGTGTACCTGAGATGCCCAAAACTCTGAATGGCTGGATTTCCTGGGCTACTAAGCTGGACAGGCAATGGAGACAGATGGAAGCATTCAACAAATCTACTTCTTCTTCCTCTTCTCCATTGTCCAAGGCTCCTTCTTCAAACAAGCCTCAGTCCAAGCCTGCTGCCCCCAGTTCATCTTCCTTTGCTGGTAATCATAGGAGTCAAGTGTCTCAGGCAAAGCTATCAGATGTGGTCCCTATGGAAGTAGATTCAGGATGGAAGTCAGTCAGGCCCTTTATCTGCTTTAAATGCAGAAAACCTGGTCACAAGGCAGAGCACTGTAGATCTACAGTGAACATCAATGCCATGAACTATGAGGAGCTGAAAGACTTTTATGGGAAACTGATCAAGGAAGAACAAGGAACCAAGAATGAATCAGAAGGGTTTTTAAAGGCTCCATTGGTGAAGGACATGTCCCAATGGAATAGATTTAATGTATTAGAAGATGAAAGTGATAAAACCAATCCCTCCTCTTCAAATTCTGATACAGAAATCATGCCCTCTGATTCACCTTCTTCCTCTCCTCCTGAAAGAATCTACATTCTGAACCACAAGCCTAAGACCTCTACCCATCTGTCAGTTACACTAAAGACAATGGATACAGGAAAAAGGCTTTCTGTGAATGCTTTGCTTGACTCTGGTGCCACTGGTCTTTTTCTGGATACTGGTTTTGTGAAATATCATAATCTAAACACAAGAAAACTTCCTAGAGCCATTCCTGTCTACAATGTAGATGGAACCCTCAACAAGAGTGGCTCTATTCATGAAGAAGTTGATTTGATTATGATCTACAAAAACCATACAGAAAAGGCCACCTTTGCTATATGTGACTTAGGAGATAAAACTGCTATTATTGGACACACCTGGCTTTATCTACACAATCCTAATGTTGACTGGCAGAAAGGGGATGTTCAATTCCTCAGATGTCCACCTGATTGTCATATGGAAGTTGTTAGAGCCAGGAGGAAGAGGCAGAGAATAGCTGCAGTACAAAGAAGGCAGCTTCCTCAATTTGATGATGAAGGTGTAGACCTTGTAGATCAGTCACCTGATTCTGAAATTGAGCCTGAGGATAGAATTTTTATCTCTTGTCTACATCCTCAGAACCATTACATAAATGCCACCTCCTCTGTGTCTCAAAAATTAGCAGAAGAATCTCATCAACTAGCTGATTCCCCAAAGAAAACTTTTGAAGAAGCTGTCCTCAAGCATTATCACCAATTCAAAGGGGTATTCTCAAAGGAATCTTTTGATAGGCTACCAGATAGAAAGCCTTGGGATCATGCTATTGAGCTGAAGCCTAGTTCAGAGCCATATAGATCCAAGATTTATCCTCTTTCACCTAAAGAGCAGAAGGAGCTTGATGCCTTTCTAGAGGAAAATCTGAAATCTGGCAGAATTAGACCTTCCAAGTCACCTATGGCATCCCCTGTCTTTTTTGTCAAGAAGAAGGATGGCTCTCTTAGACTAGTTCAGGACTACAGAAAGCTTAATGAAATGACCATCAAAAACTCCTACCCTTTGCCTCTTATCTCTGACATAATCACTAAACTCAGCAAGGCCAAGTATTTTACCAAGCTGGATGTCAGATGGGGGTTCAACAATGTCAGAATTAAGGAAGGAGATGAATGGAAGGCAGCTTTCAGAACTAATAGAGGGCTGTTTGAACCATTGGTCATGTTCTTTGGCTTAACCAATAGTCCTGCTACTTTCCAGACCATGATGAATGACATCTTTATAGAGCTCATTGATAACAATGTGGTCATTGTCTATATGGATGACATATTGGTCTTCACTGAGACTCTGGAACATCATAGGGAGGTAGTCAAGAAGGTCTTGCAAATCCTTGAACAGAATAAACTCTACCTGAAAGCAGAAAAATGTGAATTTGAAAAGGAAAAGGAAAAGATTGAGTATCTTGGACTTATCATTTCACAAGGCAAGATTGAAATGGATCCTGTCAAGGTAGAGGGTGTTTCTAAATGGCCTGAACCTGAAAATGTCAAGGATGTTCAATCATTCTTGGGATTTGTTAACTTCTATAGAAGGTTCATTGAGGATTTTGCAGACATTGCCAAGCCACTTCATGAATTGACAAAGAAGGGAACAGTTTGGAGATGGGGACTTAGACACCAGGAAGCTTTTGACCAGTTGAAACTTAAGGTCACATCCTCTCCTGTTTTGATTTTCCCTGATGATAATAAGCCTTATAAAGTTGAAGCAGATAGCTCAGATTATGCTACTGGGGCTGTCTTATCTCAGGAAGGATCAGATGGGAAATGGAATCCTGTTGCTTTTATGTCTAAGAGCCTCTCTGAAGTAGAAAGGAACTATGAGATCCATGACAAGGAAATGCTGGCTATTATCAGAGCACTAGATGAATGGAGACATTATCTTGAAGGGACTCAACATACCTTTGAGATTTGGACAGATCACAAGAATCTAGAGTACTTTATGACTGCCCAGAAGTTAACCAGAAGGCAGGCCAGATGGTCACTCTTTTTGTCCAGATTTGATTTTTCTCTTCATCATAGGCCTGGTAAAAAGTCTTTAAAGCCAGATGCATTGTCTAGGAGATCAGACCATAAGAAGGGGGAGAATGATAATGAAAATGTAGTTCTTCTCAAACCTTCCTACTTCAAAATCCAAGCTCTCAAACAGGGGCACACCATTTTGTCTGGTCCTGAGACTGATCTTCTTAAGAAAATCAGAGAAGCAAAGGACATGGATGAAAAGGTTGTGAAGGCAGTACAGGAATTGAAGGGATCCTCAACCAAGAAGATAGAAGGACAGGAATGGGCAGAAGAGCAAGGACTTATTCTCTACAGAGGAAAAGTGTATGTTCCCAAGGACAAAGATCTTAGAAGGAAAATTGTGGAACTACATCATGATGCCTACATTGCTGGACATCCAGGAAAATGGAAGACAATAGAGCTTGTCTCTAGAAATTATTGGTGGCCAGGAATGTCTCACTATATTGCAGCCTACACTAGAAGCTGTGATAGATGTAACAGGACAAAGACATTTCCAGCTAAGCCTGTTGGCTTCCTGACTCCTACTGAAATTCCTTCTGATGTCTGGCAAACCATTACTGTGGACTTTATCACTGGATTACCTGAGTGTCAAGGGTACAATGCTATCATGATAGTTGTAGATAGGCTTAGCAAGATGATCCACATCATACCTACCACAGATGAGGTCACATCTGAAGGTACTGCTAAGCTCTACAGGGACTATGTTTGGAAATTGCATGGTCTACCTATCAAAATAATCTGTGATAGAGGTCCCCAGTTTGTCTCCAAGTTTATGAAAGAGCTTAACTCCTTACTAGGTATTCAGACTGCTTCATCTACAGCCTATCACCCCCAGACAGATGGTCAAACTGAGAGGGTAAATCAAGAAGTAGAACAATACCTCAGGCTCTTTATAAACCACAGACAAGATGATTGGGTAGAATGGTTGTCCTTAGCTGAATTCTCCTATAACAACAGAGTTCAAGCATCTACTAGGCAAACACCCTTCATGCTCAATAATGGTAGACATCCCAGGATGGGCACAGAACCTCTTAGAGACAGCAAGATGGACACTGTAGATACCTTTGTGAAAAACATGGAAGAGGCCAGAAAAGAAGCAGAGTCTGCACTCAAAAAGGCTGCTGATGACATGGCCAAGTTCTATGATAGACACAGAGGTATACCTACTGAGTATAAGGTTGGGGACATGGTTTGGCTAGATGGCAAAGACTTAAAAACTGATAGGCCTTCCAAGAAATTGGAGGACAAAAGATATGGACCATACAAGATCACCAAAGTTGTTGGTCCAAATGCCTATGAATTGAAATTGCCTCCTACCATGAAGATCCATCCTGTATTCAATGTGGTCAAGCTCATGCCCCATCATCCTGATCCAGTTGGTAGAAAGCCCCCTTCCAGACCTCCACCAGTTATCAAAGGAGAAAACCCTGAATGGGAAGTTGAGTACATCAAGGACAGCAGATTATTCAGAAATAAGCTGCAGTACTTGGTTAAATGGAAAAACTACCCAAATGAAGAAAGTACTTGGGAACCTGCAGAAAATTTGAAGAAGGCAGCTAAATCAATCAAGGAATTCCATGCAAAACACTCAGCTGCTCCCAGAAAAATTTCAGCCCTCACTTTTGATAGACTTTCATTTTCTCCCTTAATTAATTTTACTGAACCTCCACCTCCTCTGAAACCCTCCAAACTCAGTCATACATGTGCACATTGTGGGAAATGTGCCTTAGAGAGGGGGTGATGTCAGGGTTTCCTCTATTTTTCTTTATTTATTTCGCATTTTTCCCTTTTGTAAATGTGTAGATATCTTATCTGCTTCATATCTTTGATTATCTCTTGATTATCATTTGATTAGATACTTATCACTCTAATTTCCCATGAGCATAGCCTCATTCATTCTACATCATTCCACATTATTCTTTTACTTTCTTTATGATGTCATTGCCTTACTCATCATTCCTTTCTATGATGTCATGGAGGAATATTCTAGAATAGCTGTAGGGTATATATACTGGACATGTAGGTAGCTGTAGCCCCAGCTTCAATCTCTTAGGATATCCACTATCATTGGTGTGATCTCTTAGAACCATTGAGTGTCTCTCTCTCTCTTCATCTCTCTCTCTCTCTCTCTCTCTTGCTTTGTCTTTGTTGGTGGCCTTGTCACACTGATCTTAGTGTTGCCCTGACACTCTGTGACCCTCATACGGCCACATGTTAACTGCTGTGCTTTTCCAACAACCTCTGTGAGCCTTTTACGGCCACATGTTAACTGCTGTGCTTTTCCAACAACCTCTGTGAGCCTTTTACGGCCACATGTTGACTGCCGTGCTTTTCCCAACAACCTCTGTGAGCCTCGTACGGCCACATGTTAATTGCTGTGCTTTTCCAACAACCTCTGTGAGCGTTTTACGGCCACATGTTGATCTCTGCACTATTCCAACAACCTCTGCGAGCCTCATACGGCCACATGTTAATTGCCATGCTTTTCCAACGACCTCTGTGAGCCTTGTATGGCCACACGTTGATCGCTTTCCATGCTATTCCGGCTATCCTTGCCACTCCAACAACCTCTGTGAGCCTCATATAGCCACATGTTGATCGCTATTCTTACTGTTCTGCTGTTCGGGCTATCATGCTACCCCGCTATTCCCCTTTTTTCATTCACCTCAATTTTTCCTTTACCACACTATTCTCTCTCCTTACCACTCCTACTACCTCTTACCCCGCTGTTTATCCTTTTTGCCCTTGCGATGTTTTCACTGAAACAGACTTCTCGCCATCTTCCTTCGGGTTTTAGCATTCTCCTCCATTTGCTTTTCATAGAACCTTGGTACAATTGTATGGAGCAGATGTGATGAGCATGGAACACAAATTACGGTGTGTACGTTTTAGATTACATTTCACGAAACCCTTTTCTCACCAATTTTTCTTTGTTTTTTGTCTCAATCGCATCCAACTTCTATTTGAACAATTTATATGAGCCTCGTACGGTCATATGTTGGTCGCTATTGCCACTATTTCGCCGGCGCCGCCATTCATACTCGTGGTATTACCCTGCTGTTGCTGCTGTTATCCTGCTTTTGCTGTTATCACCCTACCACACCATTCTCGTTATTCTTGCCATTCTCGCCATTCGGCAGCCAATGAGCTATCAACCTATGTATTACATCAAATATAATACTTTTCACGCTATTATACCATGCAAGCGACGATCCACCGGCGTCACCGCTCTATTTCTAAGTATCTTGCTGTCTATACCCGCAACGTTTGCTTTCCCGATATCCTGCAGTACCAGACAGGAGGATATTATGCCCCATATCTATATATGCAAACACAATGTGTCTCGTCTCACTGCTTCTCTTGTGTACTCACACGTTATATTTTAATATGGCACAATATCTTTCGTGTGTATCTTTCCTATACATTCGTAGTACACACCCGTACCTAATATGGCAGAGGGCCTACCGCCCATACTTCAAAGTTAAGTACACCTTAACGCGAGATCTTTTCTGCCCACTGTGATTACATTAACACCCAGCTCCAGCTCTTTCCCTTATGATCACGATGCTGGGCCATTTTTGAATAATGATGTTCGTCTCTTTAGACCACTCCTCAAAGTTCTATGCAAGTTGGCCCTTTATCTTTAATTATTCAGATGTTTTGGCTCGTTCTCCCGCTAAACACAGGGACTTTAGCACCGAAATGTTACAAACCGCAAAGATTTTTTCGTCGTCATGTAAGTCTTGGATGACATCGAACATGGTCTTTATTTATTTTGGGTCACGATATCGTGGATCTGACTTCGCCACTGCCAAAGGCGATGATCTCAGGACGCATCACCTACTTTTATTTACTTTTGTGCTAGAGTACACCTTTTCCCACTCAAGAAGTGGACAGCGAATTTGCAGCGGATTTGGGATTTTCCCCTTTGTAAACCACAATTCATTGTCCTTCACCCTACAAAGCCATAATATTGAAATATGGAACTTTTCGTCAGTGTGCACTATGAACCCCTTCGGACCGATTGACAAACGGTCAAGTAACCAACATCAACCAACATTGCACACGGCAATTTTATATTTTCTTTTAAAAAAATATCTTTGCCATTTATACCTGGCAGTGACCTTTCGGTCGAAGCCTTAACTATATTTTCACTTGACTTTCTTCCAAGTCTAGATGTTCTCTTTTGCTTTCCTTCGTTATGCATTGTCTGCTCAATTTTCTGAAATTTCCCTCATCCATGATTGATCCCACTGTATGACGTTTTTTGAACTCGCTATTATCTTGAAGCCCGGGTCACTCAGACACCTACCAAATTGTCAGTGTTGACTGAGATTTGAGTCATCAATTATAACCTGATCAGCGAAATTGATCATCCAAACATGATTGCGCGCTCTGCCTAATTTGGCTCGAATTTTTTCCTTCTTCAAAAATCATAAGTCTGAAACCTACATCGCAACCAATGTCAGAAGGATTTAATTGTCTCCTCCAGCTACACTTTGGCCGTTGTTTGTCACCGGCAGAGACTCCCGAGTATTCTCCCTGTCCCCGGTTTTGTGCAATGTCAACAATATCCTCATTTTCTCTGTTCAACGAGCAGCTACTCACGTTTTCAATTCAATTTGGATTGAATAGCATCCTTATATTTTTGTCAGCTACAAGGCCTGAGTCTGACTGCCATCCGGGGCTAGCAACTGGAATTTGAAGTCACATCCATCAATCACCCACTGGACTCTCGTCGCATTCAAATGATAGGGATGTGATTTTGTATATTTGGCTCTCCGGAACAATAATACAGCCTGGCAATAACCTTAATGAACAATGAAAAAAAATATTCATTTTGTCTAAAATAATTTTCCCTGCTTCGAAGTAATAGTGCTTCGTACTTATGATATGACTTCTCCGAAGCATCACTCATATTTGTGTCCTTTACTTGTCAAGCATTTTAACAAGATTTAAAGCTGGTTTAATGTGATAAATGACTTGACTAAAAGATGCCGGCTTAACGGTTAGACCAACTTTAATTTTTACTCGTACTCGCACCCATGACTTGTTTTTGCAAGTTTTTCTTAACGGTCAGGGTTTATTGTTTCAACTGGTAAACATGGTCACGCTCTTAGACGCGCTGACACCAACAAGACTCTGCGCATAACTTCTGAGTCGATATCTATCATTGACAAGGCGCAAAGTCGACTTCACGCCAGCTTCGAGCATACATTTTGTGCTACACCATGTGAAAGCAAATATGGTAACATGATTGTCTACCTCTTATTTTCTGCAGATTCGCGCATCGCCGACTACTTCTGAATTTCTAGTGGCATTGGCTACTCTTACTTATAATTAATTATCACATCCTCGAGTCTTCGAGTTAATTGCATGCGGCCTATTTATGCTTCTGTGCTGACCTTTCATCAAATGAGAATCACTACTAAACCTAAAGGGCATTTCACATTTAGATTACTCACTATATCATGGATACCCGATCTGGCTACTCCTTTTAGAACGTCCACATAGCCTTGACCGGACACGTTCTGTGACATTATGATAAGATAGGCGCCCGTTTAATGGCGCTAACCTTTTGAATGTGGGGCTAAATTTTCTCTAGAACAAAATAAACGCGGTCTGTCACTCCTAAATGTGGGTATCGAGACTCACTCGCCGCGTCATGACATTCCTAAAAATGGGTGTCGCAGTGTCATCTCGATATGTAACATGGAGTAAAGTCCGCTTCATGGGCAGGAGAGCCCCAGGCCGGGCACAAACCCGGAACTGGGCTTTCGCCCAAACTCTATTTAGCTAGCTATATATAAATATCTTTCTAGCAACTTGCAACTTTATTCTACGAATGAAAATGTGTCTGCAGGGGTGACCCCCAAAGACGGTCAACTGGCGTCTGGACATTGCCGAATCTGCACAAGATATTCTAGGCGACAACCTCCTTGGTCTACAGGCGGGGAACGAACCTGATTTCTATGAGAAGAGCGTCGTGTCTCGTTTATCTTCTGTATTTGTGTGTATCGCAATGCACGAACTCATCCCTTATTTCTATCAAGCTTCGGACGACGTGCGACGTACTCTCCTGAGATGTACAGTAACGAGGTGGAAGACCTTATCAAAACCATCGATGAGAACCCGCGCATCCCGAATAAGCATATGTTGATTGGACCTAGTGTCTCGCAGATTATTTGGGTCCCTGAGGATGTGTGGAAGACCAATTTTATTGAGAGGTTTAAAGATAGACTTTATGCTCTAACCGTTGAACAGAGTGTCTTTTCTCCATTTCCTATTCAACATCCTTTACTAACCCCCGCCCTCTAGCTACTCCCTAAACAATTGCGCGTTCCTCACAGGCGGCTCATCTACGGACCCAATAATCGACCCTCAAAATATCTTCCACATCTTCCTGACGCACAAGGCGGCAGTTGATCTCACAAGCCCATACCTCGCCTCGACAGCCCTTGCGCAGCAGGCGAACAAGCCGTTCATCATGTTCGAGACAAATACGGCGTCGTTTGGTGTGTATGCTGGTATCAGTAACAGCTTCGCGGCGGCGTTTTGGGGGTTGGATTATGGCTTCACGCCGTCTGCATTCGAGGACTGGAAGCACAACCAAAGAACGACACTTCGAACTAAAATTTGTCGTCGGGTCGTACCGTATTTAATATTTTGAAGCACAGACGAAGGACATACCCTCGGCAATTCCGTATCCCACTCTCCTCTTCTTCCTTGATCCACAATTGTGCTCCGAACCCTTACCAACATGCCACCACCCCATAAGATCAACTCGTGCGTTGTGGATTTGAACAGGAGTCAAAACCCAGAGACGTACGTGTTCGATGCCTTCAAGGAAATTTATAGCTGAGAACCAATAAAGGTTAAGGTCTTTTCCTCTCGCAGTCCTGCCCAGTGTTGGCATTGAAAATCAACGTCAAGGAGAACTCACGATAGACGACAGGAGTGTGGAGCATCAAACAGAGATTGGACTCTGTGTGGGCGTGGTTTAGTTTCGAACGAGCCGGCAGCGCAGAAAATTCAAGTCAATGTCGTTTATCTTCGAAGGGAACGTCAAAGAGTCGCGATGTGCCCTGCTGGTTCATGATGGCGAACTAAATTAGTTTGTTATTCGTCTAAAACATGAACTGATCTTGGAGCGACCACATCTGCAGGGAACATTGGGTTGCTGTCCAATACGGAGCGTCAGAGGCGAGCAGTGAAGATTTCCGTGCTAAAATGCACGCGCGTTAGCTAAGTTACAAGTCGGACCTAGGCGTGTATCGAGGCCCGAGGGGGATTCTTCAACAGTTCACGCAATGGTATCAACGTTCGTTTTCGCAGATATTTACATTTCTAGTGGCGCAGTAAAAATAAAACCTAACAAAAATCAATCAGAATAAGGCGAGATTTGTCAGGGGTATATGCACAAAGCAGTGGGTTGGATGGAAATTCAGTGAACAGAACAAGAATAGGTTCGGTTTAGAGGATCCTTTCCAGTTCGTCGATGTCGCTATCCATTCCGAATCCGAGGAAATGGCATACAGGGCCCCATTTTTGCAAAATCTTCAATGTGTCGATGTAGGGAAATCTACTGAAGTGTCAGATAGTTGTAATTGAAGAAAAATGTGTTACGCACCCAAAGCACAGACTCTTGACAACAGACCTCGTAGCAAGCGCTGTCTGGTGCGCAGTCCATATCGCCGACATTTCAGTCGGTAGGAGGTACACATCGTCCGCAGCGAGCTCCTTGACACCTCTCGTGCTCGGCCAGATAAGCAGCTGTTCTTTCCCTTCGATACACAAGGAGTTATCCTTGACCAAAACGCCGGCTAATCGAGATCCTAGAGCCTTTCTCGCAAATGCATTATACCGCTGCTTGAAGAGGAAGGTTTCACGCGTAACGTTCTTCAAGATAGACTGAATCGGGATCTTCAGACACTGGCAGCGTTGTGGATGGTGGTGGTGTCGGAGAAGGAGAGGCAGTTGGGAATTTTTTCACAGCAGAGTAATGCCTGTTCTGGGCTTTACTGGGCACAACCCTTGGGGCGGGCACAGGACTAGCAGGCGATGTCGACGGAGCCCTTATTTCCGGCAACAAAGAGACACATTTCTCTGCAAACTGACTCGATATCCCCATCCCTGTATGTTACCAGAACTCCTTTGCAATAGAAAACCCATCGCCGGGGAACAGAACCACATGCAGGTCCGCACAGGAACCTCCAATACTTGCGCGATACGGTTTCTCATCCCCTTCATCCATTGGACACATGAGCAGGTTTACAAGATGCGCAAGGACAGAGAGAGAGCGTCCCAAGGCAGCCGAACGGGCTTGGATAAACGACCGACACTGTTCCGCGATTTTCTGCGTCGGGAAGAGCATACACCGCTCGTTTCCCCCTGAAACAACGTATTTCTCTTCGTAAATACCAGCGAGCTATATATGTAGTTATATCGCATTTAAGCCTCTTTCCTCGAGATTTGAACAAATAAATACATTGAAAACATACCTTTCGGATACTCAGGTACACGAAAAATCTTGGATACTAGCCCGAAACCATCTTCTTTACAACCGCCTCTTCGTCTCCTTCATACCCAACGTTGCCTCTCCAGGTGGGCAACGATACTGAGGTGTGTGTGTGGTGGCGGCATAGAGAGCCCGAGCGGGAGGTTCTTAGTCGTAGTCGTGTTAGGTCTACCCTGTCTAACTGAGCTGGTGGCGTCGTCTTAGTTGGGGTTCCTTTCCCTCCCAATTTTACCCCTGACAGCCATCTCCAAGAACAACCCCTCCATCCTCCAACCTTCCTCCTCTGTCACCCATCTTTGTGCACCTCATTTGCACCGTGGCGTTGCCTACACCGTGCTCGCTCCGCCGTTCAGGATTACCTCTTGCGGTCTTGGGATTCATGTTCGTTCGTCGAAGTGGTGGAGTCAAACGGAAAAGCCTACAAATCGCGTAAGCATCATTTTCGAGTCGTGCACAACTGTGGAAACTCACCCCTCGGCCACAGCATCGTCTGGACGCGTCAATCAAGCTCCTAGTCTCAAAGGAAAGAGCACCAATGCTGGATGCACGTGTAAGTCTTGCTTTCAACCTCTCGACATTTTAAACCACTTACCATCGTGTTTAGAGCTATCTCAGCGCGTAAACCGACATGGATCAAGGGGTTCTATCGTTGACGTGTGTCGGGATAATACGAGGCAGCGAGGACATCAATTGGAATTTGGAAGGGTGTCAGCACTGGTATCATAACGAGTATTGTCTGATAAACGAACATATGAGCTATAAAAAATGACGACGGAGGTATGTGAATACGAACTTCTTTGGTCAGCAGAGGCAAAAAAATCTTTAACATGTGGGAAATCTCATTCGCTGGGTAATAGCGTCTACATTGCACTGCGACATACAGCAGAATGTTAACCCTATTCCTTCTATGGCAGAATCAGAATCAACATGTCACTCATCACTCATGGGATAATTACTTACCTTACAAAGCTTCCTCTAGGCTCCCTTTTGGCCAGAGCTCGCGTCGTAGAACACGCCAGAGAGGCTGCCAAGATAGTTGAAGATAGGATGGCTCAAGCTTTCTCTTTGATCCGGGTTTATTAGACAACAATGTCGAAAGCATGTCCGCCCAACCTCTGAGAACACGAGGTTCTACACCTGGGACGTGGCATAACTCGTAATACAAAGTTACAAGTCCTACTCGAGTGACTTTCTCCATAGGATAGCGCATCAAGAGCCAGCTACGAAACAAAAGAATTAGATCGATGCGTAAATCAAAAAGGAATGATATTTACCACTGGAGCATGCCATCCCAGGTACTAAGGACGAGCCAATTCTTGGCTCTTGCACAGATGTATATCTTCCCCACTATCTCCTCAAGTCGAGCTTGCATGTCCTCGATAGTCTCGCATTCATAGGGTAAAGAATCGAGAGACGACCGTTGATCTCGCTGTTGGTTATACCCTCAACGGATAGCGAGGATGGCGGTAATGAAGTACGGGACGTTTCTCCGCACAAAAAAGGAGGAGTAGGAAGATTCGAATGGAGTCCATCGCCATCGCCCTCGCCAACAACACTTTCTGCCTATGAAATAGCGTTCGAGAGCTCGCTATGCCAAGAACCTTACCATGCCGACGCTATGAGCAATGGCAAAAAACGATCCAGAGGTGGTTGACAGAAGACGCGGGTATGACACCTGTGGCTACACGTCCTAAAGGGAGCAGATTTGGGGTCTCGAACTCCAAAGGTAAAGGGGAAAAGACCTGCTGGTGTACCTCCCGTTCCGGCTCTGCCACCCATGCCAACTATAGCACAAGTACCACCGAATCCAGTTATGCAGAGCACACAAAGTGTTCCACCAACAGCAGCAGCAACAGGAAGAGGAGGAAAGGATTGTTTTCGACACCAACCACATCCACATATTGTGGGTATGGGTAGACTAGCATCGGAAAACCCTTATGCTTCGTCATCGTCGACTGCTTCTCCTTATTCTTCCAAGGAAGCAGCTGTGGGTTATCGCCCAAATTCGAATGTGAATGGAGGCGGAGGTCCGAGTTGGATGAGCAGCGTGGCTGAAAGAGAACGAGCTGAAAGAGAACGACGCGAAACGACAAACGACGCTGCACGTACGCCCCCGTCCGGGGGACTACACTCCTTCATCGATTGAGGAAGATGCCAGTGAAGCAGAAGTCGTTGTTGCTGAAGGTGGCGAAGGTGGTGTGGATGTACAAAACGCGAAGGAGAAGGACAACGCGAACGTGGAGAATGAGAATGATGCCGTCGCCGACGTCCTGCAGCGGAGGATCAGCAAGAGGGGGGCAAGCGGATAAGTGTCGCGCCCGCATATGATGCTTAAGGAGGACTTGGGACACTCCGACGACGGTTGTCGATGCCAATCTATCAGCTACGCCCCCTCTTTATCCGTCTTTCCCTGCTCACCCGCACGATCGGGTGGGAGTAGGTGATGTTGCTGTCGATGCATCATCAACAACAAGCTCGTTTGCGGTTGGCCAAAGTTGCGGAAGGGAGGTAGTGTTGAATGTCGAACAGCAACAGCATTCGGTGTTGAATTCGAGGAGAGGTAGTGCTGATATTGGAGAAGCAGAGATGGATGTTGGTGGTATAACTAGTCTGGAGGGTGTTAATCCTGCCCAGAAACGTGCGATTGAGAGGCGTTTTGAGAGACGGAGAGGGAGGGAAGGTGAGAGGGAATTGGGAAGGAGTGTGAAGAGTGGGGAAATTCACGATTACGTTCCGGCAACTGTGTCTAGCCAGAGCCAGAGTCATGTTCAAGAACAGGTAGATGGTGATGCTGGTGACGGCAAGGGTGCATATACCGGGTACGGTGAAGGAGACGGTGATACAGATATAGCATGAGGTGTGGCATAGAGAGTCCGAGCGGGAGGTTCGTAGTCGTAGTCGTGTTAGGTCCACCCTGTCTTCCTCGTTGGTCTGGTTGCAGAACTAGAGTCGCGTCGTCTTAGTTTATGATGGAGTCAAGGATTCCACACTACGATAAAGGTGTGAGCCAAAAATAACTAGGATGGATTGGTGGCGTCGTCTTATTTTGGGTACTTACCTACCTCTGACAGAGCCATCTCCAAGAGCTGCCCCTCCTCTGTCCCCCATCTTCGTGCACCTCATTTCCACCGTCTCGTTGCCTACACCGTGCTCGCTCCGCCGTCAGAATCACCTCTTGGAATCTATGTTCGTTCGTCGAAATGGTGGGGGGTCAAACGAAAAGGCCTAAAAATCGTGTAAGCATCATTTTCGAGTCGTGCAGAACTGTGGACACTCACCTGAGCTACAGCAGTCGTGTCGACGCGTCAATGAAGCTCCTGGTCTCAAAGGAAAGAGCGCCAATGGTGGATGCACGTGTAAGTCTTGCTTTCAACCTCTCGACATTTTAAACCACTTACCATCATGTTTAGAGCCATCTCAGCGCGTAAACCGACATTGATCAAAGGGTTCTATCATCGATGTGTGCAGCTATACAAGGCGGTGAGGACATCAACTGGAAAGGTACAGAGCCGCTCGCGAACAGTGAATGAATCTGTAAGTATGTCATTTATCGCGTCTTGAAGATTCCTCTCGTGCTGACCATTTCATTTGACGTCTGTAGATTCACTCTTCATAACGAAGTTCATCATCAAACACCTCTCCGTACACAGGAATGCCCACCAATTTCGATAGCGAAACAATGGACAGGGCGCCTGCTAGCGAAGGGCAAGATGGGATCGGCAGAGTAGCCGACTTGTTTTCCTACAGAGTTAACCAAGGATTAGCGCTCAACCTCAAACTTCACGCGGTATTTAACTACAGTAGAATTTATGCAACAATCCACGTCCAACGACGAGTCACAACAAAATCATATGTCCGGTCCTCGACGTCAAACAAATCCATGGTTTAGCAACCTAGAGATTCTGCTCAAACCGAGTGAACATGTGCCGATCCAACTACCTGAACAATATTTTTTGATAGATGCGGTGGCGAGAGGGAACAGTTAAATTTCAGAGTAGCCAGAAAAGCTAATAGGCGCATCGAAAAATAGAATTTGTGTTTATATTTTTGAAAATACTTCATATTTATAATCAGGAAGGGACATAATCTACATAGAAGCGCGTGAATGATAAGTCGTAAGAGATTGGATAGTCCAGGACTGTGACTTACACCATAAGGCGTGTTGCCCGAAGAATGCTGGATCCCATCCCGAAGAGAATGAGGTCCATAAGGCGCAAATCCCCCCTCAGAGAGCTGCCTCTGCCACTCAAACTGACTCTGCGTATATGAAGGCGAGCGAGACCCCTCCTTCCCACGTGCCTTCTCTTCAGGTAATATCATCATCGTCGACGAGGTTGACGTCGAAGATTCTCCTTCAGACGATATATTCATGTTCATGCCCATGCCCTGCTCATACTCATGCCCGCATTCATACCCATTCCCTGATGAATCTTCCGTTTCTCCTGAATCTGATACGCCAACACCGCCTCGGGCGAGGGCATAGGACGTGGTGTGGCCGACGTCGATGGCATCGAAGCAGCAGGAGCGGACCCATTCGTCATCGCCGACTGATTCCTGGCCCTACCCAAAAATGCCCATGTCCATCCTTCCCGGGCCTTAGACGGATCCCCACATGAGGGTAAGTAGTATAGGATTTCTTCGCGTGCTTTTTCTCCTTTTCGCGATCTGTGTTGGTCATAGCTTTAGCGTTGGAGGAGGGAGGGGTACGTCTGGTGGTTCCCATGGGTGATAGTGTGTCTGCTAGGTGGGGTGTATGGTGCTGCTGCTGCTGGTCGCTTTGCTGAGTTTGATGCTGAGTTTGATGCTGCTGCTGCTGAAAATGATAGTGATGATGATGCAGACGCTCAGGCGAAACTGCGGTTCCGAGAACAAAGATGACCGAGGGGGTAATGCGAATCCTAAAGAACTCGGCTCTAATAAGCCGTTTTGTTGGTGTAGCTGCCGGTGTAGCTGGTTCTGATGCTGGTGTAGGCTCTGGTGCTGGTGCTGGTGCTGCAAAGGTATCGAAACGTTCGAGTGAAGGTAAACCGGTCCTTGGATAAAATGGTGAGTTGTTTGTATTTCCAAATCAACGAGTGAGACTCACGAGGTTCAATTTTCGATCCGCGTAGAATCAATGCAACCGTCCCGACCGGCTCTGATACGAACGAGACCCCGTTCGTCGTCGTGCACGGCGACACTCTCTTCGCATGGATTTTCTTTCGCACCAATGTCCTTCAGTGCAAGCCGCACCGCACGATCCAGCCCCTTCGACCCCGTCGGAGCGATACTATTCGGCCGTCGATCGTCGATTCTGTTATCCAGGCGAGACGACACGTAACGAGCATGCTGGGAATAGTGCAGACCTCCTGGCGGCGAGAGGAGACGATGGCAGATGGTGTGGAGATGTCCGTGTCGCTGACGCTGACATCTTGCTGGCGCCGTGACGAGACAGTATCCCTGGCAGTTCTGATAGAGCGTAGGATCGAGGTGGGGTGCCAATGGGGAAAGATGAGAAGAATGTCGACCATCGTATCGAACCTCCGCACGCCTGTAAAAGGAAAATAATAATAATCAGTATGTATGTTTGATGGCCCGGACAAAAGGTAAAAACACGATAAAAATAAATTAAGAAGATGCCAGGTGTTGATGTACGAGCCCAATCTCGACAACAGAAGAAAACGCGGATCGAAAAGAACGAAGAAGAAAAAAACAAGGAAAAAAAAGAAGACGTACTGTCCCAACGTAACTCCTCAGATTTCCCTTCAACTTCTATATCCAAACTATGCGTATCGTTCGGCCTATCCGACCTCGTCAGCTCGACGCTGAATCGCACTTCGAAGCTTCATCCCCTCATCCCCAGCGTCCTGCCATGAATCGCCATATGCCGGTCCAACCGCGCCAGAGGCAGAGCCAGTGGTGGAAGAGAATGCCCCTGTCCAGGCGACATGCCAGGTGTGATACGACCGACGCTGGAAGATGCTACAAGCCCACGGGCCACCAGTCGAGGTCAGAGGCTCTCTACAGCAGCAGCAGCAGCCATCTCGCTGCGAACAGGTGTGGGAGGTGCAGGGCGCGAAACGACCGAAGTTGGAGTGGTAACCACCACCACCTGCACAAGAGGAGCAACGAGGCTCTGCTCCTGTTCCTTGCCATCCTTCTAGCCAGGCTGCTTGACAATGCAGCAGAGTTTAATAGCGACGCGGACGCGTTCGAATTCATGGACGTCGAACGTGCAGCTGCGCGTAAACGTCGGCATTGGTGGCAGTTGTAAACTCGCGTTGGCATTCTCGGCTGTAGCTGGTACGGCGGTAGTGGTGCCCTGGAGATACACAGAACTAACGAGGGTCTTCTGGTTCTGCGACCGGCTCCTAATAGACCTGCTAATACCAGTTCAACCATAACGGTAAGTGTGTTGCTTATCCCACTAGTACCCTTCTTCCTTGTCTTCTTTCTCTTCCTTCTTCTCTCCATCGTTCATAGTATTCATAGATGAATCAGGCTAAGGATGCTCGGACTTCTCTTTCGCGCTGGCCCCAGCATCTTTGCCACCGAAAATCTTGCTTAACCTGATCCTATCGATGCTCGGCTTCCTTTTCTTGTGGTCCACTCTATAGGCTTGGCTTCACCACTTGAGTCTGCTCCAGCGGAAACGTCAGATAATGGAGTAGCAAGAAGAGCTGGAGCTGTCGTAGCTGGGATTTGAACAGGAAGAACCGAGATAGGCGCTGGTGCTGGTGCTGGTGTTTGGGTTGATGCACTTGGAACCGTAGGCGCACGATAAGCCGTCAGTGGTACTGGCAATGCCGCTGCTGCTGCTGGAAGCAGGCCAGGTACGACCGTCTCATCCGTAGGACTCTGTTTATGGCACCTTTTTCGCGCAGATGTCGGTGCGAAAGGACTTGGTCAAGTAGTTCACCTCTAGAGGCATATTCGAGGATGATATTGATGTATTTGTTGGTTTCAATGACGTCGTATAGTCGGACGATTTGAGCGTCTGTGAATTGAGAAGGAGAGTTAGTCAGTAAAATAATTTCGAAAAGAACGATTGAAGCGATGCGTAAATAAAATAAAATAAGATAAAGTGTTGTTTTTATAGCACCGAGGGAACGAAGGCCGCAGCTCCAATGCTGGCGCCAGAAAACACGCAAATGGAGGTTTGGGACAAAAGGAATTAAAAGCTATTTATTCACGATTGATACTGTTGAACGCAAGAGGATGATCCATGGACGCCGGGCCTCAGGCCATCCAAGAGGAAAGGAAAAGGAAAAGATAGGAGTGAAGACATACCTTTAAAACATTGTCCTAATGGTACTGTCCATATTACCCATCTTAATTGACATATGCAGAGCGAGCTTGACCTAGGTGAGAGGTGCATGATGGCCAGTAAGTCTTCGCCTGACACCGTACTTCATGCTTCAAGCTTGTATTTGACTGCAGGCAGGAGAGGAAAATGCAGGAGGAAGAAACTTTAAGCTCTGAGAGCAGAGATCACCAAGAGAGAGAACGTGGGTACATGAGACGAAACTCGGAGCGACGGGGAAAGCGGAGGAGCTGGAGAAACGGAGGAAGGAAAGGTAAGGACGACTAAGGGGTTTCGAACTCTATCGATTGAGTACCGGAAAGCCATAGGCGGTTACATCCCTCATGTTGCTTCCTTTGGATCCACTCCGTTGTTTTTGTCATGTTCGTCCTCTGATGATTCCTTTCTCGAATAAAACTTCCGTTCAACGTTCAGCGCCAGCTTTTATGGGCCCGTAATTCAGTATTCTGAGGACGAAATCTATAGAAAAGATAAAACATTCGAGGGAGAGGAAGAGATTATAGATACGAACATAGTACACGATGCCATGTCGGGTTAGGGTTCGGATCAAAAGGTGTTTCACCTCCGATGTTCCTGTCCTTATTACACCTTGTCGTGCTTTCCCTGTTCTCCAATATCCTCTGATCCCTCAACTACTTCTCTTATACCTGGTTCACCATAATTCTTCTCTCCTCCGTGTCTCGCGTCCCTCCCGCCGAACAGTGCTATCTCGTCCTTTTAGCCATCCCGCGAGTTTAATGTTCGATGTGTCATAATCTATCATACACCCCGGGTGTATGACCCATTCACTCACTACACAAGTTTTCCCTTCATATATCTGAGCTTTTGTGCTCTCTGGGCTCAGAAATATTAGCATGTATCGTCGCCAGATCGACGAATTGAAATTCAATGCGATTGATTAAATAATCTCTCGGTGTCCATCGAAATTCGATACCAAGAGATCGCTCGGTCACAGTAACGAGTACTGTAGTGCCATTTCCATCTCTTTTGTCTGCGCTGTACGGCTGCTACAAACCAGTGACAACCACCTTTCTTCGGGTACGTCCTCCCCCTCTCCTCCCTGCTCTCATCTCAGCCTTCCACCCTCTCAACAGCCGAAACCGCACCCCGCGCTGCTCACCCACTCCCACCCACTCCGGTCATCCCCAACCGCAGAGGAAAGACTCAGGCCCGCTCCCCCCCGGCTCTCGCTCGCTGTCGCCTTCACCTTCACCATCCGGATATCGAATGGGGTGGATGATCCGAGTCAAAGTGGCAACGGGTATAGTGGAACAGAAGGAATTCAGGAAAAGGAAGACAAAGAGAAAGAGAAACTCCTGCTCTACCTCTACTCGCCCTTCGCGGATGCTGCGCTCGTCAAAAGGAACTTTAAGACGATCGTGATGTTGCCAAAGTATACGGATATCATGGAGTGGGTGGCTGTTAATAGTCAGTTTTTTTCGCTTTTATTTTCTTGTCTTTTCCTTTCTTGTCTTTTCCATTTTTCGTTCGTTCGTTCGTTCCTTTCGTTCGTTCCTTTCGTTTTTTCCATCTTTCGTTCCATCTTTCGTTCGTCCATGATAATGACAACATCACGACGCTAACACCCCCCCCGTTCGCAATGCAGTGTTCGACTTTTACACGAACCTGAACGAATTCTACGGTGTCATCGCCGAGACGTGCACGCAGGCGACGTGTCCGACTACGTCTGCTGGTCCTTCGTGAGTGGTTGTTCTTTTCTTTCTTTTCTTTCCTTTCCTTTCCTTTCTTTCCCTCGCTTACTTTCCTTCCCCCGCTTTCTCCCTCACACACGCACTCACTCGCTCATACCCGAAACAGACTAAACTACGTATGGACACACCAAGGCGGCAAACAAGTGATGCTCCCTGCACCGACGTACATCGACTATGTGATGACGTCCATTCAGAACTTGATAGACGATGAGAATATATTCCCGACCAAGTCTAGTGAGTTTCCTCTCCGTTTCTCTCTTCTCCGTTTCTCTCTCTTCACAAAAAACTCTACTAAAAAACTCTACTAAATAAAATCTTCCCTAAATAAAACACCCAAACCAAACCCAACAGACCACACATTCCTCATTCCCCGCTACGATCCGGACAGTATACCGTCAACTACTACGCGTCTTCGCACACCTCTATCACGCACACTACCCCGCGATCCTGCACCTCCGCTCGGAGCCGCATTTCAATTCGCTGTTTGCGCATTTCTTGGCGTTTGGGAGGGAGTATGAGCTGTTGGAGGTTAGGGATCTTAGGGGGGATGGAGGTGGGAAAGGAGAGGTGGGCGTTGGGTTGCTTTGGGAGAGGTGGAAGGAGAAGGGGATTTTGGAGGGGTAGGTCCGTGGAATGGATCGAATGGAATTTGTGTGTCCCATTTTTGTATACCCATTGAATGAATGAATGAATATGGAATGGATTTTATGTTGTGCTTTGATTGATTAACTGATCTCGTTTATTAATTTGGACGTGGACGTGGATGTACATTGTGGATAAGGGAGAGTAGGGGAGTAATAGTAAACTCATATTATCATTATGGTTGTCCGTCGTCTTTTGTGAACGGAGGTAATTGAGATAGGGAGGGTTATGGGAAGTATGAAGAGCTCTGAACAGGGGACTTCGTCATTGTGGCCTATGCATTTTGAGGCTGTGATGTTGGAACTTGGTTCGAAGGCTGGATCCGCTGCGTACTTTGCTGCTTCGGCGGTGTGCAGTACTGAGTTTAGGAGAGTGAGTGAAGTATCATATGTATATAAGTATACGGCTCCATTGGTGATTCTGAGGGTAGGGCCCTAGGGAGTTGAACGCCGGTTAGGGGTTTAACGTTCAGTGTGGAATAGGCAATAAGGGATCGGAAATAGAAGAAGCAATACCTCGTTGTACATCAGTGGAACGCCCGTGGTACGCTCAAAGTAACGAGTCGCATTTCTTTTTTCTTTTTTTTGATACAAACGCTGTGACGAAGCGTTGCTCCGCATTTGTCTCATTCAGTCCGGGATCCTGTGGAAAATAATAAATACCTTATGAACGAAATTACGCGCGTGTCATGATGGCTACTTCTCTGACTTTATGACAAGATCGGTGGTGGTAACAGGATCGTGAATGAGGGGCAGGTGGGTGCTGAAGTTGTTCAATTTTATTGGATATACCTCTTCACTGGATCCCAGACTCCCACATTTTCTACGATGTCATACGGACGATGTCTGGTTTTGAATATGTTAGAGTACCAGGCCAACAAATCAGGCTACATAACTCACCACTTCGGGAAGGATAATTCGTTGATTCACTTGGTGCGGACTCCCGTGCATCACCAGCGCCAACTTCGAGACGCCATACGACCGACATCAGGAAAATGTCCGCTTCTTGCTTTTACAGTCTCGCTGGTAGACTTGGTATTTCAAATGCATTCCGCTCAGCACCTACCCAGTAGTTCCAAATCTGACATTTTTTTGCACGGCGGAGGCGGTAAACACTGGAGTCGACGATCGCTTAAACAGCACTTAAAGCTTGCAGTGGATGTCATACAGGGGCGAGATTTCTCTTTGCGAGCTGGTGTATAAAGGGATTTGACCTGCGTTTGGTTTCAAGGAAGTCGTCTCTCTTGGGTAGTTATCAAACAGGTTTGGCTCATAAGTAATGCCAGAGGAGTTTGACTCGCAAATTTTATGGTAGTTGGAGTGGAAGGGATTGAAACTACGCAAGATGTGGCCGAATGCGGAAAGACAAAGGTCACACACTGTCACTGAGGTGTTACAGGCGTTCATCGCCGCAATCAATCCTTGTCTCTTTCTTTCGCATTCGTTGCTCGATCCAAAGTATCTCTTACACAATGTCTGCAGCAGCGATAAGCACTGCAATCCCTAGTGAACGCTATCAAGAAATTCGCGCGAAATTTGACCGCTTCCGTGTTCTCATTATCGGCCGACGCAACTCGGGCAAAACGACTGTCCTGCAGAGGGTCTGCAACACCACTGAGAAGCCAAAGATAATAAACAAGGAGGGGGAGCAGGTAGGCGTAGATCATGTTTGCGCATCCCACAGTTCTCACTGCTTGGTTGTAGATGACACCGGACGATCACGTCCTTGCGCCAACAATTGAGGTCAGTCTTATCTGTGTGCTCTGCATAGATCTGGGCTGAATTGATATCTCAGCGAGGAATACACGAGATCGATGACGAGATGGTCTTTGCGGACAACGAGAAATTCGTGTTTCATGACTCTCGGGGATTTGAGAGCGGTCAAGCGGATGAGCTAAAAATAGTACAGGATTTTATCAATAGACGTTCGCAAGAATTGGAGTTAGATGACCAATTACATGCAATCTGGTACTGTACTTCGAGTGTTTCAAGATTAATGATCTCATTATTATTGAAACTAGGTATTGCATTCCGGTTGATAATGCAAGGCCCATAACATATGCAGAAAAACAGTTTTTCTCAGAATGTGGAACAGGAAAGGGTGAGCCTGGCATATTGAAATATATTACATCATTATTTCTGACTGTATATAGTTCCTGTTGTTGTAATTTTCACCAAGATGCATGTAAAAGATAGACAAGAGTGGCAAAAGAACAAGGATAAGCCTGATGATCAGCTTCGAACTTCTGCAATTGAGCAGGTGGAGATGGGTGCATGGGCAGAGTTGCAGAAATTGAAGTACCTTCCATCAGCAGCAGTCTACCTAGGAGGTAATTTCTATTTATGCAAACAGCATCTTTTGTATATATGGCTAAATGATGGAATTGATAGAAATTATACCAGAGAACATCAAGTGTGATGGTCTTATACAAACCACCTTGAATTCCCTGGATGATGAGAAACTACGTCTCTTATTGGTCTTAACACAGCAGGCAAACTTGGAGGAATGTATGAAGGATGCATTGAATAGGTATGGATGTTTAGATTTGAAAATATTAAAAGTATATGGCACATAGAACTAAAATATTATTTATTAGATATATGAGGGATGTGCTTCAAAGTCATAGAGATATAAATTTTGAAAAAATACTAAAATGTTTTCCATATATATATGTAAGCTTATTTGGAATGTTTTGGCTGGAAATGTGTATATTAATTATATATTTGAAGGAATATTGGGAGGTAAAATATTTTTAATATTTTTAAATTTTGTGTTTGGCTTATTTTTGTTATTTCATGAATGTCTCTGTGATAGCCAGTGAGTAGCCTTCAATCTTCTTTCTGCCTCTGCAGCACCTTATTTCTTGTGTTTATGCTTCTGTGATAGAGGGTGAGTAGCCTTCAATCTTCTTTCTGCCTCTGCAGCACCTTATTTCCCCTTTTTATGTCTCTGTGATAGTCGGTGGGTAGCCTTCATTCTCCTTTTTGCCTCTGCAGCACCTCATTTCTCTTTTTTATGTCTCTGTGACAGAATGTGAGTAGCCTTCATTCTTCTTTCTGCCTCCACAGGACCTTATTTCGCCTTTTTATGTCTCTGTGATAGTCGGTGGGTAGCCTCCATGCTCCTTTTTGCCTCTGCAGCACCTCATTTCTCTTTTTTATGTCTCTGTGATAGAATGTGAGTAGCCTTCATTCTTTTTTCTGCCTCTGCAGCACCTTATTTCTCCTGTTTATGCCTCTGTGATAGCGGGTGAGTAGCCTTCATTCTTCTTTCTGCCTCTGCAGCACCTTATTTCGCCTTTTTATGTCTCTGTGATAGTCGGTAGGTAGCCTTCATTCTCTTTTTTCCCTCTGCAGCACCTCATTTCTCGTTTTTGACTCTCTGTGATAGACGGTGAGTAGCCTTCATTCTCCTTTTTGCCTCTGCAGCACCTTATTTCTCCTGTTTATGTCTCTGTGATAGTTTGTGAGTAGCCTTCATTCTTCTTACTGCCTCTGCAGCACCTTATTGCTCCTGTTTATGCCTCTGTGATAGTTGGTGAGTAGTCTTCATTTCTCATTCTGCCTCTGCAGCACCTTATTTCTCCCGTTTATGTCTCTGTGATAGGAGGTGAGTAGCCTTCATTCTCCTTTTAGCCTCTGCAGCACCTCATTTCTCTTTTTTATGTCTCTGTGATAGACGGTGAGTAGCCTTCAATCTTCTTTCTGCCTCTGCAGCACCTTATTGCTCCTGTTTATGTCACTGTGATAGCGGGTGAGTAGCCTTCATTTTTCTTTCTGCCTCTGCAGCACCTTATTTCCCCTTTTTATGTCTCTGTGATAGTCAGTGAGTAGCCTTCATTCTCCTTTTGCCTCTGCAGCACCTCATTTCTCTTTTTTATGTCTCTGTGATAGTTGGTGAGTAGCCTTCATTCTTCTTTCTGCCTCTGCAGCACCTTATTTCTCCTGTTTATGTCACTGTGATAGTTTGTGAGTAGCCTCCATTCTCCTTTTTGCCTCTGCAGCACCTCATTTCTCTTTTTTATGTCTCTGTGATAGAATGTGAGTAGCCTTCATTCTTTTTTCTGCCTCTGCAGCACCTTATTTTTCCTGTTTATGCCTCTGTGATAGTCGGTGAGTAGTCAGCCTTGACCCTTCTTTCTGCCTCTGCAGTACCTTATTTCTCCTGTATATGCCTCTGTGATAGGGGGTAAGTAGCCTTCCTCCTTCATTCTGCCTCTGCAGCACCTTATTTCTCCTGTTTATGTCTCTGTGATAGTTGGTGAGTAGCCTTCATTCTTCTTTCTGTGTCTGCAGCACCTCATTTCTCCTTTTTATGTCTCTGTGCTAGTTGGTGAGTAACCTTCATTCTTCTTTCCACTTCTGCAGCACCTTATTTCTCCTTTTTATGTCTCTGTGATAGGGGGTGAGTAGTCTTCATTCTTCTTTCTGCCTCTGCAGCACCTTATTTCTCCTTTTTATGTCTCTGTGATAGTTGGTGAGTAGCCTTCAATCTTTTTTCTGTCTCTGCAGCACCTTATTTCTCCTGTTTATGTCTCTGTGATAGTCGGTTGGTAGCCTTCATTCTTCATTCTATTTTAAGTTTTTACAGCGCTTTATTCCTCTGGGGTACAATTTTCTTATAACAGAGTGTATGTACAACTCATTTATTTCTATCCTTTATTTTCAGACCTTTTACTTATTTTTATCTTTTTAGCAAAAATTGGCTACTGAAATTCAAGTTGCTACCCAGCACAAAGTAATTTCTTGCTTTTTGTATATTAAAACCTGTTTGATTTAATTTTTTCATTTTTACCATTAGTTTCATGATTTGTTTAATTTTGATAAAAAAGAGCAATTATTGTCCTCAGTCATATGTTTGCTTTTACTTATTTTTCAAATTTAAATACAGTCTGACATAGTTGTTTTAGGCTTTATATTGTGTTCAGAACACATTTTTTATTTATTCAATACATACCATAAAATTTCATTGTCTACTTACTTTTCACAGACTTTAACTCTTTATGAACACACTGTTCATTCACAAATATTAAATGCTGTTTCACATGCATTATCATCACAGAGTGGTTAGCCATTTCACTAAGTCTATTCTAAAGCTCTACTTTGTATTTAACCAACTTTCTTCTCAGAACCAAAGAAATCTGATGATGTGGCCCAAGATCAGATTGATGACAACTTCACTATGTCATCTACAAATGAAATACAAGTATTGGGCAAGAAGAAAACCAGGCCCCAAACAATTATGCTGAAGCTAGGAAAGTTGCTTAGGCCACACTGTATGTAAATTTATTTTATTTTCTGATATTATTTAAATGCATCATTTATTTTATATTTTATAGCCAAAGCAAAGCTTAAGCCAGCAGAGCAGTTGACTACCATTCCTGAGTTCTTACCAGCTGAGAATGTCCAGCAAATCATTGCTACCACACCTTCAGAGTCCAACCAAGAGGCTGCTAATCCACTTGACTTTGAAGTATTGAAAGATACTATATGGAAAATCATAAAAGAACATTGTCTCTGTATGTTCTTTTTGTATCCACTTTTTATTTATATGACTATTTACTTGCACTTTCCATAGCTCTTGACAATCTTGCAGAGGAAATTCTGCAAACCAAGGCTCTTACCACTTCTGCCAGTGACGAAGAAAAACCAGAGTCAAGTGAAGAATCAGAGTCAAGTGAAGGCTCTGATTAAAAACCAAGCAACAACCACAGCAATAAATAAAAATTAACAAGAAATCAAGTTATCTACACTTCAGATGTTGGTGTTTCAAACTTCTCAATACCCCAATGACATAAAAGACAAAAAAAAAGTCTGTGTTCTTCTGCAACTTCTAGTATTCCAAAAAGAAAAGAAAAAAGATTTTGGACATTCTACATACAACAATGTAACTTGAAATTGAATGAATTGTAACATCACCTGTAACCAATCCAGATTCCATAGATCTGAATTCTTAATTGACATTAATGAAAATAATTTCTGCTCATGATCCAAGTACAATGAAATTGGTGCCAATATAAACCTCACCTCATAATATCACAATTTATCAGCTAAGTACACCACAGTGTACCATAAGATGTGAATGGTAAGGTGCTTGCTGTGGGGTTGAGTGTGTAGGTACGATTTGTACTTTGTATATACTCTGAAACAAAACCCAATCAATGTGATTAGTTCTTTTGTGGGAGGGATACACGATACACGTCGTTGATTATGTTTTCTCTCTAAAGATACACTCCTTAATGCAACAGAACATTTCCTAGGATCAAAGATCACAAGTGTTTGAGTAGCTTATGCACAAAGCGAAGTTCCTTGGAAGGTGTAAACATAGATTTAATGTGTTTCCACAAGATGTAGTTTGTAGGTAGTTCACCACTTAGGCTGGATACTTAATCCAAAGTCTTTTAATCACTTAGAAAGGGGACTCAATCCTAAACGGGCCACTTAGGTGTCACTTAGACTATTTGCCACTTAGGCAGGGAACTTATCCCTTGGAACGGGCCACTTAGGCGTCACTTAGACAATTCTTGCCACTTAGGCGGGTATTAAGCTTTATGTCACTTAAGACAGAGGAAACTTTATCCCAATACATTTATTCAGGTTCCTCGAGAACTCTACAAGTTAACTCAAGTCACTCAACTAACACCAAGATGCTCAAATGACACGGTAGGTAGTCTGTTCGATAAAACCAACTCTTGCGGAGATTTATTAGGTACCAAAGGTTGATCCTAGGAGTTTGCAACTCAATGTGCATTCCTTGAATGTGGACAACTGGGTTCTAGTTTATCTGGGGTGCTACAGTAATTTACAGGCTGCTTATATACTGCTAGGTTTTGGAAAATACAGGAATACTTGGAGCAGATTGGAAACACTCGGAAAATACAGGAAATAATATTATTGGTTAACACTAGGTAGCTCCACTTGATGCATAAGCAACCAGTAGGTGCCATGCATGTTTTTGTATACCCTCGGAAGGGTTCGTATGCTTGGGCAAGTCGCTGACTCGAGCATGATACTCCGAGGGCGCTTATTTGCATTAGCTGACGATTGTTGATCGACGTTGTAGGGTCCGAAGCATCGGAGTATCGTGGTATTGTATGGATCTACAATCCTCGGCTCCACAACTGCCATTTAAGGTAACTGTGCATATCTGAGGGTCTTAAGACCATGTGTAAGCGTTCCTATGAACTTCTCTTTTTGGGTTTATCGGCGATCTGACTCGAGCAGACATTGGCAAGTCCTAATTGACATTACTAGTGCTTGTCTTGTCCTTTGCATAGTGCCCACTATGTTCCTAGGGACCAGTAATGTACTTTGTTAATGTTAGGATCAGTCCTGCCGCCTTGGGTTAGCGTTCCTAGGAACGTTGGCAGTAGTTTACATGTACTTTCATATGGTTGGAACTTTCTGTTTCCATATTAGGTAGATGTGGATGTGTTGCGCACTGCGTAATAATAAGTAGCTATAGCACTGTTAAGCTTATTATCAGCAGGCTCTAGCTTACATTCCTGATGGCTGAATATTATCCTAGGAGCCTTCGATCCTGCTGCATCGCTGTTAAAGTGTTCCACGCATTTCCGAGGAACTACTATAACTAGCTCTAGCATTTGAAAGGTTTGTCCTAGGGTTCGTAGAATGGTTTCCCCTAGCCAAACATGTAGCTATCCTTGCTCTGTACTTATGTAGACTTAATAATAAATGTGTTTATTATGCCGAAAATTAAGTAGGATAGATACTTGGTTTAAAATTCAGTCACAGCCGAACACCCGTCGTATCAACGGGGGGGCAATCCAGTGTATCATAAGACACAGGTTCAAAGTATTCCTTGAACTGCTGGTCACAGTAGGGCTTAAATAGGAATCATCTGCTCATTTAAAACTGTGACCTGATTGGTTGGTAAATCCAGTCCAATGTTTGCTGCTGCTCGGCGCTGCTCGGTGGCAGCGCTTACATAGCACAAAATTGTACACAGTGCACCACCAGTAGTGCTGCCAGTAGCACCACTACAACAATATAAATGCTAAATTTTGTATACCACATAATATTCTGTATTACTTGTAAATAGGATAAACAAAATGGGTACCCCAATGACAGGTATTGAATAACATACAATAGAAATATAATGCATCAGCACCTTGAGCATTGTGGTTCAGAAATTGTAAATATGCTGTTGGGCAATAAATAAATAAATAAAAATTCACAATAAATCGTCGCGCCACATCATGTGCCGCCCATATATATAAAGACATTGTATTTCAAAATTCATATAAAATGGGTTATTGCCCTGACCTGTACACTATTTCACTATCAAAAAAAGAGAAACCAAATACAGTTAAAAATCTTAAGTAGGCAGCATGCCACCAGCGTCGCCACTACAACAATGACAAGAACAAGCTGCTGAAAAAGATCACAATTTGTGTAGCACATAATATAACATGCAACATATGTAATATACACATTGCTTTGCAGCAATAAAATGCATTCAGGAGACACAAGGTAAGTATGCAGTGTGCCACTTGTGTCGCTGCCACTAAAATGATAAAAACAAGCTGCTAAAAAAGATTACAATTTACATAGCACATAATATAATATGTAATATATGTAATAAGACACAAGGTAAGTATGCAGTGTGCCACCTGCAGCGCTGCCATAACAATGACAAAAACAAGCTGTTAAAAAAGATCACAACTTGCATAGCACATAATATAATATGGAATATATGTAATATACAAATTGCTTTGCAGCAATAAAATACATTGAGGAAATACAAGTTAAGTATGCAGTGCCCTGCCAGCGGCACCACCATAACAATGACAAAAACAAGCTACTAAAAAAATTACAATTTGGGTAGCACATAATATAATATGTTCTATATTGTTTAAAAATTACAGAATATACAGAATAGATTATTGTCAGGGTTTCCCTTATTTTCCCTTATTTTTCTATATTTATTTTGCATTTTTCCCTTTTTTAGTTATGTAGATATCTTATCTCTTTTACATCTTTGATTAGATACTTATCATCTTTATTTCCCATGAGCACTGCCTCAATCATTTCACATCATTCTTTTCCTTGTTTCATGATGTAATGTAGGAAGATTCTAGAACATCTGTAGAGTATAAATACTGTAGCTGTAGGTAGCTGTAGCCCCAGCTTCAATCTCTTAGGATATCCACTATCATTGGTGTGATCTCTTAGAATCATTGAGTGTCTCTCTCTCTCTCTCTCTCTTGCTTTGTCTTTGTTGGTGGCCTTGTCACACTGATTATAGTGTTGCCCTGACAATTATCTTAACCATATACCAACTAGAGGTGTTTTTATAGGTGTTTTTATGGTTCCCCTTTACACAACAAATAAGCGCCCAGAGAGCTGAGTATCATATCATTTTATTATACAAGTCTCTGCATAGTTTTTAGGTATATTCAGGCCACTCAATCACAATATGAGATCAATTCAACGACCCTTTCTTCTATATTTGACATTGACACATTCTTTACATATGGTTTTCTTAAATAACTACTCGAAAGTTTTAACCATGACAAGAATAGGCTATAATAGAGGTCTCTAGTCCTGGAATGACTGACATCTAATCTATGGGTCTATGTGGGCACTAATACTAAAAAATATATTATCTGGAATGTAACTTATACATTCAACTGAAGCTTCTGTACATCAAAAGCATAAATTGTGTATATTACAATATGAACCATGATGCATACATACTACATAGACTGATAGACTGTATCTTGTGTATGACTCCAAAAATGAACAATAAAAAAAGCCAACAATTCCATGTTATTCCTTAAACTTAGTTCTTGAAAACATTGAGAATGGGTGATTATTATGTTTACTCTTCATTTAGCGCCCAATACATCAAATCTCATTTAACATATTACTAAAAATAATCAAAGTACATCACAGTAACAAACATATGATACATTATACATTGATACACTGTTGAGCCTCTCAGCATAGATAGGTGCAAGTGTGCTTCCACAGCTTTCAAATCAATATAAAATAAAGTCACAGAGTGTAAGTGTAAATATATATTTCAAATCACTCTGGGGTGAGATAACAATAAATAATGAGAGTTTTAGTAGCATAGAACTGTAGGCAATGTATTAAAAATAAGAACAAGACTGACTTTGAGTGGTATAATGCCATATATTATTTTTTACAACATGTGCAAGTCTTTTATACTAGTGTAAAGATCTTCTAAAATAAATAAGTCAAAAGAGCCAAGAAAATAAAGCACATGGGTTAAGAAAATATAATAAATAGTATGGAACAAGATTTGTATTTTTACTTATTTTTGAGAATGATAAAGAAGCCACAAATTGAAGTTCAAGTTGTTGAAACATCAAAAAGTGCAAAGTTAACAAAATTTTGGCATTTTCAGAGCACCTAATGATGCTGCACATGGTAATTTGAAGTTGGGTCAAACACTGGGATTGAAAGAACAATTTAATTAATTAATAAGAAGAAATGTAAAAGGAGTTTATAATACATAAGAAAAATGGTGAATGCAGTGAGTGAAACAGGTGTGTGCAGCTTAACTATTGCAAGCACATTGTTGATGCATCTGATGTGTATGTCTAAATTTGGAAGTGGTTGTATCACAAATGCGGACTTCGTCAAAAAAAAAAGTTTAGAGCAGCAGCACATTCATCAACATACACTATCTACACAACCAAACCAGTGCAACTGCCTATTTATACAGCACCAGGTCTCAATAATAATAGTAAATCTTTGAATTTTATATTTTAAATGGGGCGCTTGTAGCGCCGCTTATTAATGCTTATTAACACACATATATTTTGTCTTTTAAATGCTAGGTGGCGCTTTGAGTGCCGCCATCCACAACAACATCCCAATATCTATTAAATCCTCACCATACCACATCATACATGTCAAAATATTAATGTTGCACGATGCCCAATGTGATCCTTTAGGCTTTCAACATTTAATAACATATACTCTTTTTTTTTTTTAACACTATATGGCGCTCAATGTGGCGCCTGCTTGGCTGTCATGTTGTCATTGTTGTTATATTATTCCTTTAATACTAACACAGCACAATGAAGAGGGACATCACTGCCTGGCAATTATTATTCACAACACAAAAAACTTAAAATTTTGATGTAACTAGTTGTAGAAAACATAAGAATGTGATCAGGTAATTACTAATTCCTTTAACCCTGAGGTGGCGCATGGCAGAGAGACATCGCCACCTGATACAATTCAAGCCAGGGCAGTAGCCAACCAGAAGCCAGTATCTATGTCCACATTAGGACATATTTATACAGGGGTTCAATGAAGACTTTGTATCCGTATGATACGGTACACTGGACATGTTCCTTGTATTGTATGTTACTATACAGTGCAGTATCCTTATGTGGATTTATATCCAACAAAAAACAACTTGTTTAAAGTGGGCCAATGCTGCACATGGCATATACAAGTCCTTTTTTTCTATCTTTCTATTTATTTTATTTTTATTTTAGCATCTCTTTGGAGCCTTTAAATATATGATTTTTTTGTTAGATTGTAATTTACCAATATAATAAAGCATCTAACAGAAAATAGCAGTGAGCACAGCCCCTAAATCATATATAATTTTTTTCAAATACCAAACAATATCGAGAAAAGTCAAATCACAGTCAAATTGTGTCAAACATTGATCAAAACCATCGAAACAGTGAAGTTGATTGTGACTGTGACTCAAATACCAAACTGGGTAATTCTTATCTAATCCAGGAGACGGTGGCCCGGCCTTTAAAACAGGACATTTCAATGGCAGGAGTCGAGTATGTTCAATGGATATAAAAACTTGTCCTCCTGACAGAGGGCTCGTAAAAAATTCAATGAAAAACTGTTTACATATGTACACACATACAGATGATACAGATAACACACATACAAAGTACATACACAAATGGAAATGAGTGGGTGGGTAGAAGTAAATATGCTAAGTTGAGTTTGGTTGGGTAAATATTGGGGTATATAGTGGTTATAAAATTCCTATGTAAATATCATCTGGCATTGATATATCTGTCCATTTTGTGCTCACTCAGTGTTTCTGTCTTCCATTATTCTTTGCCCACATGCAATCAAAAAACCGACAAGTTGCAAACATGCTGATTTGGAGCATAGCAGAAAGGAGATCACCATACAAACAAGGTTGGATGACATTACTACCACACCATTGTCTCCAAAAAAAGAAAAAAAACAAGGATTCATTCGTATAAGTATTTAAAGGAATAATCCCGCAGCTCTGGCGAAGACAGCCAACACAGGTGTGACAATGAAACACTTACAAGCAGCCGGCTTGTTGCTTCTCGTGTTGGGGTAAGGGAACACCTTGGTCATGTTTGTCTCCAGGTACATGTTACAAGTGGGAAATTGCTGGCATTGGCCGATAACTTCCAACTGTATGCGTTGTAAAGAACGAAAGATCAATATTAAATATTTTTTTAAGAGGGTTGAAGCAATTACTCACATTGAACTTGGGCGTATGTGTCAGAGCAGCATTGAGGGTATAACCGACAGCGAGATCAACAGTTGTCTCGAACAGATCGTGTTGAAGGACGATGAAGCCTGTCTCCATCTGCGATGCTTGTTGGAGGATTGTGTTGATTGTGTTGAAGGACTCGGCACCTTTCACCTGACCACCGGCGACTTGCCAATCTGAAGAAAAGTTTTGTAAACGATGGTAATAAGTATAAAAATGCTCGAAATGCCAAACAGTCACGAACTGTTAGTATCGGTGGTATTTCCGGAGGGGCTGCGAGTCCAGATAATAGGGATCATACCTATGGCCATGGAGATAGCACAGACATGGTCATCTACCAGGAACAACGAGGAAAGTTGGCGTATATCATGCTTTTAATACTAATAAAACACATACTGATATCTTCCCAAGGTGGGCACATAGTGGTGGGAGTGACATCCAGCACATTCTTGATGATCTGACGTGTTCAGCCCAGCTCAGCAACAAGTTCAGTGTTAGTTTCCTCAATGAGTAACTGGGGTCTCTGTGTAATACGGGATCCGATGACGAAGAATGTGGAAGACAAATTCTTCTCCTTGAGGAAGTCAAGAACATTTCTGGGGTAAAGATAATATTAGAATACTTAAATGCCTCGCACAGGTTTTTTGTTGCCGTTGCCTGTCGTTGCACGTCTCGAAATAAATAAATCTTACTGGGCTATATATAGTATTGCCGTGGTCGCATTCTGAACGCATAAGTGAACGCGAACCGATGCTGAATGTGACATGCATCCGGTTTGAAGAAGTGCACTTTTTCTGAACCGGACGCGGCATTGCATTCTGCGTTCGGGCAATGTTTGAGCTAGTCCGAACGCGTCTGTAGCATATACGAACGCTTTCGAACGCCGAACGCTACAATTTTTTTCGGGGCATATATAATGGTAAAATTCCGGCGAATTTCTATCAATACTGATTAGCTATCTATCCTCTAGGAGTAAGTATCATCAATCCGATATTGAAACAGATCAAATTTCGATGAATTAGACTTTCATAGAGGTATAGATGTATATTTTTGTAATTAGGCAATATGGTGCTCCACTCAACGTATCTTTTTTCTATACATTTTTTTTGTCATGGAATAATATGCATGCATGATATACGCATGCCGCTGATAACTGAGATTGATCTAAAGGGGTATGGTCTATGCCTTAAAAACGAGAAAAATAATAAAGATTTGCAACAAAATTTCCTGATCTTCGTATTCTATGATGGCCTCTGAATCTACCAGCACTGGATGCGCTATTGGTGCCAATGGCGAACTGCTCAGTCCGTCAAAAATCGTCTTTTACAATGATGTTGATGATGACGTACCTATTTCGGGTCCTTCTGAGGCCGCCGCCTTAAAGCCGGCAACTTCTTTGCAGAAATTTCTCTTGCTTCCTGCTACTCCCACGTCCATTGTCGCTGGCCAGCGTCGCTCAGCTCGCACCTCGCGCCCTTCTGCTAAGGTTCTTGATGCAAGATCCAATCTTCCTGAGACTGTGGCTGCAGGTGCAAAGCGACACCGTGACGCCGCCAGTAATGAGCGTCCCGCAACTCGTCGATCTTGCAAGTCCACTGTGATCCATGACAGTGGCGATGAGGCGATGTTGACGGACATAGAGGCCAGTCAACATACTTCTGAAGTCAATCTCAATGACGACGATGACGAAATTGAAGCTGCATATGAAGAAACAAAGGCCTTAGGTGATGCAGATCGTGTGGTGCGCATTTTGCTATGATTTTTGACTTACAGTTCCACTAATGTTAGTGGCTCTATTGCAGTCCATGAAATCGCGCTCCAAGGAAGACCGATCTGCTAATGTCTGAACTGTCTTTACTCGTGTCAAAGGCTCCATCAACCCTGACAATGGCGAGAAAGAAGATGGACACTGGTGTGAGGTGTGCAAGTAAGTGTGGTATGTTTCCTCATGAATATAACGGAACTCACTACTAGTTATATCTCAGAAGCGAAGGACTCCCCCGAAAGGATATTTTCTTTACGGGCAGCATATCCACTTTGAGATCACACATCCGCCGGTAAGTAATTGAACTTTGCTTAATTTTACAGCATTACATGACTGATATTTGATGTGTTTAGTAATACGAAACATTTCAAACGGTACAAGAAACTATACGAAGAAAAAAATATACCTATGCATCCGCAGGCCATACCAGATAATAAAGGCGACGGAACCTTGTTCGTACTACATAATCATTTACCTACATTTCTTTTTAACAGCCTCATATATAGGTCAAGGCAGTCGACACTGGATTCAGTCGTTACGAGCTCACCTCGTATGCCACCATTTTCCTCTGCAGGACTCCTTGATTATATTATTGAGTTAGTTGTTTCGGAGGACAAGGTACATTTCTGTTATAATCCTTTCTTCTGCTTCTATCTAAAGTCGCATGCTCAGGCTATGCACCTAATTGACCGTCCTGCTTTCTGCAGTCTTCTTCAATTTTGCCGCCCTGGATTGGCTGAGCACGATATTCCCCATCGTACCAAACTCCACAAAGAGATTATTGATCGTGCAAAAACGGTGGAGATGCGCATAAAGAAATCACTTCAGGTGAGTCTTTTTTTTTTTTTTTTTTTGTTAACGCACTGTTCTTTGATGTACTGAATCTCTCTATATTTAGGACTCACCAGGTCAAATTTTGTTCACGTTTGACTCGTGGACATCAGATAGTGGCGATCCATTCCTATCAGTGACAGGACACTACATCACGGCACCGGAGAACTCTCCACTGGAGTGGGACCTTTGTGTCGAGCAACTGGCATTCAGACACATTGATGGCAACCACTCAGGCGCTAACATTGGGCGTTTACTTGCAGAGACCGTGGATTGCTATGAGATCAGAAACAAAGTAAGTTCATTTTCTGCCCCAACAATTTATCGAAGTCTAATGTATTTTTATCAGTGTGGCTGGTGGACAGCCGACAATGCTTCCAACAACGACACAGCACTCAAGACATTAGGAAAGATCATTGATCCAGAAAATGAGCGGTGGGACCCTGTTTACCGTTGTATAAGGTATATTGTTTTATATCAGCTTTAACGTGATTTTGTATCGTACAACTTATAATTCTTTGCTATAGATGCATGGAGCACTCCATCCATCTTGGAGCCGGCCATTTTGTAGAAGGAGTCTTGCCAACATCTAGTTCAGGAATAATCAAGAAAGTTCGTGCCTTTGAACATCAATTCAACGAGGGTGATGAGAAGGATAGAGATGATGATGATGATGATGATGATGATGATGATGATGATGACGATGATTATTTTGAAGTGGGTGACTCGGTTGGAAAGGCTCTAGCTCTTGTTAAGCAGGTACGTAAGAATGTGATATTAATATATTCGTTACTTATCTTCTGTTTCAAGATCCGAAAGTCGCCGCAGGCTAAGGCTTTCTTTGCAAGATGTTGTCAGGAAACTGATGTAAAAGTTCTGGAACTTAAGCTGTGGGTGAGAACGCGTTGGGCCTCACTGTTCGACTCTTTGGACAGGCTTCTTCTTCTTCAACCAGTAACATTTAATATCGGTAAACACTGTGATGTTTACTAATGTGGTAACAATAACTTTAGGCTGTAAATCGATTCACGCTACTTGCAGACGATAGTACAGAGGTTCCAACCCTCCAAGGTCGATTGTACGGCAATCTGCGTCTTTCCCAGAAAGATTGGGCTCGACTTAAAGATATGCATGAAATCCTTCGGGTTTGTGTTACTTATGAGTCATTTGTATCTTTCTTCAAGTTAACTGATATGATACAGGAGCCGGCAAATGCGACACAGTCATTTTTGTCATCACGTCACCCTACTGTTGCACGGATTATTCCTGTACTCGAATTTCTCCAGCAATCATGGTTGAATATGTCAGCCTTGCCACGGTTCATGGGAATTTCTGACACAATTAATGACGGACTGTGCAATTTACGAAAATGGTATTGTTATGCCAGGGACACCGATGTTTATTTTATTTGCTTGGGTACATTACATTTTTTCCTACTTGTTTAACATGTGCTAACACCAGATATTATCTGATTTAATTACAGCACTTGATCCAACCATCAAAACAGCATATACCGAGGAAAATTGGAGTGAGAGCGAACATAGCCAAGGGATGGAACAGCTACAGAACTTGGTAAAATAAGTCTAGGATTTTTCTCGGAGTGGCATTAATTATAACTGGCTTTTTTCAGTTTACGAAGTACCGTATCACTTGTTCTTTGGACCTTGAGGTATCTGATGCCGAACAGGATATAATTGCTCAAGGTACATGTTTATATATATATATTAAAAAGATGACTCCAGCTAAGCTTTACTTCAACCGCAGGCTCGAGTTCGTTGGCTTACAACCCACAGTCCGGCAATGTTCAATATGGACATTCATGGATGCGACGGATGGTTCAAAATTGGAAGGCTTCATCTTCAAAAGTATCGGATGACCCGTTGAGTGAACTCAAAGGCTATTTAGCCGATCCACTGGAGCTATATGTCAACAATGTTGTGTACTGGTGGGAGGTAAGAGATAACACTTTGTTTTTCCTGTTTTGACTATGTTCTTACAAGTTTGACTTCATTGCCAGCATAACTCACTACACTACCCTGTAATGGCACGAATTGCACGGGATACCTTGTCATACAGGGTTCTGCCGTTGCATCTGAGCGTGCATTCTCAGGTGGAGTACTTACTGGAACCAAACGGCGGAATCGTCTCAATGCAGAGACCTTCGAAGCTCTTCAAATCCTCAAAAGTGGTTACTGTAATGGACACATAAGCACTTCTCAGCAGGCACAGGCTCACATAGACACCTTTTCTTCTTTTGATACCACATACTACTATGCAGACGACGAGTAGATGACTTGATTGTGATTCGATATTCAATAGACATATTTTGACGTTCAGTTTCCGTTCAAACGGGATCCGAACACAAACCGAACGCAATGAACACGTTCATAATACGTCCCATCCAGGGTTCAAGATTTTTCCTGAACCAAACGTGACGTCCCGTTCTGCGTTTATAGGAACTCTTTTGAAAACACGACTGAACACGACCGCGGCAACACTAGCTATATAAAGGAGAAAAAGATTGATTTAGAATAATCAACTTTGGCGCATGCATGACTTACTACATGCAAAAGGACTGTCATCGAAGCTATTTCGAAAGAGAGGGTTTAATGAGAAAGAGTACTAGCATATACATTTATGTACATACCTGGCATCCCAAGTAAACTTGTCCGGGCAAGCAACGATCTCTATAAATGACAGTGTGTCAGATATGATTCATACAATAGTGAAATGAGCATTAAAAATACCTGTGTCGCAAGTAGTGCCACCGCAAGACTACCATCTGTGCACCTGCCTTGTCTGAGTCAGCACCACGGGCGTGCGTGATGATGTGCGTACAACGTTCTGAGTGAGGTCTTTACTCTGAGCCACATTTACTAAGTGGTACTGGTCAGACTTTTGACTTGTCTGAGCAGTTCTGAGCGGAAATTTAGGACTTCCCTCTCAGCCATTTAGCTGAGAAAGACACCCCAAATGTCCAAGCATTTCCGATCAGAATCACTCAGACAGATCAGAACTGGTCAGGCAGCTTAGCTTTCTGAGCTCCAATCCCTATCTGGCGACTGAGTGAAACCATTCACTGTGTTTCGGGCCAAATATCTTTTGGCCGGATATGCCGGAAACATTAGTTTGCACATGTTTCCTCGTAAATCCCATCAATCCACTTCTTGGTTTTTGACCGCGATGTTCAATATCATGCAGTTCGGAAACTGAGCTCTTTCTCATCTAAACTCGAGCTGGATTCAGCAGATATCTCCATTATCCTACCTTGACTGGCCAATTCCAGGTCATATATCCACCGAAAATGAATGTCTTCAACCGAACATTTCCTATGGCATGAATGAGCTGCTAGGTCATGTTGCTCACATATCCCGTCGTTTCCATCGCAGACCACATAAGTAGCGCAATTTTGGCTGCTCTGCCTTCGATATCTCAGGACAAGATATGTCCCAGGTATGTGCTCCTCTCTTTTATATCATCTGTTTACTAACGGCTTTACATGTATAGTCACCTGAATCAATTCCAGTACACCGTCGACGTGCAGAGATATGGAATATAGTAAGCATTTGGTTTTATTATTGAATCCAGAGGTTCTCAAAAACATTGTGTATCAGAAGATGAATCTATCGTCCCCGCAACGAAGGATCAGAGAGCTGGAGGCCCAACCGCTTTATGTTAGTGCACCTATTTATATGTTAATTGTATTATCTGATTGTCTGCAGACTCCAGGACATGCAGCAAGGCGTCAGCGTCAAGAAGAAGAAACCCGTGCAAGGGTCCGCGCGCAATTAGGTTATCCTCTGCCAGTGGATAGCTGGATTGAGCGCGCCATTGCGGACCCTGCAACACGTCAATACAGCAACACCACTATTAGCGCATCTGCCAACATGACTTGCTATCTGATGATACACGATCAGGTTGAATGTGTGTTGAAGATAAGAATTAAAGAGGTGCGTTTTCTAGTATATTTGGCCTAGTGTTATATATTAATGTTCAACTACAGGGATTAATTGACGAACCTTTTCAAGATCCTTCAACTTATACCCTTACACTGCATGTCAATCTTCCACCAATCTCTGGATTTCTTCTCTACCTATGGAAGAGCCCAACTATTGTCCTCGCCACATACACCGGTTTTCTTCACGGTACCTGTGTTCCGGATTGGATCAATTCAGTTGGTTCTAGCAAGTCCTTCTGGCAGCCGTGGCCCTTCGTGATTGACCTCATGGATCATCACTGCAATCTTCCCGAAAATCTGCGAAATGCCCATCTCATAAGAGAATGGTGCTCGCTTGTTACGGTATGTGCTTCTGTATCTTATATTTAGATCTTTCTCCTCAGTGACCTCTGTTCTTCAAGCTTCCTGGTCCCTCTCTCGATAGAGTCATGCTACTGCCCCCAAATCGGGCCACAAAATTCACGGTGCCCCTCAACACACGTTCACATAAACCTCGTGCAAGCGATATCACTTATGAGTTAGGTCAGGTCCTCAGAGCACGCTTGAATAGTGATGATGGATCGCCTAGACGTAGATGTACTTGATAGTTTTTCACAATTATTGAATCATTTTTTTCTTTCACAATTTACTTATAAACGTGGCATGATGTGGTAATACATGTCAATGGTGGGTGATCAGAGAATTCCCACGCTTTCTTTAATCAACATTTCATGGCAACTGTCACCTTTCTTGTGCACGTACATCCTGGCAAGGCTTTTTGGTCTCATCGAATCATGGTTAACGCCCTGACCCGTTCCGGGATAAACAATCAAATTCCCATGATAGCCCAAGCTGCGAAACTCATCAACATCTTTGTTTCGACAAGTTCATTTCATATGACCAGGTGCAGGCTAGGCAATTTTTGCTATATGTAGTACTAGAGGGTATCTGGGACTTGTCGAGGTGCATCTGGAACTTGTTCGGGACATGGTCAGTTCTATCTTTCGATAACAACCAGTATTCTTATCTTTTTGTTACTAAATTGAAGGCTATACGCAAGAATGTTCCTTGCGAGTGCACCCGGTGCGGTGGAATCGTTCATGTTCCTCAAGAAACACGGCGTTCACATCTGAAAAGAGATAGTGACAACATATATGTGTCAGGGCAACACTAAGATCAGTGTGACAAGGCCACCAACAAAGACAAAGCAAGAGAGAGAGAGAGAGAGAGAGAGAGAGATGAAGAGAGAGAGAGAGAGAGACTCAATGGTTCTAAGAGATCACACCAATGATAGTGGATATCCTAAGAGATTGAAGCTGGGGCTACAGCTACCTACATGTCCAGTATATATACCCTACAGCTATTCTAGAATATTCCTACATTACATCATGAAACAAAAGGATGAGTAAGACAATGACATCATAAAGGAATGATGAATAAGACAATGACATCATGAAACAAGGAGAAGAATGATGTGGAGCAATTGAGGCAGTGCTCATGGGAAATAAAGATGATAAGTATCTAATCAAGGATCTAAGTGATAATCAATGAGATAATCAAGGAGATAATCAAAGATGTAAAAGAGATAAGATATCTACATAATTAAGAAAGGGAAAAATGCGAAATAAATATATAAAAATAGAGAAAAATAGGGAAACCCTGACAATATGCTCTTTTGAGCCTCACTGCAACATCAACTACCACTTCATCATCCACCCAGAACCAATCAGTCTTGGACTCGGAGCCACTGCCCCAGGGTTCCGCAGGCTTTGTAGGCTCCTCTACCTTGCCACCAACAATCTCTACCACAGCTTCAGGTGCCAAAGAGCCTGTACATGTTCATAGTGCTCAACCTGCCGGAACTCCTATAAGTGAACGTCGACATGCTGCACTTTTAGCTCAAGAAAGACGTGCTGCGTATCTCATGGCCCAGTCTATTGCCACTGCTGAGAATGAAGAAGACCTTGGAGAGAGTAATGCGGTGATAGATGACGACTGGGAAGATGAACACCAAGATGAAAGTATTGACTGGACAGGTCCGACAGACCACCACATCCAGATCAACAATGCTATGGCAAACAGCAATGACGTTCAAGAAAGCCTAGTAATATCTCAAGCGACGCATGTGCCACACGTCAAGGTTGACGAAAATTGTCCCGATCCATTCTATAAATCACATAGTGATACACCACCTCCATCACCGTCTGAAGTACACCCCCAGCCTGAGATATACTTGCTCTATCTTCTTATCACCTGGCTTCATTTACAATTTCATCTACCATTTCGAGGCTGCACTGCAGCCATGAATGTATTTCTCCTGGTGCTAAAAGCATTTGGCGTAGTCATAGAAGGCAGATCACCAGTCACGACACTTCCCAGAATAATGGTCAAACTTCAGATAGAGCCCGTCTTTACCATCCTACCTTGCTGTCCCAATTGTCTTGAAGTTTATCCAGCTACCGTCACCACACCATCAACATGCGACCTATGCAACTCGTTTATTTTTCAGTCAACGCCATTACTTACAATGAAATGTCTTCCCGTACCAAATCTCCGATTTCCATATAAGAGCATTGAATCGCAGCTCGAGAGCCTACTTGCGGTTCCTGGTGTTGAAGAGACAATGGATGAATGGCGCAAAGTTAATTGCCAATCAGGACGATATTGTGATATTTTTGACGGACGTGTTGCTCAAGAAGTTAAAGATCATGATGGTCTGCTGTTCTTTCGAAACGGTCCTAATGAAGTTCGAAACGGTCCCAATGATGAGCTTCGGATTGGTCTTACTCTTGGCGTAGACTGGTAAGTTGAATAATTTATTTTGTTGATCAATTGTTAATTTTAGTTTAAAGGTTCTCTTACTTACGCAGTCAAATTGCTCCTTCTCACACCTCTTGCCCAATTTTGTTTAACATTGCTAATCTACCTTCCCATCTTCGGTTGGTCCAATCTTTTATTGTTTATATTTTTCCCTCATTACTGACAACCTTTTTCAGATATTGTACTGCAAATCTGCTCCTAATTGGAATAATGCCTGGTCCAAAAGAGCAAGACCCGGATCAAGTACAGAGGTTTATGTGAATCATTGTCAACGAGTTGATTAGACTCTGGAAAGATGGTGTTGTTGTTAAAACACTGTTATGTCCTGAAGGTTGCCTCATCCAACTTCTCCTTCTAGCTATATGCTGTGATAAGCCTGCAGCTCATAAGCTAGGAGGATTTGGCTCTCACTCGCACACATATTTTTGTACCCGCTGTTGGATTAAGCAAAGTGACAAAATTTCTTCGAAGGCATACGAAAAATCAGGTAAGCAGAAGTCTGCTTTTTTTTTTTTTGATATCTGTGCTTACGATTCACACAGCCTTTTTACCACGCACTAATGAAGAACAGCGTATTCTGGGAAATAGATATGTTGCTTGTAAATCTAATGCCGCACGTGAAGAATTTGTCAAAACCTATGCTACTCGTTGGACCGAGTTTGCTCGACTCCCTTATTTTGATATCGTCCGAATGATTGTTATTGATCCTATGCATAATCTTATCCTTGGTATGTTTTCCCAAAAAAATATTTTCAAGTCTTACTAATCTACGTAGGCTTGGTCAAAAATCATTTTTATCATATTTGGGTTCAAGGCAAAATTCCGAGAAAAACCAAAGAGCTTCGCGCTTTTCATGCAATTCTCTATGATGTGAGTACCTTAAGCTTATAATTCAAAGGCACCTAGATCTAATAACATTACAGCTTGAACTTCCTTCATATCTGAGCCGTCTTCCTTCACTAATGGGTATACCCGCTGGTGGCTCCTTAACGGCTGATCAATGGTTGTTAATGGCTATGGTAGTGGGACCTATTGCGGTAAATGGTTATCTTGGTTAATTGATTGAAATTTATAACTAAATAAGACTTACAGGTACCGCAAATATGGCATGATTACATGGCTAATCCCAATGAGGCTCGGATCAACAGAGAGAAAGCAAATCACTCTCGAATTGCCCAAAAACGCCAAGCAAACAAAAAGACAGCCACAGCTAACAACACTGTACCACATGACGACCCTTTACATGCACGCAAGTCTGCTAGAACAACAAATGAAACGGAGAATAATGAGGATGATGAGCCAGCACAATCATGTTTACACCCTGACGATCCTGCAAATTTTCTCAAGCTTTGTGAAGCATTACAAATTCTCATATCACGGACTATCACAGATGATCAGATCTCAAAAGCAGATGGCTTACTTCGCCAATATTGCAAGGAATTGATTACCCTTTACGGTGCCGATGTTATGAAACCCAATCATCATTATTCTGTTCATACGGCTGAATTTGTGTACGACTTTGGTCCACTGCAGGGATTTTGGACCTTTCTTTTCGAGCGTCTCAACAAAGTTCTCAAGAGTTACAAATCAAACAACCATGGAGGAGGCAAGCTCGAAACTACCTTTTTTCGTGAGTTTCACCGGACAGTAATGACATCTAGACTGGTATATCTTCAAGTTTTTGTGTCAAGAGCCTTTGTATGCTGATATTTCTATGTCAGGTTGCACGCTCGGGTGCTGCAGACCAGCCAGAATGCTTTCGAGAAGCTGTGCAGAATATGTTCGATGCTAGCGCAGATGATAGAGGAACTGTTCAGTCCTTAGCTCGTGAATTAGATCTCGCACGAGAAGATGGTGAATTTTCATTTCATGTACAAAGCCCTGGCTTACTCTGAAACATCTGTAGATGGTATCACATTTGCACTCAGCCCACGATTCAAAAGTAAATCGTGTGATGGTGACTTATACAAAAGTTACTTGATCGTTTGAGTTCATTATTTCCCCAGCTCTGTTTACGTTCGAGCACTGAACTAAACTCAATGTCTTGGAGTGTACCACTTCAGCGTATAGCCTCTTTCTACGATTATGCTATTGTCCATCAGCACAGATATTATGCCTCAAATCGGGCAGCATCTGGATCATCATCACTTGTTGAGGTGGTCGTATCTGAGACTGGGCGAACATGGGCTGGCCAACTCACGGATATTATTCATATTAACCAAGGTAATGGGTATATCTTCATGCTAGGAAACTTTCGCTGGTTTTGCCCACTACATGTTGATGTTTCAAAGACTATATGGAATGCGTTGTGCGTAACTCTTTTAAGATTATAGTACCCTTGCTTTCTAACAATTTTTTAAGTATTCCTATTGGAGTCAAGTTGTGGCATAGTAATCACTTCTTACACGAGTCAGAACCAGGTCTACCAACCCTGCTTTCCTTGCAATATCTCAAAAATCATGTTGCGTGTTTCGATATCTATGTTAACAACATTCCGGCCTGGGCAACAATTGCTATAAAAAAGGTAAATAAAATAAAAATATTTTATAATATTACGAGGATAACAATAACATCTATTTTCAGCATTAGAACCTATCAAGGATTGGGAGTTGCATCATCCTGGTGCCCTTCATTGGCATTTTTATCCTCCTGCTCCCAAGCGGCTAATATTGCTAAGTCCTCGGGTTCAATTTCATTGTCCGTAATTATAAGCTCTTCCCACCCAGCCGGCGTTCCTTCTAAAAGACTCATCATTTCATTTCCAGATGTTTTGAGCCAGTTATCGGATACAAGGAACTGTGGAATCAGTCCTTTTTTGGATTTGGATGGGCGGTCGTTATTGGTGTTTTCGGAAAACCCATAAAAGGTGACATGATTTGTTTTCTTTCCATGTTCGTTGGCCAACTTATTAAGAGCATAATAGAAGCGGCATAACTATGACACTTTTAGGTATATCGAATTTATAGCTGACTGATTCACTCGCCTTTGGTGAACGCCATGATAGTCTTTGAATTTCAAACACCTTCAAACCATGATTTCCTGAAACTTTCGCCTTTTCGTCCCAGGTATGATGATCAACATTTCCTGGGCTCCCATCATCATACTCATCAGACATATATCCAGAGTCAAGTGCGGCAGCAAGGCCTGTAATATTGTGGCTTTTTTCAAAGATAGCCAGAACACTCAAGCGCCGCTGATATTTGGTTTTACCAGCTTCGACTGGAGATTTTTCTTCTCCAGCTTAGCAGCTTCATCGGGGTCCGTTTGAGCTCTATATTTCAGTCTGAGTGTATTAAAATATTGCACTGCAGCCTGTCGGATGGTTCGATCATTCAGATCAGTTTCGGGAATTGAACTGGTCGACCCAGGAGCCTACCAACAGAATCGGTCAGTCACACTGAACCCCATGGTAAGTTTATTATCAATGGCTTATACCTTTGCATTTAATATGACCGTTGAAACAAGGGTATCGAGAAAATGGGCATTGCGTATATCTTTAGCTGCAAGCCAGTTGGGACGCCAATAACCCTCGAGGGTTTTTTCTTGGTTATTGGGTTCAGGATGAGGTAGAACAAGCACTTGTCCTTTTCCAGGAACTGGTCGGGTTTCTTGAATGTTAAGTAAATCCTTTGCTTGCTGTTGAACTGCGTCCTAAATTCTCTAGTAAGTATTTCGCTGATTATATCTAATATTTATCTGATTTTTACGTACTATTACAGCTTTATTGTATTCCTGAGATTTTTCGGGAGGCTGGTCGGTCGAAGATGGAGTTGCTGTATTCCCGCCAACATCAGATTGAGCAGGAGCAGCCAACAGTGTCTGTACATGTGTTTCCAGACTCTGCACTTGGCTGAGCAGCATTTGGTTGGTTTGCATCTGCTCATTCATGATCACTTCCAACTGATTATTCCAATTAGATTCGGCTTGTTGTATACGGTGCTCGAATGCTAGCAGTGATGGCTGTCCCATCTGGAAAGCAGCATGATTTGATGACCTCATAGAAGAAGAAAAGTCGGCACTGCTAAAGGAGTCATCCTGACGTGAGGAGTCTAATCGTGGGCGCTTGTTCGGATGTAGAGGTGTTCTCGGATCGTGTGATGAGAAGGAGCTCGATGCACTCAGAGGCTCTAGATTCATTGGTGTTATTGGCGTAGATGGATGTGGACTTGAGTAATGATGCTGTGGCATTATGCTAGTAGAGTGGAGGTACATCTGGTGTTGCATTAAGTTTTCTGTGATACCGCTGGTGCTAACACCACCTATAGTAGTGCTGTTTACAGCAGATCCACTAGGAACAGACATTCCGTAGGAGTTTCCTGGAGTGCCGGAGTGACTTGGGGTCATTTCGAAGCTTTTAACGCAGTGTCAAGTAACATTTGAATGAGGAAACGCCTGGAAATTTTCTGTACCCATATTTAATTTGGAATTATATAAGCAGGATTTATCTAAATTTCGCCAATCTGGGCACAGTTTTTGTGGAGTTTGATGCAATATACTTCAATTTCCAGGGATATACCACTGTTGGAATTGTTTTCCATCCCAGATGAACTTGAGCCAGAAAATGTCGGCAACTCCGTGTTGGAGGAGATCCCACAGTTAGATATGTTATAAAAACTATGGACGGAATGGCCTGGCAAGTGTGTATTTGCTGGGAAAGAAATAGCCGGCAAATGCATAAATTCTCGATCAAGTATATGTCCCGATCTGTCCCATATCCTGGCATATCCGGCCAAAAGATATTTGGCCCGAAACACAGTGATTCAGAACTGCTCAGACCCACAGTCAGATCACATGACCAAAGGCTTTACAATTAAAGAAAAATGTAGTGGAGACAACGGGAATCGAACCCAGAGCCTTGCCAGAGGTCATGTGATATAACTACAGACAGTTTTCCAACTGCATCATAGAGACTTTAATAGTTGGCAGCCATAGCTGCTAATATCATTAATGATATGTAGGCAGTTGCCTAAAATTCTGATAAATGTAAGGGGGCAGTTGCTTACCTTCCTTTTTGGGAAGGTCTTTGTGACGGTGAGTAGACGAGGGTGAGCGTGAGTGGACGAGGGTGAGAAGGGCCAGGGAGCGAGCAAGTGGCCACGGCGATGACCACGAAGATGACAGCGGCTATGATGACGAGGGCACCAGTGATGTCTGAGATGGCAACTGCGACGACTGAGAGGACCAGCACCAGGACCAGCACACCATAGATAGCAAACACCACGATGACGTGCACGAGCAGGTACGCGGTGAGGTGGGGGTGTGCACAGAGGCAAGGGTAGGTGCGCGAGGACGATGGAGGGTGCGTCTGTACGACACAAGGTAAGGGAGGAGCAATGGGACATATCCCATTGCTCCTCTTTTTTCTTTTTCTTCTTTTTTCAGTCACTTTCTTTTCTTATATCTTTCTTATGATTTTTTTTTGTTTTTATTATTATTTCTATCTGTATATAGTCTCTACTTATATAAATTGATAATATATTTAAAAAAATTTACAAATTCAACCAATGTGCCTAAAATGGCAATAAATTCCAAAAAGGGACGCGCTTGGTCCAATGTAGTCAACCGAGCATAAGTTCAACATATTATCTAATCTAATCAGAGCAGAAAATCTTTTCCGAGTATGCGGAGAGCGCGCTGTATCAAAAATAGCTGGGTGCTCGCTCTAAAATTAGATTTATTAGTAAAATCAACATTATCCGACTACATCTCAAGCCATCCATCCCTCCCCTCCTCCCAATAGGCGCACATAGTGTTTCATAAATCATTATTAATACATTTAAATTTATTGACAAAGTTTCGTGCCCCCAAACGTCCCTGAACCCATCGAAATATCCATACCGACGCCCAAGGAGGCCATTTTGTGCATTCGGCGGCATGTTTGGTCGTGTTTACCAGCGCCCGCCCTCCCTACAAGCCCCCTGCCCCTTCTCCCACCCTCCTAAGCGGCTCCTTGGCTTCTGAAACACCTATGCCCGCCTCCCCAAGCCATTTCCCACCCATATATGCCTGCCCCGGCACCTAAAAACATCAAAAAAAGAGACTTTCCCAAAAAGGAAGGTAGGCAACTGCCTCCCTACATTTATCAGGTTTTTAGGCAACTGCCTATATATCATATATGACAGTAGCATATACAGGTGCCTGGGGGGAATTCTATTGCCAGGCCACAGTGTCACAGTATCAAATGGCCGCCTTTTGTTGGGTTGTAAGTGCCTAGGGCGGTGATTGCGCACCATCCAAATGAAATATTATTGAAGTCGTAGTGTTTGAGGCATATGACTTGGGGACCCATGTTGTAGGTAGTACCAGGAAGGATGCTTGTCTTGAAGTCCCGGGTTAAATCCCCGTCGTGCTCGTAAAGACTGGAAAGGGTGCTGGTGTAATGGTCATGAAGATCAGAAGCCCAGGTGGCCATGATGCCTGGGATAGGTAGGTATTAGCATAGATATGGGGTATAAACAAATGAGACGAAATTGGTGCTACTTACTTGAAGCAAAGCCGGCCAATCTCTTGAAAGGTTCCATGTCATTAAGTTCATTTATTATGGCTTGGTTGCGACTTGAGTTTTTTAGGTTCATGGGCCTCATCTGGCTGCCGCCGTGCGACACCCCACAGCAGACCTTCATCCAGCGCCCTCGTCAATTTTTTGTCGTTCTTTCGGAGGAGAATGGCAGCAATCGTGTCTCTCTTCGAGGGCGGAGGCGGCAGATCGGTGAATATCCCCCCCGTTTGGGTCAGAGGGACAACCGGCACACACACCAAACACGGTTCCCTCGGTGTCAAGAAGTGGAACGACGGTCCTGTAACGGGTCAAGAAAGATACAGCGAGGGAACATCAATGAGCAGACGTACCTTTTATCCCATTTCAGCAGCTTCATCTTGAATTCAGAATTTTCCCTAACAACTTCTTCCAATGTGTATTGAACGGAGGACTTGTGCTTATCGTTGAGCCCTGTGTAACCAGTGGAGATGGCTTTCTTCTCATCCAGTTCAAAAATGAGTTGTGCTGGCTTTGAGTTCTCGAGGTGTTTCTGCGTGTTTGCCTTCTTAACGGTGTTGGTGGTCCGCACGTCCTCCCACTGCAATTGCCGTTTCTTGTTTCGGTTATTGTGAGATTGTTTTTGTTTCTTAGCTCTGCGTGAGTCTGGTTCGCTGGGGAGTGGTTCAGGAAACACATTGTCAGCATTGGATCCTGTTTCTTGTTAAAAACAGGACAACAGAAGGTTGTTGAGAAGGAAGAAATACACTCATTCCCAAAAAGCCCTACAATCATATCGACACTAACACTTCTAAAAACAATAAAACCTAAGTGACATATGCAAGAAAAACATGATACACATGACAAATTAAAACACGACATATGTGTCAGTCTAGCATGACATATTTGTCAGCCTAAAAGAAAAACACATGGTTACAAGTCTAGAAACATTATGATTATGACATATGCAACAAACTAACACAACATATGTGTCAGCCTAGCATGACATATTTGTCAGCCTAGTAGAAAACATATAGTTACAAGCCCAAAAACATTATGATCATGACATATGCAACAAACTAACAAAAACATATGAGTTGGACTAGCATGACATATCTGCCAGTCTAACACTAAGCACATGGTTACCAACCTAAAACCATTATGATTAACACCTGTCACTATGAAACATGAACAAGGAAGTAGGATAGAAAATAGTATAAATATGTAGTAGATAACAGACAAGAATAATCATCCTACCTTTTCCCCCACAACTTTACTGATTTAAACCTCTTACTAAGAAAGCTTTTAATTACAAAAGTTTTACTACATACTTCAAGGATCACTTACTTTTATTAAAAAGTTGAGGTAACTCAGAAGTGGCAAGCATCGATAAGCCTTGTCATCCAGATTCTGCTTTGCCAAGAAAATATATCTTTCTTTTCTCCCACGGTATTTCAGAAGTGATAAGCATCCTTATCATCCAGATTCTGACTTACAAATAAGATATATTCCTGTCTCCCACGATATACTAGCTACGAATTCAGTATTTCAGAAGTGTTAAGCATCAATAAGTCTTAGCATCCAGATTCTGATCTACACGGTCTACTCATTCGGTATTTCAGAAGTGTTAAGCATCGATAAGTCTTAGCATCCAGATTCTGATCTACACGGTCTACTCATTCGGTATTTCAGAAGTGTTAAGCATCGATAAGTCTTAGCATCCAGATTCTGATTTACACGGTCTACAAATTTGGTATCTCAGAAGTGTTAAGCATCGATAAGTCTTAACATCCAGATTCTGATTTATACGGTCTACGAATAAGATACGCTCTACAATTTACAGTATTTCAGAAGTGATAAGCATCGGTAAGCCTTATCATCCAGATTCTGATCTACAAGGATACTTCAAGTATCAACAGATAAGGCACGAAGGTCAAAAGTGATAAGATAAGATAATCTTTATCATCCATATTTTGATCTATCTTCTTTTTTGTTTCTCTAATCATCTTTGTGCTTTACTCACACTTATATTTTGATTACAGCTTTACTACTTCACATTTCAACACATACTAAATTTTACCTTTGAACCAATTGGTATATCCCGAACATAACAGTTCCGGTAAACCCAAGTGAAAACCTTTTTCACGTTGACAGCGTCTGGTACCGGTCGTTTATTGGGATTTGGTGATTTGGAAGAGCAAGGTTCACATAGTGCTGGCAGATTCATGTATGAGTTGTTCATAGTTACACATTTAAGGTGATGCGTCCACACCAGTAGTTGCCCAATTGCCTAAATTCATGTATCAGGGTGACTGAAGGTGACTAGAGGGCCGTAGTCATGTGAAAAGCATGTGATATACATGTGATATACATGTGATATGCATGTGATCTGGGTACAGCCACCAAAACTATTCTTATTGAAGTGTTCTAAAAATAAATTAGAGCTAAAAAATAGATTTGTTTGGTCTAGCAAAATATCCAAAGCATTCTAAAAATATATCTGACCTAAAAATAGATATATTCTAAAAATAGATTACATTATATTTGGCAAATTTGTATAATGTTCTAAAAATAAATCTGTTTTAAAAATAGATTCGATCATATTTGGCAAATTGGTGAGGGTCCTAAAATAAACTATATTTAAATATATATTTATCTTATCTTATCTTATCTTATCTTATCTTATCTTAGTCCTATTTATTTCACTGTTATCTATATATCTAGCTAATATCTATGAAAGCGACTTTGTCTCAAAATCTCAAAGTGCAAAGTTCTCTTGCCTTATTGGGTTGTCTGGATGTGATGTCACTCAAAGGCCTTGTTTGTTTTGCATCCTGCATGCCCCTGCCTGCTTAGATCATTATTTATAGTTTGTTTGCATTTGAGGCCATATAAACATATGAGTGAAGCCCAAACATGTAAATAGAGGCAAAAAAAAAGTCATGTGCATGGACTTTGATCCCATCAATCACAAACACATGACTATCAGGTGATAAGTCACAAATGGTCACAATAGGCCGGCCAGACGTCCTGATACATGATTTTGGGCAATTGGGTAACTACTGGTGTGGATGCATCACCTTAATTAAGCAACTATGGGGAGTTGATATAGAAATTTGACAGCACAGGCTGCAAGGTTGGGGAGTGGCTTGAACGTTGAAACTTCCGTCAAGAGCTAGACATGGAGGGCTATAAATTAGTCAAAGTAGTAGTAAAATTTTGAATAGCGACTCAGACGTACCTGGTAAAAGAGAGATTTCCGCCCCAACCTCTCCCTCACATTCATCCGCGCTGGTCAAAGGTGAAAGACTGAAAAGGGCATCAAATTCTTCTTGTTCACAATTTGCGGCAGCATGCATGAGCAATGCAAAGTTGAATCCTGGGTAGTTTACGACGACAGGTGTGTCTTCTTTCATATCTGAGTCTCTAGTTTTCCTAAATCATACGTCAGTTCTAAAAGGCAAGCAAAATGAGGTGGAACGGTGCGTTGTATGCAGTGTATCCCCGTGCGTGAGGATTCCTAACATTGTGTACCATCCATGTGGATAAAAAGGAGGAAAGATGATGAAGGGACTCACCTCAAAAGGTGGGTTTGAAGGAGGTCTTTACTCTGAGCCACATTTACCAAGCGGTACTGGTCAGACTTTTGACTTGTCTGAGCAGTTCTGAGCGGAAATTTAGGATTTCCCTCTCAGCCATTTGGCTGAGAAAGACACCCCAAATGTCCAAGCATTTCCGATCAGAATCACTCAGACAGATCAAAACTGGTCAGACAGCTCAGCTTTCCGAGCTCCAATCCCTATCTGACAACTGAGTGAAACCATTCAGAACTGCTCAGACTCACAGTCAGATCACATGACCAAAGGCTTTACAATTAAAGAAAAATGTGGTAGAGACAACGGGAATCGAACCCAGAGCCTTGCCAGAGGTCATGTGATATAACTACGGACAGTTTTCCAACTGCACCATAGAGACTTTGATAGTTGGTCATCTTAAAGTAGCTATATTGGCGTGAACGACGAGGACGGCATGAACGACGGCAGTGATGCAAACGACGAGGACAACAGACACCAGCGACGACGCCGACGACGAGACGACATGCACGTCAGCAACGATGATGCCAACGCCCATGACTGCGCCAACGACGACAGGGCAACGACAACGGCGCCATGCCAATGATGACGTGACGGTCAGCAGCGGCGATACAATACGACACGACACGACGGCAACATGCCAACAACCGACGGACGAGCGTGGCGACACCGACGAACACGAGGGGTCGGGGTTGGGGCAAGGGCATGACATGGCAAGGCAAGGAAGGTGTATAGGACGCCGAAGGTGATAGAAAGCGGGGAACAGATACTACCAGGTAAGTACCCCATCCACACAGTCTCCTCGCTCACCGCCGCTGTCCACAGGCTGGCTGCTAGCCATGGTGCTCTGCAGCCTCTGTCTGGACCCCCACTGGCCCCCTTTCCCCACCTCCCCTGCTCCCTTTCCTGTCCTCCCCCATCCATCTCCTTCCTCCCTCTTCCCCACCCCCTTCCCTTCTCTCTTCCTTATCCTCCTTCCCTCTCCTCTTCTCTATTTCTCCCCTTCCCCTTCTTCCCCTATTTTCTCTCCAATTATATAGGTATATAAGATTATGTATATTATACATTTAATAAATTAAATTTCGCTTTTTTTATATGTTTTTTTATGTGAATTTCATGTTTTGGGTGAATGTTACGTTTTAAAAAACATAAGTGACCTTGCATAAAATATGCAAATGGCAATTTTTCACTAAGTCTGACTGGATTCTGGATGGAGTCCACCAGACTCCAGTGGAATCCAGCACAAAAAGCATGCTAATCCACTGGACTCCACCAGGATGTGTGTTTTAGCTGATAATCAACCAAAAGTATGGTCAGAAACACTTGGTAATGATCAGAAAAACTCGGTAATGGTCAGTTCTGCTCAGACTCAGTCAGACCCACTTGTTTCTAGTCAGATCCAGTTGGTAGTCGTGGGGCAGAGTAAAGTACTGGGCCTAAACATAGACTTACCGGGTAAAACAGAAAGGCCGTCAGCACAAATACACATACCTAATGAAATGGTAGGATAGGGATCAGAATGATGAATTATGCAGGGTCAGTTGCTGCTTCAGAAAAGGTAGGCAGCAGCGCAAGGGGGGACTTACATAGCTGAGAGGCTGAATTAGGCATTGGAAGGGTGGGTGAAGCATTGGAAAGGTGGACTTGCCATTAGCGATGGGACATGCATCAGTTGTGACCCCGCCAGATGAGGTGCTAGATAGAGGGAGGGATACGTATTGGGAGATTCAGAAAGGAAGGGTAAACTGTGCCTACTCTCTTGGCTACCCAGGAGTTGTGCACCTCTCATAGGAGACTGTACAGGTGTCGTCGAGGTAATGGGCGACTTCAACTACACGTCAGAAGATAGGAAAGTGTCAGGGCAACACTAAGATCGGTGTGACAAGGCCACCAACAAAGACAAAGCAAGAGGGAGAGAAAGAGAGAGAGAGAGAGAGAGAGAGAGAGAGAGAGAGAGAGAGAGATGAAGAGAGAAAGATACTCAATGGTTCTAAGAGATCACACCAATGATAGTGGATATCCTAAGAGATTGAAGCTGGGGCTACAGCTACATACATGTCCAGCTATTCTAGAATATTCCTACATGACATCATAGAAAGGAATGATGAGTAAAGCAATGACATCATAAAGAAAGTAAAAGAATAATGTGGAATGATGTGGAATGGATGAGGCTATGCTCATGGGAAATTAAAGTGATAAGTATCTAATCAAATGATAATCAAATGATAATCAAGAGATAATAAAGAGATAATCAAAGATATGAAGCAGATAAGATATCTACACATCTACAAAAGGGAAAAATGCGAAATAAATGTAGAAAAATAAGGAAAAATAGGGGAAACCCTGACATCACCCCCTCTCTAAGGCACATTTCCCACAATGTGCACATGTATGACTGAGTTTGGAGGGTTTCAGAGGAGGTGGAGGTTCAGTAAAATTAATTAGAAGAGAAAATGAGAGTCTATCAAAAGTTAAGGCAGAAATTTTTCTGGGAGCAGCTGGGTGTTTTGCATGGAATTCCTTGATTGATTTAGCTGCTCTTTTCAGATTTTCAGCAGGTTCCCAAGTACTTTCTTCATTTGGGTAGTTTTTCCATTTCACCAAATACTGCAGCTTATTTCTGAATAATCTGCTGTCCTTGATGTACTCAACTTCCCATTCAGGGTTTTCTCCTTTGATAACTGGTGGAGGTCTGGACGGGGGCTTCCTACCAACTGGATCAGGATGATGGGGCATGAGCTTGACCACATTGAATACAGGATGGATCTTCATAGTAGAAGGCAATTTCAATTCATAGGCATTTGGACCAACAACTTTGGTAATCTTGTATGGTCCATATCTTTTGTCCTCCAATTTCTTGGAAGGCCTATCAGTCTTCAAGTCCTTGCCATCTAGCCAAACCATGTCTCCAACCTTATACTCAGTAGGTGCACCTCTGTGTCTATCATAAAATTTGGCCATATCATCAGCAGCCTTTTTGAGTGCAGACTCTGCTTCTTTTCTGGCCTCTTCCATGTTTTTCACAAAGGTATCTACAGTGTCCATCTTGCTGTCTCTAAGAGGTTCTGTGCCCATCCTGGGATGTCTACCATTATTGAGCATGAAAGGTGTTTGCCTAGTAGATGCTTGAACTCTGTTGTTGTAGGAGAATTCAGCTAAGGACAACCATTCTACCCAGTCTTGTCTGTGGTTTATGAAAAGCCTGAGGTATTGTTCTACTTCTTGATTTACCCTCTCAGTTTGACCATCTGTCTGAGGGTGATAAGCTGTAGATGAAGCAGTCTGAATACCTAATAAGGAGTTGAGCTCTTTCATGAACTTGGAGACAAACTGAGGACCTCTATCACAGATTATTTTGATAGGTAGACCATGCAGTTTCCAGACATAGTCCCTGTAGAGCTTAGCAGTACCTTCAGATGTGACCTCATCTGTGGTAGGTATGATGTGGATCATCTTGCTAAGCCTATCTACAACTATCATGATGGCATTGTACCCTTGACACTCAGGTAATCCAGTGATAAAGTCCACAGTAATGGTTTGCCAGACATCAGAAGGAATTTCAGTAGGGGTCAGGAAGCCAACAGGCTTAGCTGGGAATGTCTTTGTCCTGTTACATCTATCACAGCTTCTAGTGTAGGCTGCAATGTAGTGAGACATTCCTGGCCACCAATAATTTCTAGAGACAAGCTCTATTGTCTTCCATTTTCCTGGATGTCCAGCAATATAGGCATCATGATGTAGTTCCACAATTTTCCTTCTAAGATCTTTGTCCTTAGGAACATACACCTTCCCTCTATAGAGAATAAGTCCTTGCTCTTCTGCCCATTCCTGTCCTTCTATCTTCTTGGTTGAGGATCCCTTCAATTCTTGTAATGCCTTTACAACCTTTTCATCCATGTCCTTTGCCTCTCTGATTTTCTTTAGAAGATCAGTCTCAGGACCAGACAAAATGGTGTGCCCCTGTTTGAGAGCTTGGATTTTGAAGTAGGAAGGTTTGAGGAGAACTACATTTTCATTATCATTCTCCCCCTTCTTATGATCTGATCTTCTTGACAGAGCATCTGGCTTTAAGGATTTTTTACCAGGTCTATGATGAAGAGAAAAGTCAAATCTGGACAAAAACAGAGACCATCTGGCCTGCCTCCTGCTTAACTTCTGGGCAGTCATAAAGTACTCTAGATTTTTGTGGTCTGTCCAAATCTCAAAGGTATGTTGAGTCCCTTCAAGATAATGTCTCCATTCATCTAGTGCTCTGATAATTGCCAGCATTTCCTTGTCATGGATCTCATAGTTCCTTTCTACTTCAGAGAGAGACTTAGACATAAAGGCTACAGGATGCCACTTCCCATCTGATCCTTCCTGAGATAAGACAGCCCCAGTAGCATAATCTGAGCTATCTGCTTCAACTTTATATGGCTTATTATCATCAGGGAAAACCAAAACAGGGGAGGATGTGACCTTAAGCTTTAACTGATCAAAGGCTTCCTGATGTCTAAGTCCCCATCTCCAGACTGTTCCCTTCTTTGTCAATTCATGAAGTGGCTTGGCAATGTCTGCAAAATCCTCTATGAACCTTCTGTAGAAGTTGACAAATCCCAAGAATGATTGAACATCCTTGACATTTTCAGGTTCAGGCCATTTGGAAACTCCCTCTACTTTGACAGGATCCATTTCAATCTTGCCTTGTGAAACGATAAGTCCAAGATATTCAATCTTTTCCTTTTCAAATTCACATTTTTCCGCTTTAAGGTAGAGTTTGTTATCTTCCAGGATTTGCAAGACCTTCTTGACTACCTCCCTATGATGCTCAAGAGTTTCAGTGAAGACCAATATGTCATCCATGTACACAATGACCACATTGCCATCAATAAGCTCTATGAAGATGTCATTCATCATAGTTTGAAAGGTGGCAGGACTATTGGTTAAGCCAAAGAACATGACCAATGGTTCAAACAGCCCTCTATTAGTTCTAAAGGCTGCCTTCCATTCATCTCCTTCCTTAACTCTGACATTGTTAAATCCCCATCTGACATCCAGCTTGGTGAAGTATTTAGCTTTACTGAGTTTGGTGATGATGTCAGAGATAAGAGGCAAAGGGTAGGAGTTTTTGATGGTCATTTCATTGAGCTTCCTATAGTCCTGAACTAGTCTAAGAGAGCCATCCTTCTTTTTGACAAAGAAAACAGGGGATGCCATAGGTGACTTAGAAGGTCTGATTCTGCCAGATTTCAGATTTTCCTCTAGAAAGGCATCAAGCTCTTTCTGCTCCTTGGGTGAAAGAGGATATATCTTTGATCTATATGGCTCATAACTAGGCTTCAGCTCAATAGCATGATCCCAAGGCTTTCTATCTGGTAGCCTGTCAAAAGATTCCTTTGAGAATACCCCTTTGAATTGATGATAGTGCTTGGGGACAGCTTCTTCAAAGGATTTCTTTGGGGAATCAGCCTTCTGGTGAGATTCTTCTGCCAGCTTTTGGGACACAGTGGAAGTAGCATTAATAGACTGCCATTGAGGATGTAGACAAGAAATAAAAATCCTATCCTCAGGCTCAATCTCAGAGTCAGAGTCAGGTGACTGATCTACAAGATCTACACCTTCATCATCAAACTGAGGAAGCTGTCTTCTTTGCACTGCAGCTATTCTCTGCCTCTTCCTCCTGGCTCTAACAACTTCCATATGACAATCAGGTGGACATCTGAGGAATTGGACATCCCCTTTCTGCCAGTCAACATTAGGATTGTGTAGATAAAGCCAGGTGTGTCCAATAATAGCAGTTTTATCTCCTAAGTCACATATAGCAAAGGTGGCCTTTTCTGTATGGTTTTTGTAGATCATAATCAAGTCAACTTCTTCATGAATAGAGCCACTCTTGTTGAGGGTTCCATCTACATTGTAGACAGGAATGGCTCTAGGAAGTTTTCTTGTATTTAGATTATGATATTTCACAAAACCAGTATCCAGAAAAAGACCAGTAGCGCCAGAGTCAAGCAAAGCATTCACAGAAAGCCTTTTTCCTGTATCCATTGTCTTTAGTGTAACTGACAGATGGGTAGAGGTCTTAGGCTTGTGGTTCAGAATGTAGATCCTTTCAGGGGGGGAGGAAGAGGGTGAATCAGAAGGCATGATTTCTGTATCAGAATTTGAAGAGGAGAGGTTGGCTTTATTACTTTCATCTTCTAATACATTAAATTTATTCCATTGGGACATGTCCTTCACCAATGGAGCCTTTAAAAACCCTTTTCTGATTCATTCTTGTTTCCTTGTTCTTCCTTGATCAGTTTTCCATAAAAGTCCTTCAGCTCCTCATGGTTCATGGCATTGATGTTCACTGTAGATCTACAGTGCTCTGCCTTGTGACCAGGTTTTCTGCATTTAAAGCAGATAAGGGGCCTAACTGACTTCCATCCTGAATCTACTTCCATGGGGACCACATCTGGTTGCTTTGCCTGAGCAACAAAACCTCTCTGACTGCTTGTAAAAGGAGAAGGACTGGGGGCTGCTGGCTTAGGCTGAGGTTTAGGAGCCTTTGAGAAGGGGAAAGAGGTGGTAGATGTAGACTTATTAAAGGCTTCCATCTGTCTCCACTGCCTGTCCAGCTTGGTAGCCCAGGAGATCCAGCCATTCAGAGTCTTGGGCATATCAGGGACATTGTAGACCTTTTCCCTGAGTGATCTGTTTAACCCAGTTTGAAACTTCTCAACCAAAGCAGCATCATTGTACCCAGTATCAGAGACCAATTCCCTAAAGCTAGCCACATATTCATCAGCTGTTTGACTTCCCTGCTTCAGAAGATTCATTTTGTGTCTGGCTGTGCTAGCAGGGTCTGGATCTCCAAATACTTCCCTGAATTCATAGATAAAGTCATCCCAAAGGCCTTCCTTGGAATAGTCTCCATCTAGAATTTTAGTTTTGTCCAATGCCCATTTCCCAGCAGTACCTTCCTTCATATAGGATAGGGCACAAACAACCTTTTGAAGGTCATCTGTAATCCCCTTCCCATAGAAATATAATTTGAGTTGACTGAGGAAGGTTTCTGCTTTTGACATAGAACCATCATATGGCTCAGGGGGGGAAACCTTGATTCCAGACTGTGAACCAAAGGTAAAAGGACCATGACTAGCAGGGGGAGGATGGACTTCTCTAGCAGCAGAGGAGAATGGTGATTGAGTGATTGGAGGTGTGACTGACTGTTGCTGCTGCTGCCTTAAGAGAGTCACCTCCTGGGTAAGGAGAGAGATTTGTTGAAGGAGCTCCTCCACAGAGGGAAGAGTAGTGGTAGTGGTAGTGGTAGTGTCCATCTTGGTGCAGATAAAGTAGAGGCTCTCTGGTGTGTGTGTGGGAGAAGCTATCTACAAAAAGTGCCCTTGAGACTATACTAAGTAACTAAAAGAAAATGCTATGTAATGGATACCCAGTTGTCACCCCAAACACAGTGGGTCTAAACCTAGGATCACAGGGTTGACTACCTGGTATTTTCCTAGACCACCAAAGACAGAGACAGTTGGCCTGAATCTGCCCCAACAGTTGGTATCCCTATCTACAAGTTCACACACAACACACAACAGAGAGTGAGAAACCCAGTAGAAAGAGAGGTGTCTTGAGGAAATGTTGAAATTGGGGAGGGAGAAATGATATAGAAGATTGGGAGGATATTGGAGGTTGAAGAGTTGATGATGATGAAGAAAATGATATATGGGGTGAGAGGATGTGAGGGTAAATGGTGGAAAGAGAGATGAATAGATTGGTGTAAATAAATGTAGGTTGGTGTAGGTAAAGGTGAGATGATGGATAGTGATTGGTAGAGTTGTCTGAGATAGCTTCAATCTTCTGTCAGGGCAACACTATAATCAGTGTGACAAGGCCACCAACAAAGACAAAGCAAGAGAGAAGAGAGAGAGAGGAAGAGATAGAGATAGAGAGACACTCAATGATTCTAAGAGATCACACCAATGATAGTGGATATCCTAAGAGATTGAAGCTGGGGCTACAGCTACATACATGTCCAGTATATATACCCTACAGCTATTCTAGAATATTCCTACATGACATCATAGAAAGGAATGATGAGTAAAGCAATGACATCATAAAGAAAGTAAAAGAATAATGTGGAATGATGTGGAATGGATGAGGCTATGCTCATGGGAAATTAAAGTGATAAGTATCTAATCAAATGATAATCAAATGATAATCAAGAGATAATAAAGAGATAATCAAAGATATGAAGCAGATAAGATATCTACACATCTACAAAAGGGAAAAATGCGAAATAAATGTAGAAAAATAAGGAAAAATAGGGGAAACCCTGACACAGCACACCCTTGATGATCTGACACATTCAGCCCAGCTCAGTAACGAGCTCAGCATTGTGAGAGATGTAAGAGCTTAGAGAAATTCATGAGAACTTGTGGATAAAAGCAAGAAGAATAAGAACACACCTTGCTGTGCAACCAGCCTTGTGTACACTGATCTCATGTCTGGCTATGTACTCCTCAATGAGTAACTGGGGTCTCTGTGTGATATGGGATCCAACGATGAAGAACATGGCAGACAAATTCTTCTCCTTGCAGAAGTCGAGGATGTATCTGGGGGAAAAGATAAATATTAGAATAAATAAATGCCTTGCACAGCTTTTTTGTTGTCATTGCACATCTCAAAATAATTAAATCTTCCTGGGCCATATAGAGTAAAGAAAGAAAAAAGATTGATTTAGAATAATCAACTTTGGTACATGAATGACTTACTATATGCCAAAGGACTGTCATCGAAGCTATTTCGAAAGAGAGGGTTTGGTGAGAAAGAGTACTAGTGTATACATTTGTGTACATACCTGATACCCCAAGTAAACATAATCAAACCAATCAGACATATTCTAGGGCTTTGTAGGTAGCTGACTCACCACTGGTAGGAGGAATCTTGTCAACCGGAGGGTATGTGTTTGAACCTGCAATGCCTAGATAAAAGGAATGAATTTCAGTGTATTTGCAAGAAAGAAAAACACATATATGCACTGGCTGTTGGAAGAGGTAGTGCCTTGGAAATAGTGATGTGCCAGCTTTGGCTCAAGCCAAAAAGCCAGGCCAGGTCAAGCCCCAAATGGGCCAAGCCAAGCCTGGCCAAAACTTTGGCTTATTGGGGCTTTTGGCCTGGCTTTGAATTTTTAAAGCCCCAGGCCCTTGGCCAGGCCAAGGGCTTTGCGGTATTAACTTTTCTCAGTAAACTGTACATTAGTGCATGTTGGGTGTGACTGTTTATTAACATGGATAGCTTCTAACTTGTAAGTAACTTATATTATTTCTTTGTTCTCATTTCAAAGGTATGTTTAATGTATGAAACTTGGACCAAAGAATTCCCACACATCTAATGGCCATGCTAATGTGGTAAAAATGTGTGACCCTTCATTTATTTCTTGACAATTAACATTTTAAACATGAATATAGATAGTAACAGTAACAAGTACCATTAAATTTTCACTCTTAATTGTTACTTTACAAGTTGTTTAAAAATAGCCCAAAGCCCCAGCTCAAGCCAAAGTCAAGCCCTATTTTTGGCTTTTGGCTTGGCTCAGAATTTTTTTGGGCCAAAGCCGGTGCAAGCCAAGCCAAAGCCAGGGCTTTTTGGCCAATCCCGGGCCGGCACATCACTACCCAGAAATGGCTGTGGGTTGTGCCCCGGGAGTGTATATGGTGGCAGCTAACATACCAGAGCGGAACACCAGTGCCATTCGCCGCTGGTGTCAAGGTCTCTATGGGTGCAGCAGCGGCAACAGCATCAGCAAAAGTGGCAGGACCCTGGCTTGCCATGCAAGGACCTTACAAGGCCGAAAAGGTCACAAGGTTCCCAATTATGGGTGAGACCGTGGATCTCAATAGGGAGACATCGAAATCGGGTATGTGACGTCAATTATGTGTAAAATTGACAATATTAGCTGACCTTGGAAAGGTCATCCAACCTTTGGACACCTTGAAACACCTTACATGGCCTTCCCAGAATACACTGCAGAACAATAAAAAATAAAAAATATTTGTCACCCTATTGCTCCTGTACCTGCTGTAGCCATACTATTTACGTCTTTTTATTTTTATTTTATTTTACTTACTTATTTTTTATTCTACTTATACAGACTTGTAAATTTTCTCCACCACTAGTAATTGAACCTACATCCTAGAGAGCAAGAAATAAAATACTCAATACAAAATTTCCACTAAGCTATGGCATCTTTCGTAGAATCCAAAGTCTTATGCATAATATCCCGCCCGGCTCGCTTAACAAAGACCTGTTGGGGCATGGAACGGCATCCGGAAATCCTCGGAAGTCACAGCTGACCATGATCGCTGTATGTACATATACAGCGAGGAATACATAATCTGTATTTTTTTGTTTGAATACAGTGATTATAGCCTGGAGTGAGTGATGTGGATGTGTGCTACAAGCGACTACAAATAAACATGTATATAAAATAAAATGTGGATCAATTTTGTTTTTACATCCCAATGATGTTCAAGGATTTGTGTACATGCAATGGTAAATGTCAAGATTTGAGCATGCTTAGAACGAATGGTAAAGAATTATATACCCCTTGAAATGTCCTCAAATAATTTAGTCATAAAGGTATTGTTGAAACAAACATTTGCTTTTATTGGATGTGTTGTACAGAATTTCCAGAGCTTACAATTTTGTTCCAAGGTTAGACCCACCTTCCAAGAATGCGCACATAATGTACCGGCCTTGCCGTGTGAGGGCAAGGCCGGCCCATTATCGTGGGAACACGGAAGGACGGCAGGGCTATCCGGGGACTTGTCACTTTTGCTGATGAGGAGCAGCACTTCTGCCAGAGGATGTGAAGGAGGCGACTGCAGCAGCTAAGTCGGCAAACACACAAGCTTCAAGCTCTTTCTCTTGTCCGTGACTTTCTCTGCAACCCCTGCCACCGAATTAGCTGATACGTCACACACAAAATCCCTTTTTTCCACCTGTATCGATCCTTTATTTGCAGCATCGTTTGTCATTTCGCGTCGTTCTGATTCTGCTCGTTCCCTTTCTCCGTACCTCCGCCTCCGTTCGCGTTTGAATTCAGGCGATACCTCACAACGGCTTCCTTGGAATAACAAAGAGAAGCAGCCAACATTGGCGAATAATAAAATGCCGAATTGTCTCGAGATGGTTGGCTGTGGGAAGCTGGTAAGTTTGTTATCTTCATTCGAAACCAATTTTCCCCTCACCCTCGCCCCCAGCGAGTACCAGGGGTCCAGTATACATGTTCGTATGTCGAAGGACCCAGGAGATGCAAAGAAACCTATCCAATGCGCTTTTCGCCTTGTTAGCGAGCAGCGACGGGAGGAAGAATTAGAAACGACGTACAAGCGAGGCCGGTGGTATTCAAAATCGTCTCGAAATAGTTGGCTTTGGGAGCAAGTTGGTAAGTTGGTATGATCTTGGTTCCAAAGCAATTCTAATTTCTCCACTCATCGAGTACCAGTATGCATGTCCAGGTATCGAAGAAGATGCGCGAAAACCTATGCGATTCAATATTCATGTTTCGTGTTGGACCTTGGTAGCGAGCCGACGGGAGGAATTACAGACCATGTTACGAGCGAGGCCGCTGACGGGTGTGAATTCGATATTTTTTCGAGAGGGTTGGCTTTGGGAGCAAGCCGGTACATGGTTTGCTTTGCTTTCTTTCTTTCTTTTCCTCGTCTTTTTTCTTTCTTTCTTTCTCTCCCTCCCTCCCTCTCTTATGTACGCACTCACGCACTCACGCACTCACGCAAACACCCGAAACAGACCAAACTACGTATGGACCCACCAAGGCGGCAAACAAGTGATGCTCCCCGCACCGGACCAAGGAGCGCCTTGTAAGCCTTGTAGCGCTCAGCTCAGAACCTGCCGCGCACACGATCACCTGATGCCAAGAGCCCGTGCCAAGCAGCAACGAATCGAATTTGATAATGATATGCATCCATGCCCCTTCCTTTCGAACTTCCTTCCTTGGGTCAGCCAAGGCCAAGCTTCCTCTCGTCCAACGGTCCAAAGTTGTAATCCAGACACATACCTCGTCGTCAAGGATGCCGGATAATCGATAGTCTGGACTCTGAAAGCGGGCTCAAAGCGGGCTTGGCTTAAGTTGAAGGGAGGGAGGTGTGCTCATGGCATGCCCACTTACACGCAGTGTTCGTCGAGTGAGTCCCAGGACCTATGTACGCGCAAGAGAACCAACTTGAGCTGGAACGATCATCGGACACAAGTACCAGGAACCAGGATGGCCTTGGTATCGGAGTCGAAGCAAATCCGGTATGTACCGCTGCGAACCGAAAGGGGTGTATCAGGGAGGCTTTATATCCCTTTCACATTCACATTCATATGTATCCCTACGTACATACGTATAAAATGAGCCGCTGTTTTCGTTGACGACGCGTGAATCCTTTCCTTTCTTCCTTCTTCCCGTCTTCCTCTTTCCTTTCCTTCCCTTCCTCCTTTTTCCTGTCTTCGTGCCCTTCTTTTTTCGTTGAGCAGTGTGAGTCCCCCTCCGGGTTTACAGGTGTTCGTGTGCGGCTGCTTATGAGATTCGTTCGTCGTATCGTATATACAGGCTCTTCCCTACCATCGTCAACTTGGGCTAGCACCATACCTCTTATCCATTCTCTCCACACCTCGTCGTTTTTCTCTCACCCCCGATTCGACCTTCTCACTCTCGTTGACGAGACTTTTATATCAAGAAAGAAAGAAAACTTGGATAACACACAAGACAAAACAAGATGCAATTCCTATCCCTATCAACACTCCTCCGAGTCGTTTCCCTCCCCCTCCTCGCGTCTTTCGTCAGCGCCGAGTCGTTCAGTGTGGTGGTAGGGAATAACAATGCGAATACTTTCGAGCCTTCTTCGTGCGTATCTCTTCTCTTTATCTATATATATCCTTTGCTTCCGAGCTCGTACCCCACTGATCGATGTCGATAATCTTCCATCGTGTCGTGTCGTGTCATGTCGTCTCCTGATCGAACTCGTCAAAAACCAATCAAATCAATAACTCAACATCATAAACGGAACCGAACTGACGTCGACCCCTATTTACAGACTCACAAATGTCAAAGCTGGAGATACGATCTCGTTCAAGTTGTACGTCGCCTTATCGCTTATCATTGATCGTATTTATAAACCCCCTGACCCAACTTCTTATATTCAGCGTGTCGAAGAACCACGTACGTCTTCTTCCTTCCCTCTTCCCATCCTCACCGTCGTCCTAACCCCTCTTTCCCTCCCTCCCTCGCTCGTTCCTCTTCCCGCCGCCCGTCCCCGTCCCTATCTTCCCCCCTCATCTTCACCCACACCATCCTAACCACTACACCACCCAACACAGACCCTAACCCAATCAACATTCGCCACCCCCTGCACGAAGAAGCCCGACGGTGTCGACTCGGGGTTCGTCCCCATCCCCGCCGGCACGACCGTCTTTCCAGAATGGACCATCGCGATCAACAACGTCTCCGCGCCTCTATGGTTCTACTGCGCCCAGGCCCAGCACTGTGCCGCGGGGGGCATGGTGTTTGCTATTAATCCGACGGGGGATAAGACGTTTGCTGCTTTTCAGGTGCGTTTGGGGTTTTGGTTTTGGTTTTGGTGGGCTTTTGAAGTATACTTACTTGTGTTTCTATTTCGTGGCACTACGTAGGCTCTAGCTACTGGCTCCACGACCGCCCCTACTGGTTCAACAACCGCTGCTACACCCGGCTCTACTACGACCTCCGCCGACGGCAGCACCACCAGCACCACAAACTCATCCACCAGCGCTGATGGCACTACCACAAACTCAACGACTAGCGCCGATGGCACGAGCGCAAACGCCGGGTCGGACTCCGGTGCGCTGTCTAGTGTCCATGTGTCGGTGGGAAGATTGAGCGGAGTCGTGCTGGGCTTGGTGGGGGTTTTGGCTGGGTTGGGGCTGTGAGATGAAGATGGAGAGGAGAGGAGAGGTTGAGGTTGAAGCGTTGAGTGTTGCAACGTTGGACATTGAGGTTGACTCGGACGTTGAGGCTTTGAGGCCTGAAGGTCTCGATTGATTGATTGTTCGTTCGTTCGTTCGTTTTATCTTCTCGTTTTGTTATTTTCCTTCTTCTCTTTTTCCTTCTACGTACCTTTTCCTTCTTCATCTTGATGTACATACACGCTCATACATACATACACACATATTGCATATGTTTGACCGGTTCTCACGCCACGGCTCACAAGCAACAAGGAGAGTTTCAAAATAGTTGCAAACACTGACAGTCCTAATCATAACCTCCACCGTCGACTACCGAAGCCGCTATGCCAACCTACACGCACCCCGTACAGAGCATCAAGTCGGAAAAGCTGGTTTCTGTTACATTCCCAGATGCCCAACCTCCTATCGATGAAAAAGTAGCGCAAACGCCGCCGGCTGAGTCACGCGCCTTCCGAATAAAATTGGAGCGTAAGTCGAGACTCCTCCCCAAGCCTTTTTCGATGATGCAACCTCCTGCTTATTGTTTGATAGATTCTACCTCTGACTTTGCCGGGGGTGTCAGCGACCCCGCCCTCTTTACCCAGTTCTTCGTGGACGCGATTTCAACACAGATTTCAACACAGTTGAAGGCTTGTGAAGAGAGGATAATGAAAAACTTCAATACTCTCCTGGCCGACATTAAGACTATCAGAGGGAACCTTACGTTTGTTGATGGGAGTCTTACAAGTATTGAGACGGGATTGGATGTATCCAAAGCCACGAGTATGAATTAGGAGATCCTTTAGCGCGATACTCACTCCTTGAAGTCGGAGCAGCCTTTCTAGCATTGGGTACGTACATTTATATATGTATCACCACCATCACCACCATCACCACCATCATCTTTTCACCGTACCGTCTTTCCTAGTGTTGACTCTATATTTTCCCACAAACCCAACAACCAGCAGCGCAAACGCCGGATCGGGCTCTGCTGGGCTCTCTAGTGTTAATGTTTTGGTGGGAAGACTAAGCGTCGTGCTGGGCTTGGTGCTGTCTTTGGCTGGGTCGGGTCTGTGAGAGGCTTAAGTTCCCGGGGTTGACTCGGACGTTGAGGGTCTCGATTGGTTGGTTGGTTGGTTGTGTTTCCCGTTTTTTCATCCCCCTCTTTTTCTTCTTCGTCATCTTGATGTACATGAATCAACCTACATATGTTTGATTTGGTTTGGTTTGACCCGACCATCCGTCCATCTGTTCTGTACATACCTATATACATCACCTGATTGAAATTGAACGACAGCAACGCTGCCAGCCTTGATCAACCGCACTGTAGTGCATCGCATATCACTACTCTCCCGGTACTTTTTTCGCTTCCTTTCCCTTCAGGCGCTTAATAAGTGCATTAGTTCAGATGAACCGACGCGAACAAAGTATTGTCTACCTCGCGCTGCGCTCGGACCAGGCCATTACTATTATAAGGCGAGTCAAGACTAAGAACACAGGTTGCAATTATTGCTCGGGGTTGAATAGCCAACTGGGGTACGGGTAGCGCGCCGCGATATAGACAACATTGAACAATCGGAAGAATTAAAGCGGAGTTTGAACTTATAGTTGTACATGTGTACAGTCCGAGACTTAGAACCCCCCTCATCGAGTACTGAAACCACCACGCCGACCTACCAGCGTGACATCGCAAGCTTGAAAACCAAGCTTATAACTGCCAATATTGACTATCCTGTGTTTTCTGACCTAAACCTCAACACATCTATCAGTGCCGGAGACGAGTTGGATGGCAAGCACTTGAAGGAGGCTGAGAGAGTGGCGAAGTCGCTTAGGCTTTACTCTTTGTATGTTAATACTCGCTCTGCTCGCTAAGTAGCTTGTTTAACTTTATGACCTTCGAAAATGTTTGTATTTCAGACGCCCATAACATAACTGGATCCCAATCTCCCTTCGATGAAAGAGTAGTACAACTAGCCGAGTCCCGCGCCTTTCGAATACAATTAGAACGTAAGTCAGTCAGTCAGTTAGCCTCGAGCTGTTCTCAACGATGCAACGGCCTCTGCTTTTTTATAATAGATTCCATTTCCGACTTTGGCGGTCTCAGCGCCGACCCCGCCCTCTTCACTGCTCAAGATTTTATGAACACGGTTACAATACAGTTAAAGTCTTTGGAACAGAGAATGTCAGATTCTTTGGAACGTACCAATACAACCTTCGGCGCCAAAATTGAGGATATACATACCAATATCAGGGCTATCGGAGGAAGGCTTACAGCTGTCGAGGAGAGGCTGACAACTATTGAAGGGAGGGTTGCAAGTATTGAGATGGGGTTGATTATATCCAGAGCCAAGAGTGCGAATCAGAAAATCCTTAAGCGAAATATTTACTCCGAGCTGGCGTATATCACCCCTTTCCAGAAATGGGTATGTACATTATCTCCTTTCACCATCTTCCCTAGCCGCCACTTTCAGACTCTTGTTGATACTTTTCTTTTTCTTTCTTTCTTCCAATTTAGATTCCCGGATCTGGTGGTGACTTAATCGAGATTCTCAAGCTTAGATCAACTCACAGCTATCATTACGAGGTGTAGCCGGCAGCTGCTATTGGCGCCACTCCTTCATATAATGGTTCTCTATTCTCAGAGTCCAGAGCGTCGCCTGTCGATATTTTGGGGATTATCGATTTCTACAACTACAGTTTCGGCATTTTGGCCACAGATTCCAATGATCTTCAGTGCCTCAAGATACATGCCATATTTAGCTCCTTCTGGAGTTTCCCTGTACCGTCTCCATTGGAATGATAGAATATCTTCCTTCGGACTTTATTGTCTCAGACTCAATGGTCTTGCTTTCTGTTTTTGCTTTCACGCAGCAAAATTCTTTTTCCAACTCTCCTGATGTTATCTCTGCTATCAGCTGTGGATATGTTGCTTTGATTGTTGTCGCTGTGTATAACAAATTTACAAGTTCAATTGATTTCTCATTACTGTCTCAGACTCACTAAAAATTTCTGCTGATGCACTGTCATTTTGTAGATAATGATTCAGGTATGAGGAGTCTGGCCAGGGACTTCCCCCGAACAAACAAAGCTAAAATTTGCGTACGCAAATTTGAATTTCTGACCGTTGGGCTTTTGCATCTGCCATTTCCTTGCAGATTCTCGTTATACTTACAAGCTTTCCTCAAAGATCCATTAGGAACCTTATACTCTACCCATATACATATCACAAAAAAAAGGGGAGTGTCTACGCCAGTTATACGTATTTTCGCAGCTCTGAGTTGGCTCTGATTCCTCTTTTGTTTGAATACCGGCGTGTGCTTTCCATCGCGTCCGTAACGCGTTGTGGCAGTGCAGTCTGGCCGACTGCCCGATCCGTAGTCTATGTAGATTAGATTACATAGATCCATTCCCTGTATTGTCCGCTACTAAGTATTCTAATCTACTCTCTGCTACCGCAAACCGATCTGCTACTGTGAAATATATATAATAGCTATTGCATAGCCTTATATGTCATCTCCCAATTCAGTCGGACTCAGACTCACTTTCACCGACGTTATGGGCGTCTGGAATGTTTTCGGCAATGTCCGTGCCTTATGCCAGTAAGATATACATAAAGAACGGAGCGGAGAAAAGCGACGAAGAAACCCTCATGAAGTCGAATGTCATGGTGTCACTGCTGACAACAAGCGAAAAGTTGCAACAAAAAAAACTAAAAAAACAAGACATACATCTCCTTTTGTTCCTACTCTCTCAGTAATTTTTTTTGCTTTGCCTCCCTTCAAGCGCTTGATAGGTACCTTTGTTCGGATGAACCGACGCAACTGTGGCCTTGTGTACTGTGTAGGGTGCCAAATTTTCAGAAAAATGACATTACATGATATGGCAACAATATTTCACAGAATAACAGATACCAAGACCTTTTTCAGTATTTATGCTGCTTAATCATTGAATGAGGGAGCCTGGAGGAGCGTCGAGGGACGTCCAATCATCAATGCGAGTCAGGACCGAGGACGAGAGGCAACACGTGGGACGGTTGCTATAGCCGGCATGTGCGGCATCCATTAAGTACCATATATAGGTTTGAACACCCTAAGAAGACCTGTTCCACTAGGCACAGTCCGAGTCTAAGTCTACTTGCAACCCCCATCGTCGAGTACTGAAACCACTATGCCAACCTACCAGCGTGATATCGCAAGCTTGCGAACAAAGCTTACTGCTGCTAATATTGACTGTCCTGTGTTTCCCGACCTAAATTTCAACTCATCTATCAGTGTCGGAGACGAGTTGAATGGCAAGCACTTGAAGGAGGCTGAGAGAGTGGCGAAGTCGCTTAGGATACACTTTGGTATGTTCATACTCGCCGCTCCTTGTAAGTAGTGTATCTAACGTTATGCCCTTCCATTCAGATGCCCATAACACGGTTGGATCCCAACCCCCCATCGATGAAAGAGTAGTGCAAATGGCCGAGTCCCGCGCCTTCCGAATAAGAATGGAACGTAAGTCCTTCTTCCCCAAGCATTTTTCTATGTTGAACGTCCTGCTTATTATATGATAGACTCCACCTCTGACTTCGGGAGTGTCAGCGACCCTGCCCTCTTCACCGCTCGGGATTTCATGAACGCGATGACAATCATGAACGCGATGACAACACAGTTGACCTCTTTTGAAGAAAGGATGATGACACACCTCAATACTATCAAGGCCAACATAACGACCATGGACCAGAGGGTTGAAAATCTTGAGGTGGGGTTGATTATACCCAGACCCAAGAGTGCGAATCAGAAGATCCTCGAGCGCAATATTAACGCCAACCCGGAGGATCCAATCCAGCCTTTTCAGAAATGGGTATGTACATTTTCCTGATCATTATCCCCTTTCAACGTCTTTCCTAGTCGCCATCTTCCAGGCTCTTGTTGATATATATATATTTCTTTTTTTCCGACTTAGATTCCCGGATCTGGTTGTGACCTAATTGGAAATTTCCATTGTGAGGCAAAGCTTACTTACTTTGTGAAGCCAGCAGCTGCCATTGGCGCCACTCCTCCATATGATGGTGCTCTATTCGCAGAGTCCAGAGCGTCACTTGCTGATATTTTTGAGATTATCGATTTTCACAACTATGGTTTCGGCATGCTGGGCACAGATTCCAATGATACCCTTTGCCAGAAGATACATACCATATTTACCTCCCGCCAGCATGTCCTCCCTCTACCGTCGCCTTTGGAATGACTGAAAATTTCTGCGGATATGCACTGTCATTGTGTAGATAATAATCGTGACAAAAGTTATTTCATCTTGAGAAAGATTATGATTGAACACTCCTAATGCATAGAAAAAGGTTGAACATGTCCAAAGCATTTGTGATATAAAAATAGAACGCGCGCGCGCCTAACGAGGAACCAACCAGACATTGTCAAACATTTTCTTCCATTTCAAAACAACGCCGGGCGTACGCAATTTACGATGCGCGACATAAAAAAGAATAACCAAGAAAAGGTGTAATTTCGACTCGGCGTGTTGGCAAGTATTTAAAATAAAGCATCTAAAAAAGCACCCAAGTCGTCATCACAATCCCGAATTTTGCTCCGAATCCAACATCCTCTTTTCAAGCCGAGCCTTCAGGGGCAGCAGCAGCCTCCTTATCCTTAATCTCCGCAGCCTGCTTGGGCGTAATATCCTTCTATAAAGAAAGACGTCACAAACCGGTCAGCGAATGTCTAAATGCAATGCAAAGGAAACAGGATCATCGATTTCGCTTCGATATCATCAAGGTGTCGAATGGTAAAAAGGTGAAGATAATTTGAGGCAAAAACGTGAGACGAACCTGTGCCGACTCCCTTCCGACGTCCTGAGACGTGATGCCCTCTTCGCCCTTCCTCTGATGGCTACCCTCCTTGGTAGTCTGTTCGCCTTCGGGGCTCTTTGCGACGGTCTCAGGTGAGGTGCCTTCACTGTCCTCGGAGGCTGCCGCTGGAGAAGCGTCGTCAGACTCGGCGTGTTGGCGGATTTCAGCAGATGTCTCTGGCTAAAGCAATGCAAAAATTCCATTAGATCCGGTTTTTACGATCACATAAAATGGTATTCACTGTCTGGTTATCGTTGGGAGAGTCGGTAGTCTGTGACACACAAAGAGGGCACCCACACCGTAAGTCCGCGTTCATACAAACCCAGCACACCGCCGTACAAATCGAAGAATTCAACGTACCTGAGCAAGCTGGATAGAAGATGAAACATCCGCCTCTGTGCCCTCGCTGTCCGTCATCGACTCCGCAGGGGCAGCAGCAGCTGGTTCGTGTGAATCATGGGCATCGGCGGCCTTGGTATGCAGACCAGGGAAATCATGCTTGTCATTGTGGGGAAGATGTTCCTTCTTCCTAGCTGAAGGAGATACGAGATAGAGGAACTAGGTTCACAACGGGAAAAAAATCCCAATCGAATTCCAGGTTTTGTGTGACGTAGCCATCCGTCAGCTTTCACGTTCAAACCAGGAGGGAAAACCACTCACAGCAGGTCCAAAGACTAAAGCAGACGCCACCTAAGCCATCCCAAGACATACAAAATCAGTTCTCCTCAAGACACCCAAGAACCAGCAACCGCCAGCGCGACATACCAACCAAGGGGTGTCTGACTTTGTTTTGCCGCCAGCGTGCGAGGCGGTGGACATGGCGCGCCTGACGGTGGAGGACGACGCGGTGGTCTGTGCTGTGCGGCGGGTGGCAGCCTGAAAGGCGGTACGAGCGAGGCGGGCGGCAGACATCGTTGTGTGGATGAGGGGAAATACGAGGATTCACTGTTGCGCCCCGCCCCGCCGTGGGCATACGGGTCAGACCGGATTTACTCGAATATGACGTCATAATCCATTTTTTGATCAATAGAGCGACTAAATTATCTTTTGATGTTTTCTTTCTGGTCATCGCAGAAGTGCAGGTCCTTCAGTCACTAGAGTCTCTATATCATCTCTTTCAATAATTATCATCGATATTGCAAGTTTGCAATATATTAGATACATAATCGACTACGAAAATGCATCATCGCACCACCAAGTTGATCATTCCAAAGTTCTCCCTGATGCTTTTTACCTCTAAAGATGCACCGCAGTTCCTCAGGTTTTAAACCTGTCTTCATGTCCATTACCACAATCGCCATCGTATTTACTCGATATGCGGCTGTGTTCCTAATATCTGAACATTGCACATCGCAGTCCTTGAGATATGTATCGCGATGTTTTTTTTTGCTCAGTAATATATTTGCTGGTACATGATTACATGGGATGATGAAATATAAATTAAAGGAGGTTGTGGATATTTGAGGTCGTGGCTCAGATGTCCACCACTAAAGACCCATTAAATATGAAGCTTTCCACAATCGGAAGCGATAGATGAAATTTTCTGTGCCAATTTAATTGATTGGCACTGAGTACAGACACCTCTATCTACGACGACGCATTCATCATCCAGCGTATTGGTCTATGAAAAGGTCGGGTAGTAGTGCACTCTAACACCACACGCATTTTCTGATTGGTTTTCTGATTGGCATAATATGCGCACTCTACACATTAGAAAGAATCACAAAATATCTTACGATACTACACTCGTTAGGTCAGCGGTGTCGGTGAAGCGCAGTCAAATCCTGTCAAATCACGAGTTCACATATACAGCATTCATCATTCATCCAAAATGCGGTCCGTGCGCGCAACTTCCCGATTTTGTTAATGGGTATGGGGTTTCCATGCAAGATTGCTCAATTCGCTCACGCGTCGACTATAGGGTGGGACATAAAAAGTAAATGTCACACTCCCGCAGCACAACATGAGCAAGAGGGTGCAGCCATCAGACTGAGACCCGCTGGAGCGGAGCTCAAGACTATGTCCCCGACATTCGATGAAATGTGGAAGACTTACTACTCAGACAAGCCAGACAAAGTCATTGTTCTCATTGGAGGAATTAGCATGCAATAATATCATACATTTTCACACATACCAGTATGGCGGTGGAAATGAGTTTAAAGGATACTACTATGACAGCAAACTAGCCATTGGGTGTGACGTAGTTGAGTCCGACGGTCCTACGCTCAGCGTTCAGCGTTCTTGGCTCAAATTTCATATTACCATAGACGTTAATTGCGTGGTTTACGCAAGTAGAGTGAAATGTTTAAAAGGGTGGTGATCGCAGGGAAAGAAGCCTGAAATTCGATTTTCAATATTTGCGGTCACCGGTCACTGCGCTCCTGTTTTCTGGCGGACGTGCAATTCTATAACTTTCGGAGGTCATTGACAAAACTTAGACTCTCTTGCCTCGAGGGGATATGACCTTTCTGGAAGCAAGAAACTTGCAAATGATGATATTAAAGAACTTGCGGGGTATATACATCAACTTAGCAGCGACGAAAAATAATCAACTTCGAGCATAATATAAATAAAAGCAATGAGAGTCCCCTGAACTAGCGCAAAGGTATGTAATTGTTCAGCAAAATATCAGAAGCCATGCGTCTAAGCAACCTGACTCACCACTGGCATTAGAAAGAGATCCGCCTCCTTGATGTTCTAGGGTCCTTGTGTTTCCTCAGGAACTCCGCCTAAGAAATAGGTCAGTTAGAACTAATGGAAAGGCCCGAGTGAAGCTACATACCACTTTATATCTCAGGCCCTCGATAAAATGACTTCTAAGCTCACCGTTCGTAGGATACCAGCATGACTTGGTTCCAGATTTGATGGCACGCATGATTATTTCCTTGCACCCAGACCCGTATTCATTCGCTATAACACTCCAATTCATCAGAAAAGGATCCGTGACAATCGGTTGATGGTATCTTGTTGATAAGATAATCAATAAGAAGCGGAGTAGTGCATATAAAGAGAAAAAACGTACTCGATGTCAAACTCTCTGACGATAGTGTTCATTACCCTTTCCTTCCTTAGCACATCGTCAAACTCCACGTTGATTATGGGGGTATGAGTCTGATGTGAGATATATGCCGATGACGACACCCACACATTAATCCTGTTCAAGACACGCTTGACTTCATCTCGAAACTCGAGTTGTAGGTCAAACTTGCTGGACATCGGCATTGCGATATGCTTAACTGCGTCAAAAACAACACGTTGTCGAATTGACTCTTCGAGGGCGAACCAGTATCTAGCGAGAGAGTTGTCTCTGGGGATAGACCCACGTGCTCTAGATATTCTGTCAAGTCAATCTCCATCAGCGCTCAGCCTCCAGAGTCCAGACACGTTATTCAAGTATAAGTCAATATAAATTACAGACCTAAGGTTGCGCATAATATCTTTCACAACAACAGGCCATAGAGTTTCCAGAAATACTCCCCAGCTTAAGACGTCTAGCCTGTATTGTAATGATGAGGTTGATAATTGAGAAGTGAACTGGGACTCGGAAGAGGAAAAGGACATGAGGAAAACAAGGATTAGAAGAACCGTGGAACCTTGACCCAGGGAGGAAATGCGACACGAGAGACCCGAACTACCAAATAAAAGAACCGTATTTGTAGTTCGCATCTATCGAATCCTCGAGGCAAATCAGACACTCTACGAAAGACATTCCCCGTGGTCCCATGCTCTTTAACTTACCGCAGTATTTCATAAATCATGATGTCAATGTCAGAACTCGAATACTGACTGTAGTTGTCTTCCAGACTTCGATACAAGAATATCCATTCCTGGCGCATGACGTATCGTCGAGTAAGACAGATACTGCGAGGGAACGACGTCTGTGACATCGCGACATCGCCTCCAATTTAACGCGCGCAACACATCTTCCTTAAAAAAGGCAACTAGGTCCTAATTAGGATGTGCCGAATGAGATGCCGTGCAAAGCCACGAAGTTCTGATGCAACTGCCTGCGAGACCAAGTTAACCCGATATTATTACAGCGTGTACGCACAGCGCTCATGTATTTTCCGAATTCCGGCGGTCCCGTATTATTTTAATTGCGTCCTGAGGCTAAAATAAACGATTGCTTTCTGACATCAAGATCGAACAGCCTACCACGACTCCTTTATGACGATAAAATTTGAATAGAAGAAAGCATCCAAAAGAAGCAACTTTCTTGATGGGATGATGAGAGGAAAAGAGAGGAAAAGATGCTTTTGGGTGATATACACCTCGCGAAGTTCAACTTTTTAGGTCACCCGAAAATTAGCGACAAACCACGAGTTTGGGTTTTCAGGTCACCTGAAACTCTGAAATCATGGTTTTTCGCTAATTTTCGGGTGACCTAAAAAGTTGATGTTCCCAGGGTGATAGATGGGAATTGAGAATATGGCAATTCGAGGCGAGATATGAATGATGCGATAGATTCCGGTATGTATGGATACGATTAAATTAACACTGTTTGCTAGTGCCCATGTCAGCAAAGAAGATGAGTAAGCCTGAGGTACTCTAGGTGGTATAATAGTAGGTGTGAGTCAATCTACAACACAACGTGATAATGTTAGCGCCAGATCAACAGCGTTCCAAAAAAGCAAGCGAATCAAAGAAACAAGAAAGGATATAAGGAAAACAGAGTCCCCAATGAAAGAGATATAGAACACAATTTCAGCCCTCCAAAATACCCATTTCCCTCCATCTATCGTATAGCTGGCCAATGCCTACAGGAGCTGATGATGAACCTTTGACATCTTTCATCTCCAAAAGTTCGTATTCCCTTCCGAAAGAAAGGAAGTGTGCGAAGAGCGAGTTGAAGTGCGGTTCGGAGCGTAGGTGGAGAATTTGGTGGAAATGAGAATGGTATATGTGTGCAAAGACCCGAAGCATCTGTCGATAGACATGCTTGACAGTTGAAGGAAAAGTCTGGGGAAAATCATGCCCTGATTATTACGAAGACAAGACGCGAAGATCAGCTTCTGGTCGTTATTCTAGATGAAATGAGAATCACCTGATTTCGTGGGGAAGGTGGCTTCGTCATTCAAGAGGTTCTGGATCCAGGTCATAACGTAGTCGATGTACGTAGGAGCAGGCAAGTGTACGTTCTTGCGTTCTTGATTTATCCATGTATAACTTAATCTATGGCAATCAACAATGAATGTGTCGAAATCTATCAAGAAGTAAAGCACCACATACGTTGGGCCAGCCATCATTGTTGGACATGTTTGTTGCGTGCAGCATTCCGTTATAACACCGTAGAACTCGTTCAAGTTTGTATAAAAATCGAAGACTAAGAATAGGATACAGGAGTTACAATGGCAGAATCAGACATCAAACACGTTATAGAAGCTCTAGAGCGGACGTACTGTTCATGGCCACCCACTCCATAATATCCACATATTTCGGCAACATCACAATCGTCTTGAAGTTACCTTTCACGAGCGCAGCCTCGACGAAAGGCCGAGAAAGATACAAGGGTTTGAGTGCCGGCGGTGTCCGTGGTGACGCGACGATAGGGCTGGGAGGAGGCGGCATCTCTGTTGGCGAGAACGTCG